>JARQOD010000009.1:147197603-147262486 GCA_033576555.1 Oophaga sylvatica
GGTCCTAGACGCCTCGTCACAGCCTGAGAAACTAACTACACCTAAAGATAGATATAGGAAAGCTATCTGCCCCGGAGCAGAACCCCAAAGACAATAGAAAGCCCCCAAACATGTAATGGCGGTTAGACAAGATGAAATACTGACACAGAAAGAAAATAGTATGAGCAAACGCTGGGGCCCAAACTAACTAAATAGAAAAGGATAGGAAGGGTACTTACTGCAATCCCAGAAAACCCTGAAAAGCACCAACTCTACTAATTTCAAAAACACCTGAGATCACACGACCTCTACCACCTAAATTAGCTCTCTGGTGTAACAAAATCAAAACAGCAGCCACTGAAAAAACTGGAAAAAGCAAAAGTACAAACATCAGTGGCTGAACAAAACTGAGAGGGCAGAAGCCCCCGGGGGGACCCTGAAGGCCCCCACAGAAGTGCAGGACAAAATGCAAAAATACAGCACAAACACAAAAGAAGAAAATGTCTTATCTGTTAGCAGGAGATGCAGACACGACACAGCAGGCTACAAGGGAAACTGGAATAAAGGATTCAGACCAGAACAATTGATCACCGGCAACCCTGATGGGAAGGTGACTCCCTTATATAAGACCAGTCAGTAACACCTGATTCCCAGTCCTCACAATCTTCACTGGACAGACTAGCACCGCTTGTAACCACCAGAGGGAGCCTTTGCTCAGAACTCATCTCAAACCCATTCACAACAGTACCCCCCCTTGAGGAGGGGTCACCGAACCCTCATTTGAGCAACCAGGTCGGTCAGGATGAGTTCTATGATACGCACGGATAAGTCTCCTAGCATGGATGTCCGAAGCAAACACCCAAGAATTGTCCTCCTGACCATAACCTCTCCATTTAACCAAATACTGGAGTTTCCGTCTAGAAAAACGAGAATCTAATATTTTCTCAACCACATACTCCAGATTGCCCTCAACCAAAACAGGGTCAGGAGGCACAGCAGCAGGAACCACTGGCTCAACAAACCTCTTCAACAAGGACTTGTGGAACACGTTATGGATCTTAAATGTCCCTGGAAGAAGCAAACGAAAAGAAACAGGATTAATAATCGCCATGATCTTATAAGGTCCAATGAACCTAGGCTTAAATTTAGGAGATGCTACTCTCATAGGAATATTCTTTGAGGACAACCAGACCAAGTCCCCCACTTTAAGCCGAGGACCATCAGTCCTATGCCGGTTAGCAAACCGCTGGGCCCTCTCCTGAGAGAGGGACAACCTCTCCACTACCTGGTCCCAAATCAGTTGCATACGCTCCACAACAGAGTCAACACCTGGACAGACAGAAGCCTCCATCTGTCCTGAAGAAAATCGAGGGTGAAATCCAGAATTACAGAAAAACGGAGACATCAAAGTAGCAGAGCTAGCCCTATTATTAAGAGCAAACTCAGCCAAAGGCAAAAAGAGACCCAGTCATCCTGATCAGCAGACACAAAGCATCTTAGATAAGTCTCCAATGTCTGGTTTGTTCTCTCAGTTTGACCATTGGTCTGAGGATGAAATGCCGAGGAGAAAGACAATTGAACACCCAGTTTAGAACAAAAAGTCCTCCAAAATCTGGAAACAAACTGGACTCCTCTATCAGACACAATGTTCTCAGGAATGCCGTGTAAACGAACCACGTGCTGAAGGAACAACGGCACTAATTCAGAGGAGGAAGGCAACTTAGGTAATGGCACAAGATGTATCATTTTGGAAAACCTATCACAAATTAGCCAGATGGTGGTCATTCTCTGAGAAACAGGAAGGTCGGAAATGAAATCCATAGAGATATGGGACCATGGTCTCTTGGGCACAGGCAATGGCATCAACAAACCACTAGAGCGAGAGCAAGGCTTGGAGCGAGAGCAAGTCCCGCAGGACTGCACAAATTCCCTGACATCACGAGTCAAGGTAGGCCACCAAAAGGACCGACTAACCAAGTCTCTGGTACCAAAAATTCCGGGATGCCCAGCCAACGCGGAACAATGAATCTCAGACATCACACTCTTTTTCCACTGGTCCGGGACAAACAATTTTCCAACAGGGCAGCACTCGGGCCTATCCTCCTGACACCCCTCCAGAGCAAGTCTCAAATTGGGCGAGATGGCGGAAAGAACAACACCCTCTTTCAAAATAACAGAAGGATCAGATAACTCAGGAGAGTCCGCAAGGAAACTCCTCGAGAGGGCATCCGCCTTAACATTCTTAGTGCCAGGAAGAAAGGAAACCACAAAATTAAAACGTGTGAAAAACAAGGCCCACCTGGCCTGTCTAGGATTGAGTCGCCTGGCAGATTCCAGATAGACCAGATTCTTATGGTCCGTAAGGACCACCACCTGATGTTTGGTTCCCTCCAGCCAATGTCTCCACTCTTCAAAAGCCCACTTCATGGCCAATAACTCCCGATTACCCACGTCATAATTACGTTCAGTAGGAGAAAATTTTCGAGAGAAAAAGGCACAAGGGTTACTTTTAGAGGTCTCTGGATCTTTTTGGGACAAAACGGCACCTGCCCCAATTTCAGAGGCATCAACCTCCACCTGAAATTGCAGAGAAACATCAGGCTGCCGTAGAACAGGAGCAGAAGTGAATCTCTGCTTAAGTTCCTGAAATGCAGAGACTGCCTCAGGAGGCCAATTCACCACATCAGAACCCTTTCTGGTCAAATCAGTTAATGGTTTAACAATAACCGAGAAATTACCAATAAATTTACGATAAAAATTGGCAAAACCCAAAAATCTCTGAAGAGCCTTTAATGAAGTAGGTTGGACCCAATCACAGATGGCCTGAACCTTGACCGGGTCCATTTCAATAACAGATGGGGACAAAATGAATCCCAGAAATGAGATCCTCTGTACGCCAAAAAGACACTTTGATCCCTTCACATACAGAGCATTCTCTCTCAAAATCTGGAATACAGTTCGAACATGTTTCACATGAGAGTCCCAGTCATTAGAAAAAATCAAGATATCATCCAAATAAACAATCAGAAATTTGTCCACAAAATCCCTGAAAATGTCATTCATGAAGGACTGGAAGACGGAAGGAGCATTAGTGAGCCCAAAGGGCATCACCAGGTACTCAAAATGCCCTTCAGGGGTATTGAATGCCGTCTTCCATTCATCCCCGTGCTTAATGCGAATAAGGTTATACGCCCCCCTGAGGTCAAGCTTGGTAAACCAAGTAGCGTTTTTCACCCTGGAAAACAGGTCAGAAATCAAGGGTAACGGGTATTGATATTTCACAGTAATATTGTTCAAGAGACGATAATCAATACACGGCCTTAATGAACCATCCTTTTTGGCCACAAAGAAAAAACCGGCACCTAAGGGTGAAGAGGATGGTCTGATATGACCCTTCTCCAATGATTCCTTGATATAAGACCGCATAGCGTCATGTTCAGGTACAGACAAGTTAAAAAGGCGACCTTTAGGGAATTTACTACCCGGCACTAATTCAATAGCGCAGTCATAGCTCCTATGGGGAGGCAAGGATGCAGATTTACTTTCGCTAAACACATCAGAAAAATCAATCAAAAAGTCAGGAACATCCTGAGCCTGGGGGGAGGCAGAAAAAACAGGAGTGTTGGTATTAACACATTGGCAGCCCCAACTGGTTACAGACACAGATTTCCAATCCAAAACAGGATTATGAGACTGTAACCAAGGAAAACCCAGCACGATAATGTCATGCAGATTATACAGAACCAAAAATTTGCAGCACTCCTGGTGATCAGGTTCAACCCTCATTATCACCTGAGTAGAAAACTGGAGTTTATTCTCAGCCAAAAGGGTAGAATCGATCCCCAGTAGGGGAATAGACTTCTGTAGGGGTATCAAGGGAAATCCACAACGTTTAGCAAAATCATAATCCATCAGGTTAATAGCTGATCCAGAATCAACGAAAGCCTGAGCAGAAAATGAGGACAGAGAGCATATCAGAGTGACAGTTAATAAAAACTTAGTCTGAACACTACCCAAGACAACTGAGCGTGCAAAACGTCTTCCCCGCTAGGGCAGACTGAAATAGCATGAAAGGCATCACCACAGTAGAAACATAACCCATTGCGCTTTCGAAACTCATGACGCTGTGCCCCAGACACCACTCTATCACACTGCATGGGTTCAGAAGCTGGTTCACAAGGCAACACCATTCCACGCATACTTCTCCGCTCACGCAAACGTCTGTCAATTTGAATCGCTAATGGCATAGAATCATTGAGACCAGAGGGGACAGGGAATCCCACCATAACATCCTTTACATTATCTGACAGACCCTTCCGGAAAAGGGCTGCCAAAGCGTCGTCATTCCATTTGGTCAGGACTGCCCACCTACGGAATCTCTGACAGTATAACTCAGCGTAATCAAGCCCCTGATTTAATGCCAACAAGGCTTTCTCAGCTTGATCAGTGACATTAGGCTCATCGTACAATAACCCCAAGGCCTGAAAAAATGCATCAACATCACTCAAAACAGGATCCCCAGGTATCAGGGAAAAAGCCCAATCCTGAGGATCGCCGCGCAGGAGAGAGATGATAATTTGAACCTGCTGCGCTGCGTTCCCTGAGGACTTAGATATTAAGGCAAAAAACAATTTACAATTATTTTTGAAATTCTGAAACTTAGCTCGATCCCCTAAAAACAAATCTGGCATGGGAATCCTAGGATCCACAACAGGCAACCCAGCAAGATAGATAGCAATACTCCGAACCTCAGTGGCAAGCTGATACACACGGCCAGACAACTGTGCAAACTCCATTGAGAGAAAAGATCCTCCCCAGCACCCAGAGATACAGAGGGAAAAAAAAAAAAATGCAACAAACAGAAAAATATCTCTGACACTATTTTTTCCCTTCTGTGAGTACCATACAATTTTCAATTTTTATGGCCGGTGATACTGTTATGTTTCGGTAGCTGAGGAGTGCAGGCAAAAAAGGCAATACACCAGAGCAGTTGGAATCTATGAGATTGCAGTACCCTGACTAACCACCACAACTAGAGGCAGCCGTGGAGCGTTCCTACATTGGTCCTAGACGCCTCGTCACAGCCTGAGAAACTAACTACACCTAAAGATAGATATAGGAAAGCTATCTGCCCCGGAGCAGAACCCCAAAGACAATAGAAAGCCCCCAAACATGTAATGGCGGTTAGACAAGATGAAATACTGACACAGAAAGAAATAGTATGAGCAAACGCTGGGGTCCAAACTAACTAAATAGAAAAGGATAGAAAGGGTACTTACTGCAATCCCAGAAAACCCTGAAAAGCACCAACTCTACTAATTTCAAAAACACCTGAGATCACACGACCTCTACCACCTAAATTAGCTCTCTGGTGTAACAAAATCAAAACAGCAGCCACTGAAAAAACTGGAAAAAGCAAAAGTACAAACATCAGTGGCTGAACAAAACTGAGAGGGCAGAAGCCCCCGGAGGGGACCCTGAAGGCCCCCACAGAAGTGCAGGACAAAATGCAAAAATACAGCACAAACACAAAAGAAGAAAATGTCTTATCTGTTAGCAGGAGATGCAGACACGACACAGCAGGCTACAAGGGAAACTGGAATAAAGGATTCAGACCAGAACAATTGATCACCGGCAACCCTGATGGGAAGGCGACTCCCTTATATAAGACCAGTCAGTAACACCTGATTCCCAGTCCTCACAATCTTCACTGGACAGACTAGCACCGCTTGTAACCACCAGAGGGAGCCTCTGCTCAGAACTCATCTCAAACCCATTCACAACAACTCTCATTTTGTCCTACTAAGGCCCTGGATAAAACCGAACTCTGCAGTGATATGGAACATTTTTTCAGGAGACTGCGCCTGAGGGAATACTTCAATGATACAGAAGATTCAGAAAACACTCAGACTGAAGGAAAAGGGATCCCAACAACCAAGAAGAGGTCAGACTGGACACCTCCACCTGGACGTAACCCTCATTTGGATAAATATATAGACTCATTCAGACATTTGATAAAATCCACCATCATAGCCACCAACAAGAGACAAGCATCCAACATCAGTGCCCAGGAGAGAAAGGCCATACAGTCTCTGAAAACGAACAAAGAAATCATCATTAAACCTGCTGACAAGGGAGGTGCAATAGTCATGATGAACAAATCAGACTATATGAAGGAAGCAAACAGACAACTTACGGACACACACTACTACAGAAAACTGGAGTCAGACCCTACACAGGACTATTACAAGGAACTAAGCAAGTTGGTATCTTGTCTGTCTGACAAATCCATAAGAGCTGATGACCTGATACCAGAAAGTCCAAGAACAGGGACATTTTACATGCTTCCCAAAATCCACAAAGCTGGGAATCCAGGGAGGCCGATTATCTCATATGTGGACACCCTTACTGAGCAGGTATCTGGATGGGTAGAGGGTATTCTTAAACCCCTGGTAAAGGATACACCCAGCTACATTCAGGACACAACTGACCTACTGAATAAACTAGCAGCAATAGGTCCCCTACCTGAAGGAATCATCCTGGCCACCATGGATGTGGAATCTTTGTACTCTAATATCCCACACCAGGAGGGATTAAATGCCTGCAAAGTCTTCATGGGAAACACCGGGAATGATGCTGATTCTGTGGTGAAACTCACAAAATTCATCCTCCCCCACAATTACTTTGAATTTGACAACAAGATTTATCTTCAGGAGACTGGCACAGCTATGGGAAGTAAAATGGCTCCACAGTATGCAAATCTTTTCATGGCCAAGCTTGAAAGCGACTTTTTGTCCTCATGTCCCATCAGGCCTCGGGCCTACTACCGCTACATTGATGACATTTTAATCATCTGGACAGAGTCTGAGCAACAGCTAAAGGCGTTCCATGAACAGTTCAACCAATTTCATCCCACCATCAACTTAACACTTAACTACTCCAGCACTGAAATTAACTTTTTAGACACCACCATTAAGCTAAAGAACAATGAAATAGAGACATCCCTGTATCAGAAGCCAATCGACCATCCGACATACCTTAAATGGGACAGTTTCCATCCAAAACACATAAAAAACTCTATTGTCTACAGCCAAGCCATCAGATACAACCGTATATGTTCCAACCCTATGGATAGAGATGAACACCTTATTCACCTCAGAAAGACCTTTTTGAACCAGGGCTACCATCCAAGAACAATTGAAAACCAAATTACAAGAGCCACCAGAATATCAAGGAATCACCTGCTACATTACAAAGCTAAAGAAGAAAATAACCGGGTGCCTCTAGTGGTCACCTACAATCCAAATCTGGAGATGCTAAGGGGAGCTGCACGGAAACTACAACCTTTACTACAAAAAGATGCCCGATTACAATCCTTATTTCCAGACCCCCCACTACTGTGTTTTAGGTAGCCCCCAAATCTAAGAAGCATCATTGTCAGAAGCTCCCTGTCCTCCCCAACAGCTGCAGGAACCTTTCCTTGCAACAAGAAGAAATGAAAAACCTGCCCATTTATAATGACCACGGACAAGATAAAGATCCCCAACTCACATCAGGACTACAAGATGCCAGGTACTTTCAGCTGCATCACATCTAATGTGGTGTACCTATTTATATGTACTAAATGTCCAACTGGGGGTCTATATGTGGGAGAGACCGGGCAAAAACTGAGAACAAGGATGAATTCTCATCGCCACACAATAAGAGAAAAAAGAATGGATTTACCTGTGACAAAACACTTTAGTATGCCCGGTCATAGCATGATGGACATGGAATTACTTGTATTAAAATCTAACTTTAAATCTGAGAGAGATAGAAAGGTTTGGGAATATAAACTTATGACGACCTTTGACACTCTTAGTGCTGGAATGAATATATCACACGGATTCATGTCTTTCTGCATCAATTAAGGAATCTGCTTCTCTGACCTTCTAGGGGCATCAAAACACAATAGCAGACTCCAATCAGAGGGCAATAAAACTTTCACACTCCTTATCTATGAACTGTTCCAATATTTATGTTCATCCCTCTTCCATAATGACAGTTCTGCTTCACGTCACTTGTCTTATCTTATTGCATTTTTTCTATGCTGTGTTGTGTATAAATATGTGATTCTTCAGATGTTGTATTAGTCTTTGCCTGATGAAGAGACCTGAGTAGTCTCGAAAGCTTGCAATTTGTCACCATCTTTTCAGTTAGCCATTAAAAGGTATCAACCACTGAGGACTCTCAAGTTTAAATATTTTTCTATCTACTGGCTAATACGGTACGAAGATACACATCTTCCCTGATCATTGCCACACATTAATTTATCCAATCATGGCGACTAAACGTGCTAAAATAATATTAGAGAAGCAATATTTCACATCTGAAGCTCCAGCCTCATTCAGCGGTATTGCGAGCCTATTCAGAAAAGTTAGAAAGAGCGATATAAAAAAGCCTGAAACGATTGATTGGTTGAATAAACAAGATGCCTACACTCTGCATAAGCCTGTAAGGAAAAGATTCGCCACAAATAAGATTTATGTCGCGGATGTTGATTCGCAGTGGCAAGCGGATTTGGTTAGCTTAATAGAATATTCGAGGGAAAATGATGATGTGAAATATCTCCTGACTGTGATTGACGTACTCTCCAAACACGCGTGGGTTGTCATGATGCCCAACAAAACAGGCGCAACTGTAGCTCGTTCATTCGAATGAATATTTGATGAGAGTTTTTGATACTGCACATTTTCACTGTACAAAAAAGCAGTGTATTGCAGGGCCAGCAAAGTGAATAAGATTTATATAAATTTCATGCACAATGTGTTTTTTTTATGCAGCATAAACTGACCTGCGGTGCAGTTCGAAATCATCAACATGTCAATTTCTCTTGCAGGTGTTCTGAATTTTCTATATGGATTTCCCCATAAAATTGCATTAGATGCAGAAAATTGCCGGTAAAAAATGTATATTAGTTTTTTTGCCTTTCGGCTTCAGAAACGCACTAAAATTGCAAATAACTGAATCAATGAAAGTTTTCATCAAGAAAAGGGAAAAGGTGCATGATGTCTCATAAAATATTTTGTTTAGTGAATTTAATAATTAAAAACATATAAAACAGCGTAAATACAAAAACAGAATAATCCTATTTTGAACCCAACTGACACGCCCCTTGTCGAAGTTTGGGCAAAGCGTACGTTGGAGCACAAAGAACTAAAGAGTTACACTGCCCTCTTTGCAATGTAAGTACTTAATATACATAATCAATTATGGAGTAAGCCACAAGAGATATGAAGTGAAAAGAACATATGAGTGAATTAAAAATAATTTTCATTTCATAATATTAAAACAATAAAGGATAGAGATAAAAAAGACAGGACTAAAATGGACCTCCAAAAAAGGAGGGGAGATGGCAAAACCAGCAGGATATTCAATGGGATAAGCAATAATTCACAAACAATTATAGTGACCAAAATAAAGTGCACAGTTGAATTGGAATTCACATGAAATTGAATCTATGAATATATTTACTGAAAACCATGAATACATATAAAGTGTATGGCGATTATTAATCTTACCAGATCTAGGGAAAAGAAGGGAGATAGCACTCCCTAAAAATGCCAAAACTAAGGTGCAAAAAGTTATGAAAGCATATATTAGGCTAATTGGGTCCCAAATAATAGTAAAAATAATGCTAAATAGTGGCAAAAGCAAAATGTTGTTGCTAAATTGTCCACAAAGTGCAAAAGCACTATTTGTGCATTAGGCTGATTAGGTCTCAAGTAGTAACAAAAACAATACTAAATAGTGGCAGGAGCAACATATATTGCTAAATTGTCACAGAGTGCAGGAGCACTATTTGCACAAAAAAGGTAAAGCAATGACCTAAGCCCAAATAATTTGCATAGCGCATAGAGGGCACCTAAAAGAACCTATTGATAATAATTACCTTAGTGTGGCAGGATAGGAGGATGAAAAGCAATGCACATGAATGGATGCTGGAAGGTTCCCCTCCACCCGCCCGCCCGACGAGCGCCGTTTCGCAGTGTTGCTTCTTCCTGGGTCGTACGTTGGTAAGTAGGTGTTCGGAGGTGTATTTATACAAGGTACCGTCAATCAAGGTAAATGAAAAGTGTTGTGACACAAGCGGTGGTTGGATCATGCTGAGCACACACGATCGGTTGCCGCCCCCATAGCTAAACGGACTTCAGGAAATGCGCTCCGTGACACGCTGTGGAGCACACAGCGGTCACGTGGTAGAGCTCTTCCAGAAGTCAAAGGGCACAGTCCTGGCGCGTGCGCATCGATCCGAGAGTGTAGTAGCTACTATGGTTAGCAGGGAAGACATGGGCGGGCCAAAACAGAGGGGAGGATCAAACATGTGACAGGAGACAAAGCGAAAACAAAAATAAAGAAGAAGGAACAGAGACAATGTGGGGGAAACAAAATAGGATGAGAGCAGATACATGAGGAAAGGGGGAAAGGAAGACAAATAAGGACAAAACTGAAGAGAAGGATGAAAAAGGGAAAAGGAGAAAGAAAGAGGAAAATGGAAGAATGAGAGGGGAAAATCAAGGTAAACAGAAGACAGAGCGAAAGAGGGAAAAGGAAGGGGAGAGGGGGAAACAAAAAGAGCAAAAGAACGGAGGGAATAGGAACATGGCAGATACATAGGGGGGAAAGGACAATTGAAATGGAGGGCAAATACCAGGAACTATCATTCACAAAGCTACTTTATTTAAATTATGATATACCAAAAAGAGTTAAACGCAGCATAAAAATGCGATAAAGAAAATTGCATGTAAAAAATACACTCAAAAATGCACTGAAAAAACGCAAGTAACCCAATTTACCTAATAGATGCAGAAGACCTGCAGAAAATCTGCAACATTAAAAAGTCAATGTAAATTAAGTGCTATTTGTTCACCGGCTGCAGATTTTCAGCATACATTACTGTGACTGGCAATCTATAGATCTGAATGAGGTTTTTCTGAAGAATGTACAGTTGTAGAAACTTCTGTGACAGACCTGCTGAGTGTGAATTCAATATTCACTCTAAACATTTACCACTGAGCTTTCCTTTTTCTTTCTTTTTTGGAAGACAGAGAAAAGCAGTGAAAGCACAAAATATTCTGCATTAAGAGGGACAGATTGGATTGATATTAACGGCAAAGGAATAAGAAGAATGCTAGTGCCTGAGAATTCCAATAAAGGACAAAAATGAGACCTGGATATAGCACCAGGATTCTGGATAGGTATTTCTGTGGCTTAGTGAACACCATGAGACAACAAAATGATGGGACTGATGCAAAGTGTAGCCTGGATTCTGTAAGTTTCAATGAAGAGACACTGGTCTTACCAAGTCGATGCACTTATACTGGGCCATAATTAGCAAGGAAAGTAAGAGGAAGAATGAAGTGATTACGTATACAGTTAGACAACTTTAGTGTTACCCTATAGTGCCCATCACAGAAAACCATAAAGCTTGCATCTCTGTTAATGACAGAGGATGTATTTCCTGTGTAATGTGCCTGCTATCATCTCAAAGTTCGGTTAATCAAGTTCTATAGTAATCACATATTTATTTTAAGAAACTAAAATCTCTCTGAGCTTAAAGTATGCGAGGGTTCTCAGGTTCAGTATCTGATAGTTGTATGCAGCCTCCTGGAAATGTATTTGGAAGTCATGACAGTCATGTAGATGGGAATCACATTCACTAGAGTTTGAAGTCGCTGATGTGATCAAGGACACAAAAGACCCTTACACCTGTTTATTCAGTATATCCATTAACACATCAATTAATGTGGTTCAAGGTGATGTGCGAGGGAAAATGGTGTGAGAAAGCACAAAATAATGCTTCCTGCTGTACGACGTACATGTACATTAAGGCATAACCTTTCTAGATGTCAAACATTTCATGGGAGCTGACTGTGATGATGAAGTAGTTTATCTTTGAATTTGAGCCTTGATTTCATAGTAACTTAATTCAGACAGAGAATTGCTTGGAATCAGAAAATCAACTAGTCCGCTGGAATAACATGGAAATTAAGTGATGTGGAGGCTTGACTCCTCAATGGCAGATTGTGCATTCCAACATTAGCTTTTGTTATAAAAAAAATGAGCTTATCAGTTTCACTGTTATTTAGAGAACCTCTAAGGGCTTATATTCATCTGCGTCTAAATTAGAAGCGTGCAATCCGATAAAAAAATCGGATTGCACTCTAATGTTATTCACAGATTCAGTGCTCATCTGCAATTTTTTCCTTAGCTCGAATTGGACTGAAACGAAAATCGCAGCATGCTGCGAGTGACTGTGCATATTGGATGAGACTCGCCAATGCAAGTCAAAGGATGTGAGAAAAAAAATCACATGGCACACAGACCATGTGCATGCCATCCAAATAGTGTCCATATAATATCCACCTATGTTAAATAAAAACATGAAATTTCAATAGCTTAGCCCAGGAATCTCAACATTTGGGACAAGGGATGTTATAAAGTGGAAAAAAGCCAACCTCCATGGAAACCAACTACATGGCTCACACCATGAATGTCGAAATGATGCTGGTTATGGTCAGCAAAGGCTGAATTGAAGGACAACCAAGATGATGGCTATGAGGACGAGAGTTGCCAGCAGGTGGCGTGGATCTATATTTGCTGCCAACTAAATCCGAACTTTGAAGACAGCTCAAAGCAGGATCAAGATGATATAAATTAGTGGGGCAAATATAAGCAGTACATTAGGATTGTCTAAATATGTGTTATTTTGTAGGTAAGGTCAAACACAACAAACTATTGAAGACAAAACATTGTGTACAAATATTTTTAAAAAAATCGCCATCTAAAGAGAAAAATTTGAAAGCCAGCATAAACGCAAAAAAAGCCCTAAAGAAAAATAACCCCCATACTAGCAGAGACCTTAAAATACACAATATATATGTTATTGCACAAAGCGTCCTTTACCTGCATAAATTGTATACAATCTCTTCCACTTTACTTTACAGTGGGTGTTGGGACAAGACGTTGGTGGAGCTGCTGGGATCAGTTCATCCAGAAGCACCAAAAGTGCAGCAAGAGTTGAGGTGTGGGTCCTAAAAAAAGGTCATAGCTATACAATGGCAGGCTCCAGCTTTTGTCCCTAAGCCAAAATCTTTGTCTGTAAGTGGCTACATTTTTCAGATTATTTTTTTAATGTTTTTATTATGATTTTCCATAGTAAAAATGCCTTTTTTTATCTGTCAACTCTGAACTTACAGATCTGAAAAGACCAAAAAGATAAATACCTTCAGCTCGAAGGTGCTGGAGGCCGGAGAGGAACCAGTAGGCTGGAGCTGGGGGCCAGGAAGAAGAGGAGCTTGCGGAGAGCACAGCACACCATAGCCAATACGACACCTCCCCCATGGAACAATATCCCAGCGACGCTACCACCAAAGTATGGCCTCCCCATCTCTGGTGGTTGAAATACCTTTGCGTGAAAATGGGATGGAGGATTTCTGTCTTAGCGTGTCCTGTTGTTTCAAGAATATGCCCTTTTCTTTGAGGCTTTGGACCAGGGTTGCCCTCCAAATTGTGTTGGCTGCCGCCACTCCACCAAGCTCCACAATAGTTATTTTTGAATATCTTAAAAAATGGCAGTGTTCTGAGGGCAACACAAATCGGACGTTGGAGCATGAAGAAGGCCAGTCAGCAGCCACACCATCACAGCAGCCTCCACCTTGAGTGCCAGTATCACGACAGCCACCACCACCTAAAGTGTTACCATCTTGTTAGCCACCTCCAGTGCCAGAATCATGACACAGACACCAGCACCTCCATTGGCACCAACGTGGCAGCCACCACCAGTGCCAGCATCACTTCAGCCAACAACCCCCTCACCACCATTTTTCTGCAGCAATCACTCTTGTTTTCTTGGCAAGAAGGGCAAAAGAAAAAAAATGAGGCCACACAAATATCTGGGACTCATGATTTGGCCTCTGAGACACCATCAAAGGCACTGAATCTAAGGGAACCACAGCTGGAGGGTGTTTTCTTTGGGCCAGACCAGTCATACCTATCCAATCCTCTGGATCATTGTGTATTTTCTCCCTTTAGTCCACTTCCCTCACTAACCCCTTATGTCTCCACTCCTCTTGCTGGTTCCCCATCTTTCCAACACCCAGTCGAGGTCCAAATTACAGTTCTACACGTTCTTATTATAATTTGTAATTTTTGTTGGCGTTTGATCTTTTTCTATTTATTTTTCTTGGATTAAGGTTTATTTTAATTTTTTCATAATTTGGAGTATGACATAAATATGCCTTTTTTGTTTTTCATTTTTTACCTTTCTAAATAAAAAGTGTGTTTTGTTCAATCTGATTTTTGCTTTCTTTTCCACCTTATACAAAAAGGTAATTAAATGTAATGTTCAAGCACATCTGAATTAGGCAATAATCTTTTTGCTATTTAAATTGTTGACAGATTTTGAGAAAGGGGAACTTAAAATACCTAAGCAGTGATGACTTGGCCAAGAACTTGGAAACATTTATTGTCTTTTCATATGTAATTTAGTCTACAACTTGGTGTTGGTTTACACCCTTACAATTTGTTCTATTTAATATGGAAAATATGATGTGGGATTTCCCTTATATTTAATAATGAGGGAAAGCAGACAGCAGGGGCTGGTGTTATTATTCTGGGAAGGGGCCACTATCGATGGATCTTCCCAGCTTATTGATAACAAATGACATCTTTTTGCCTAGCCTTTACAGGTTATTAAAAAGGACCATCCCAAAAGAGGGCTGATATGAATAGGCTGGGAAGGGGCCATGGATATTGGCCCCCTCCCAGGCTAATAACACCAGCCCTTAACCACATCAGAAATGGCACATCCATTATACGTACCAATAGATAGATGCACTTTCTCAAGCTACAAGCGGTAACATCAGGAAGGTTAACAAAGTTCAGAGCTGGCCAGCTCACATAGAGGTTACTGTGAGAACCACCGACTCCAACCTTCAGTAACCTTAATGACATCTCCGCTTATCAAAGCAGCCAAGTTCTCATAATACTCTCACTGTGTTCCAATAGCTGTGGTGAGCGGGAAAATTTCTCATGTGTCCGCTCAAGACAGCCTCCTGATATAGCAAAATTGGGGATTGTCGTGGGACATGGGATGGATTTAAGGCAGACCATTTTGGATTATTTTTTTCTTAAAAATAATAAATAGGTAAAAGAGCTTCATGAAGTGCTTTTTACAATCAAATGACTTTTCTCTCGGTGTTTGTTTATTGCTTTTGATTACAGGGTTACTAATGTGGTGCCCTTTAAATAACTCTCCATTACTTACCCCTAGGTTTGATGTCAGAAAACTTTACACAGCTGATGTCAACACCAAAACCATTAACCTGCTCATTATCGCACCAGGGCAAGCGGGAAGAGTCAAGGCTAAGGCCAGTTTTGGCGCATCTAATGGATGCGACATTTCAGGGGCGGCAGAAGGCTAGTGTTACTAGCTGGTGTTATTGTGAAATTTTTGTTCCCATTTTCCAGTATGCTATTTGGTAAAAAAAAATTGTGTCATTGAAAAGTACAACTCCTCCAGTAAAAATCAAGCTCTCATACAGCTATATTGATGGAAACTTTTAAGGGTTATGGCTGCTGAAAGAAGGGGAGGAAAAAAGAAAATGAAAACGTAAAATGACCTGAGGGTGAAGGAGTTAAATGATCAATATTGGCTTTTAGGATTGCTATATGGCACTAGAGTTCAAGTTTTTGTTCTCTCTGAAGGTGATGTTTGCATCTTTAAATTCCCAAACGAGCAGTACATAGATTATTAGCCTCCTTATGCCAACTTTGAAATAATAGAAAATCAGAGTTCAACTTAATAGCTTTATGTGCCCTGGAATTATAAGGGTGCTTTTACATTGCATTCTGTGTCCTGAAAGGGGCATATGTCCGAAATTCCCCACAAAACAGAGTCCGGACGTATGTGCTGGCGGGGCCAATTGACTGTAATGGTTACGGCAGAGAGAACGTGCACTCTGATGTGCAATATTTTGGTGAGTGTACGCCTACAGGAGGCAGACAATCAGACGTGGGATACTGTGTATGAGTGTCCACCTCCTGACGACGTAGACTCCTGAATAAATTGCACGGCAGATCCCATGTTCACTCTGCTTTCACCATCACACTATATTGGTGCTGTCGGACACTGTTTTGGGGGGATATTGGATGTACTGTATGAACTAGCGAACACCTTTGTATAAGTGTCACTGGGGGTTATATTAGCATTAATACTGTGGTTTTTAATAATAAATATTGTGCTACTATTCAGTTATTATGTGGTAGTGTTATTTGACCCTGTTATGGTGTGGAGGTATTTATAGTAATATTGCTCTTGCTTTGATTGATTTCATTCAGTAACAGTATAGATGGTGGTTACATTGAGACTCCATGTGGTGATAGTATATGGTCATTTTGTGATTGCATGTATTCCCTGTATGTGGTTTATTACTGGTATATTAATTGTGTTATGACTTTTTCAGTAACAATATGGTGATTTTTGTTATTTGGTAACTGTATGTCTATTATTTGGAAGTATTACTAGTGTTGAGCGATATTGCTCGATATCTAAAAATATCGTATCGAAATTGTATCGCCGATAGCACTAAATATCGTCGATATCCGATTCCGATTGCGGAAGTCCAATGTAAGTCTATGGGAACAAAATATCGAAATTAAAAAAAAACATTCTTGCCTTGTTGGTTAATTGTACATGAAGGAAAACAACAAAGACTAATGTAGAATGTATTGGGGGAGGTTGAGGAGACAATAAAGGCATACATGTTTAACCCAATGCATTGGAATAGCATTAATATATTTTTTTTTTTAAATACGTTTGGATTGACTAACAAATTGACAATGTTGTTAACCTTTTTTCTATTTTGGCAAATATGTATGTTTCACAACTTCCATGCTCTTCACCTTTTTAACTTTTGCCAGTGCCACACTTTCTCCTTCATAATCTTCAGCAGCAGCATCATCTTTCTCATCAAATTATTCTTCATCTTCACCTTCTTAATCTTCTTCTTAAACTTCTTGCTATTCATGTTTTTGTTTACATTACTCAAATTGTTATTATTAAACTAATTAATCTTCTTCATATTCAAATTCTTCATCTTCTTCCTCGTCATCTTCTTCATCATATTCTTATTTGTGACAGAGATTCCTGTACTTGTAATCTGTAAAAGTATGAATTGTTCATCCTTCCGTTCTTGCTGTCTCAAAAGATTTAAATTAGAACAGTATTTGTCCGTGTTCAGTTTAGCCTGCAGCAGCAGGCATTTTCCAGGGGCACCACGAGGAGGAACGGACTCACCCCCATACACTGCTTAGTCTTCTTCTACTTAGAATTTAGAGCATATATTTTGCTCTTCATTTTGGTCTTATACTTCATGTTCTTCTGTTTTTTGATCTTTTGCTTATTGTTCTTCTGTCTCTTGTTCTGTATCTTGTAGTTTGTCTTAACCTTCTTTGTCCTGTTGGTGATCTTCTTCTGGGTAATCTTTTATTTTTTCTTTGTGATGGTGTTCAGGCTGGTTGGCTTCATGCTCGTCGTCCTTGTTGTCGTCATCTTCTTCTGGGTGGTCTTTAATGTCGTCTAATTTCAGAGAAACAGCTGACGTTACTGGAACCCTGACGGGTATCAGATGGAGCAAGAGACAATGGAAGTAACAAGGACCAGCTGACTGTGCTGGACCCCGGACGGGTAGCAGAAGGAAAAGAGGCAATGTCACAACCGAGTACCAGCTGACGTTACTGTGACACGGTTACTAAGCAGGAGGTACCTGTGCTCCAAAGCACTACCAAGGACCAGCAGACGTTGCTGGAACTCGGATACGGAGATGGAGGCACCTAGGCCAAAGGCACTGGGGAGAACCACTTGACGGTACTGGACCCCGGACGGGTAGCAGAAGGAAAAGAGGCAATGTCACAACCGAGTACCAGCTGACGTTACTGTGACACGGTTACTAAGCAGGAGGTACCTGTGCTCCAAAGCACTACCAAGGACCAGCAGACGTTGCTGGAACTCGGATACGGAGATGGAGGCACCTAGGCCAAAGGCACTGGGGAGAACCAGTTGACGGTACTCGACCCCGGACGGGTAGCAGAAGGAAAAGAGGCAATGTCACAACCGAGTACCAGCTGACGTTACTGTGACACGGTTACTAAGCAGGAGGTACCTGTGCTCCAAAGCACTACCAAGGACCAGCAGACGTTGCTGGAACTTGGATACGGAGATGGAGGCACCTAGGCCAAAGGCACTGGGGAGAACCACTTGACGGTACTGGACCCCGGACGGGTAGAAGAACGCACCCATGAAAATGTAAGTTGACAGGACGCAAGCCGTCCGCAGTTACCGAATCACACAGTCCTACAGTGGGTGCTTATCCTATTGTCACAATGGAAACCGACTTTATTTACATATCCCACAGCACACATAGGAATCACCTAAACTGCAGGCACCATAGAGTCGGCTAACCCGAATGCAACACGACAGCACAACTTATTGGAGGATAATTGACGTTCACACTGCCAGGAAACAGCTGTCGTGCTGTAACCAGGCTGGCCAGGAGTCAGTACCCCTGCCAATTACTTACGAGCAACAAATGGCGGTGTTGTAGCCCAGGGAGTAGAGTTCAGGTGGTAGAAAGATGAACATAACAGGAGACATGGAAAACGTTGCCAAACAGTTATTTAATCTGAAAACGGACAGGCAAATTCAGGTGAGATCCATGCCTTGTTCATTTTCAGAAAAGTAAGCCGGTCTACATTCTCTGAGGATAGTCGCATGCGACGGTCTGTTACTACACCACCTGCAGCACTAAAGACACGCTCAGATAATACACTGGCAGCAGGGCAAGCCAGCACCTCCAATGCATACTGGCTAAGCTCTGGCCATGTATCCAACTTAGAGACCCAAAATTTGAAAGGGGAAGAGGCATCTGGGAGTACACTTAGAGGGAAAGCCAAGTAGTCTGTCACCATCTTAAGGAAACGTTTCTTCCTGGTGACTGGAGCCGTCTCGGATGGTGTAGACCTTGCTGGCGCTGTCACAAAACTTTGCCACATTTGTAACATACAGTTCTTGCCCTGTGCAGAGGCGCTGCTTCTGATCCCTCTTGTTGCAGAGGTGTCTACACTGCCTGGACGCACAGAGCTGCTTTGTAAAGCAGTAGCAGCAGCAGCACCTCTCTCGGCTGGAATGTACAACAGTATGGATTGCACCAGTGTGTCTTGGTACTCCTGCATTTTACGGTCCCGGTTCACCGGTGTGATGAGGGTTTGTAAGTTGTCCCGGTAGCGAGGGTCTAGGAGGGTGTACACCCAATAATCTGACGTGCTGAGAATGTGGGCGATGCGGCGGTCGTTTCTCAGGCACTGAAGCAT
The DNA here is from genome assembly GCA_033576555.1 of Oophaga sylvatica. NCBI lineage: Eukaryota > Metazoa > Chordata > Amphibia > Anura > Dendrobatidae > Oophaga > Oophaga sylvatica. The sequence continues at coordinate 147,216,993 of JARQOD010000009.1, forward strand.
GAAATCAACCATGTGCTGCAGACTCCCAACTGGCCAACAAAGGCTGTCCTCTGGAAGAGGCGTCATCTCTATCTCCTCTGCATCACCCCACCCTCGCTCTACATACTGACTAGAGCGTTGTGTACCTCCCTCTGTAGGGATTTCTTCCTCCTCCATTGACTCCTCCTCCTCTTCCTCATCCTCCTCACAAAGTGAGCCCTGCCCAGCCCTTTGTGAGGAACCACGTTGCGCTGACTGTCCTGAAGGTAATTGAATTTGTGACTCCTCATCCTCCACCTCTTTCAAAACCTCTTCCTTTAGTGCTTTCAGTGATTTCTGAAGCAGGCAGATAAGGGGTACAGTCATGCTGACTAGTGCATCATCTGCACTCGCCATCCGCGTTGAGACATCAAACGCACGCAAAACGTCGCAGATGTCGTTCATAGAGGCCCACTCAGTAGTGGTGAAGTGTGAACAGCGCAAATTGCGAGTTGATTGCGCCTGTTGCAGCTGATACTCCATTACTGCTGGCTGCTGCTCACACAACCGCTCCAACATATGTAACGTGGAATTCCACCTGGTGGTGTACGTCACATATGATGCGATGTTCAGGAAGGCGAAATCTGACTTGCAGAGCTGCAATGCGCGATCTGGCCATGCTGGAACGTCGCAAGTGAGCGCACTCTAGGCGGACCTTGTGCAGCAGTGCATCAAGATCCGGATAGTCCCTCAAAAAACTCTGCACGACCAAGTTGAGCACATGTGCCAGACATGGTATGTGAGTGAGGTTGCCAAGGCCCAGAGCTGCCACCAGATTTCGGCCATTGTCACACACTACCAAGCCTGGCTGGAGATTAGCTGACAAAAACCACACATCGCTCTCCTGCTTGATGGCATCCCAGAGCTCCTGCGCTGTGTGGCTTCGATTCCCCATGGGAATTAATTTCAGTACGGCCTGTTGACGTTTGACCACGGCTGTGCTCATATCGGTCGCAACAGGTAAGCGTTCACGGGTCCATGTGGAGGTATACCGTGACGGCTCGTGCAGCGAAGGTTCTGAGGAACTGGAGTAGGAGGAGGAATCAATGTGCACAGACTGGATTCCTGCAATCCTTGGAGTTGGCAGAACACGTACAGCGCCACTGGCAAGATCTGTACCCGGCTCCACAACATTGATCCAATGGGCAGTGAGGGAAAGGTATTGTCCCTGGCCATGGGTACTGGTCCACGCATCGGTGGTCAGGTGGATCCTGCTACTGACGGCGTTTAGTAACGCATGTTTAATGTTTCCCTCGACATGTTTTTGCAGAGCAGGGACAGCTTGTTTGCTGAAATAAAATCGGCTTGGCACATTATATTGTGGGACTGCCAATGCCATAAAGTTCCTGAAACTGTCAGTCTCCAACAGCCTGAATGACAGCATTTCAAGGGACAGGAGTTTTGCAAGGCCAGCATTCAGAGCCTGTGCTTGTGGATGGTTTGCCGAGTATGGCCGTCTTTTATCCCATGCCTGTGTTACCGATGGCTGTTTTTTGTTCTGGGAGTGTGACGATGACTGTGAACTTGCTGCAGTGGGTGGAATAACAGTTTCTCTATGGACAACAGTGACCGAGGTTCTTCCATGGAGATCCTGTGAGGAAGCCGAAACAGGTGTGTGAGAGCTGGAGGTAGAGGCTCGAACATGACCTAAAGATGTAGGTGCTGCTATAGGTTGGCCTACATCTCCAGTGTGTCTTTGGAACTCAGCTATGTGCTTTGTCCGTACATGTGTCCACATATTTGTGGTATTCAGGTTCCTGATATTTTTACCTCTTTTAACTTTTTGCTTACACAGCTTGCATTGAACATAGCAAATATCATGTACAAGTCTGTCAAAAAAGGACCACGCAGTGCAAGTCATGGGAGCGCCAATTTTGACATTTCTAAGAGAACTGCTCCCAACAGGTGCCAAACTGGAGGCTACAGGCAAGCGAGTCTGCAGCCTACCTCTCCCTCCTCTTTGTACCGTTGGGACAATCTCTTCCTCAGAGCTGCTCCCACCACCTTCCTGTTGCTCACGCCATGTTGGGTCTCGGACTTCATCATCTCCACTACCCTCTTCCAACACCTGCTGCTGTTGGATGGTCTGGGCAGCACCATGCTCCACAAAACCTGGCACCTGAGTCTCATCATCATCATAAGATGCGTTCTGCGGTGTGCTGTCCATCGGCACTGGCTCACCCGCCTCTTCAGATTGAGAGAGACACAGCTGTTGCGCATCACTGCATACTCCCTCTTCTTCAAATTGCAGAATGCTGCTTGCCTGTGCCCGTGTTTGCGAGCCAACAGATTCTGAGAACAGAAGCAGAGACTCAGCTGGCTCCTGTACAGAACTCTCTGACTGCCTTGGCAATTTGACAGGCGGTGAACAGACAGATGGTTGCTCAACAGTGTTGTGTTCCTGAGAGGAGGTGGAAGGAATTGAAGTCGATGCATTGGCTGCCATCCAACCAACAACGGCTTCAATTAGTTCTTCCCGCAGCAGGGGGGCACGCCGAGCTCCTACCAAAGTGCGCATAAAGGAACGCTCACGGGGATAAATGGTGGATGCTGTGTCACTGAGGGCGGCAGCAGACACAGAATCCCCACGTCCTCTCCCTGCTGAAACTCCACGGCGACGACCACGTGCCTTACTCACTGACTTCTTCATCTTGGTAGATTGATAAAGAAAGTCAGAAAAGTTATAAGGCCTAAGTGTGGTTATTACGCAGAGACTGAAGTGAACACTGAAACACAACTGTTCACAATCTGTGAAAGGCTACTCCTTTGTCTACTTCTATAGTGTTTGCAACCAATGTATTGGATACGGATGGAAGCGCGTCACACTAATATTTAAATTGCATGGAGCTGCAAGAATTACACTGAAGGAAAAAAAAAATAGTCTGTGAGTGACATGTGCAGATGCCTACAGACAGCGTTGCATGCAGAGCAAACTGCAGCGTCACCTGCACTCACACACACCTTGCAGAGCTGTTAAAACAACACTGCAGGCAAAAGGAAGCTTTACACAGCGGTTGGTGCTAGCCTGCCTACAGCACAGTACACTAAATCGCAATCTCTAACTGTCCCTCAGAGTCAGCACAGCAGCGTTCTGTCCCTTACTAAATTCACAGCACAGTGACGCTAAAATGGCGGCGGCGCCTTTTATAGTGCATTCTGACATCATTTCAGCATCCAATCACAGCCATGCCATTAGTTAACATGACCGCAGCAGTACAGGATGTGCCCACACTTCTTAGGATTCCTCATTGGCTGACTAAAATCACATTGCCTCGCAAAGAATTATGGGAACTTCCGATTCCGGTATTCGATAAGACGAAAATATCGAAACGAATTATCGAAAGGCCGATAGAGCTAATATCGGCCGATAGCCGATATTTGCATTATCGTATCGCTCAACACTAAGTATTACTAAGAAAATGTAAGTACAGTATGTTAGGGTTCGAGTTCCCACTCCTGCACAAGGGGAATCTCGAGCTGTTCCATCCGTCTCCGGCCGCAGTGGTTCCTGCTCAGCAGAGACGTTGGTCCCAGAGTCTTGCCCGGCCCAGTATTGTGCAGAGACTTGCTGCTACAACCAGTGTTGGAGCAGGCAGATTTGGGACTAAGTCCTTTGTTGCTTCATCTGAGCATGCCCAGGGCAAGATCTCCCATTGGAGATCAGGGGTCACATGCTCAGATACAGCTGCCACTCCTATTGGTCCATCAGGAAGGTCCTGTGGCTGTTGATGTTCTGAAGCAGCTTCCCATTGGTCCTTCCTGGAAGGTCTTTTTCTCGTGGCTACTATAAAAGGCTGTCCTTACCGCACAGCCGTGCGCTAGTATCAACCGTTATATGCTTTGCGCCAGTATGGTCATGCGTGTGTGTGGATAGGGCGGCTGAAATACACCATTACAATACCAACCTAATCGGTGAGGGGTTTGGTATGCTAGCTTGTCAGGGTCGGTGTCTTAGATGCCTTAGATTACCGGCATAACCGGTGAGGAGTTTGATTGCCGTATTCAGGGCCTGGCGTTCAGACGCCATAGATTGCGGGTGACTCCCGTGAGGACATTAGCGCATGATCACTTTCTATGTTCGCTTAGCAGTCAACTGTGTACCTGGGTGCCTGACAGGACACAGAAGTTTGTCTCAGCGGCTCTGTGACGTACCAGGGTTCACTTTCAACGCTAGACAGCGCACTAGTGTGTTTACTTTGCGACTCAGTGGTGTTAACTGAGTTCGCACACATCGCCATATAGCGCTGCGGCACTCCTTCTAGCGGCTCTGTGGAATAACAGAGTTCACACATATTGCCACAGCGCGTTACGACATTTATTTTGGTGACTCTGCGGGATAACAGAGTTCGCTTCTTGCACCATCTTACTAGCACGGTGGACCCCGGGCTGCGAACGCACTAGATCTTATATTAGGTGCGTTCCGCAGACCCTAACACAGTACATATTATTTGTTTTCTTATCATTTGTTTTCAACGATCTTTCCATATATTATATGTAGTATTTTCTTGTTAACTGGGGAGGTAGGGTTTGAAGTGAACACATATGTTGCATCTAGAACACTGTTAGAGCCCGTACATCTGAATAACATACTGGTGAGAGCCCAGGTCCAAATTTTGCTTATGGGCCGATCGGACTCTAGTTACACCATCATTTGTAGCTTTACCTATACCATAAAAAGAACAGATATTAAAGAGTAGGATTTAGAAGTGGGACCTTGATGTTATATAAACTAATATAGAGATAAGGAAGCCAGCGGAATGAATGATGACAGATGCAAGTATGTCTCTAAAATCAATCAAATGTCTGAAATAGTTATTATCTAAAGTGAAAACGTTTAAAGCTTGCTGTTAAAGTTTAATATGCTCAGGAATGTACTGTACACCATTAAGCTTTTAAATGTCACTAATATTCTGCACAGTTCTGTCAAAAAATATACATTTTAAACTTCTAGGGTAGAGTTTTGTAAGTATGAAAGAAATTTGGATTTGCCGTAAGTAAAATCACAGTAGGGATTCAGGAAATGAAATGTCTGGAAAAAAGTATAAATAAAAAGAAATGTTACATTCTGTTTATTTGCACTGATTTAAAATTTACCTTGAAACGTTAAATAAACCTAAAAATCCTAATAGTTAAAATGGGTTTACATATGTATTTTCACCCCAAATTTTACTAACTATATCTTTTGTAACGTTGGACAAAAAAAAATTAACATGTGTTAAATTTCTTTATTAATTGTTCATTAATTGAATTCTTTATTTAAAATACAATGTTATAAGCATCAAAATATAACCTAAATCCATCTGAATCGCGGCACAAATGCACATACATAAATTACAAATAGTATACTTTCACATTGCATTCTGTGTCCCCGTTGGGGCATAGAGTACAGACCAAAAGTTTGGACACACCTTCTCATTTAAAGATTTTTCTGTATTTTCATGACTATGAAAATTGTACATTCACACTGAAGGCATCAAAACTATGAATTAACACATGTGGAATTATATACTTAACAAAAAAGTGTGAAACAACTGAAAATATGTCTTATATTCTAGGTTCTTCAAAGTAGCCACCTTTTGATTTGATGACTGCTTTGCCCACTCTTGGTATTCTCTTGATGAGCTTCAAGAGGTAGTCACCGAAAATGGTCTTCCAACAATCTTGAAGGAGTTCCCAGAGATGCTTAGCACTTGTTGGCCCTTTTGCCTTCACTCTGCGGTCCAGCTCACCCCAAACCATCTCGATTGGGTTCAGGTCTGGTGACTGTGGAGGCCAGGTCATCTGGCGTAGCACCCCATCACTCTTCTTCTTGGTCAAATAGCCCTAAAACAGCCTGGAGGTGTGTTTGAGGTCATTGCCCTGTTGAAAAAAAAATGATGCTCCAGCTAAACGCAAACCGGATGGCATAGCATGCCGCTGCAAGATGCTGTGGTAGCCATGCTGGTTCAGTATGCCTTCAATTTTGAATAAATTCCCAACAGTGTCACCAGCAAAGCACCCCGACACCATCAGACCTCCTCCTCCATGCTTCATGATGGGAACCAGGCATATAGAGTCCATCTGTTCACCTTTTCTGCGTCGCACAAAGACACAGTGGTTGGAACCAAAGATCTCAAATTTGGTCTCATCAGACCAAAGCACAGATTTCCACTGGTCTAATGTCCATTCCTTGTGTTCTTTAGCCCAAACAAGTCTTTTCTGCGTGTTGCCTGTCCTTAGCAGTGGTTTCCTAGCAGCTATTTTACCATGAAGGCCTGCTGCACAAAGTCTCCTCTTAACAGTTGTTGTAGAGATGTGTCTGCTGCTAGAACTCTGTGTGGCATTGACCTGGTCTCTAATCTGAGCTGCTGTAAACCTGCGATTTCTGAGGCTGGTGACTCGAATAAACTTATCCTCAGAAGCAGAGGTGACTCTTGGTCTTCCTTTCCTGGGGCGGTCCTCATGTGAGCCAGTTTCTTTGTAGCGCTTGATGGTTTTTGCAACTGCACCTGGTGACACTTTCAAATGTTTTCCCAATTTTTCAGACTGACTGACCTTCATTTCTTAAAGTAATGATGGCCACTCGTTTTTCTTTACTTAGCTGCTTTTTTCTTGCCATAATACAAATTCTAACAATCTATTCAGTAGGACTATCAGCTGTGTATCCACCAGACTTCTGCACAACACAACTGATGGTCCCAACCCCATTTATAAGGCAAGAAATCCCACTTATTAAACCAGATAGGGTACACCTGTGAAGTGAAAACCATTTCCGGTGACTACCTCTTGAAGCTCTTCAAGAGAATGCAAGAGTCTGCAAAGCATTCATCAAGGCAAAAGGTGACTACTTTGAAGAACCTAAAATATAAGACATATTTTCAGTTGTTACATACTTTTTTGTTAAGCATATAATTCCACATGTGTTAATTCATAGTTTTGATGCCTTCAGTGTGAATTTACAATTTTCATAGTCATGAAAATACAGAAAAATCTTTAAATGAGAAGGTGTGTCCAAAATTTTGGTCTGTACTGTATGTCATATAAAATACTTAAAAAATAACATTTCCCACATGTCTACTTTACATCAGCACAATTTTGGAAACAAAATTTTTTTTTATTAGGAAGTTATAAGGCTTAAATTTGACCAGCGACTTCTCACTTTTTCAACAAAATTTAAAAAAAAATTTTTTAGGAACCACATCACATTTAAAGTAACTTTGAGGTGTGTAAATGACAGAAAATACCCAAAAGTGACACCATTCTAAAACCTGCACCCCTCAAAGTGCTCAAAACCACATGTAAGAAGTTTATTAACCCTTTACATGCTTCACAGGAACTGAAGCAATGTTGAAGAAAAAAATTAACATTTAACTTTTTTTTTACAATCATTTTAATTCAGAAAGATTTTTTTAATTTTCAAAGGTGTAAAAAGAGAAAATGAATCACAAAATTTGTTGTGAAATTTCTCCTGAATGCGCTAATACCACATATGTGGGGGTAAACCACTGCTTGGGTGCACGGCAGAGTTTGGAAGGGAGGGAGCGCCATTTGATTTTGTCAATACAGAATTGGCTGGAATTGAAATTGGTCTCCATGTCGTGTTTGGAGAGCCCCTGATGTGCCTAAACAGTGGAAACCCCCCACAAGTGACACCATTTTGGAAACTAGACCCCTTAAGGAACTTATCTATATGTGTTGTGAGCACTTTGAACCCCCAAGTGCTTCACAGAAGTTTATAAGGCAGAGCCGTGAAAATAAAAAATCATTTTTTTTCCATAAAAATGATATTTTCACCCCAAAATTTTTAACTTTAACAAGGGTAACAGGAGAAATTATCCCAAAAAGTTGTCCAATTTGTCCTGAGTACACTGATACCCCAAATGTGGGGGAAACCACAGTTTGGGCGCATGGTAGCGCTCAGAACAGAAGGAGCGCCGTTTTGGAATGCAGACTTTGATGGAGTGGTCTGCGTGCGGGCATCATGTTGCGTTTGCAGAGCCCCTGATGTTGTGAATATGCTGGAGGCGGCTTCTGAGCTGGGGCTCCCTCCGGTGGTTGCTGAGGGTAATGAACTGATTACTGAATGGCCTTCAGCTGGCGCTGAATGGTAGGATATAAGTGGCCTGAGTTCCCAGCAGCCCTGCCGATTATCAATTGTTCCTTCTGGTCTTGCTTGAAGCACTGCTAGTTTCCTGCTCTCCTTCAGATAAGTGTTTGCTTTTTTTTTTCCTCTGTTTGATTTTCATTGCTGGTTTGCTGCTTGCAGTGGACTGCAGCCTGTCCCCTTTTGGGGGTCTGGCGCTGCAATTGTGCTCCGTTTTTGTCTGCACTTTTGCTTTGCTCCTTTGTTACTTTTTATTTGCTGAATAGCGTTTTGTTACACCAGAGATCTTATTTAGGTGGATGAGATCGTGTGAGCTCTGTTTTTTTGGCAATCAGAAGTGTTGGTATTTTTGTTAGGATTTTTTTGGATTGCAGTCAGAATTCTTTCCTATACTTTTCTGTCTAGACAGATTGGGCCCCAGCGTTTGCTCATTCTATTTTCTGTCTGTGTCCATGCTTTCTTCTTGTCTAACCGCCATTACATGTTTTATGGCTTCCTATTTTCTTTGGGGATCTGCTCTGGGGCAGATAGCTTTCATCTTTCTGCCTTTAGGTGTAGTTATCTCTCAGGCTGTGACGAGGCGTCTAGGATCAACTAGGAACGCTTCACGGCTACTTCTAGTTGTGTGGTTAGTTCAGGTTACTGTAATCCAATAGGTTCCAGCCTCTCTGGTGTATTACCGCTTTTGCTATTTTTTGCTATTTCTCCTCAGTTACCGAAACATAACAGTATAACCGGCCAAAAAAACTGAAAATTGTATGGTACTCACAGAAGGGGAAAATAGTAATAAGGAAACTCTGTTTTTTTTCCCCTCTTTTCTCTGGGTGCTGAGGAGGATTTTTTTTTTCTCTCAATGGAGTTTGCACAGTTGTCTGGCCGTTTGGATCAGCTTGCCACTGAGGTTCGGAGTATTGCTACCTATCTTATATAACTGTAAGTTGTTTTTTGCCTTAAGGCCTAAGTCCTCAGGGAACACGGCACAGCAGGTTCAAATTGTCATCTCCCTGTTGCTCGGCGACCCTCAGGATTGGGCTTTTTCCCTGACACCTGGGATCCTGTTTTGAATGATATTGATGTATTTTTTCAGGCTCTGGGGTTATTGTACGATGAACCTAATGTCACTGATCAAGCTGAAAAGATCTTGTTGGCATTAAATCAGGGTTTTGAAGACGCTGAGTTGTACTGTCAGAAATTTCGAAAGTGGGCAGTCCAGACCAAATGGAATGATGATGCTTTGGCAACCCTTTTTCGAAAGGGTCTGTCAGAAAATGTAAAGGACGTTATGGTGGGATTCCCTGTTCCCTCTGGTCTCAACGATTCTATGTCTTTGGCTATTCAAATTAACAGACGTTTGAGTGAGCGCAGAGGTATGCGTGAGATAGAGTTGCCTTGTGAACCAGCTCCTGAGCCCATGCAGTATGATGGAGTGACTTCTGGGGCTTAGCGTCATGAGTTTCGTAAGCGCAATGGGTTATGTTTCTACTGTGGTGACGCTTCCCATGCTATTTCTGTCTGCCCTAAGCGGAGAAGACTTTTGCACGCTCAGTTGTCTTGGGTAGTGTTCAGACTAAATTTCTGTTGACTGTTACCTGATTTGCTCCCTGTCCACATTTTCTGCTCAGGCTTTTGTTGATTCAGGATCAGCTATTAACCTGATGGATTTTGACTTTGCCAAACGTTGTGGGTTTCCCATGATACCCCTGCGGAAGTCTATTCCCCTACTGGGCATTGATTCTACCCCTTTGGCGGAGAATAAACCCCAGTTTTCTACTCAGGTGATAATGAGGGTTGAACCAGATCATCAGGAGAGTTGCAAATTTCTGGTGCTGCATAATCTGCATGATATTATTGTGCTAGGTTTCCCTTGGTTACAGTCTCATAATCCTGTTTTGGATTGGAAATCTGTGTCTGTGACCAGTTGGGGCTGCCAATGTGTTAATACTGACACTCCTGTTTTTTCTGCCTCTCCCCAGTCTCAGGATGTCCCTGACTTTTTGACTGCATTTTCTGATGTGTTTAGTGAAAGTAAATCTGCTTCCTTACCCCCTCACATGAGCTATGATTGCGCTATTGAATTAGTGCCTGGTGGTAAATTTCCTAAAGGTCGCCTTTTTAATTTATCTGTACCTGAACACGATGCTATGTGATCTTATATCAAGGAGTCATTGGAGAAGGGTCATATCAGACCATCATCTTCACCCTAGGGCGTCGGTTTTTTCTTTGTGGCCTAAAAGGATGGTTCATTGAGGCCTTGTATTGATTATCGCCTCCTGAATAAGATCACTGTTAAATATCAATATCAGTTACCTTTGATTTTTGACCTATATTCCAGAGTGAAAAGTGCTAGTTGGTTTACCAAGCTTGACCTCAGAGGGGCATATAACCTTACTCGCATTAAGCATGAGGATGAATGGAAGACGGCGTTTCATACCCCTGAGGGGCATTTTGAGTACCTAGTGATGCCTTTTGGGCTTACTAATGCCCCTTCCGTCTTCCAATCCTTCATGAATGATATTTTCAGGGATTTTGTGGATAAATTTCTGATTGTTTATTTGGATGATATCTTGATTTTTTCCAATGACTTGAACTCTCATGTGAAAAATGTTCGGACTGTGTTCCAGATTTTGAGAGAGAATGCACTGTATGTGAAGGGATAAAAGTGTCTCTTTGGCGTACAGAAGATCTCATTTCTGGGATTCATTTTGTCTCCGTCTGTTATTGAAATGGACCCGGTCAAAATTCAGGCCATCTGTGATTGGGTTCAACCTACTTCATTGAAGGCTCTTTAGAGATTTTTGGGTTTTGCCAATTTTTATCGTAAATTTACTGGTAATTTCTCTGGTATTGTTAAACCATTGACTGATTTGACCAAAAAGGTTTCCAATGTGGTGAATTGGCCTCCTGAGGCAGTTTCTGCGTTTCAGGAACTTAAGCAGAGATTCATTTCTGCTCCTGTTCTACGGCAGCCTGATGTTTCTCTGCCATTTCAGGTGGAGGTTGATGCCTCTGAGATTGGGGCAGGTGCCGTTTTGTCCCAAAGGGATCCAGAGACCTCTAAGAGTAACCCTTGTGCCTTTTTCTCTCGAAAATTTTCTCCAACTGAATGTAATTATGACTTGGGTAATCGGGAGTTATTGGCCACGAAGTGGACCTTTGAAGAGTGGAGACATTGGCTGGAAGGAGCCAAACATTAGGTGGTGGTCCTCACGGACCATAAGAACCTGATTTATCTCGAATCAGCCAAGCGACTTAATCCTAGACAGGCCAGGTGGGCCTTGTTTTTCACATGTTTTAATTTTGTGGTTTCTTTTCTTCCTGGCACTAAGAATGTCAAGGCGGATGCCCTCTCGAGGAGTTTCTTTACAGATTTTCGTGAGTTATCTGATCCTGCTGTTATTTTGAAAGAGGGTGTGGTTCTTTCCGCCATTTCGCCCAATTTGAGACTGGCTCTGGAAGGGTGTCAGGAGGATAAACCTGAGCGCTGCCCTGTTGGGAAGTTGTTTGTTCCAGACCAGTGGAAAAAGAGTGTGATATCTGAGATTCATTGTTCCGTGTTGGCTGGTCATCTCGGGAATTTTGGTACCAGAGACTTGGTGAGTCGCTCCTTTTGGTGGCCTACTTTGTCTCGTGACGTCAGGGACTTTGTGCAGTCCAGTGGGACTTGCTCTCATTCCAAGCCTTGCTCTCGTTCTAGTGGTTTGTTAATGCCATTGCCTGTACCCAAGAGGCCGTGGACCCATATTTCTATGGATTTTATTTCTGACCTTCCTGTCTCTCAGAAAATGAACGTTATCTGGGTAATCTGTGATAGGTTTTCCAAGATGATACATCTTGTGCCATTACCTAAGTTGCCATCCTCCTCCGAGTTGGTGCCTTTGTTCTTTCAGCATGTGGTTCGGTTACATGGCATTCCGGAGAACATTGTGTCTGACAGAGGAGTCCAGTTTGTTTCCAGATTTTGGAGGACATTTTGTTCTAACCTTGGTGTTCAGTTGTCTTTCTCCTCTGCATTTCACCCTCAGACCAATGGACAAACCAAGAGAACAAACCAGACCTTGGAGACGGCATAGGACTGATGGTCCTCGTTTTAAAGTGGGGGACTTGGTTTGGTTGTCCTCAAGGAATATCCCTATGATGGTTGCATCTCCAAAATTTTAGCCAAGGTTCATTGGACCTTATAAGATCATGGAAATTATTAATCCGGTTTCCTTCCGTTTGCTTCTTCCAGGGACATTTAAGATCCATAACGTGTTCCACAAGTCCTTATTGAAGAGGTTTGTCGAACCAGTGGTTCCTATGGCTGCACCTCCCGACCCTGTTTTGGTTGAGGGCAATTTGAAGTATGTGGTTGAGAAGATATTGGATTCTCGTTTTGCTAAACGGAAACTCCAGTATTTGGTTAAGTGGAGAGTAGTGTTGAGCGATACGATAATGCAAATATCGGCTATCGGCCGATATTAGCTCTATCGGCCTTTCGATAATTCGTTTCGATATTTTCGTCTTATCGAATACCGGAATCGGATTTGTCACTGTCACTGTGAGTGTCCGTCGGTCGGGTCTGTCAGGAGTCAGCGGCACTTACCTGGCAGAAGATCTCCGGCGGTCACGTCCTGGACTGCTTGATGGCCGCCATTATCTTCTCCCTGGCGGTCACATGCAGTTTTTCGCAATAACTGCAGTGACTGCAGGGTAATCCCGGTCATAAAGCAGTCAGTCCGATGACGTCACCGCCAGGGAAGCAGGTAATCAGCTGTGCTGCGCCGGGATGACAGGCTCTGCCTGTCATTCTGATGTAGCAGAGCTGGATCGTCGTGGGACACTCGTTACTATGGACTGCGTCGGTCAGGTGGTATACTTTTTTTTTTTTTTCATTTTTTTACAGGAGATCGATGGCGTCGCAGGATGAGACTGTAATAAAAGTAATGAAAACTGTGTTTTTTTTTTTTATTAAATTAAAAAACTTTTTTAGGAACATTCAACCGTCCGGGTACATAAACAATTTAACTATTTACATACAGGGACCCTGTCCGGGTTATTTATAATTCTTTGGCAGGGGTGTTCCAGGTACCACGTGGTACTCTTCTGGTGCTTGCCAAACATCCGAGGCACCAAGGACCACCAGGACCTGATGACATCGTGTGGCCTGTACAGTCAAGTCGTGACCCGCTATCTGTGTCTGTTGTGGCCACCTCTTTCATCTCCCTCCGGGTCTGGAGCCCTATGTCACGGACTGAACGAACCCCAGGGGGCCTAACAGGCGCCGGGTACGGGCCAGCTATACTTATAATGTCCATAGCTGGGGCTGCTGAGGAGACCACTGAGGGAGGCTTGGGAGATTTACGGCGTGGGGTGGGCACTTTTGCAGAGGCCTGGATGTGGGAGGCTGAAGGCTCCGAGGGTCTCACAGGTTCCTGACACACTGGGGAGTAGGGGTCGCACCTGGTAACATTTAGGGCGTACCACCCATTGTAACCCCAGTGTCGGGTGTAAGTCACCAAGTCTCCTGGCAACAGGTCCCTCCCCGGGTGTCCTTCTGGGAGGTGAGCCTCCACATCCCGCCGGGTCACAAAGACTTCTAAATAAAGTCCAGGCTCCTTGATGAAGCCCCAACCACCTTTCAATTTAAAGCTCCGTACTGCACCCTTACGCTGCGGCTCACTCAGGGTTCCTTTATCCTTTCTCATCCGGTCCTTATCTGCCCGGTCCTTCTCCAGGTGACGTTGGCGAAGTTTTAGGGTTTCTCGCTGCTCCCTTTGTCGCTCTGCTTCCCGCTCCCAACGTCTCCACTCTTCCTCCTGACGCCGGTTGTAATTCTCCTCCACCAGCTGCTCCATGTCTCCACCACTCCACTGCAGCTTACAGTGTCCGGTTTACGGCAGCTCTCCTGTCGCCCCCCAGTCCTGGCGGCGCTCCTCTGCGGAGGAAGCAGACGGCTCTAAATCAGATGACAGTCGGGGCTCCGGTACAGGCAGGTAGTGCTCTGGTGCCTGCGCGGCCTCCTCCATGAGGACGGGTGTCGCTTCTTCTGTCTCAGCGACGGGGGCAGACAGCGGGATCTGGGGTGCTGCTGACGGTGCTGCAGTTTTTGCAGGAACGGGTGCCTCCACTGCGACAACGTCAACCGGATCACATTGCAAGGACTCCTCTACTAGAACGGGTGCCTCACCTTCCGGTGCAGACACTTCAGGTAAGAGGGATTGGCGCCGCTCCAAGTTTAGTTTTAGGGCACGCCAGCTGGCTTCCATCCTGGCGACCTCCTCCCGGTGCCGGGCCAGGCCTCTTAGGGTATCCTCCGCTTCTTGCAGCGTAGGAGGGTTTACAGGCCGGGTGCCCAACGGTGATTCTGTGGCGATCGGGTCGCTTCCGTGGGGGGAGAGCTCTGACTGCTCCATCCCTTCCCACTTCTGCTCGTCGTGTCCATTAGCCATCTCTGCCAAGTCACATGTGTCATTAGCATCTGGAGAGGGCCCCTCTTTTGTAGGGAGGTGGGACCTTCGTGTTAGTTTCCGCACACTGAGGAGGATGAGGAGGCGGAACTCCAGAGCTGTGGGTCACGATCTTACATTGCAGTACCATTTACAGTGGGCGGCCATCGTTTTCACGCCACTGAGTGAGTGACACCCACGAAGAGCACGCCCTTCTTCTTCACCAGTGCCTCGTCGTGACGCAGATATGGCGGAAAAATGGCAAATACATTCTCTGATGATTTTAGCAATTCTCAAGCACAAAACCAGTGCAATTCAGGCACACAGGACTCGCTTATAGCGAGCTACAGAATCCTGTTCGTGACGCCCAAGTTGAGTCGCACAGAGCCAGAGGTTTTCGGGGTACTCGGCACCGAGCCCGTCGACTTCTATGGGGTATGTCACGTCTTTACCCGGCAATTGAATTAGAGTCGATTTTACTATGTAGAAGTGTATAAACTATAAATATATGTATATATATATATGTCACAATGACATGTATATATATATATATATATATATATATATATATATGTATTCTATGTGTGTTTATTTTGTGTTTACAACGAAAGAAAGGGTTTTTTTTGTAGCGATATTTTGTTCCCATAGACTTACATGGGACTTCCGGTATCGAAATCGGATATCGACGATATTTAGTGCTATCGGCGATACAATTTCGATACGATATTTTTAGATATCGAGCAATATCGCTCAACACTAGTGGAGAGGTTATGGTCAGGAGGACAATTCTTGGGTGTTTGTTTCGGACATTCATGCTGGGAGACTTATTCGTGCCTATCATCGAGCCCATCCTGATCGGCCTGGTTGCGCAGGTGAGGGTTCGGTGACCCCTCCTCAAGGGGGGGTACTGTTGTGAATTTGCTGGAGGCGACTTCTGAGCTGGGGCTCCCTCCGGTGGTTGCTGAGGGTAATGAACTGATTACTGAATGGCCTTCAGCTGGCGCTGAATGGTAGGACATAAGTGGCCTGATTTCCCAGCAGCCTTGCTGGTTATCAATTGTTCCTTCTGGTCTTGCTTGAAGCACTGCTGGTTTCCTGCTCTCCTTCAGATAAGTGTTTGCTTTTTTTTTTTTCCTCTGTTTGGTTTTCATTGCTGGTTTGCTGCTTGCAGTGGACTGCAGCCTGTCCCCTTTTGGGGGTCTGGCGCTGCAATTGTGCTCCGTTTTTGTCTGCACTTTTGCTTTGCTCCTTTGTTACTTTTTATTTGCTGAATAGCGTTTTGTTACACCAGAGATCTGATTTAGGTGGATGAGATCGTGTGATCTCAGGTTTTTTGGCAATCAGAAGTTTTGGTATTTTTGTTAGGGTTTTTGTTGGATTGCAGTCAGAATTCTTTCCTGTACTTTTCTGTCTAGACAGATTGGGCCCCAGCGTTTGCTCATTCTATTTTCTGTCTGTGTCCATGCTTTCTTCTTGTCTAACCGCCATTACATGTTTGGGGGCTTCCTATTTTCTTTGGGGATCTGCTCTGGGGCAGATAGCTTTCATCTTTCTGCCTTTAGGTGTAGTTATCTCTCAGGCTGTGACGAGGCGTCTAGGATCAACGTAGGAACGCTCCATGGCTACCTCTAGTTGTGTGGTTAGTTCAGGTTACTGCAGTCCAATAGGTTCCAGCCTCTCTGGTGTATTACCGCTTTTGCTATTTTTTGCTATTTCTCCTCAGTTACCGAAACATAATACCCTGATGTGCCTAAACAGTGGAAACCCCACACAAGTGACACGATTTTGCAAACTAGACCCCTTAAGGAATTTGTCTAGATCTGTGGTGAGCAATTTGAACCCCCAAGTGCTTCACAGAAGTTTATAATGAAGAGCCGTGAAAATAAAAAATCATATATTTTCTTTATTTTATTATTTTCCCTAACTAAGGGGGTGATAAAGGGAGGTTTATTTACCATGTTTTTTATTTTGATCACTGTGATAGCGTCTATCACAGTGACCAAAATGAACCAATAGGAAAAATCTTCCTATTGTTGCTGGGTGCCGGCCAGCAGTTATCGGCGGGTGCACCGCGCATGTGCCTGCCATGTTCTGACCGGAAGAAGATGGCGGCGCCCACTGGAGGATGCAGGAGGCCCCGAGGACCACTGGGAGGTTAAGGGGGGTGGGGATCAGGGACACTATTTCTCCTCAGATGTGCGACCACATCAGAGAAAAGAAAAATGAAATGGCACATCAGATTTTTATTTTTTTTTGCGGTCGCCGTTATACGGTTAATATCAGCGATCGCAACCCAGGGGTTGGTAAAAACGACCCGAATCATGAGAAAATCTGACTCTGGGGGGCTTTATAGGCTTTTTCCACAGCGTTGTGAATTCACGGTGCTGTGGTTTAAGTACCCTCAATGACAGCCATTAAAAGGCGTATCGGCGGTCGTTAAAGGGTTAATAATAGAAAAACCCACAATGGTGACAAAAATAACTTGAATCTGACAAAAGTAATGATAAATCAAAAATCTATGAAAATGAACAAATGAACGTCAGACATTGCTTTTAAACCATGCTTCCACAGAATTTAAAAAAAATAAAACTCATGAAGTAGGCTTGGACAGAAATGATGGTACCCTTCACTTAATATTTTGTTGCAAAACCTTTTGAGGCAATCACTGCAAACGATTCCTGTAACTGTCAATAAGACTTCTGCACCTCTTGACAGGTATTTTGGCCACTCCTCAAGAGCATACTGCTCCAGTTGTCACGGGTTTGAAGGTTGCCTTTTCCAGACGGCATGTTTCAGCTCTTTCCAGAGATGCTCAATAGGATTTAGGTCAGGGCACATAGAAGGCCACTTCAGAATAGTCCAATGTTTTCCTCTTAGTCATTCTTGAGTGTTTTTAGCTCTAGGTGTTTTGGGTCATTATTCTGTTGCAAGACCCATGACCTGCATCTCAGACCAAGCTTTCTAACACTGGGCAGCACATTTCTCTCTTGAATCCCTTGATAGTCTTGAGATTTCATTGTACCCTGCACAGATTCTAGACATCCTGTGCCATATTATATACAAAAAAATTCCCTATACACTGGAAAAGTGTATAAAAAAAAAGCATATAAGAAGTGAAGATGATGATGTTTTGATTTGATGGTGGTGCTTTTATCCTTTTTAATAAATGTTCATTTCTTATATGCTTTGCTTCATCTTGATCTGTGGCTCACACAACTAATAAGATTGAATGAACCACCACCTATTTTTATCATCCTTTATTGTAGGTTCTCACCCGAGTCCAGCACAAATTTTTCTAATTTTTTCCTGTATTTCTTCTTCTTTCAATATGTTTTTCTTCCATGTTATATATGGATTTTGTACCAGATTGTTAACATGTCATGTGTCAAACCATGTGTTAGTTTCATGAACTCTGATACTATTTGTGATGTATTTTGTTTTGGGGCCGAATTTGAATTCTAAACCTACTTAAGCGGCAATCCTTCATTATTTCTGTATATATATGGTTGTCTCCTGAGGAAGAAGTTTATGGACTTCGAAACGCGTTGAGAATAAACCACCATATTTAAAACTTCTGGATTCCTATTTTAATTAGCAGCATGGATTATATCCACAAATTTCCAATTTTATCATTCATGAAGTCCACTTTGGCTCATACAACGATGGATGGTGCGATCTGACACTGATGTTCCTTGAGCTTGAAGCTCACCTTTAATCTGTTTAGAAGATTTTCTGGGCTATTTTGTTACCATTCGTATTATCCATCTCTTTGATTTGTCATCAATTTTCCTCCTGCAACCATGTCCATGGAGAAATGCTACAGTCCCATGGAGCTTAAATTTTGGAATAATATGTGCAACTGTAGTCAGAGGAGCATCAAACTGCTAAGAGATGGTCTTATAACTTTTACATGTCACATGTTTGTCTATAATTTTCTTTCTAATTTTCTGAGACAACTCTTTCCTTTGCTTCCTCTGGTCCATGTTGAGCATGATACACACTGAGTCGCATGTAACAGGGCTATGGGGTACTCGGCACCGAGCCCGTTCACTTCACTGGGGATGTCACGGGTAGCGCAGCTCGGTCCGTTGCCCTGGGCGCTCACTAAAGGGGGATATTTACAGGGGATGATAGAAATGTTCGTGACGCCACCTGTGGTTTCTGATCAGTATGACCAGCGCTGCAGGGTGAATCCTCTGAGGGGTTGTTACTGGGCAGCAAGGTGTTAAGTCTTCCACAGGTAAGACTGATCCCTCGAGGTATATGGCGGTGTAGGGGTGAATGAGCAATAATGCAGACACACACAAGACAGTCTCTTTCGGTACCTTTACTGATGATGAAGCTGCAGGCACGTCCCGGGAGGCCGTCAGGTGGAGGATGCACGTCCAGCAATCCACTGAGTAGGTGTAAGGCCTCCTTACGTCCTTATGTGTGTGAGTTTCTAACTTGCATAAAACAGAGTTTAACTCCTTCTCTTTGCTACGCCCGGCTGATCTTGTGATGAGGTCTTCTTGTGGACAGAACAGTGTCTCTATAGCGGTACCTGCCAGACCCCCATCTTCCTAACCTCGGTTCTGTATCAGCACTGCTGGGCCCCTGCGACTTGAAGTCCAGGGTCTCCGGTGTCTCCTACCAGTCGTGCAGATGCTGGTAAGCGCAGACCCGGTGTCCGGTAGTGCAGAGTGGAGGTAAGCTATCAATGCTGGTTGACCTCTGTCACTCTCTCTTTTCCCTTTTCCACTTGCCTGTCGTCCTACTCGCACATTTAACATAAGCACAGGCAGCAGTAGATGTCAGCTTCTTGCTCAAACTTCCTCAGCTCTCAGGCTAATCTGACAGGAGTCTCTCTCCGGTGTTCTGAGGAGATCTTATCTCTCCCTCTCAGCTCCTCTGAGGTAACTGCGTTCTGAGATGTTTTGCTGTTCTGAGGTAACACCAACGACTAGCTAACTCGCAGCTAGACTGCCTTCATCTCACTGCTGTCTCAAGGGCTCCCTCTGGTAGAACCAGGAAAAATGTGAAGTGTTGTGTGCTTATCAGGTGATTGTGAATTACCTTTCATGCATCCTCCTGGGTACATGTGGCACCAAGCGCAGCTGGGCTACACACACACCATGTCACCAAACAGCACAGTGAGTATCTGTAGTCCTCTATACAGGCCCACTCACTGATTCCAAGATTGTAGACATCTGTAATGCTAATTAGTGGACACACCTTGATTTAACATGTCCCTTTTGTCACATTATTTTCAGGGTACCATCATTTCAGTCCAGGCCTATTTCATGACTTTGATTTTTTTTTAAATTCTGTGGAAGCATGGTTAAAAAGCAATGTCTGACTTTCATTTGTTCATTTTCATAGATGTTTGATTTATTCTTACTTTTGTCAGATTCAAGTTATTTCTGTGACCATTGTGGGTTTTTCTGTCATTAAACGAGAGGTACCAACAATTTTGACCATGTGTGTATGTTTAACACATCTCAAAAAACAATGAAAGCCTGAACATTCTTCATTAGGCTACGTTCACACGTTCAGTATTTAGTCAGCATTTCACTTCAATATTTGTAAGACAACAGGAGTGGATGGAAAATGCAGAAATGGTGACATATTTTCATTATACTTTTCCTCTGATTGTTCAATTTCTGGATTTGGCTTACAAATACTGATGTAATATACTGACCAAATACTGATGTGTGAATGTGGCCGTACATAAAATATTTGCAAAAAAGATTCTGATAAGTAAGGTATGTATTACACATGAGGTAGGTAAGGTTTATGTCTGATGTTGTAATTCACTAAGGTTGAACTCAGATAATCATAATTGTAATCTCTGTACTGTCCCATACACAACAAACATCACATGAGCAATACAAAAGTGCTGTCCGTACTCTAATCACAGCCTCCTATCACTATACTTCTTGTTTGCTCTTTGCACCTTTGCATAGATCACTTAGTGAAAATTCTGCTATTTTCTAGAGCATCAAATCAATTCTATTGATTTCAAGTAGAATTTTATAAAAATTCCAGGTCCTGGCAAATGTGAACAATATGAGTTTTGATAAGTGATAATTGCCCAAAATAATCCCTCCATCTTTTTACACATTGCAGGAAACTATATCAGTTACAGAAGGGAAACATGACCTCAGTTGTGACTGCACAGGACTTAGCCTTCACATGGCATGGTGCAGCCAATCAGAAGGGACCATAATAGCCTGCATAAAATCCTAAGCAGGGAATGAAGCATTTTAAGGTACTTTTAAGATAGTGAGATTATATTTGAACATCTGTACAGTATCCCTAATCATTTAATCTATCATTGCATTTAACAGTGCAAATACAGGTGTCTGTAAGTACTGTATATTTGTTTTTTTCATATCCTCCTAAACCATTATATACAACTAATTTCTCAGAAAGCCAATGCTTTCAGTTTAACTTTTTTATTACTTATGTATTTTAAACACAATTTTGGAGTGTTTTACTTAGAAAGCAAGGGGTATATGTAAAAATGATGGGGCCATATAAGCTTTTTTTTGGCTCTCATAAAGTTTGACGCCCCAAAAATACCCCTACACACAATATGATACCCCTACAGTGAATTCCCCAACAGCACCCCACAAGCACTGTATGATAATCCCACAGTGTCCTCAGTAAAGTCTGATGCCCACTAAGTGACTTCAATAAAGTATGATGGCCCCACACAAATTATCTAATCCCAACAGTTACCCCAAATTAGCAAGATGCACACATAAACCCACACACAGTATTATGGCCCTTCAATCTTACACATTGTATGATGGGCCCCCAGTCCACCACACAGAATCATGTCCCACATATCCCCCTCTATATACAATATTTGATGGATCCACAGCTCCTTCCACACAATATGATAGCCCCACAGCCACCACACACATGTGATGGTCCCAACAGTCACCAAGCACAATATGATACACATAGAGCCCTCCATTATGAGTCCTCACAGCCTCATATAAGTGGTGACTGATAAAGGAAAAATAAAAGCTACTCAGCTAGTCACATCCCGCCGATGTGCTGCTTTAGTCTACAGAGTATAGACAGAGGCTTCATGAAACAAGTGTAACCTAGTGATGTCATCTCACCTTCTGCTCTGAGATTTAGATGCACAGGCTAAATGGTAGAATGGGGAACCAACTGGTAACTGTTCAACACTTGTATTCTATTCAACTGTATCTGTATCCTTAGGATGCATATGTCTGTAAACTTGAAATGCCGAAAGGAAATGTGGGTGGTGACACTAGGCACCGTGTCCCATAGAGTCTCGGGCTACATAGTGGATGCGTGAGCGGCCGCTATTATGTTTTTGCAAGGAGACACTGGAAAACAATAGCACAATATAGCGGCTTATCTGGTACACAGTGGAAAAATAGGAGTACAGGGATGTGCTCACTTGGTATGGTTGTGTATGTTACAACACTTAACAAACTAAAAAAAATTAGCTGCTGCAGATCAAAGGAGGGATATCCAGTGGGGAAAGAAATGGAGATGGATATTTGCTGCGCTGCCGATGACACAACTGGATTTTACTGGTGTATAGGTTGAAGTATCCAGAGGCAGTTTTGCTGAACCAGTATTCACCAATATTGCCTCCTGAATACTGCCACCTATGCACTGGTAATATCCACTGATGTCCTCGGCAGCGCAGCAAAGATCCATCTCTTGATTTCTTTCCCCACTGGCTGTCATCTTTTTTGTATAATGCAATTTTAACCACTTATGATCAGTAACTAAATTCCTGTTTTAATAATTTAAAGACTGTATTTTTGTAATCTATTTATTTCCTTCCATTTATAAACTCATGAGCTTCTTATGTTTTCCCCTTTTTAATAGCTTGTCAATTATCTCAGTTTTTTGCAAAGTTTTTCACCCATTCAAATGAAAGGGAAAAAAACACAAGTAAAAACTCATAAAAAATGCAAGTAAAAATGTGTAAAAAAGAAGCATAATTCCTGTGTCCCTCCCCACCACTGTCCATTGTTTTATAAACTCTTCCTACAACTCTTTTGGTTTGCAAAACGAAAACGAATGTTTTTCCTTTTTTTATTCTCCTCTTTTACTATTTCTGGAAAATATTACCCTTTTTCCTTTCTTGTTATATTATTGAAATTTTCTAAATAAAGAATATATACAAAAAAAAGAAGCATAAAAAAAATAATTCTTTATGCAGCATTTTTTCTACCAACACTTTTAGTGCGGAAAAATCAGCTGCAAATACTCTACATGTGCATATACAGTACAGACCAAAAGTTTGGACACACCTTCTCATTCAAAGATTTTTCTGTATTTTCATGACTATGAAAATTGTAGAATCATACTGAAGGCTTCAAAACTATGAATTAACACATGTGGAATTATACATTACACTTTACAAAAAAGTGTGAAACAACTGAAAATATGTCTTATATTCTAGGTTCTTCAAAGTAGCCACCTTTTGCTTTGATTATTGCTTTGCACGCAGAAAAGGTGAACGGCTGGACTCTACATGCCTAGTACCCACCGTGAAGCATGGAGGAGGAGGTGTGATGGTGTGATGGTGCTTTGCTGGTGACACTGTTGGGGATTTATTCAAAATTGAAGGCATAATGAACGAGATGGTTTGGGGTGAGCTGGAGCTTCAATTTTGAATAAATCCCCAACAGTGTCACCAGCAAAGCACCCCCACACCATCACACCAACTCCTCCATGCTTCACTGTGGGAACTAGGCATGTAGAGTCCATCCGTTCACCTTTTCTGCATGCAAAGCAGTAATCAAAGCAAAAGGTGGCTACTTTGAAGAACCTAGAATATAAGACATATTTTCAGTTGTTTCACACTTTTTTGTAAAGTGTAATGTATAATTCCACATGTGTTAATTCATAGTTTTGATGCCTTCAGTGTGATTCTACAATTTTCATAGTCATGAAAATACAGAAAAATCATTGAATGAGAAGGTGTGTCCAAACTTTTGGTCTGTACTGTACATGTGCAGTTAAGAAAAAAAAACTGCTTTAAAGTAAAACGTTTTTCCCTATATTTATATTTCCTTAATGAAAACTATTATGCAATT
Source organism: Oophaga sylvatica (assembly GCA_033576555.1). Taxonomy (NCBI): domain Eukaryota; kingdom Metazoa; phylum Chordata; class Amphibia; order Anura; family Dendrobatidae; genus Oophaga; species Oophaga sylvatica. Next base: position 147,240,599 of record JARQOD010000009.1, read on the forward strand.
ATTGTCTTAATTTAGCCATTTTTCTCTGTTACATCTACGTTGATAAATGTCTCCAAGGTAGATGAATAAACAAATTGCTTTATTTATAGTCAATTAATTAAGCCAAACTAATATAATATAAAAGTATTGTTTAATTTAATTTAATGTATTTTATTTGTGTTTAGTTTTCTAAATATTTACAATGAAGAAAAAAGAAAAAACATAACTGATGCAAGATTCAAATGTCAAGTAAAGTGGATTACATTAATGAATAAGAAAGCCAGCTGTGTAGTAGAAAAGTACAGGTTTACGAGATGTTAGAGACACTGATTATAGAGCTAGTAAATAATAATGGATTTCACTGAGTGCTTCTTGTGGAGAAGTTGATTGTGGGTGATAACTGTCCACATTAGAGGTTATAAATGATAGCTTAGCCATTCATACACCACTTTCATTCTTTCAAGTTTACAGTTGGACCTTAAGGATTGATGCTTGCTTGTACTTTATCATGAAAGTGGAAAAGTATAGATAATACAGGAAAAGTTAAAATCTGGAGTAATTAAATGTTAAAGTTATGGTGCATACTTTAATGTTCTATTATTCAATTTTAACAATAATTTGACATCATGATTTGTTAGGGTAAATGTGCTATATTTTTATTTTTAAACATGGCTGATTTAAACTTTTATATATACATTCTTTATATTTTAAACACATTTTCATTTTTACATTATATTTTTATTCCCATTAGTTGACTTGAACCTGCAATTATTAATTTGCCTTCACTATATATTGCAATATCATGATATTGCACTATATATCAAAATTATGTTTCTCCTGTGGTTGAGTTTCACCGATGCACTTACATGGTAGTTACAGGAATCTTTGGCAGGTCATTTGGTTCCCTGTGATCACCTCGTGGGAGGCCAATGAGAGCCAGTGTGTGCATACACCAGCAATCATATCAATTAAATTCTGCTGTCAATAATTGACAATAGCATTCAAATGGTTAAATTGCAGCATTCAGGGTATGTGCACACGTTGCGGATTTTGATGCGTTTCCGCAGCATTTTTGGACGCGCGGAATTGCCTCCAATCCGCAGTGCGTTGTGTGCACAATGTTAATCAATGGGAAAAACAAAAACCTGTGCACATGCTGCGGAAAAAAAGTGCTGATTTTCAGCGTTATATTTTCTGCAGCATGTCAATTCTTTGTGCGGAACTGCAGCATATTTGCACCCATTGACTTGCATTGAGTCGGGCACATCCGCAGAAAAACCGCAGGTCTAAAAAAGATCTGCGGTTTTGCTGCGGGTGAAATGCTGCAGATTGGGAGGAGAGAACTGTGTGGGCGGTGACTGTGTGTGTGTATAGTGTGTGTCGGTATCTGCGTGATCTGAGTATATGCGGGGGTCTGTGGGGCTGTGTGGGGGTTTGCGGGCCTGTGTGTGTAGCTGTGTGTGTGTGTGCAGGCATCATCCGATGGGACAACTAGTCCCATCCGGCTATGCTTGCTACAGTGAGACCATTAGCCAATGATGGGACAGTAGTAGTCCCATCATCCGGCTAATGTGTTGAATGTAAAAAAATAAATAAAAAAAAAAAACATACACACATACATAGTCTATACTCACCATATATAGCTAATCCCAAAGCCCTCGCTCACCTGAAAAAAAATTAAAAACAAGCAACCAATATACTCCCTGTGTCCGACGTAATCCCATTAATAACGGCTGTCCCACGACGATCTCCCGTGGAGAGCTGTCACATCAGCAGATGCGACCGCTCTCCAGGTGCTCCGGTGTACAGTGACGGAGATATCCTTCACATCGTATCACTCCGCCGCCGGCAGGTCACCGGAGTTCACCTGTCATTCGCGGCACTACAGCCGTGAGAATTTTCTCACGGCTGTAGTGCCGTAAAGTGAACTCCGATGATATACTGTACTGCCGGAGGGTTATCTCAGGTCAGCGTGTCATCGGAGGCCTATAGAGCAGTGACATCTGCTGATATGTCCGCTCTGTAGGGGAGATCATCATGGGACCATTGTTTTAAAGAGGGACTGCGTGGGACAGGGAGTATACTGTTGTTGTTTTTTTTTTTTTACATTTTTTGCAGGTGATCGATGGATTCAAATGGATTTAGGAGTACAATAAAAACTATGAAGAACCGTGTCGTTTTTTATTTAATTAAAATACTTTACTCTTATGTGTGTGTGCTTTTTAACCCTTTGAAACTATAAGATTAATAATGGATAGGCGTCTTATTGAATGATTTGCACTTGTGCACTTATTGTAAATTAAAGTGATTATATTTATTGCTAGAAAATCCATATGTTTGCAATTTATGCTCTGCACTTTACGTGTTGTATATTTACCACTGTAAACTATGCACTGTCTGTTTGTTTTCCTGAAGCAAGAAATCATACCTCTTTTATTGTATATATTTCAATCATTGTAATTATGTACACCCTTTATAAACTTTGTATTTGCATCTATCTATACTATAGCTATCTATCCCAAATCTATCCCATATCTAAAAACAGGCAGCAAAGTAATGGCAACGTTTCGGCTCCCTGAGCCTTCCTCAAGCTTGAGGAATTCTCAGGGAGCCGAAACGTTGCCATTACATGTGGGTCTAATAAACATCCACTGAATTCTACTGATCTGAGGAGTGCTGTCTGTTTTTTGTATGTTGAAGCTGGCAAGTATTGGATTATTGCTGAAGAGGATTTGCACCCTATATATCTGAATATCTATGCTGCTCCAGTTTTTTCTTTAACCCCTTAACGACCGCCGATACTCCTTTTAACGGCGGTCATTAAGGGTACTTAAACCACAGCGCCGTTAATTAACGGCGCTGTGGAAAAAGTGAATAGCGCCCCCCAGAGGCGCATTTTCTCCGGGGCCTCAGCTACCGGGGGTAGCCGAGACCCCAGAGAACATGAATCGGGTCGGTTTTTACCGACACCGATGTTGCGATCGCCGTTATTAACCCTATAACGGCGACTGCAAAAAAAAAAAGAAAAAGTTGTGCCATTTAATTTCTCTGTCCTCTGATGTCATCGGACATCAGAGGACAGAGAAAAAGGGTCCCTGGGACCCCCATGTGACCCCCGATGTCCTGTATGTGGCCCCAGGGCCCTCCGGTGTCCCCTGGGGCCGGCGAGATGAAGAAAATGGCGGGCGCATGCTCAGTGCGCCCGCCGCTATGTGCCGCTGTGTCCTGGGGGGATGGGCAAATATTCTCTGGGGTCTCGGCTACCCTCGGTAGCCGAGACCCCAGAGAACATGATCCGGGTCGGTATTCACCGACCCCGGTGTTGCGATCGCATCTATGCAAGCATAGATGCGATCGCAAAAAAAAAAAAAAATGATTTCTCTCCCCTCTGATGTGATCGCACATCAGAGGGAGAAAATGAGGGTCCCCCGGTCCCCCGATCGCCCCCCCGTATACTTACCGGTGTCCTCCGTCCTCCCGCAGGCCCCAGGATCCCGGCGTCTTCTTCCTGCAAAAAAAAAATGGCGGGCGCATGCGCAGTGCGCCCGCCGATCTGCTTGGCGGCAGATTCAAAAATGATTTCATTCATTCTCCATAAAGTGCATTTTGATCACTGTGATAAACTATCACAGTGATCAAAATAAAAAAAACAGTACATAACCCCCCCATTTATCACCCCCTTAGTTAGGGACATATAATAAAAAATAGAAATTATATTTATTTATATCATTTTTCTGTTAGGGTTAGGGTTATAATTAGGGTTAGGGTTATAATTAGGGTTAGGGTTATAATTAGGGTTAGGGTTAGCATTAGGGTTAGGGTTAGCATTAGGGTTAGGGTTATAATTAGCGTTAGGGTTAAGCTGGGTTCATACTGCGTTATGGCAGTCCATTAGACGGACTGCGTTACACCGCGGTATAACGCGGTGTAACGCAGTCCGTTAACGCTGCCATTCACCCCCATTTGAGGGCGCATCGCGACACATGCCGTAAAGCGGGATGCGTTTGCGACGTGCCATCATTCAGTGACGGAGCCTCGGACGCGGGCTGCAGCGTCTGGTCTCCGTCACCGCTAGCGCAGATGAATCATCTGCTGATTCCTCTGCGCTAGCGGGTATAGCATAACGCGATCGTGTTATGCTATACCGTTACCAGCCCGTCAACGCTATGTGTTGAACGGGCTGGTAAAACGCAAAATGAACCTAGCCTTAGGGTTAGGGTTATAATTAGGGTTATAATTAGGGTTAAGGTTACAATTAGGGTTAGGGTTAAAATTAGGGTTAGGGTTACAATTAGAGTTAGGGTTACAATTAAGGTTAGGGTTACAATTAGGGTTGGGATTTAGGTTAGGTTTAGGGTTGGGATTAGGGTTAGGGGTGTGTTTGGGTTAGGGTTGGAGCTAGAATTGAGGGATTTCCACTATTTAGGCACATCAGGGGTCTCCAAACACGACGTGGCGTTTAAAAAGTCAAATGGCGCTCCCTCCCTTCCGAGCCCTGCCGTGCACCCAAACAGTGGTTTACCCCAACATATGGGGTATCAGCGTACTCAGGACAAATTGCACACCAATTTTGGCGTTCTAATTTCTCCTGTTACCCTTGGGAAAATAAAAAATAGCTGGCTAAAAAAATCATTTTTGAGAAAAAAAATGATTTTTTATTTTCACAGCTCTGCGTTTATAAATTTCTGTGAAACACTTGGGGTTCAAAGTGCTCACCACACATCTAGATAAGTTCCTTAAGGGGTCTAGTTTCCAATATGGGGTCACTTGTGGGGGTTTCCACTGTTTAGACACATCAGGGGGTCTCCAAACACGACGTGGCTTTCAAAAAGTCAAATGTCGCTCCCTCCCTTCCGAGCCCTGCCGTGCGCCCAAACAGTGGTTTACCCCAACATATGCGGTATCAGCGTACTCAGGACAAATTGCACACCAATTTTGGTGTTCTAATTTCTCCTGTTACCCTTGGGAAAATAAAAAATAGCTGGCTAAAAAAAACATTTTTGAGAAAAAAAAAATGATTTTTCATTTTCACGGCTCTGCGTTTATAAATTTCTGTGAAACACTTGGGGGTTCAAAGTGCTCACCACACATCTAGATAAGTTCCTTAAGGGTCTAGTTTCCAAAATGGGGTCACTTGTGGGGGGTTTCCACTGTTTAGACACATCAGGGGGTCTCCAAACACGACGTGGCTTTCAAAAAGTCAAATGTCGCTCCCTCCCTTCCGAGCCCTGCCGTGCGCCCAAACAGTGGTTTACCCCAACATATGGGGTATCATCGTACTCAGGACAAATTGCACACCAATTTTGGGATTCTAATTTCTCCTGTTACCCTTGGGAAAATAAAAAATAGCTGGCTAAAAAAAACATTTTTGAGAAAAAAAATGATTTTTCATTTTCACGGCTCTGCGTTTATAAATTTCTGTGAAGCACTTGGGGGTTCAAAGTGCTCACCACACATCTAGATAAGCTCCTTGGGGGGTCTAGTTTCCAAAATGGTGTCACTTGCAGGGGTTTCTACTGTTTAGGTACATCAAGGGCTCTGCAAGCACAACATGACGCCCGCAGAACATTCCATCAAAGTCTGCATTACAAAATGGCGCTCCTTCCCTTCCAAGCACTCCCATGCGCCCAAACAGTGGTTTCACCCCACATATGGGATATCAGCGTACTCAGGAAAAATTGCACAACAACTTTTTGGGTCCAATTTCTCCTGTTACCCTTGGGAAAATAAAAAAAATAGCGGGCTAAAGAATCATTTTGAGGAAAAAAATGATTTTTTATTTTCACGGCTCTACGTTTATTAATTTCTGTGAAGCACTTGGGGTTCAAAGTGCTCACCACACATCTAGATAAGTTCTTTAAGGGGTCTAGTTTCCAAAATGGTGTGATTTGTGGGGGGTTTCGACTGTTTAGGCGTATCAGGGGCTCTCCAAACGCGACATGGCGTCCAATTTCAATTCCAGCCAATCTTGGTTTGAAACAGTCAAACGGCGCTCCTTCACTTCCAAGCCCTGCCGTGCGCCCAAACAGTGGTTTACCCCCACATATGGGGTATCGGCATGCTCAGGACAAATTGCACAAAAACTTTTGGGGTCTTGTTACCCTTGGGAAAATAAAAATTGGGGTAAACAGATCGTTTTTGTGGAAAAAATATGATTTTTTATTTTCACGGTTCTATGTTATAAACTTCTGTGAAGCACTTGGAGGTTCAAAGTGCTCACCACACATCTAGATAAGTTCCTTAGGGGTCTAATTTCCAAAATGGGGTCACTTGTGGGGGTTTCCACTGTTTAGACACATCAGGACCTCTACAAACACGACATGACGTCCAGACAATTCTGCGCTGAAAAAGTCAAACGGCGCTCCTTCCCTTCCAAGCTCTGCCTTGCACCCAAACAGTGGTTTACCCCCACATATGGGGTATCAGAATGCTCAGGACAAATTGCACAAAAACTTTTGGGGTCTTGTTACCCTTGGGAAAATAAAAATTGGGGTGAAAAGATTGTTTTTGTGGAAAAAATATGATTTTTTATTTTCACTGTTCTATGTTATAAACTTCTGTGAAGCACTTGGAGGTTCAAAGTGCTCACCACACATCTAGATAAGTTCCTTAGGGGTCTAGTTTCCAAAATAGGGTCACTTGTGATGGGTTTCCACTGTTTAGACACATCAGGGCCTCTACAAACGCGACATGGCGTCCAGCCAATTCTGCGTTGAAAAAGTCAAATGTCGCTCCTTCCCTTGCAACCTCTGCCGTGCGCCCAAAAAGTGGTTTACCCCCACATATGGGGTATCGGCTTAATCAGGAGAAATTGCACAACAAATTTTGTGGTTCATTTTTTCTTTTAACAGTTGTGAAAATAAAAAAAAATAGGTTCCGAAGTAAAGTTTTTGCAAAAAAAGTTAAATGTTAATTTTTTCCTTCCACATTGCTTCAGTTCCTGTGAAGCACGTAAAGGGTTAATAAACTTCTTGAATGTGGTTTTGAGCACCTTGAGGGGTGCAGTTTTTAGAATGGTGTCACTTTTGGCTATTTTCTATCATATAGACCCCTCAAAGTGACTTCAAATGTGAGGTGGTCCCTAAAATAAAAATGGCGTTGTAAAAATGAGAAATCGCTGGTCAACTTTTAACCCTTATAACTTCGTAACAAAAAAAAATTTTGGTCCCAAAATTGTGCTGATGTAAAGTAGACATGTGGGAAATGTTATTTATTAAGAAATTTGTGTGACATATCTCTCTGAATTAAGGGCATAAAAATTTAAAGTTTGAAAATTGTTAAATTTTCAAAATTTTCGCCATATTTCCGTTTTTTTCATAAATAAACACAAGTCATATCAAAGAAATTTTACCACTAACGTGAAGTACAATATGTCACGAAAAAACAGTCTCAGAATCAGCTGGATTCGTTAAAGCGTTCCAGAGTTATAACCTCATAAAGTGACAGTGGTCAGAATTGTAAAAATTGGCCCGGTCATTAAGCTGCAAAATGGCTCTGTCACTAAGGGGTTAAATATCCCATATCTATCTATCTATCTATCTATCTATCTATCTATCTATCTATCTATCTATCTATTCTATCTATCCCATATCTATCTATCTATTATCATCTGTCTATCTATTATCATCTTTCTATCTATTATCATCTACCTATCTGTCTATCTATCCATTATCTACCTATCTATCTATTATTATTATCATCTATCTGTCTATCTGTGTGTGTAATTGACATGACATTATTGCACTGTGTTTTCCTTGGTAACAAACTCATAATCCTGTTTTGGATTGGAAGTCTGTGTCTGTGGTCAGTTGGGGTTGTCAATATGTTCGAAATGACACTCCTGTCTTTTCTGCCTCTCCCCAGTCTCAAGATGTCCCTGACTTTTTGACTGATTTTTCTGATGTGTTTAGTGAGAGTAAGTCTGCATCCTTACCTCCTCATAGAAGTTATGATTGCGCTATTGACATAGTACCCGGTTGTAAATTTCCCAAGGGTCGGCCCTTTAATTTATCTTCACCTGAGCATGATGCTATGCGATCTTATATCAAAGAGTCTTTAGAGAAGGGTCATATCAGACAATCCTCTTCACCCTTGGGCGCCGGCTTTTTCTTTGTGGCCAAGAAGGATGGCTCATTGAGGCAGTGTATTGACTATCGTCTCCTGAAAAAGATCACTATTAAATATCAATATCCGTTACCCTTGATTTCTGACCTATTTCCAGAGTGAAAGGTGCTAGTTGGTTTAGCAAGCTTGACCTCAAGGGTGCGTATAATCTTATTCGCATCAAGCACGGTGATGAATGGAAGACGGCGTTTAATACCCCAGAGGGGCATTTTGAGTACCTAGTGATGCCTTTTGGGCTCACTAATGCCCCTTCCGTCTTCCAATCCTTTATGAACGATATTTTCCGGGATTTTGTGGATAAATTTCTGATCGTTTATTTGGAAGATATCTTGAATTTTTCCAATGACTGGGATTCTCATGTGGAACATGTTCAGAGTGTATTCCAGATTTTGAGAGAAAATGCATTGTATGTGCAGGGATCAAAATGTCTTTTTGGCGTACAGAAGGTTTCATTTCTGGGATTCATTTTGTCTCCATCTGTTATTGAAATGGACCCGGTCAAAGTTCAGGCCATTTGTGATTGGGTTCAGCCCACTACATTGAAAGCTCTTCAGAGATTTTTGGGTATTGCTAATTTTTATCGTAAATTTATAGGTAACTTCTCTACTATTGTGAAACCACTGACTGATTTGACCAAAAAGGGTTCTGATGTAGTGAAATGGTCTCCTGAGGCAGTTTCTGCGTTTCTGGAGCTTAAGCGGAGATTCACTTCTGCTCCTGCTCTACGACAACCTGATGTTTCTCTACCATTTCAGATGGAGGTTGATGATTCCGAGATTGGTGCAAGAACCGTTTTGTCCCAAAGGGATCCGGAGACTTTTAAGAGTAACCCTTGTGCCTTTTTCTCTCGAAAATTTTCCCCAGCGGAACGTAATTATGATGTGGGAAATCGGGAGTTATTGGATATGAAGTGGGCTTTGAAGAGTGGAGACATTGGCTGGAAGGAGCGAAACATCAGGTGGTGGTCCTCACGGATCACAAGAACCTGGTTTATCTTGAATCAGCCAAGTGACTTAATCCTAGACAGGCCAGGTGGGCCATGTTTTTCACACGTTTTAATTTTGTGGTCTCTTTTCTCCCGGGCACTAAAATTGTTAAGGCGGATGCCCTCTCGAGGAGTTTCTTTGCGGATTCTCCTGAGGTAACTGAGTCCGCTGTTATTCTGATGGAGGGTGTGGTTCTTTCCGCTATCTCGCCCGATTTGAGACTGTCCTTGGAGAAATTTCAGGAGGATAAACCTGAAGGCTGCCCTGTTGGGAAATTGTTTGTCCCAGACCAGTGGAGAAAGAATGTGATGTCTGAGATTCATTGCTCCACGTTGGCTGGCCATCCTGGTATTTTAGGTACCAGAGATTTGGTGAGTGGGTCCTTTTGGTGGCCCACTTTGTCTCGTGACGTCAGTGACTTTGTCCAGTCCTGTGAAACTTGTTCTCGGTCCAAGCCTTGCTCTTGCTCTAGTAGTTTGTTAATGCCATTGCCTATGCCCAAGAGGCCATGGACCCATATCTTTATGGATTTTATTTCTGACCTCCCTGTCTCTCAGAGAATGACCGTTATTTGGGTAATCTGTGATAGGTTTTCCAAGATGATACATCTTGTGCCACTATCTAAGTTGCCATCCTCCTCCGAGTTGGTGCCCTTATTTTTTCAACAGGTGGTTTGGTTGCACGGTATTCCAGATAACATTGAGTCTGACAGACGAGTCCAGTTTGTTTTCAGATTTTGGAGGACATTTTGTTCCAAACTGGGAGTTCAGCTGTCTTTTTCCTCTGCGTTCCACCCTCAGACCATTGGACAAACTGAGAGAACAAACCAGACCTTGGAGACTTATTTGAGATGTTTTGTGTCTGCTGATCAAGATGACTGGGTCTCTTTTTTGCCTTTGGCTTAGTTTGCTTTGAATAATAGGGCTAGTTCTGTCACCTTGATGTCTCCATTTTTCTGCAATTTTGGGTTTCATCCTCGATTTTCTTCAGGGCAGGTGGAGGCTTCTGTCTGTCCTGGTGTTGACTGTATTGTGGAGAGAATGCAGCAGATTTGGGATCAAGTAGTGGATACGTTGTCTCTCTCTCAGGAGAAGGCCCAGCGGTTTGACAACTGGCATAGGACTGATGGTCCTCCGTTTAAAGTGGATGACTTGGTCTGGTTGTCCTCAAAAAATATCCCTATGAGGGTCGCGTCTCCAAAATTTAAGCCAAGGTTCATTGAACCTTATAAGATCGTGGAAATTCTTAATCCCGTTTCCTTCCGTTTGCTTCTTCCAGGAACATTCGAGATTCACAACGTATTCCACAAATCTTTATTGAAGAGGTTTGTAGAGCCAGTGGTTCCTATGGCTGCGTCTTCTGATCCTGTTTTGGTTGAGGGCAATTTGGAGTATGTGGTTGAGAAGATATTGGATTCTTGTTTTGCTAGGCGGAGACTCCAGTAGTGGAAAGGCTATGGTCAGGAGGACAATTCTTGGGCGTTTGCTTCTGACATTCATGCTAAGAGACTGGTCCGTGCCTATCACCGAGCTCATCCTGATTGGCCTAGTGGCACACGTGAGGGTTCGGTGACCCCTCCTCAAGGGGTGGGTACTGTTGTGAACGTGTTGGAGACTACTTCGGAGCTGAAGCTCCCTCTGGTGGTTGCTGAGGATATTGAACCTATGTTGAACAGCAAAAATCCACCACCTGCAACTGATGATTGGGTATCAGGTGGGACAGACAGGCCTGATATAAATGAGCTGACCTCCCATGATCCTTGCCGGTGATCAATTGTTCTTCATGGTCTAGGTTGGAATTCAGCTTGCTTTTCTGCTGTCTCCTGCTTGCATTCAGATAAGTTTCTTTCAGTTTTTTTTACTGTGGTTTGATTTCTCATTGTTTTTTGCTGCCTTGCTTTTTGAGTTCAGCCGGGTCCCCTTTGGGGGCTTGGGATGGTCTCTGTTCTCTTTTTGTATTTGTTCATTTGCTCAGTTCTTGTGATATTTTACTGCTGGGTAGCTGCGTGTTCACACCAGAGATCTGATATAGGTGGTCGAGACTGTGTGGTCTCAGTATTTTTGGATTCAGAAGTGTTGGAGTTTTTCCTAGGGTTTTTCTGGGTTGCAGACAGTATTCTCTCCTGTGCTGTCCTATCTAGACAGTTTTGGGCCCCAGCGTTTGCTCAATCCATTTTCTGTCTGTGTTCGTGTTTTCATCTTGTCTAACTGCCATTATATGTTTGGGGGCTTCCTATTCTTTTGGGGCTCTACTCCGGGGCAGTTAGCTTTCCTCTTTCCATCTTCAGGGATAGCTATCTCTCTAGCTGTGACGACTCGTCTAGGGCACCGTAGGAACATCCCACGGCTGCTTCTAGTTGTGCGGTTAGTTTAGGGGTCTGCAACCTATTAGTTTCCAACCTCTCTGGTGTTTGGCTGCCTATGCGGTTTTTTGCTCCTGCCTCCTCAGCTACCAAAACATAGCAACACATGCTCACAGGCTCATTATGGATTACACCAGAATATGAAAAGCAGGAAAAGTGTACTGTATCAGTAGCGTACAGCTGTATACATTGTTGGGGTAATTTTAAATCTCCATATATATTTCAGGAGTAACATACACGGTCACAGGCTCAGTATGGATAACACCAGAATATGAAAAGCAGAAAAAGTGTACTGTATCAGTAGCGTACAGCTGTATACAGTGTTGGGTAATTTTAAATCTCCATATATATTTCAGGAGTAACACACACGGTCACAGGCTCAGTATGGATAACACCAGAATATGAAAAGCAGAAAAAGTGTACTGTATCAGTAGCGTGCAACTATATACAGTGTTGGGGTAATTTTAAATCTCCATATATATTTCAGGAGTAACATACACGGTCACAGGCTCAGTATGGATAACACCAGAATATGAAAAGCAGAAAAAGTGTACTGTATCAGTAGCGTACAGCTGTATACAGTGTTGGGGTAATTTTAAATCTCCTATATATATTCAGGAGTAACACACACGGTCACAGGCTCAGTATGGATAACACCAGAATATGAAAAGCAGAAAAAGTGTACTGTATCAGTAGCGTGCAACTATATACAGTGTTGGGGTAATTTTAAATCTCCGTATATATTTCAGGAGTAACACACACGGTCACAGGCTCAGTATGGATAACAACAGAATATGAAAAGCAGAAAAAGTGTACTGTATCACTAGCGTACAGCTGTATACATTGTTGGGGTAATTTTAAATCTCCATATATATTTCAGGAGTAACATACACGGTCACAGGCTCAGTATGGATAACACCAGAATATGAAAAGCAGAAAAAGTGTACTGTATCAGTAGCGTACAGCTGTATACAGTGTTGGGGTAATTTTAAATCTCCATATATATTTCAGGAGTAACACACACGGTCACAGGCTCAGTATGGATAACACCAGAATATGAAAAGCAGAAAAAGTGTACTGTATCAGTAGCCTGCAACTATATACAGTGTTGGGGTAATTTTAAATCTCTGTATATATTTGAGAAATAACACACACGGTCACAGGCTCAGTATGGAGTAGACCAGAATATGAAAAGCATAAAACTTGTACTGTATCAGTAGCGTACAGCTGTTTACAGTGTTGGGGTAATTTTAAATCTCCGTATATATTTCAGGAGTAACACACACGGTCACAGGCTCAGTATGGATAACACCGGAATATGAAAAGCAGAAAAAGTGTACTGTATCAGTAGCGTACAGCTGTATACAGTGTTGGGGTAATTTTAAATTTCCGTATATATTTCAGGAGTAACACACACGGTCACAGCCTCAGTATGGATAACACCAGAATATGAAAAGCAGAAAAAGTGTACTGTAATTTTAAATCTCTGTATATATTTGAGGAGTAACACACACGCTCACAGGCTTAATATGGAGTAGACCAGAATATGGAAAGCATAAAAAGTGTACTGTATCAGTAGCGTACAGCTGTATACAGTGTTGGGGTAATTTTAAATCTCCATATATATTTCAGGAGTAACACACACGCTCACAGGCTCAATATGGAGTAGACCAGAATATGGAAAAGCATAAAAAGTGTACTGTATCAGTAGCGTACAGGTGCTTACAGTGTTGGTTTAATTTGAAATCTCCGTATATATTTCAGGAGTAACACACACACGCTCTCTCAGTATGGATTTGACCGTAATACAGAAGGCAGAAAAACGGTACTGTATCAGAAGATACCAGCTGTATATGGTTTTGGGGAAAAATTAAATCTCTGTATATATTTCTGTAGTCACACACACATGCTCTCTCAGTATGGATTTGACTGTAATACACAAGCCAGAAAAACGGAACTGTATCAGAAGATACCAGCTGTATACGGTTTGGGGAAAAATTGAAATCTCCATATATATTTCCGGAGTCACACACAGATAGTCAGCATGTATTTGTCCGTGATACCAGCCAGTACACGGTAGTGTGTGGAGCGTACAGCTCTATACGATGTGGGAAAAAATGAATGCTCTGTAGCTGTGCAGAAAAAAATAAAAGTATTAGTGCTGTGCAGGTGCTGTGTTAAAAAGCACTCTGCACAGCAGTGTACACACAGCAATACAGGTAGCAGGCAACCTAATAATCAGCTCTTCTGCTGCACACAAGCAATTCCTCCCCTGTCACTGGCAGGCAGCCTAAGAACCAGCGCTGCTGCACACAACAAAATCCTCCCCTGTCACTGCACACTAACTGTACAGCTAATCGCTATCAGCACTAGCACAGAATTATTGTTTTTTTACTGCCTAATGCTCTCCCTACTGAAAACCAGCGTCAGCAACCTCTCCCTACACTAAGATCGGCAGAAGTAAAATGGCGGTCGGTGGTGAGGGCTTTTATAGGCACTGTGATGCCACACAAAGCAAGCCAATCACTGCAATGCCCTTCTCTAAGATGGTGCTGGCCGCTGCCCATGTCATCGGTTTGCCCACAGTCTGCGTCATTGCTCATTGGCTGAGAAAAGGCCCTTCAAGCATTATGGGAAAACTGACTTTGGCGCTCTGGTCACCGAACGCATGGCCGACCTCACGCTATGGTTGGGTTTCGCTCGGCGAAACCAGACTTTGGCGAAAGTCAGTCGTTTTTTGAATCTGACCGATCTGTTTCGCTCAACTCTACTTGCAACAACTGAAGCCTGGTGTTCCTGGGCAGGATTCTGACAAGTCCTCACCTACTAATACTTGACTGGTTGGCGGCTGACATTTAAAAGGAGCCCATGCATTGTCTAGAACTGAAGATAGAGATTTTGACATTTCAGCTGCATTTCAATAGATGTCAATTGGAGAGCATGGTGGTTGGAAATATGACTTTTACACCACCACACGAGCTGCCGCCTCTCTATCACCTGATTTGTCGCACCCCCGACCTTCTGTCTCTTTCCCATTCTCCCGCAGAATGAAAGTCCGCAAGCACAAGGTCCTCTCCCCTCTGTAACAGTCTGTCATTGTAATTTTTTTGGTTTAAATGATATTTATTCCTTTGTATGTAACCCCTTGTCATGTACAGCACCATAAAATTAATGGCACTATATAAATAACTAAATAATAATACTAATAATAATACTGTATGGGTGTTTCCTAGAGACAAACCATCAAACATGTTATTGAAGGATTTTTTTATGACAACTCTGTTCAACTGGGCACAAAATTGGTAGCTATACCCCAGTGGGTGTTGGCACATTGTCATGTTGACTACAGTCCCTAGATGTTATGTAGGTCCCTAATCTCACCTCTACTTCAGCAGCATGATGAATTTATAGGAATAGTGTATTGGTGTAGCTGTTGTTTTCTTGCCAAAGAAACTCAATAACATTAGGTGGTTAGCCGCACACGGAGTGGAGAAATAGTAAAGATGACAATTGACAAGAAGTTTCACATTTGAGGTAAAACACAATTCAACAATTTCCTTTAACTGTTACAACATATTATATTCAAAAGCCTTGACAAAAAAGATGAATATATTGTGAAGCTAATAGTTAATCACACCAATGATGTTACATAATTGTAAACATACACAACCTATTAGTGGTGAAATTATTTTCCACCGAAAATTTAAAGTATCAGAATAGTGTCATCTTTGGAATGATATGAGATACAAAGCCCTTCAAATTAAAACTGTTGTGGATGTACTGTAGAATTTTCTTTTGAAATTTGGAAGTCCATGCCCTCTATGCTGCTTGCATTAAAGAACTGATTTGCCAGATATGTACGGAGTCAGGATGACCGGTCCGCGGGTACCTGTGCTGCGCCGGTTCTGGACCTGTTTTTGCTGCATCCCCTGTTTACCGGCAGAAGGAATAGGGGAACGGACAGGCCCCATTACACAGAACAAGGGTTATGTTTACACAGGGAACAAACCCGGAAACTGAGGGAGAAAAAAAGAGAAGACGGAGTGAGTCCCCAGCTGTGACCGTGTGAGCAGCAAGGGGGCAGTGCAATATGCACCCGAAGCGTTGGCGCTGCGTCAAAATGCAGCACACAGAACTGGTGACCTAGAGGCAGGAGGCCAGATTAAGAGAAAGCGGGCAAAACAGCAATGATTTTTTGTGTGGACAAGCAGTGCATAGGAGGCTGAGTAGCGTGCTCCGTCCTTAGAGCAGTGGCGCTGCAAAGGACTGTTCCGGTCTCCTGGTCTCCCGCCACTAAAAGCGGTACTGCCATTTAGCAAGGCGCTGTTTGCACAGTAACCGCCAGAGAGTGAGGTGCAGTGTGCTAAAAGACCGTGAGTACAGCACACGTGCTCAGTAGAAAGAGCCACTTCATGCCACATGTCCAGCTTGGATAACCAATATTTATTAGGCACAGAGGAATGACAGAGGATGTTGATACGGTCAGCAAGGTACTCTCTCAGCATCTTCCAAAACATTGCAGTACCCTGCGCCTCTGTGTCAGGGTGATGAGAGGGTCTGTTAAAACTCTACAAGAACTTTGCCATTGTTCCACTGCCTCTGCTATATTGGAGTTGTGTCTCTCTCACCTGTACTCCTTGGTTGGCCAAAAAACTGTGTCCTCTGGCGCCAGTATTTAAGATAGTAATTTTATTAATAATTCCGCTATAAAGGCTCTCTGGTACTGCAACATTTTAGTACACCTGTCTGCCTCAGGACTAAGAGATATAAAGTTCTCCGATTACCATGGGTCTAGAAGTGTCACAAATCAGTATTGCCTGTCTGTCATCCAAAATTTTGGTGTGCGAGGGTCACAGGAAAGGCAGCGTAACATAAAGTCAGCCCAATGCGTCCAAGACTGCTAACAGGCAAGACTTCCGTGATGTCACCAAGGGGATGACTGACCAGGCTGTCCTCCTCCTCCTTGCCCTCAGGCCTACAACACTTACAATGAACCTCAGTAAGATCATAGTACAAATATCATTGTAAATACCTTCTTGTAAATGCACTTCTGTATTTTGAATCTCCCCACCTCATTTTAGATTGTAAGTTGTCATGAGCAGGATTATTTTGTTTGGGTTAAATTATTTTTATCATTGTTACTTACTGTAGATTGTAAGCTGTCACGATCAGGGTAGTTTTATTTGGGTTTAATTATTGGATTATTGTTATCGTTGTTACTTAGGACTGTTGTGTTTGAAACTGTTAAACTGTAAATATGTTTTTGCTCTATAATAACTCTCAATATTCAATTTAGAACACAAATAAGCAGGATGGAGACATTAATTATGGTGTCATTAATGCTCACCCTCTTGGTGGATTCCTCAAAGTTTTGGAGGATGGTACACATGTCAGTAGTGTTGAGCATTCCGATACCGCAAGTATCGGGTATCGGCCGATATTCGCGTTATCGGAATTCCGATACTTAATTCCGATACTTTTTCCATATCGTATACCGGAATCGGAAGTTCCCATAATTCTTTGAGAGGCAATGTGATTTTAGTCAGCCAATGAGGAATCCTACGAATGTGGGCACATCCTGTAATGCTGCGGTCATCTTAACTAATGGCATGGCTGTGATTGGCTGCTGAAATGATGTCAGAATGCACTATAAAAGGCGCCGCCGCCATTTTAGCGTCACTGTGCTGTGAACTCAGTAAGGGACAGAACGCTACTCTGCTCACTCTGAGGGACAGTTAGATATTGCGATTTTGTGTACTACTGTGCTTGAGGCAGGCTAGTTTACCAACCGCTGTGTAAAGCTTCATTTTGCCAGTGTTGTTTTAACAGCTCTGTGCAAGGTGTGTGTGTGACAGTGCAGGTGACGCTGCAGTTTGCTCTGCATCCACCGCTGTTTGTAGGCATCTGCACGTGTCACTGACTCTTTTTTTTTTATTTTATTTAGTGGAATTGGTGCAGCTCCATTATATTAGAAAAAAATCAAATCTATTAGTGTGACGTGCTTCCATCCGTATACAATACATTGGTTGCAAACACTATAGAAGTACACAAAGGAGCTTTTCACAGATAGTGAATAGTTGTGTTTCAGTGTTCACTGCAGTCTGTGAGGTTTTGATTTTTTGAGTGCAGATCACGCTCCAGTTAGTTCTTCAACCACTGCTGGTTGTAGTCTGCTGAGCGTGTGTCACTGCCTCATCCTTCACATTTTTCTCTAATTGGTGCTGCTCCATTTTAGTGGAAAAAAATCTAATCTATTAGTGTGACGCGCTTCCATCCGTATACAATACATTGGTTGCAAACACTATAGAAGTACACAAAGGAGCTTTTCACAGATAGTGAATAGTTGTGTTTCAGTGTTCACTGTAGTCTGTGAGCTTTTCATTTTGTGAGTGCAGATTACGCTCCAGTTTGTACTTCAACCACTGCCGGTTGTAGTCTGCTGAGCGTGTGTCACTGCCTCATCCTTCACATTTTTCTCTAATTGGTGCTGCTCCATTTTAGTGGAAAAAAATCTAATCTATTAGTGTGACGCGCTTCCATCCGTATACAATACATTGGTTGCAAACACTATAGAAGTACACAAAGGAGCTTTTCACAGATAGTGAATAGTTGTGTTTCAGTGTTCACTGTAGTCTGTGAGCTTTTCATTTTGTGAGTGCAGATTACGCTCCAGTTTGTACTTCAACCACTGCCGGTTGTAGTCTGCTGAGCGTGTGTCACTGCCTCATCCTTCACATTTTTCTCTAATTGGTGCTGCTCCATTTTAGTGGAAAAAAATCTAATCTATTAGTGTGACGCGCTTCCATCCGTATACAATACATTGGTTGCAAACACTATAGAAGTACACAAAGGAGCTTTTCACAGATAGTGAATAGTTGTGTTTCAGTGTTCACTGCAGTCTGTGAGCTTTTCATTTTGTGAGTGCAGATTACGCTCCAGTTTGTACTTCAACCACTGCCGGTTGTAGTCTGCTGAGCGTGTGTCACTGCCTCATCCTTCACATTTTTCTCTAATTGGTGCTGCTCCATTTTAGTGGAAAAAAATCTAATCTATTAGTGTGACGCGCTTCCATCCGTATACAATACATTGGTTGCAAACACTATAGAAGTACACAAAGGAGCTTTTCACAGATAGTGAATAGTTGTGTTTCAGTGTTCACTGTAGTCTGTGAGCTTTTCATTTTGTGAGTGCAGATTACGCTCCAGTTTGTACTTCAACCACTGCCGGTTGTAGTCTGCTGAGCGTGTGTCACTGCCTCATCCTTCACATTTTTCTCTAATTGGTGCTGCTCCATTTTAGTGGAAAAAAATCTAATCTATTAGTGTGACGCGCTTCCATCCGTATACAATACATTGGTTGCAAACACTATAGAAGTACACAAAGGGGCCTTTCACAGATACTGAACAGTTGTCTGCAGGGTTCACTGTAGTCTGTGAGGAATAACCACACTTAGGCCTTAACTTTTCTGACTTTCTTTATCAATCTACCAAGATGAAGAAGTCAGTGAGTAAGGCACGTGGTCGTGGTCGAGGCCGTGGATTTGCAGCAGGGAGAGGACGTGGGGATTCTGTGGCTGCTGCCGCACCCAGTGACACAGCATCCACCAGTTTTCCCCGTGAGCGTTCCTTTATGCGCACTTTTGTAGGAGCTCAGCGTACCCCCCTGCTGCGTGAAGAACAAATTGAAGCCGTTGTTGGTTGGATGGCAGCCAATGCATCGACTTCAATACCTTCCACCTCCTCTCAGGACCACAGCACTGTTGAACAACCATCAGTCTCTTCACCGCCTGCCAAATTGCCCAGGCAGTCAGAGAGCTCTGTACAGGAGCCAGCTGAGTCTCTGCTTCTGTTCTCAGAATCTGTTGGCTTGGAAACAGGGGCCCAGCCAAGCAGCATTCTGGAATGTGAAGAAGAGGCAGTATGCAGTGATGCGCAACAGCTGTGTCTCTCTGAATCTGAAGAGGCGGGTGAGCCAGTGCCGATGGTCAGCACACCGCAGAACGCATCTGATGATGATGAGACTCAGTTGCCAGTTTCTGTTGAGCATGGTGCTGGCCAGACCACCCAACAACAGCAGGTGATGGAAGAGGGTAGTGGTGGAGATGATGAGGTCCAAGACCCAACATGGCGTGAGGAACAGGAAGGTGGTGGGAGCAGCTCTGAGGAAGAGATTGCACCAACGGTCCAAACAGTAGGAGAGGTAGGCTGCAGACTCGCTTGCCTGTAGCCTCCAGTTTGGCACCCGTTCGGAGCAGTTCTCTTACAACAGCCAAACCGGGCGCTCCCAGGACTTGCTCTGCGTGGTCCTTTTTTGATACAGTTGCAGATGATATTTGCTATGTAAAATGCAAGCTGTGTAATCAAAAAATTAAAAGAGGTAAAAGTGTCAGTAACCTTAATACAACAAATATGTGGAAACATGTGCGGTCAAAGCACTTTGTTGAGTTACAAAGACACACTGGAGATGTAGGCCAACCTACAGCAGCACCTACATCTTCAGCTCCTGTTGGAGCCTCTTCCTCCAGTTCACACACAGCTGGTAAGGCTTCCTCAAAGGATCGCCATGGAAGAACCTCTGTCACTGTTGTCCAGAGACACAGTGTTATTCCACCCACAGCTGCAAGTTCCCTGTCATCCTCACACACCCAGGCCACAAAACAGCCATCGGTAGCACAGGCATGGGATAAAAGACGGCCATACTCGGCAAACCATCCACGAGCACAGGCTCTGAATGCTGGCATTGCAAAACTCCTGTCCCTTGAAATGCTGTCATTCAGGCTGGTGGAGACTGACAGTTTCCGTGAATTAATGGCATTGGCAGTCCCACAATACAATGTGCCCAGCTGATTTTATTTCAGCAGGCAAGCCGTCCCTGGTCTGCAAAAGCATGTTGAGGCAAAAATTAAACATGCGCTACTAAACGCCGTCAGTAGCAAGGTCCACCTGACCACCGATGCGTGGACCAGTACCCATGGCCAGGGACGATACCTTTCACTCACTGCCCATTGGTGAATGTTTTTGGGCCGGGTACAGATCTTCCCGAGTGGCGCTGTACGGTTCTGCCAACTCCAAGGATTCCCGGAATCAAGTCTGTCCACATTGACTCCTCCCCCCTACTCCATTTTCCTCAGAAACAATCGCTGCAGGAGCCGTCACGGTCTACCCTCCACATGGACCCGGGGACGCTTACCTGATGCGACCGATATGAGCACAGCCGTGGCCAAAGGGCAAGGGGGGGGCCGTTCTGAAATTAATTCCCATGGGAAATCGAAGCCACACAGCGCAGGGGGTCTGGATGCCATCAAGCAGGAGAGCGACGTGTGGTTTTTGCCAGCGAATCTCCAGCCAGGCTTGGTAGTGTGTGACAATGGCCGAATCTGGTGGCAGCTCTGGGCCTTGGCAACCTCACTCACAACCATGTCTGGCACATGTGCTCAACTTGGCGTGCAGAGTTTTTTGAGGGACTATCCGGATCTTGATGCACTGCTGCACAAGGTCCCCCTAGATGCGCTCACTTGCGACGTTCCAGCATGGCCAGATCGCGCATTGCAGCTCTGCAACGCAGATTGCGCCCTTCCTGAACATCGCATCATATGTGAGTATCCACCAGGTGGAATTCCAACGTTACATATGTTGGAGCGGTTTGTGTGAGCACAGCCAGCAGTTATGGAGTATCAGCTGCATCAGGCGCAATCAACACGCAATTTGCGCCGTCCACACTTCACCATAATGAGTGGGCCCTATGAAGGGCATTGCCACGTTTTGCGTGCGTTTGATGATCAACGCGGATGCGAGTGCAGAGATTTACACTAGTCACCTGACTGTCCCCTTATCTGCCTGCTTCAAAAAACACTGCAAGCAATAAGGGATGAGGTTTTGGAAGAGGTGGAGGATGAGGAGTCACAAATTCCATCACCTTCTGGGAAAATCAGCGCAACGTGGTTCCTCACAAAGGGCTGGGCAGGCTCACTTTGTGAGGAGGATGAGGAGGAGGAGTCAATGGAGGAGGGAAAACAAACGCTCCCAAGGGAGGTACACAACGCTCAGTCAGTATGTAGAGCGAGGGTGGGGGTGATGCAGAGCAGGCAGAGAAAACGCCTCGCAGAGGACACGTTTCTTTGCCAGTTGGGAGTCTGCAGCACATGGTTGATTTCATGCTGCAGTGCCTAAAAAAACGACCGCCGCATCGCCCACATTCTCACGACGTCTGATTATTGGGTGTACACCCTCCTAGACCTCGCTACCGGGACAACGTCAAAAGCCTCTCACAACGTTGAACCGGGAGCGTAAAATGCGGGAGTACCAAAACACACTGGTGCAATCCCTAATGTTCTACCTTACTGCCGGAGACTGCTGCTGCTACTGCTTTTCAAAAAAGGGTCTGGTCAGGCAGTTAGAACTTGCAACAAGAGGGACAAACCCCGGCCCCGCAAGGGGG
>JARQOD010000009.1:147262586-147299765 GCA_033576555.1 Oophaga sylvatica
TAAGATGAAAAAAACCAACAAAACAAGGAATTCCAGATGCATTGCCTAAAAGTTCGAATGTCAGCTTGTAGAAAGCACTTCAGGTGTTATGTAAGCTAGTTATGGTTTAATTCTCCTCTCACCATGCTCCATAAGTCTGCTTTACCAGGACCAACTGCTGTAGCTTAATACAGGCAGGTTTTAATGGTGGCTGAAGAAGGAAATAAAACTATTTTTGCTTCTCCATTGCAGAGATATCAGCAATCAAAGTATTTGGCACCTAATGAGTTAGCTTTAGTTAAGTTTACTTGGGTGTTATTAGATTCATTCCACTGGGAGCATTTATTTCTTCTCCTTACATGAATGAATGAATGAGTTGCTATCTGATAACACCCACTTGGGTCTAAGTTAACAAAAGTTAACTAACTAGGAGGAAAAAATGTTATTGTTAATATCTGCAAAAAAATGTTTTTTTTTACTCTGTAGCCACTATTACATGATTTGTCCAGTTCAACATTAAAAATAATTGATGAAAGGTCATCATTAACAGTAGAGATGGGTGAATTTATTTGATAGGAATTGAATTTAACCAAAATTTTACAAAAATTCCCACTCTGTATATTGCAGATTTTTTATAATTTGCTCTGCTTGAATTCTGTAAGATGGCGGTCAGCTGCAGCCACCATCTTGCTAAACAATAGAAGGCTGGCAAAAGGATATAAAAAGAAAATAAAAACTACGCACTTTACAGCTCACCTCTCTGGCTGTTCCTGATATTCCCTGCTCTCTGTCAAGTCTTCGTTCCTTTCTTGCACTTCATCTTTGGCCTAGTGTTCACTCTAGATTGGTACTTCTGGCAGCAACTAGGTCCTACAAGTGCCTATGACCAGAAGTTCCATCCTAGAGTAAACACTAGGCTGGAAATGCCAGTATGATGGAGTCACAGAGGACTGGACAGAAGGCATGGAGCAGTTGGGTGCTTTGAGAGGTGTGTAACTTTTTACATCTTATATATACTTATGCTCCAGGGTCTTGACACAGTTTAACCCCTTAACCCCCAAGGGTGATTTGTAGGTCAATGACCGGGCTAATTTTTACAATTCTGACCACTGTCTCTTTATGAGGTTATAACTCTGTATCTTCACGATTCTGAGACTATTATCTCATTACATTTTGTACTTCATGATACTGGTAAATTTTCTTCGATATAATTTGCGTTTATTAATGAAAAAAATGAAATATGGCAAAAATTTTGAAAATTTTGCAATTTTCAAACTTTCAATTTTTATTACCTTAAATCAGAGAGATATGTCGCACAAAATAGTTACTAAATAACATTTCCTGCATGTCTACTTTACATCAGCACAATTTTGGAACCAAATTTTTTTTTGTTAGGAAGCTATAAGGGTTAAAAGTTGACCAGCAATTTCTCATTTTTACAACAAAATTTACAAAACCATTTTTTTAGGAACAACCTCACATTTGAAGTCACTTTGAGGGTATATATGGCAGAAAATACCCAAAAGTGACCCCATTCTAAAAACTGCAACCCTCAAGATGCTAAAAACCACATTCAAGAAGTTTATTAACCCTTCAGGTGCTTCACAGGAGTTGAAGCAACATGGAAGGAACAAATGATCATTTAATATTTTAGTCACAAAAATGATCTTACACAAACAATTTTTTTATTTTCACAAGGATCAAAAGAGAAAATGGACAGATAAAGTTCTTGTGCAATTGCTCCTGAGGACGCTGATACCTCATATGTGGGGGAAAACCAATGCCTGGACGCACGGCGTGCTCGGAAGGGAAGGAGCGCCGTTAAACTTTTTCAAACCAAAATTGGCTGGAAATGAGATTAGACTCCATGTCGCGTTTGGAGAGCCCCTGATGTGCCTAAACAGTGGAAACCCCCCACAAGTGACAGCATTTTGATAACTATACCCCCTAAGGAACTTATCTAGATCTCTTCTGAGCACTTTGAACCCCCAATTGTATCACTAAAGTTTATAATGCCTGGGTGTGAAAAAAAAGAAAAACAATTTTTTTTCAAAAATGACTTTTTAGTCCCCAATTTTTGATTTTTTCCAAGGAAACTGGACGCCAAAAGTTGTTGTCCAATATGTCCTGAGTACGCTGATACCCCATATGTGGGCGGAAAACTGTTTGGGTGCACGGCAGGGCTCGGAAAGGTAGTAATCATGTTTTGGAATGCAAACTTTGAGGGGTGTCATGTTCAGTTTACAGAGCCCCTGATGTGCCTAAACAGTTGAAAGATCACACAAGTGACCCCATTTTGGAAACTAGATCCGGGGCTCGGAAGAGAAGTAGTGACGTTTTGTAATGCAAAACTTTGATGGAATGGTCTGCGGGTGTCATGTCGCGTTTGAAGAGCCCCTGATGTACCTAAACAGTGGTTACCCCCCATAAGTGACCCCATTTTGGAAAGTAGACCTCCCCAAGGAACTTATCTAGATGTGTGGTGAGAACTTTCAACCCCCAATTGCTTCAAAGAAGTTTATAACTTAGAACCATAAAAAAAAATCATATTTTTCACACAAAAATGATAATTTTGCCCTCAATTTTTTATTTTACAAGGGTAACATAAGATATTGGACCACAAGAGTTATTGTGCAATTTGTCCTGAGTATGCTGATACCCCATATGTGCGGGTAAACTACTGTTTGGGCGCATGGAAGAGCTCAGAAGGGAAGGAGTACAGTTTGACATTTTCAACGCAGAATTGGCTGGAATTGAGATCAGATGCCATGTCACGTTTGGAGAGCCCCTGATGTGCCTAAACAGTGGAAACCCCCAAATTATAACTCCAACCCTAACCCTAACACACCCCAAACCCTAATCCCAACCATAACCATAATCCTAACCCTAACACACCCCTAAGCCTAATCCCAACCCTAACCCTAATCCCAACCCTAATACTAACTCGCCCCAACCCTAACCCTAACTTTAGCCCCAACCCTAACCCTAATGGGAAAATTTAAATAAATATGTTTTTTTATTTTATTATAACTAAGGGGGTGATAAAGGGGGTTTAATTTACTATTTATAGCTGCTTTTTATGTTTGGCAGCTGTCACACGCTAAAAGACGCTTTTCATTGCAAAAAAAAGTTTTTGCATTATCACATTTTGAGAGCTATAATTTTTCCTTATTTTGGCCCACAGAGTCATGTGAGGTCATATTTTTTGCGGGACGAGTTGACGTTTTTATTGGTATCATTTTTGGGCACATGACATTTTTTGATCGCTTTTTATTATTTTTTTAGGAACAACCTCACATTTGAAGTCACTTTGAGGGTATATATGGCAGAAAATACCCAAAAGTGACCCCATTCTAAAAACTGCAACCCTCAAGATGCTAAAAACCACATTCAAGAAGTTTATTAACCCTTCAGGTGCTTCACAGATGTTGAAGCAACATGAAAGGAACAAATGATCATTTAATATTTTAGTCACAAAAATGATCTTACACAAACAATTTTTTTATTTTCACAAGGATCAAAAGAGAAAATGGACAGATAAAGTTCTTGTGCAATTGCTCCTGAGGACGCTGATACCTCATATGTGGGGGAAAACCAATGCCTGGACGCACGGCGTGCTCGGAAGGGAAGGAGCGCCGTTAAACTTTTTCAACCAAAATTGGCGAATGAGATAACCTCGCGTGGGACCCCTGTGTGCCAAAGGAACCCCACAAGTGAAGCTTTGATACTATACCCAGACTATTATCCTTCTGCCTACCATTGTCACAAGTTTATATCTGTGTGAAAAAAGAAAATTTTTTCAATACTTTAGTCCATTTGTTTTTCAAGAAACTGAGCAAGTTTTGTCCATATTCCGAGATGTACCCTATGTGGGCGAAACGTGGTGCAGGAGGTCGGAAAGGTAATGTTTTGAGCAATTGGGTGTCTCTTAAGCCCTATGTCTAAGTTGAAAGTCAACAAGTGCCCATTTGGAACTAGACGGCTCGAGGAATAGGCGTTGTAATCAATGAGATGTCTGCGGTCTGTCGCGTTGAGAGCCCTGTACTAAAATGGTCCCTAGACCATTTTGAAGTACCTCCAAGCTTAGGTGTGTGAAACTTCAACCATGCTAAAGATTTAACTTAGAACTAAAAATCATATTTTTTCCACAAAGATATTGCCCTCATTTTTATTTTACAAGGAAATATATTGGCACAAGAGTTGTGCATTGTCTGATATGTGACCATTGGAATAGTGGGCAGAAAGCTCAGAGGAGTATTGACATTCAACGCAGATCTGAATGTCAAGCCATCAGTTTGGGACCCCTGATGGCCTACTGGAACCCAATTATACTCACCCAACACCCAAACCTAACCAACCATAACAATCCTACCAACACCACCTAACACCTACCTAATCCAACCCAATACTAACTGCCCCAACCTACCTAACTACCCAACCACTAATGGAATTAATAAATATGTTTTTATTATTACTAAGGGTGATAAGGGTTATTCTTTTATATGTTTATGTTTGCACGTCACACGCTAAGACTTTTCATTGCAAAAATTTGCTTACACTTGGAGTATATTTCTATTTTGGCCCACAGTCTGTGAGGTTATTTTGCGACATTGATTTATGACATTTTTGGGATGAATTTTTGATCGTTTTTATTTTTTGAACCTCATTGATCACTTGAGGTATATATGGCAAAACCAAAGTGACCCCTCTAAACGCACCCAAGATGCTAAAACACATCAGAGTTTATTACCTCAGTCTTCCATAGCACATAAGGAACAAATGCATAATATTAGTCACAAATGTCTACAACAATTTTATTCACAAGGTCAAGAAGGACAGATAAGTTCTTGTGCAATTGCTCTGAGGACGCTGATCCTCATATGTGGGAAAACCAATGCCTGGACGCACGGCGTGCTCGAAGGAAGGAGCGCCGTTAAACTTTTCAAACAACCAATTGGTGACTTAGGTGTATCATGCGCTTGAGAGCCCAATGACCATGTCTAAAAACAGTGAAAACCCACAAGTGAAGAGTTTAAAACCCTATGTAATTATCTAGATCTTGAAGGACACTTGAATCAATTTATCACAAAATTTATAATGCCAATTGTTAATAAAAAGAACAAATTTCAAAAATGACTTTTAGTTCATTTATTTGATTCTAGCAGAAACTGGATGCAAAAGTTGTTGTCCATAGTCCGAGTACGCTGGAAACCCCGTATGGGCGGAAAACTGTTTGGTGCACGGCAGGCTCGGAAGGTAGTAATCATGTTTTGGAATGCAAACTTTGAGGGGTGTCATGTTCAGTTTACAGAGCCCCTGAGTGCCTAAAGAGTTGAAAGATCACACAAGTGACCCCATTTGAAACTAGACCCGGGTCGGAAAGATAGTAGTGACGTTTTGTAATGCAAAACTTTGATGGAAGGTCTGCGGGTTGTCAAGTCGCTTTGAAGAGCCCCTGATGTACCTAAACAGTGGTTGGTACCGCCCGATAAGTGACCCCATTTTGGAAATGAGACCTCCCAAGGAACTTATCTAGATGTGTGGTGAGAACTTTCAACCCCCAATTGCTTCAAAGAAGTTTATAACTTAGAACCATAAAAAAAAATCATATTTTTTCACACAAAAATGATAATTTTTGCCCTCAATTTTTATTTTACAAGGTAACATAAGTATTGGACCACAAGAGTTTTTGTGCAATTTGTCCCTGAGTATGCTGATACCCCATATGTGCGGGTAAACTACTGTTTGGCGCATGGAAGAGCTCAGAAGGGAAGGAGTACAGTTTGACATTTTCAACGCAGAATTGGCTGGAAATTGATATCAATGGCATGTCCGTTTGGAGAGCCCTGATGTGTGCCTAAACAGTGGAAACCCCAAATTATAACTCCAAGCCTAACCCTAACACCCCAAACCCTAATCCCAACCATAACCATAATCCTAACCCTAACACACCCTAAGCCTAATCCCAACCCTAACCCTATATCCCAACCCTAAATACTAACTCGCCCCAACCTAACCCAACTTTAGCCCAACCCTAACCCTAATGGAAAATTTAAATAAATATGTTTTTTTATTTTAACTTATTTTTCCCCTAACTAAGGGGGTGATAAAGGGGGTCTTAATTTACTATTTATAGCTGCTTTTTATGTTTGGCAGCTGTCCACACTAAAACGCTTTTCATTGCAAAAAAAGTTTTTGCATTATCACATTTTGAGAGCTTAAATTTTTCCTTATTTTGGCCCACAGAGTCAATGATGAGTGTCATATTTTTTGCGGGACGAGTTGACGTTATTTTGGTATCATTTTTGGGCACATGACATTTTTTGAATCGCTTTTTATTATTTTTTTAGGAACAACCTCACATTTGAAGTCACTTTTGAGGTATTATGGCAGAAAATACCCAAAATTGGACCCCATTCTAAAAACTGCAACCCTCAAGATGCTAAAAACCACATTCAAGAATTTATTAACCCTTCAGGTGCTCACAATGTTGACAGCAACATGAAAGGAACCAAATGATCATTTAAATTTTAGTCACAAAAATGATCTTACACAAACAATTTATTTTATTTTCACAAAGGATCAAAAGAGAAAATTGGACAGATAAAAGTTCTTGTGCAATTGATCCTGAGACGCTGATACCTCATATGTGGGGGAAAACCAATGCCTGGACGCACGGCGTGCTCGGAAGGGAAGGAGCGCCGTTAAACTTTTTCAAACCAAAATTGGCTGGAAATGAGATTAGACTCCATGTCGCGTTTGGAGAGCCCCTGATGTGCCTAAACAGTGGAAACCCCCCACAAGTGACACCATTTTGATAACTATACCCCCTAAGGAACTTATCTAGATCTCTTCTGAGCACTTTGAACCCCCAATTGTATCACTAAAGTTTATAATGCCTGGGTGTGAAAAAAAAGAAAAACAATTTTTTTTCAAAAATGACTTTTTAGTCCCCAATTTTTGATTTTTTCCAAGGAAACTGGACGCCAAAAGTTGTTGTCCAATATGTCCTGAGTACGCTGATACCCCATATGTGGGCGGAAAACTGTTTGGGTGCACGGCAGGGCTCGGAAAGGTAGTAATCATGTTTTGGAATGCAAACTTTGAGGGGTGTCATGTTCAGTTTACAGAGCCCCTGATGTGCCTAAACAGTTGAAAGATCACACAAGTGACCCCATTTTGGAAACTAGACCCTCCCCTAAGGAATTTACCTAGATCTGTGGTGAGCACTTTGAACTCCCAAGTGCTTCACAGAAGTTTATAATGCCTGGGCATGAAATTAAAAAAATCCTATTTTTTCCCACAAAAAAATCTTTTATTCACCATTTTTTTATTTTCCTAAGGGTAACAGGAGAAATTGGAACACAAAAGTAGTTTTCCAATTTGTCCTCAGTACGTTGATACCCCACATGTGGGGGGGAACCACTGTTTTGAAGCACGCCAAAACTCAGAAGGGAAAGAGCACCATTTGACTTTTTCAACTCAGAATTTGCTCGATGCTATGTCGCGTTTGGAGAGCCCCTGATGTGCCTAAACAGTGGAAACCTCCACAAATGACACCATTTTGGAAACTGATCCGTCTAGGAACTTATCTAGATGTGTGGTGAGAACTTTGAACCCCCAGGTGTTTTACTAAAGCTTATAACACCCGAGCGTGAAAATAAACAAATCATATTTTTTCCACAAACATGATCTTTTAGTCCCAGGTTTTTTATTTTCCCAAGGGTAACAGCAGAAATTGGACATCAAAATTTGTAGTCAAATTTGTCCTGAGTACGCTGATACCCTATATGTGGTTAAAAACTACTGTGTGGGCACATGTCGGGGCTCGGAAGAGAAGTAGTGACGTTTTGTAATGCAAGACTTTGATGGAATGGTCTGCGGGTGTCATGTCGCGTTTGGAGAGCCCCTGATGTACCTAAACAGTGGTTACCCCCCATAAGTGACCCCATTTTGGAAAGTAGACCTCCCCAAGGAACTTATCTAGATGTGTGGTGAGAACTTTCAACCCCCAATTGCTTCAAAGAAGTTTATAACTTAGAACCATAAAAAAAATCATATTTTTTCACACAAAAATGATAATTTTGCCCTCAATTTTTTATTTTACAAGGGTAACATAAGATATTGGACCACAAGAGTTATTGTGCAATTTGTCCTGAGTATGCTGATACCCCATATGTGCGGGTAAACTACTGTTTGGGCGCATGGAAGAGCTCAGAAGGGAAGGAGTACAGTTTGACATTTTCAACGCAGAATTGGCTGGAATTGAGATCAGATGCCATGTCACGTTTGGAGAGCCCCTGATGTGCCTAAACAGTGGAAACCCCCAAATTATAACTCCAACCCTAACCCTAACACACCCCAAACCCTAATCCCAACCATAACCATAATCCTAACCCTAACACACCCCTAAGCCTAATCCCAACCCTAACCCTAATCCCAACCCTAATACTAACTCGCCCCAACCCTAACCCTAACTTTAGCCCCAACCCTAACCCTAATGGGAAAATTTAAATAAATATGTTTTTTTATTTTATTATTTTTCCCTAACTAAGGGGGTGATAAAGGGGGTTTAATTTACTATTTATAGCTGCTTTTTATGTTTGGCAGCTGTCACACGCTAAAAGACGCTTTTCATTGCAAAAAAAAGTTTTTGCATTATCACATTTTGAGAGCTATAATTTTTCCTTATTTTGGCCCACAGAGTCATGTGAGGTCATATTTTTTGCGGGACGAGTTGACGTTTTTATTGGTATCATTTTTGGGCACATGACATTTTTTGATCGCTTTTTATTATGATTTTTGCTAGGCAGAATGAACAAAAACCAGCAATTCATGAATTTCTTCTGGGGTGGAAAAATATTTAGACTTGAGAGTCCTCAGTGGTTGATACCTTTTAATGGCTAACTGAAAAGATGGTAACAAATTGCAAGCTTTCGAGACTACTCAGGTCTCTTCATCAGGCATAGACTAATACAACATCTGAAGAATCACATATTTATACACAAAATAGCACAGAAAAAATGCAATAGGTAGGACAAGTGACATGAAGCAGAACTGTCATTATGGCAGAGGGATTAACATAAATATGACTAGTTCATAGATAAGGAGTGAAGGTTTTATTACCCTCTGATTGGGGTCTGGTATTGTGTTGTGATGACCCTAAAAGGTCAGGGAGGCAGATTCCTTAATTGTTGTAGAACGACATAAAACTCTGGGATATATTCATCCCAGCACTAAGAGTGTCAAAGGTCATCATAAGTTTATATTCCCAGACTTTTCTATCCTTCTCAGATTTGAAGTTAGATTTTAATACAAGTAATTCCATATCTGTCATGCTATGACCGGGCATACAAAAGTGTTTGGCCACAGGTAAATCCATTCTTTTTTCTCTTATCGTGTGGCGATGAGAATTCATCCTTGTTCTCAGTTTTTGCCCGGTCTCCCCCACATACAGACCCCCAGTTGGACATTTAGTACATATAATTAGGTACACCACATTAGATGTGATGCAGCTGAAAGTACCTGGTATCTTGTAGTCCTGATGGGAGTTGGGGATCTTTATCCTGTCCGTGGTCATTATAGATGTACAGGTCTTGCATTTCTTTTGTCTGCAAGGAAAGGTTCCTGCAGCTGTTGGGGAGGACAGGGAGCTTCTGACAATGATGCTTCTTAGATTTGGGGGCTGCCTAAAACATAGTAGTGGGGGGTCTGGAAATATGGATTGTAATCGGGCATCTTTTTGTAGTAAAGGTTGTAGTTTCCGTGCAGCTCCCCTTAGCATCTCCAGACTTGGATTGTAGGTGACCACTAGAGGCACCCGGTTATTTTCTTCTTTAGCTTTGTAATGTAGCAGGTGATTCCTTGATATTCTGGTGGCTCTTGTAATTTGGTTTTCAATTGTTCTTGGATGGTAGCCCTGGTTCAAAAAAGTCTTTCTGAGGCGACCAAGGTGTTCATCTCTATCCATGGGGTTGGAACATATACGGTTGTATCTGATGGCTTGGCTGTAGACAATAGAGTTTTTTATGTGTTTAGGATGGAAACTGTCCCATTTAAGATATGTTGGACGGTCGATTGGCTTCTGATACAGGGATGTCTCTATTTCATTGTTCTTTAGCTTAATGGTGGTGTCTAAAAAGTTAATTTCAGTGCTGGAGTAGTTAAGTGTTAAGTTGATGGTGGGATGAAATTGATTGAACTGTTCATGGAACGTCTTTAGCTGTTGTTCAGACTCCGTCCAGATGATTAAAATGTCATCAATGTAGCGGTAGTAGGCCCGAGGCCTGATGGGGCAGGAGGACAAAAATTCGCTTTCAAGCTTGGCCATGAAAAGATTTGCATACTGTGGAGCCATTTTACTTCCCATAGCTGTGCCAGTCTCCTGAAGATAGATCTTGTTGTCAAATTCGAAGTAATTGTGGGTGAGGATGAATTTTGTGAGTTTCACCACAGAATCAGCATCATTCCCGGTGTTTCCCATGAAGACTTTGCAGGCATTTAATCCATCCTGGTGTGGGATATTAGAGTACAAAGATTCCACATCCATGGTGGCCAGGATGGTTCCTTCTGGTAGAGAACCTATTGCTGCTAGTTTATTCAGTAGGTCAGTTGTGTCCTGAATGTAGCTGGGTGTATCCTTTACCAGGGGTTTAAGAACACCCTCTACCCATCCAGATACTTGCTCAGTAAGGGTGTCCACACATGAAATAATCGGCCTCCCTGGATTTCCGGCTTTGTGGATTTTGGGAAGCATGTAGAATGTCCCTGTTCTTGGACTTTCTGGTATCAGGTCATCAGCTCTTATGGATTTGTCAGACAGACAAGATACCAACTTGCTTAGTTCCTTGTAATAGTCCTGTGTAGGGTCCGACTCCAGTTTTCTGTAGTAGCGTGTGTCCGTAAGTTGTCTGTTTGCTTCCTTCATATAGTCTGATGTGTTCATCATGACTATTGCACCTCCCTTGTCAGCAGGTTTAATGATGATTTCTTTGTTGGTTTTCAGAGACTGTATGGCCTTTCTCTCCTGGGCACTGATGTTGGAGGCTTGTCTCTTGTTGGTGGCTATGATGGTGGATTTTATCAAATGTCTGAATGAGTCTATATATTTATCCAAATGAGGGTTACGTCCAGGTGGAGGTGTCCAGTCTGACCTCTTCTTGGTTATTGGGATCCCTCTTCCTTCAGTCCGAGTGTTATCTGAATCTTCTGTATCATTGAAGTATTCCCTCAGGCGCAGTCTCCTGAAAAAATGTTCCATATCACTGCAGAGTTCGGTTTTATCCAGGGCCTTAGTAGGACAAAATGAGAGTCCTCTAGAAAGCACGGCAAGCTCCACTTTGCTGGGTTTGTAATCTGAGAGATTGATGACACAGTTAGATGCTTTTGTGTCTGGAATGGAGTGGTTGTCAGAGTTGTCAGGTTCGGTTCTTCTGGGGTGGCATTTATACCGTTCCGCGTGGGGTAAAATTGATAAAGCAGTTTTATACTTTGGGTTATTACAATTACAGCGATACCTCATCATTGTTTTATGCTTTGGCGCTTTTATACAGTAAAAACAATTTTATAGGAAAAATAATTATTTTTTGCATTGCATTATTCTGCAAGCTATAACTTTTTTAATTTTTAGCTGATGATGCTGTATAAGGGCTCATTTTTTGCGGAACAAGATGACGTTTTCAGCGGTACCATGTATATTTATATCCGTATTTTTGATTGCGTATTATTCCACTCTTTGTTCGGCGATATGATGATAAAGCATTGTTCCTGTATTTGGCTCCATCCATATTCCCATCAATTTGAACCAGCTTCCCTGTCCCTGCTGAAGAAAAGCAGGCCCAATCCATGATGCTGCCACCACCATGTTTGACAGTGGGGATTGTGTGTTCAGGGTGATGAGCTGTGTTGCCTTTACTCCAAACATATCGTTTGGCATTGTTGTCAAAAATTCAATTTTTTTTTCATCTGGCCAGAGCACCTTCTTCCACATGTTTGGTGTGTCTCCCAGGTGGCTTGTTGCAAACATTAAATGACCCTTTTTATGGATATCTTTGAGAAATGGCTTTCTTCGTGCCACTCTTCCATAAAGGCCAGAAAGGGCTAATAAAGAACATTCGATTTTCAGAGAACAACTTTGCTGTCAATTGAATTTTCAGATAAAATCTACCCATATTCGAATTTTGTCAGATCCACTCATCTCAACTTAGATTTTATGGGTGGCTGACAAACTGACTCACATCTTTTGTATCATCATCATTTTAGAAAGTCATGGAAAATCCTATATCTTGGTTAGGTTTACAGGGAGAAGGAATTCTTAAAATAGGAAAAAAGAAGCAACACTTATTATTGAATGGCCTGACTCTTCAACAATGCTGCACTAATAGTTCTGGACCACGAATAATCTCACCCTGCAGCCATTCAATGGCCTCAGTGGTCAAATGGATAGAAGTTGGAAAGTCATCACTTTTCCCCATTTCCACTGCTTATAACACTGACCACACTATATGCATCAAAAACATGGTGGAGGCAGCATAATGCTGTGGGGATGCTTTTCTTCTGCAGGGACAGGGAAGATGGTCAGAGTTGATGGGAAAATAGAAGGCACTAAATACAAAGAAAACCTGAAGAAAACCCGTTACAGGCGACAAAAATCTTGAGACTGGTGCAAAGGTTCACTTTCCAGAAGGACAACAACCCTAGACATACTGCCAGCTGTAAAATGTATTGTTTTAAATCAAAGCATATGCATGTGTTTGAATGGACCAGTCAAAATTTAGGCCTTAAATCCATTGAGAATCTGTTGCAAAACTTGAAAATTGCTGTTCACACTGTTCATTCTATCTCACTGAGCTAGAGCTAGTCTGCAAAGATTAATGGTCAAAAATTTTAGCTTTTAGATGTGCAAAGCAGGTAGAAACATACACCCAAAAGACTTGCAACAGTAATTGCAACAAAAAGTGGTCCTTGAGAGTATTGACCTAGGTAAATGAATACAAATGCACATCACAATTTTCAGATTTATATTTCTTTAAATAATTTAAAAAACAAATAATTTTCCTTGCACTTCATAAATACTTGCAAGTGTAGTCTCCAGTGGCCATCTTCCTGAATCTATGGGCTTCAGGGAAATGGTCACTAGAGGTGGCACTTGCGCAAATTGACAGCTCGGCCAGGCTGAGAGCCAAGGCCCTCAGCATCGCACCGCTTCTGCCGCCACCGATCTCCTGAGGATGGGACCAAGGGGCCTGTAATTCCGCTCCACCACAGCCACAACTACCTGGTAAGCTACATTCAGACCATAAGACAAACACTGCTATGTTTCGGTAGCTGAGGAGGACAGGAACAACAGAAGGGCAGCCGAACACCTGAGATGTTGGTAACTGATGGGTTGCAGATTCCTAAACTAACGACACAACTAGAGGTAGCCGTGGAGCGTTCCTACGTTGATCCTAGACGCCTCGTCACAGCCTGAGAGATAACTATACCTAAAAGGCAGAAAGATGAAAGCTATCTGCCCCGGAGCAGATCCCCAAAGAAAATAGGAAGCCCCCAAACATATAATGGCGGTTAGACAAGATGAAAATACAAACATAGGCAGAAAATAGACTGAGCAAACGCTGGGGCCACAAGCTGACTAAATAGGATAGGACAGGAGAGATTACTTTCTGCAACCCAGAAAATCCTACAAAAATCCAACAATTCTGATTACAAAAATACTGAGATCACACGATCTCGCCACCCACTAAATCAGGTCTCAGTGTGAACAAAAACCAAGCCGCAGCCACTGAAAAAACAGGAAAGAGCAAATGAGAAAATAACAGTGGCTGCAGATAAACTGTGAGGAGCTCAGGCCCCAGGAGGGGACCTGGCTGACCTCCACAAAAGTGCAGAAAACAATGCAAAAAGCAAGCACAAAAAGAAAAGCAAAAAATATCTTATCTGAAAGCAGGAGATGCAGGCAAGACTCCAGCAAACTTCCAAATGAACCAGGACCACAATTTAGACAAGAACAATTGATCACCGGCAACCATCATGGGAGGGAACCTCCCTTATATCAGACCAGTCAGTGAACCCAGATTGCCACTCCTCGCTGAAAGGTTCAGTACTGTCTGTAACCACCAGAGGGAGCCTCTGCTCAGAAACCATCTGTATCACATTCACAACAGTACCCCCCCTTGAGGAGGGGTCACCGAACCCTCACTTGTGCAACCAGGCCGATCAGGATGAGCTTGGTGATAGGCACGGATCAGTCTCCTAGCATGGATGTCCGAAGCAAACACCCAAGAATTGTCCTCCTGACCATAACCTCTCCAGTTAACCAAATACTGGAGTTTCTGTCTAGAAAAACGAGAATCCAATATTTTCTCAACCACATACTCCAGATTGCCCTCAACCAAAACAGGGTCAGGAGGCGCAGCCATAGGAACCACTGACTCGACAAACCTCTTCAATAAGGACTTGTGAAACACGTTATGGATCTTAAATGTACCTGGAAGAAGCAAACGGAAGGAAACAGGATTAAGAATCTCCATGATCTTATAAGGTCCAATGAACCTGGGCTTAAACTTTGGAGATGCAACCCTCATAGGGATATTTCTTGAGGACAACCAAACCAAGTACCCCACTTTAAACCGAGGACCATCAGTCCTATGCCGGTTGGGAAAACCGTTGGGCCTTCTCCTGAGAGAGAGGCAACCTCTCCACTACCTGGTCCCAAATCTGCTGCATTCGCTCCACAACAGAGTCAACACCAGACAGACAGAAGCCTCCACCTGTCTCAAAGAAAATCGAGGGTGAAACCCAAAATTGCAGAAAAATGGAGACATCAAGGTGGCAGAGCAAGCCATATTATTAAGAGCAAACTCAGCCAAAGGCAAAAAAGAGACCCAGTCATCTTGATCAGCAGACACAAAACATCTCAAATAAGTCTCCAAGGTCTGGTTTGTTCTCTTGGTTTGTCCATTGGTCTGAGGATGAAAAGAAGAGGAGAAAGATAATTGAACACCAAGTTTAGAACAAAATGTCCTCCAAAATCTGGAAACAAACTGGATCCTCTGTCAGACACAATGTTTTCCGGAATGTCATGTAACCGAACCACGTGCTGAAGGAACAAAGGCACCAATTCGGAGGAGGAAGGCAACTTAGGTAGTGGCAAAAGATGTATCATCTTGGAAAACCTATCACAAATTACCCAGATAACGGTCATTCTCTGAGAAACAGAGAGATCGGAAATAAAATCCATAGAGATATGGGTCCATGGCCTCTTGGGCACAGGTAATGGCATTAACAAATCACTAGAGGGAGAGCAAGGCTTGGAGCGAGAGCAAGTCCCACAGGACTGCACAAATTCCCTGACGTCACGAGACAAAGTAGGCCACCAAAAGGACCGACTCACCAAGTCTCTGGTACCAAAAATCCCGGGATGACCAGCCAACGCGGAACAATGAATCTCAGACTTCACACTCTTCTTCCACTGGTCTGGGACAAACAATTTCCCAATAGGGCAGCGCTCAGGTTTATCCTCATGACACCCTTGCAAGGCCAGTCTCAAATTGGGTGAGATGGCGGAAAAAACTACACCCTCTTTCAAAATAACAGTAGGATCAGATAACTCAGGAGAGTCTGCAAAGAAACTCCTTGAGAGGGCATCCGCCTTAACATTCTTAGTGCCAGGAAGAAAAGAAACCACAAAATTAAAACGTGTGAAAAACAAGGCCCACCTGGCCTGTCTAGGATTAAGTCGCTTGGCTGATTCTTGATAAACCAGATTCTTATGGTCCGTGAGGACCACCACCTGATGTTTGGCTCCTTCCAGCCAATGTCTCCAATCTTCTAAGGCCCACTTCATGGCCAATAACTCCCGATTACCCACGTCATAATTACGTTCAGTTGGAGAAAATTTTCGAGAGAAAAAGGCACAAGGGTTACTCTTAGAGGTCTCTTGATCTCTTTGGGACAAAACGGCACCTGCCCCAATTTCAGAGGCATCAACCTCCACCTGAAACGGTAGAGAAACATCAGGCTGCCGTAGAACAGGAGCAGAAGTGAATCTCTGCTTAAGTTCCTGAAATGCAGAGACTGCCTCAGCAGGCCAATTCACCACATCAGAACCCTTTTTGGTCAAATCAGTCAATGGTTTAACAATACCGGAGAAATTACCAATAAATTTACGATAAAAATTGGCAAAACCCAAAAATCTCTGAAGAGCCTTTAATGAAGTAGGTTGGACCCAATCACAGATGGCTTGAACCTTGACCGGGTCCATTTCAATAACAGACGGAGACAAAATGAATCCCAGAAATGAGACCTTCTGTACGCCAAAAAGACACTTTGATCCCTTCACATACAGTGCATTCTCTCTCAAAATCTGGAACACAGTCCAAACATGTTTCACATGAGAGTCCCAGTCATTGGAAAAAATCAAGATATCATCCAAATAAACAATCAGAAATTTATCCACAAAATCCCTGAAAATATCATTCATGAAGGATTG
Organism: Oophaga sylvatica; assembly: GCA_033576555.1. Lineage (NCBI taxonomy): Eukaryota > Metazoa > Chordata > Amphibia > Anura > Dendrobatidae > Oophaga > Oophaga sylvatica. The sequence continues at coordinate 147,279,058 of JARQOD010000009.1, forward strand.
GAAGACGGAAGGAGCATTAGTGAGCCCAAAGGGCATCACTAGTTACTCAAAATGCCCCTCTGGGGTATTAAACGCCGTCTTCCATTCATCCCCGTGCTTAATGCGAATAAGGTTATACGCCCACTGAGGTCAAGCTTGGTAAACCAACTCACACTATTCACCCTGGAAAACAGGTCAGAAATCAAGGGTAACGGATATTGATACTTCACAGTGATCTTATTCAAGAAACGATAATCAATACACGGCCTCAATGAACCATCCTTTTTGGCCACAAAGAAAAAACCGGCACCCAAGGGTGAAGAGGATGGTCTGATATGACCCTTCTCCAATGACTCCTTGATATAAGATCACATAGTATCGTGTTCTGGTACAGACAAGTTAAAAAGGCAACCTTTAGGAAATTTACCACCAGGCACTAATTCAATAGCGCAATCGTAGCTCCTGTGAGGGGGCAAAGATGCAGATTTACTTTCACTAAATACATCCGAAAAATCAGTCAAAAAGTCAGGAACATTCTGAGACTTGGAAGAGGCAGAAAAAACAGGAGTGTCGGCATTAACACATTGGCAGCCCCAACTGGTCACAGACACAGATTTCCAATCCAAAACAGGATTATGAGACTGTAACCAAGGGAAACCTAGTACAATAATGTCATGCAGATTATACAGCACCAGAAATTTGCAACTCTCCAGATGATCTGGTTCAACCCTCATTATCACCTGAGTAGAAAACTGGGGTTTATTCTTCGCCAAAGGGGTAGAATCAATGCCCAGTAGGGGAATAGACTTCCGCAGGGGTATCCTGGGAAACCCACAACGTTTGGCAAAGTCAAAATCCACCAGGTTAATAGCTGCTCCTGAATCAACAAAAGCCTGAGCAGAAAATGTGGACAGGGAGCAAATCAGGGTAACAGTCAATAGAAATTTAGTCTTAACACTACCCAAGACAGCTGAGCGTGCAAAACGTCTACCCCGCTTAAGGCAGACTGAAATAGCATGAGAGGCATCACCACAGTAGAAACATAACCCATTGCGCTTTCAAAACTCATGACGCTGAGCCCCAGAAGTCACTCTATCACACTGCATGGGCTCAGAAGCTGGCACACAAGGCAACACTATCTCATGCATACCTCTGCGCTCATGCAAACGTCTGTCAATTTCAATAGCCAATGACATAGAATCATTGAGACCAGAGGGAGCAGGGAATCCCACCATAACATCCTTTACATTCTCTGACAGACCCTTCCGAAAAAGGGCTGCCAAAGCATCATCATTCCATTTGGTCAGGACTGCCCACTTTCAGAATTTCTGACAGTACAACTCAGCGTCTTCAAGACCCTGATTTAATGCCAACAAGGTTTTTTCAGCTTGATCAGTGATATTAGGTTCATCGTACAATAACCCCAGAGCCAGAAAAAATGCATCAATATAATTCAAAACAGGATCCCCAGGTGTCAGGGAAAAAGCCCAATCCTGAGGATCGCCGCGCAGGGGAGAGATGACAATTTGAACCTGCTGTGCTGCGTTACCTGAGGACTTAGGCTTTAAGGCAAAAAACAACTTACAGTTATTTTTGAAATTCAGAAATTTAGCCCGATCCCCCAAAAACAAATCTGGCATGGAAATCCTAGGTTCCACAACTGGCAACCAAGCAAGATAGGTAGCAATACTCCGAACCTCAGTGGTAAGCTGATCCACACGGCCAGACAACTGTGCAAACTCCATTGAGAGAAAAAAAAATCCTCATCAGCAACCAGAGAAAAAGAGGGAAAAAATGCAACAGACAGAAAAAAAAAAAAACTCTGACAACTTTTTTCTTTCCACACTATTTTTCCCTTCTGTGAGTACCATACAATTTTCAGTTATGGCTGGTGATACTGTTATGTTTCGGTAGCTGAGGAGGAGAGGAACAACAGCAGGGCAGCCAAACACCTGAGATGTTGGTAACTGATGCGACACAACTAGAGGTAGCCGTGGAGCGTTCCTACGTTGATCCTAGACGCCTTGTCACAGCCTGAGAGATAACTATACCTAAAGGCAGAAAGATGAAAGCTATCTGTCCCGGAGCAGATCCCCAAAGAAAATAGGAAGCCCCCAAACATATAATGGCGGTTAGACAAGATGAAAATACAAACATAGGCAGAAAATAGACTGAGCAAACGCTGGGGCCACAAGCTGACTAAATAGGATAGGACAGGAGAGATTACTTTCTGCAACCCAGAAAACCCTACAAAAATCCAACAATTCTGATTACAAAAATACTGAGATCACACGATCTCGCCACCCACTAAATCAGATCTCAGTGTGAACAAAAACCAAACCGCAGCCGCTGAAAAAGCAGGAAAGAGCAAATGAGAAAATAGCAGTGGCTGCAGATAAACTGTGAGGAGCTCAGGCCCCAGGAGGGGACCTGGCTGACCTCCACAAAAGTGCAGAAAACAATGCAAAAGCAAGCACAAAAAGAAAAGCAAAAAATATCTTATCTGAAAGCAGCTGACGCAGGCAAGACTCCAGCAAACTTCCAAATGAACCAGGACCACAATTGAGACAAGAACAATTGATCACCGGCAACCATCATGGGAGGGAACTTCCCTTATATCAGACCAGTCAGTGAACCCAGATTGCCACTCCTCGCTGAAAGGTTCAGTACTGTCTGTAACCACCAGAGGGAGCCTCTGCTCAGAAACCATCTCTAACACATTCACAACAGAACACCCCATTTTCCCCCCAAATTTTGAAGAAAAAAGTGCATTTTTTAGTCCAAAAAATTACAGTAAAGGCTTTGTTAAGAAAAGCTTAAAATGTACGAAATGCTTATAATTATATTAAAATTATTATTGTATATCATCGCAAACTCTGACTACACAAAGGAAATGTTATGTTCTGCTACAAGCACTAAGGAAAGAAGGGATATCTGTCCCTACAATAGAACTAAGCTAGATCCCTACGATGTAACGGGGAACCTGATCCTTCGATCAGACCCGCTAAAGTCCTCAGCTAGTCTGTACGAAGACCTAAAGATGCGAGGGAGGGATCCCTACAAGAACTAGGGACTGGGAGAAAGATGGACACCTCCTAACAGAAGTTGTAGCAGTAAAAGACAAACAAACAACATAGAACATAGAGGTCCGAAGACCAAGCAAAACTGACTGAGTAAGGTAACAAAGCACCTGGCTAGCTTAAGAGTAGAAATTACAATGAAGTCCAGCAAAGCCAGAAGGGCGGAGCAGGATTAAATAGGCAAAAAAGGTCATGTGACCAGTGAGAGGAACTCAGCCGGCCGCCACACGGTAGCCCGGGTATCACAGCTTCTGATACCACCGCCGCTACCAAATGTGACGGACGATCCCTTTCCTCCCGCGTCACCAATGGGACGTAACTCCACAGGTACAGCTCTCCGGCGCCCCCCTTTGTCTCTCAGGTCAGTAAGAGAACTGCACCTAGAGCAAATGGCCGCCGGGGAAGGTGTCCTGCTACCCACTGGGTATTCTAAGATTCGTGATCAGAGTAAAAGCATCAGCCCAAGATTAATTTTATGGTTTAATTTGCCTTAAGGGCGCACTAGATAATTACAGAAATATACAGTAAAGCTATACAACGTAACTACAATGGAATGGCAGTCAGAGTAAAAATACAACAATAATGTACAAGGCTTAAAGGTATAAGCTATGGATCAATATTACCGGGTATTATGGTCATGGGAAGGCCTTGGCTCTGCCATTCCCAGGTACAGTCTTCAGTTCCTGAATAGTCCCTTGGTCTTTCCTAGACCATCTTGTTGGCTTCTGTGTGTGAAATGGAATGAGACCAGCAGCCTGGTCATGGCTAGTTCTTAAACCTGCTAGGCCCATCCCCATTGCTTTGAAGCACGCATGTTAATTGGCCTGCAATTCATATGGAGCAGGAAACAATGCCTGAGCTTGGGCTATTTACCATACGACTGACCATCTTATTCAGTCACTGGCCTAAACTAATTAGCATGTAAAGGCCTATTGATTCCTAGTGGACATCAAAACCTGTCGTACTGGATATGCTAATAGGCAATGTGTAGCTAAAAGTCTGTGGCTGTGTGAACTGACAAAATGGAGGCTGGTACAGGCCCTATACAAAATGGCGACAACCTTTTCCTTACACCTCCCTGCTTTTGAGGGCGCTAGGGGTATCACATTCCTGTGTTCCACCGTGCGCCCTACCGCACCCTCTCCTTGCCGGGACAACCCATCAGCGTTACCATGGTCACTGCCCTTTTTGTGGCGAATGGTGAAATGGTACTGTTGGAGAGCGAGGCTCCAGCGTAGCAACCTCCCATTCGTCCCAGAGACCGTGTGTAACCAGCTGAGGGGGTTGTGGTCTGTTTCCACGGTGAATTGGCGTCCGTACAAGTATGGCTGCAGACGCTGCAGGGCCCACACAATTGCCAGACATTCCTTCTCCATCGTGGAATAGGCCACTTCCCTCGGCAGGAGCTTCCTGCTCAGGTACAAAATGGGGTGTTCATGGCCCGTAGTGTCAACCTGGCTGAGCACAGCACCGAGGCCGAAGTCGCTGGCGTCGGTCTGCACTAAGAATGGCCGCGTGTAGTCGGCTGCCTGTAGTACAGGAGAACTAGAAAGGGCGGTCTTGAGCGCCTGGAAAGCTGTCTCGCAGGCGACTGTCCAGTCGACTGCGATGGGCAGCCTTTTCTTGGTGAGGTCCGTCAGGGGCTTGGCCAGGGCACTATAGTGTGGAACAAACCTCCTATAGTACCCAGCAGTACCCAAAAAGGACATCACCTGCTTCTTGGTCCTGGGGGTGGGCCAGGATGCGATGGCATCCACCTTCCCGGGCTCTGGCTTCAGAGCTCCCCCACCTACCCGGTGTCCCATGTAGTGAATCTCACTCATACCCAGCTGGCATTTTTCCGGCTTAATGGTCAAGCCGGCTCGCTGGATCCGCCCGAGCACCTGCGCCAGGTGCTCTAGGTGATCCTCCCAGGTGGGACTGAAGATGGCAATGTCATCCAGGTACGCGGTCGCATACCCTTCCAGTCCCTCGAGCAGCGTGTTGACCATCCGCTGAAAAGTGGCAGGGGCATTCTTCATGCCGAAGGGCATCACCGTGGACTCGTACAGTCCGAATGGGGTGATAAAGGCAGAGCGTTCCCGTGCCCTAGGGGTCAGGGGGATCTGCCAATACCCCCTGCTCAGATCCATGATGGTCAGGTACTTGGCCCCGGCCAGCTGGTCGAGCAGGTCATCGATGCGCGGCATTGGGTACGCATCGGTGACCGTCACAGCGTTGAGCCCCCTGTAGTCCACGCAGAACCGCGTAGTTCGGTCCTTTTTAGGGACGAGGACTACAGGCAAAGCCCACGCGCTGTTGGACACTTGGATCACCCCCAGCCTCAGCATCTCGTCTATCTCTTGGCGCATCTGCTGCTGCACCTCAAGAGAGACCCGATATGCTGAACGCCGGATTGGGGGGTGGTTACCAGTGTCCACGTCATGGACTGCTGCCTCAGTCCTTCCGGGCAGGCTGCTGAACAGCTCCCGGAAGGGGTGTAGGGTGGCCCCCAGCTGGGAACGTTGGTCCTCCGAGAGCTGGTGGCCAACCCCCACATCCTCGATGGATCCACCCGCCTTGGCTTGGGTGAGCAGATCGAGGAGGGTTTCTGCCTCTCCTTCCTCTGGAAGGTTGCACACTGGGTGAGCATAAGCCTCCCGCTCATGATGGGCCTTCATCATGTTCACATGGAAGGCCTTCCTCCTTCCACGGGAGTGGTCCAGGGTGACCAGGTAGGTGACGGCGTTGAGCTGCTCGTGCACGAGGTATGGACCCTCCCAGGCCGCCTGAAGCTTGTTTTGTGGTACGGGGACCAGTACCCACACCTTTTGACCCACCTGGTAGGTCCGCTCACAAGCATTCTGGTCGTACCATCGCTTCTGGTCAGCCTGAGCTTGGGCCATATTGTCATGCACCAGCCGTGTCAAGGCCATCATTCGGTCCCGGAAGCGCACGACATACTCAATGACCGACACTCCAGGGGTGGCTAAATCCCCTTCCCATGCTTCCTTCACCAGAGCAAGGGGCCCCTGTACACGTCGCCCGTACAGGAGCTCAAAGGGGGAGAACCCCGTTGAGGCCTGTGGAACCTCCCGGTAGGCAAACAGCAGGTGTGGGAGATACCGCTCCCAGTCTCTCCCGTGGGAGTCGACCAACATCCTCAGCATCTGCTTTAAGGTGCCATTGAACCGCTCATACAAGCCATTGGTCTGTGGGTGATACGGGCTGGCCACCAGATGTTGCACCTGTACCTGCTTACAGAGAGACTCCATCAGCTGCGACATGAACTGGGTCCCTCGGTCGGTGAGCATTTCCTTGGGAAACCCCACTCTGGAGAAAATCTCCAGTAAGGCAGTGGCCACTTTGTCGGCCCGAATGGACGACAAAGCTACCGCCTCCGGGTACCGGGTGGCATAGTCCACTACCGTTAGTATGAAGCATTTCCCGGAGCGGCTGGGAGTGGACAGAGGTCCAATGAGATCCACAGCCACCCTCGAGAAAGGCTCTTCGATGATGGGCAGAGTTACCAGTGGGGCTTTGGGGCGCGGCCCCGCCTTCCCCACCCTCTGACAGGTGTCACACGAACGGCAGTAGGCTATCACCTCGGTCCTCATTCCAGGCCAGTAGAAATGCTGAGCTAGCCTGGCCCTGGTTTTAGTGATCCCTAAGTGTCCGGCCATTGGAATCTCGTGTGCGATCCGCAACAATTCCGCCCTGAACGGATGGGGCACCACTAACTGTCGGTCCCTGGGCCACGCCTCCGGTGAACCCTGCTGGACCGTTACCCGGTACAGCCGTCCCTGGTCCCAGACCACTCGCTCGCGGTCGGACTCCAGGGGAGGCTGTGCCGCCTGTTCCTTGAGAGTCTTCAGGCTAGGGTCAGCTTCCAACGCTGCCTGAAATCCCTGACTAGATATGGCAAGAATTGATGAAACTGCCCTGTCCTCTGTCAGTTCCCCGGGATCTGTCTCCTGGCTACTGTCTGACTCGGCAGCCACTTGGTCAGAGAGGGGGAAACCGTCGGACCTCCGCGAGGCTCCTTGGGCTTCAGCGCTCCCACTCCTGGTAACAGCGGCCACGACCGCTGAGACCACGGGTAGCGCCTGCTTTCCCTCCTCCTCTGACCAAGTCGCCGGGTCAGGCAGACTTCCCTGACTTCCTGACATCCCGGATGTGGGGAACTCCTGACCTGGGGTCCTACCTGGTGGCTCCTCTCCCGGGACACCCCCTCCCCCCATGGCCTGTTCCTCTTCCTGCAGGGGCCCTAGACTCAGCAGGCTGGATTCACTTAGGGGCCCTACACTGCCCATAGCAGCCCCTCCCTCCACCTCTGAGCTCTCCCCTACAGCCTCCTCACCTGTCCTCACTGTGAGCCCTGTGTGTGTAGTGTCAGTGCATGGCTTACCATCAGGTTTCACTCCCTCCTCCACTGTTGGAGGCACATTCAATACATTAACATTAGCATTCACAGTAGAGTCATGACATTCTTGGGGAGCCGGACTTGGGGGTTCAGTGGCCACATACTGGGACACTAGCCGCCCCAAATCGGTCCCAAGCAACACATTTGCAGGAATATTTGGCGTTACTCCCACCTCCCGCATCCCCCTCCCGGCACCCCAATCCAAATACACCTTGGCAACGGGCAGCGCCGGTTCAACGCCTCCGATTCCGGAGACGGAAAGGGTTTTCCCAGGTACCAAGTCTTGAGGGGACACCACCTCAGGGCGTACCAGGGTTCGTTCAGCGCCTGTGTCCCGCAGTCCCATGACCGCTGAGCGGCCGATGGTGACGGGTTGGTAATTGTCTAGGGACCTCCCACCACCCCCTCCCACACACAAAACAGTGGACGGTTTCTGGGACAGGGATGGGGCCTTCTGGCGCTGGGGACATGCAGCCTTAAAGTGTCCTGGCTGATTGCAATTATGGCAACGTCTGGGTTCTGTTCCTGGCCTGGAGAGGGCAGCAGGGGGGTACACCCCTTGCACTGTGGGGGCTGGATATGGGGCTGGGGCAGGATTGGGCTTACCCCCTCTCCAGGTGCTGCTGGCAGGCTTCTTTGGCTCCGGCGCCCTGTTGTTGGCATACTCGTCTGCCAGGGCGGCTGTAGCAGAAGCCCCCTTTGGTTTCCGGTCACGGAGGAACTGCTGGAGGTCCTCTGGGCAGTTCCACAAAAATTGCTCCACGACAAACAGTTCCTGGACCTCCTGGCGGGTAGTGAGCTCTAGACCCGAGGTCCAGTGCTCCGCAGCTCTCAGCAGGGCCCACATGTGGTCGGTCCAGGTGTCCTTTGAACCCCGCTGCAGGCTCCTGAACTTCCTGCGGTACGACTCCGGGGTGAGGTTGTAGTGCTGGATCAGGGCCCGCTTGATGCTGTTGTAGTCCTGCTCCTCCCCGGCAGGTAAGTCCCCCAAAACTACCAGGGACTTACCCCTCAAACGGGGGGTCAGGTACCTTGCCCACTGATCCAGGGCCAGATGATGTTGGAGGCATGTCCTCTCAAAATCCAGCAAAAAGGAATCCAGGTCTCCATCCTTTTCAAGCAAGGGAAAGTCCTCCGCCCGGACCTTGGAAGCCCTTGTCTCCGGTGGGCCTGGTGCGTCCAGTGGGGGCCCATGCTGAGCCATCTCCAGTCGGTGCCGGTGCTCCGCAGCTTCACGACGTTCTGTATGCTCCCGCTCCGCTGCTCTCTCTGCTCTCTCTGCCGCTGCATGCTCCCGCTCTGCTGCTCTCTCTGCCGCTGCTTGCTCACGCTCTGCTGCTTTCTCTGCCGCCACCAGGAGTCTGTCATAGGCGGCGTCATTACCAGCCTCGAGCTGTGCCATAGCCGCTTGGAAAATGGCCTCCGATCTGGACAGGCTGGGACGGGCAGGGGGTGGACAGTCCACTGTGAGACTGAGCACGGGGTCGGGCTCCTTGGGGAGCCCTGGCTGAGCTCCCCCTCATCGGTATCAAACCCCTCATAGGCCACAGCATTGGCCTCCCCCTTTGCCCTACTCCTGGTGCCTTCCGCCATCTTGGGAACCTTTGGTTACTGAAACACAGCTGCAACCCTGACCTTGCACACAACTTGTTATATTTACACTCTGACCGTCTAGTGCTGGGCTGACCTTAAGACCCCAGCAGTGAAAGTACTGCTGGTAGTCTCTAGTGTCTGGGAGTAGGGGTCCCACGCACACTATTACTCTGATCCCACTGCTGCCACCAATTTGTGAGGAACTCAGCCGGCCGCCACACGGTAGCCCGGGTATCACAGCTTCTGATACCACCGCCGCTACCAAATGTGACGGACGATCCCTTTCCTCCCGCGTCACCAATGGGACGTAACTCCACAGGTACAGCTCTCCGGCGCCCCCCTTTGTCTCTCAGGTCAGTAAGAGAACTGCACCTAGAGCAAATGGCCGCCGGGGAAGGTGTCCTGCTACCCACTGGGTATTCTAAGATTCGTGATCAGAGTAAAAGCATCAGCCCAAGATTAATTTTATGGTTTAATTTGCCTTAAGGGCGCACTAGATAATTACAGAAATATACAGTAAAGCTATACAACGTAACTACAATGGAATGGCAGTCAGAGTAAAAATACAACAATAATGTACAAGGCTTAAAGGTATAAGCTATGGATCAATATTACCGGGTATTATGGTCATGGGAAGGCCTTGGCTCTGCCATTCCCAGGTACAGTCTTCAGTTCCTGAATAGTCCCTTGGTCTTTCCTAGACCATCTTGTTGGCTTCTGTGTGTGAAATGGAATGAGACCAGCAGCCTGGTCATGGCTAGTTCTTAAACCTGCTAGGCCCATCCCCATTGCTTTGAAGCACGCATGTTAATTGGCCTGCAATTCATATGGAGCAGGAAACAATGCCTGAGCTTGGGCTATTTACCATACGACTGACCATCTTATTCAGTCACTGGCCTAAACTAATTAGCATGTAAAGGCCTATTGATTCCTAGTGGACATCAAAACCTGTCGTACTGGATATGCTAATAGGCAATGTGTAGCTAAAAGTATGTGGCTGTGTGAACTGACAAAATGGAGGCTGGTACAGGCCCTATACAAAATGGCGACAACCTTTTCCTTACAACCAGCAAACTAGAAAAAACCTAACAGGAGAGTTCTAACAGTACCCCTCTTCTAAGAAGATCCTCCGGATCCCCTAGGCCCAGGCTTACCCAGAAACCTTTTGTAAAACGCTCTGACAAGTCTGGACGCAGAAACATCTTCCGCCCTCACCCATGAGTTATCCTCGGGACCGAAACCCTTCCAAGCGACGAGATACTGCAAACTCCCTCTATACCGTCTAGAATTTAGGATGCAGGAAATTTCATATTCCCCGTCCTCCACCACTGGGGGAACTGTGGCAGAGGCGTCTACATCCGACACATCAGCTCTTTTCAACAGAGAAACATGAAACACCGAATTAATCTTCCAGGAGGTAGGAACCTCCAACCTAACAGCAGATTGGTTAACAACCTGAAGCACCTTAAAGGGCCCTACAAACTTGGGACCCAATTTTTTAGAAGGAATCCTCCTTCATGCGCAACAAATTGTATGCCCCGAAGATCAATTTTAGAGAACCACTTGGCCCCCGCTAACTGGTTAAACAAATCAGGAATCAATGGCAGTGGGTAAGGATTGCGTACAGTAATTTTATTAATCTCACGAAAGTCCAGACAAGGATGTAAACCGCCGTCCTTTTTTTAACAAAAAAATCCAACAGCCACAGGAGACTTGGAAGGCCTAATGTGACCGGCGGCCAAGCTTGTCTGTATGTATTCCACCAAAGCCTTTCTCTCAGGAATAGTAAGATTAAATAAACGACTTTTAGGAAGAGTCGCTCCAGGGACAAATTCAATAGTACAATCATAGTCTCTATGGGGAGGTAAAATCTGCGATTCCTTCTCAGAAAAAACTTTCCAAAAATCCTGAATATGTACAGGTAATTCCCCTTTATCCACAGCAGCAATACGCCCGTTACAACACTTGTCATAACACTTAGGGCTCCAGGACTTAATTTCATTGGTAGACCAATCCAGTACAGGATTGTGCAATTTTAACCAGGGTAACCCCAAAACCACCGGAGAAGGCAAATTATTCAATACTACCAAATCCAAATTCTCTTGGTGAACACCATTAATAGTGAGGGGAAATTCACAGACCTTGTGAGTAACATTCTTCAAGGGAGAGCCATCAACAGAAACCACGGCAATAGGGGATGACAAAGGTCTGGGTTTTAATTTAAGTTTTTCCAAGAATCCCCCATAAATCACATTCAGAGTAGAACCACAATCGACAAATATCCGAAATTCAATTAATTCTTCCTGAGCAGCAGTAGTGGCAGAAAGAAAAAACCCTTAGTGTTTAAACAGTCTATACGGGCGGAACTGACCTCTTTTTTTTTTTCTTTGTTCATACGAATTCTGTGAGGCTTCATGGGATGTCCCTGCCCATAGTAATAATTGCCAACGTCCCCATCGTAGTAATAGCACACTTTCTTCTTTGTTCCCTGGGTGTACGCCATTTTCCTTCCTGGGCTCCGGATCCACTCCTGCTCTGCGACCCAGCGTCCGCCTACGTGCTAGACTGACTCTGTCAGTGGTATAGAAGGCTTCCTCCACACCATCGCCATGATGAATATCAATATCGATATGCAGTACCCGCAGATGATATTTTAACAGTTCCAGGATGGCAAGGACAATGTCATTGACGTAACAAAATCCTGAGGCTTCAGACTTCTTGGTGTGATGTATTCCACCCGACAAATTCACAGCAATGTCTGTTTGCTGCTTGTTTAATTTCACAGAACTTGCTACAGAGCCTCCTGCCGACAACTGGCAGAAGTCAAACAATCCATCAAATACCGGACAATCCTCCCCAACATTAAACCTTTGCATTTGCTTGCTGTATTCGGACATGTTGTCAGGCCTGATAGAGCGCAAAAATTTGATGTTATCATCACTGTGATATTTCGTCATCTCTTCTGCATTGGCTTTGTGAGGTCTATAGATTTCCATCTTGCGGTAGAGGCCATAGTTCAAAAGCAGATTGTGTGTCATACGAATTCTACTGTTAGAACTCTCCTGTTAGGTTTTTTCTAGTTTGCTGGTCACATGACCTTTTTTGCCTATTTAATCCTGCTCCGCCCTTCTGGCTTGGCTGGACTTACTGTTATGTTCTGCTACAAGCACTAAGGAAAGAAGGGATATCTGTCCCTACGATAGAACTAAGCTAGATCCCTACGATGTAACGGGGAACCTGATCCTGCGATCAGACCCGCTAAAGTCCTCAGCTAGTCTGTACGAAGACCTATAGATGCCAGGGAGGGATCCCTACAAGAACTAGGGACTGGGAGAAAGATGGACACCTCCTAACAGAAGTTGTAGCAGTAAAAGACAAACAAACAACATAGAACATAGAGGTCCGAAGACCAAGCAAAACTGACTAAGGTAACAAAGCACCTGGCTAGCTTAAGAGTAGAAATTACAATGAAGTGCAGCAAAGCCAGAAGGGTGGAGCAGGATTAAATAGGCAAAAAAGGTCATGTGACCAGCAAACTAGAAATAACCTAATACAGGAAAACACTGTAACAGAAAACATTTATGTAAATCTCAAAACTTTGAGCCACAACTATAATTCAATAATTTATGTTCCAGCAGTTTATCAAGTTTCTGCTCCACAGGTTCTTTCAGACTATAAGGAATTCTGCATGAAGGCTGTTCAGCAGATTTTGCGTGTGGGTCAATGTGAACCTCCAACTGAAAATCATTTGACTTTCCAAAACCAGAAACAATACTTAAATTTATCTTTTACTTTATGAATAAAATGAAACAACACGTTGATCTTTGCACTGCTTTTATCATGCCCAATCCTTAGTACATGTAGTTCCATAACTGTTTTTCTGCAAAGTAGTGGGAATTTTTCTCTCATCAACTAGAAATGACCAAATAATTTTAACCGGAATTATATTCTACTTTAATTTTACAAAACTCTGCATTCACCAAATAAGTGGTTGCCAGCAGATATGTCTCGACTATGTTGTCGTCTGTCCCAGGACCAGGGGCTCTTTCCCTGTCCCTAAAGCCTGTTCATCGAACTACTTATGATGGTGAAGACACTGGGGCCACGTACCTTGCCTTAGCTCCTAAATCTGCCCTCAGGCTGTACCCTTCACAAACCCAGGAAAGAGGGGAGTAGTAGTGTACTGTAATACACCAATCACACTAACAAGGTAATAAGAACAGGGGTAATAAAAAATATCAAACATACAAATATACTCACACATACAACAGAGGTAAACACCGGTTATTGGAGGATGGGATTAAACTAAAGTAGGAAAAGAAATGGAATTATCACATACTCAAAACCTAGCAACAGTCACAGATAAATCCACCAAACACATTCTCCAATAACAACCACCAAGAAACTTCAGCCATGCAGAATAAGCTAACTCTGACAATGAGTGCTAGCCAGGGCCCAGATTATATAGGAGATGGGTGTGGCTAACAGTGCACAGCTGAGCCTAAATGCCAGAAAGCTTACAGGAGCTCCCAACTGAGCAGATTAACCCCTGCAGTGCTAATATAAATTTACACCATTTAATATGAAGGTGAAGTTCTTCTAATCAGTGCAGGAGTAGGCTACCCTCTGTTGTGGTAAACTCGTGAAAATACATTTTTCTGAACCATAGAAGGCCATCAAAATGTTATAAAAAAAAAACCTTATAGTCCCTTCTCTGGTCCCTCAGCTCCTAACCACCATCCATCTGGTCCTTGTCGCATCTTCAGATTGGCACCAGCAGCAGTGAAATAAATACCAAAAAAATTAGTCAAAAGTGGGCCTAGTTCAATATTTATTTGGGCAGAATTGTAGAATTTGCCTTTAACCCTTTTAAGGACCAGGGATATTTCCGTTTCTGCGTCTCCATTTTATGTTCCCCTTCTTCCCAGAGCCATATTGTCTATTATTCTGTCAATATGACCATGTAAGGGCTCTTTTTTTGTGGGACAAGTTGTACTTTTGAACAACATGATTGGTTGTACCAAATAGTGTACTGGAAAATGGAAAAAAAAATTAAACACGCAGTGAAATTGCAAAAAAAGTGCAATTCTACAATTGTTTTTTTTCTTACCATTTTCACTAAATGCTGAAACTGATCTGTTATTATAATTCCCAGGTCATTGTAGATACCAAACATGTATAGGTTAATTTTTATTTGAGTGGTGAAAAAAAATCCAAAATTTGTTAAAGAAAAAAAGACATTTTCCGAGATCAGTAGCATCTCAATTCTTCTTGATCTGGTTTTGATTGAGGGCTTAATTTTTGCGTCCTGAGATGATGTTTTTATTGACATCATTTGGGGGTAGATATGATGTTTTGATCGCCACTTAATGCATTGTAATACAATGTTGCGGCAAACAAATTTACGGGAGGGGAAAAAATAATAAATTACAGATAGTGGTTTGTTATAAGTAGTGTTGAGCGATACTTTCCGATATCGGGAAATATCGGATCTGATTGGATCGGACCGATACCCAAAAAGTATCGGACATCGCCGATTCCGATACCGGCAACCAATGCAAGTCAATGGGACAGAAATATCGGAATTAAAATAAACCCTTTCTTTCCTTGTAAACTCTAGATATATACACAAAGAATATATATATATATATATCTATATATATATATACATGTCATTGTGACACATATATATAAATTTATAGTTCATACACTTCTACATAGTATAACAGTCGCTAATTCAATTGCCGGCTTTTGTAAAATTACAGAACCCGTCATGAAATGACACATGGTTTACATACAGTTAACCATGTCATTTCATGTAGTTTGATATATGGTTTCACTAACAATTACATGAGTGTATGTGTGCAAAATTTCATACATGTAGGGGTTAATTAAAGGTGTAAATTTGTTGAAAAAAAATGCGTGGGTTCCAGCGCTATTTTCTCAACCAGACAGACAAAACCAGCGAGTGGGGGCAGATAATAATAGCCTAGGGAGGGTGCATTTATTTTGTGCCCCCCCCGGCTACTAACATCTGCCCCCAGCCACCCCAGAAAAGGCAAATCTATAATCAGATGCGCCCTTTCTGGCACTTAGCCAGTCTATTCCCATTGCCCTGTAGCGGTGGCTAATGGGTTAATAATGGGTTAGAGCCACCTTGCTATTGAAAGGTGACTTTAAGCCAGGTTAATAATTGAGAGTTGTCAATTAGACAACTCTCAATTATTAATCCTAAGTTTTTGACCATCTTTTATTTTACAGGTAATCCGTGCAAAGCCCTTGTTCTCCTGTAATAAAAATAAAGTAATAAAGCAACATTATTCTTACCTATCCGGTGCTCTGTTAGGTCCCATGCTGTAATCCTTCACAAAGGGTTAATTGGCTTACAGCAGTTAATGCTGCCAGCTCAGCTGTAAGCCCCGAATGAATGAGTTCCTCTCCCAGCCGACAGGAGAGGAAGTGATTAGCTGTGAAGCTTAATTGAGTGCTTCCCAGGCTAATCAGTTCAGGTCAGTTCCCGGCTGACCTGAAGTGAACTGATTAGCCTGGGAAGCAATCAATTAAGCTGCCCACACTGATCACTTCCTCTTCGTCGTCCAGGAGAGGAACTCATTCATTCGGGGGCTTACTGCTGAGCTGCCAACATTAGCTGTGCTGCTAGCTGTAAGCCAGTTAACCCTTTGTGAAGGATTACAGCGTGGGAACTGACCTGACCTCCGGATAGGTAAGAAAACTGTTGCTTTATTATTTTATTTCTATTACAGGAGAACAAGGGCTTCGCACGGATTACCTGTAAAATAAAAAATGGTCAAAAACTGTGTGATTATTTAATTTAAAAGATTTTTAATTAAAGTGTGTGTTTTATTTTTATTTCATACAGTAGGATTAATAATTGATAGTTGTCTAACTGACAGCTCTCAATTATTAACCTGCCTTCCAATAGCAAGGTGGCTTTAACCCATTATTAATCCATTAGCCACCACTACAGGACAATAGGAATAGACGGGCTAAGTGCCAGAAAGGGCGCATCTAATTATAGATTTGCCTTTTCTGGGGTGGCTGGGGGCAGATGTTAGTAGCCAAGGGTGGCACAAAATAAATGCACCCTCCCTAGGCTATTATTATCTGCCTCACTCACTGGCTTTCCCTGTCTGGTGGACAAAATAGAGCGGGAGCCCACGCACTTTTTTCAACGAATTTACACCTTTAATTAACCCCTAGCTATATGAAATTTTCCACACATACACTCATGTAATTGTTAGGGAAAACCATATATCAAACTACATGAAATGACATGGTTAACTGTATGTAAACCATGTGTCATTTCATGTCGGGTCTGTAATTTCACAAAAGCCAGCAATTGAATTAGCGGCTATTATACTATGTAGAAGTATATGAACTATAAATATATATATGTGTCAAAAATTAATGACATGTATATATAAATATATATATGTATTCTATGTGTATACATCTAGTGTTTTGTGAGCTGTCAGTGTGATTTTACAGTATTGACTATGTATAGCATTATGTATGGGAACTTCCGATTCCGGTATTCGATATGCAAAAAGTATCGGAACTCAGTATCGGAATTCTGATACCGCGAATATCGGCCGATACCCGATATTTGCAGTATCGGAATGCTCAACACTAGTTATAAGTCTCCAAAAATAATGGAAGCAACGGAGAGTATCCTCGTAAAGCAAATAGATAAAGCAGCAACTCAAGGAGAAGTCATTATTATGGGGGACTTCAACTACCCTGAAATACATTGGGGAACAGAAACCTGCAGTTCCAGCAAAGGTAATAGGTTTTTGACAACTATGAGAGACAATTACCTTTCACAACTAATTCAGGACCCAACAAGAAGGGGGGCACTGCTAGACATAATATTAACCAACAGGCCAGACCGCATATCAAATATAAGGGTTGGAGGTCACTTGGGTAATAGTGATCACTAAAGTTGAGCGAAACAGGTCAGTCAGATTCATAAGTCGCCGACTTTAGCCAAAGTCGGGTTTCGTCGAGCGAAACCAAACCATAGCATGAAGTCGGCCATGCGTTCAGCAAAACGAGCGCCAAAGTCGAATTTCCCATAATGCTTGCAGGCGCCTTTTTTCAACCAATGAGCAAGGACGTACACTGTGGTCAACGAGATGACATGGGCAGCATCCACCACCATCTTAGAGAAGGGCATTGCAGTGATTGGCTTGCTTTGAGGGGCGTCATAGTGTCTATAAAAGCCCTGACCGCCAACCTCCATTTTACTTCTGCCGATCTTAACAGTAGGGAGAGGTTGCTTGCTGTTTATCAGTAGGGAGAGAATTAGGGCTGGAAAGAGAAGTTCTGTGCTTGTGCTGATAGCAATTGTGCTGTACAGTTAGTGTGCAGTGACAGGGGAGGATTTTCTTGTGTGCAACAGCTCTGGTTATTTACTGCCTCATAGCTGTATTGCTGTGTGTACACTGCTGTGCAGACTGCTTTTTACACAGCACTAATACTTTTATTATTTTTTTCTGCACAGTTACCGTGCGTTCATTTTTTCCCACACCGTATAGAGCTGTACGCTCCTCACACACTACCATGTACCGGCTTGTATCATGGACAAATACATGCTGACTATATGTGTGTGACTCTGGAAATATATACGGAGATTTAAATGTTCCCCTACACTGTATACAGCTGTACGCTTCAGATAAAGTACCATTTTTCTGCTTTTTGTATTACGGTCAAATCCATACTGAGTGAGTGTCTGTGTGTGACTTCGGAAATATAGACGGAGATTTAAATTTTCCCCTACACTGTATACAGCTGTACGCTTCTGATACAGTACCATTTTTCTGCCTTTTGTATTACGGTCAAATCCATACTGAGTGAGCGTCTGTGTGTAACTCCAGAAATATATAAGGAGATTTAAATTTTCCCCTTCACTGTATACAGCTGTACGCTTCTGATACAGTACCGTTTTTCTGCCTTTTGCATGACGGTCAAATCCATACTGAGTGAGCGTCTGTGTGTGACTCCAGAAATATATACAGAGATATACATTTTCCCCTATACTGTATACAGCTGTACGCTTCTAATACAGTACTATTTTTCTGCCTTTTGTATTACGGTCAAATCCATACTCAGTGAGCGTCTGTGTGTAACTCCAGAAATATATAAGGAGATTTAAATTTTCCCCTTCACTGTATACAGCTGTACGCTTCTGATACAGTACCGTTTTTCTGCCTTTTGCATGACGGTCAAATCCATACTGAGTGAGCGTCTGTGTGTGACTCCAGAAATATATACAGAGATATACATTTTCCCCTATACTGTATACAGCTGTACGCTTCTAATACAGTACTATTTTTCTGCCTTTTGTATTACGGTCAAATTCATACTCAGTGAGCGTCTGTGTGTGACTCCAGAAATATATACGGAGATTTAAAAGTTCCCCTACTCTGTATACAGCTGTAGGCTTCTAATACAGTACTATTTTTCTGCCTTTTGTATTACAGTCAAATCCATGCTGAGTGAGCGTCTGTGTGTGAATCCAGAAATATATACGGAGAATTAAATTTTCCCCTACAATGTATACAGCTGTACGCTTGTGAAACAGTATTGTTTTCTGCCTTTTGTATTATGGTCAAATCCATACTGAGTGAGCGTCTGTGTGTGAATCCAGAAATATATTCGGAGAATTAAATTTTCCCCTACAATGTATACAGCTGTACGCTTCTGAAACAGTATGAGTGAGCGTCTGTGTGTGACTCCAGAAATATATACTGAGATTTAAATTTACCCTTACAATGTATATAGCTGTACGCTTCTGATACAGTACCGTTTTTCTGCCTTTTGTATTACGGTCAAATCCATACTGAGTGAGCGTCTGTGTGTGACTCCAGAATTATATACGGAGATTTAAATTTTCCCCTACACTGTATACAGCTGTACGCTTCTTATACAGTACTGTTTTTCTGCCTTTTGTATTATGGTCAAATCCATACTGAATGAGCGTCTGTGTGTGACTCCAGAAATATATACGGAGATTTAAATTTTCCCCTACAATTATACAGCTGTACTCTTCTGGAACAGTATCGTTTTTCTGCCTTTTGTATTACGGTCAAATCCATACTGAGTTAGCGTATGTGTGTGACTCCAGAAATATATACGGAGATTTAAATTTTCCCTTACAAAGTATACAGCTGTACGCTTCTGATACAGTACCGTTTTTCTGCCTTTTGTATTATGGTCAAATCCATACTGATAGAGCGTCTGTGTGTGACTCCAGAAATATATACGGAGATTTAAATTTTCCCCTACACTGTATACAGCTGTACGCTTCTGATACAGTACTGTTTTTCTGCCTTTTGTATTACGGTCACATTCATACTGAGAGAGAGTCTGTGTGTGACTCCGGAATTATATACGGAGATTTAAATTTTCCCCTACACTGTATACAGCTGTGCGCTTCTTGATACAGTATCATTTTTCTGCCTTTTGTATTACGGTCAAATCCATGCTGAGTGAGCGTCTGTGTGTGACTCCAGAAATATATACGGAGATTTAAATTTTCCCCTACACTGTATACAGCTATAAGCTTCTGATACAGTACCATATATCTGCTGGTATTTTTGGTACATTTTCCCAAACATGAATAAATATGGTGGAAGAGGCCGCGGTGGAAGAGGCCGGTGGTAGAGGACGTGGGCGGGGGGGCAGCTGGTACTGATGGTGGTGATGGTGCATCTGCTGGTAGTGCCAAAAGCACAATAGCATCTAAGGCAGGAAGTGTTGAGCCTGCATCATCGTCAGGCTCCAGAAGGCCTGGAAGGCTCCCTTTTCTGGGAGTAGGCAAACCGCTTTTAAAGCCGGAGCGTCAGGAACAGGTTTTGTCTTACATTGCTGAAACAGCCTCCAGCTCTATCGCCTCCTCTTCTGAAGTTTCAAAAAATGCAAGCACTGAGTCGTCAGTGCAGGCTCCTGGTCAGGAACAACACCTTTCCTTGTGTCCTTCACCCCCACCAAAAGTGAAGGATGCGACAGACCACACTTCAGATTGCTCCATGGAGCTCTTTTCACATACCATGCCTGGGTTATCAAGTCAAATCCTGAATTCCCCAGTCCAACATGAATCTGACATGGAGAGCACTGATGTACAGCCACTGCTAGATAATTCTGCTGGTACATTCACCCAGAGCACTACATTGCCCTCGCTGTCCGCTGAGCCAGAATCTGACCCTGATGAAATTCAGGTGCCCCCTCCCTCATAATATACCACCTTACACGGTGACAAAGAGGAAGGTGCAGATGAAATTGAAGAGGAGGTGATGGATGACCCAGTTGTTGACCCGGATTGGCATCCATTGGGGGAAGAGTGTGCCGCTGGCAATAGCTCAGAAGAGAAGGAGGATCCGCAGCAGGCATCGACATTGCAGCTGCGGTTATCTGGCAGGCCCGTGGCAGTCCAAAAACTTGTTAAAAAAAACAAAAGAGTTGCAGGACAGCTTGGCCAGACGGTCATTTAGCACAGCGTGCAAGCCTTGAAAATTTATCCATAGTAGGAAGAGTGCAGTGTGGCACTTTTTTGACCAAAATGCTATTGATGAGGCAAAGGTTATCTGTAAGAAGTGCGGAAGGACCTTTAGCCGAGGGAAAAATCTCCAAAA
>JARQOD010000009.1:147299865-147391240 GCA_033576555.1 Oophaga sylvatica
GCCGGTGTCCTGAGCAGGCGGTGACAGCGGCGTGCTATGGGGACAGGTGCCGGTGTCACCGCTCGCTCAGGACCCCGGCACCTGAGATACTTACCTGTTCTCTCTGCACCGCTGCGCTGCGTCCTCGTCTGACTCCTCTGGCAGTGAATGATCTGGCAGGGGGCGCGGCGCTCACTAACGACGTCATCGCGCCCTCTGCCTGATCATTCACAGCCAGAGGAGTCAGATGAGGACGCAGCTCAGCGGTGGAGAGAGGACAGGTAAATATCGCTGTACTCACCTCTCCACCGGCGCGTCCCTGCAGCCTCTCCTCTTCTCCCGGCGCTCTCTGCAGCACTTCAGTCCTGCAGCGGTCACGTGGTACCGCTCATTAAAGTCATGAATATGTGCATATTCATGACTTTAATGAGCGGTGCCATGTGACCGCTGCAGGAAGGAGCCGGAGATCTTGGGAGAAGCAGGGGGGCTGCAGAGACCGCGCCGGCGGAGGGGTGAGTATGATCCAACACCCCCGCTCTCCCTCCCCCACCGACCCCCGTATATGACCCGCGTATAAGCCGAGAGGGGGACTTTCAGCCCTAAAAAATGGGCTGAAAATCTCGGCTTATGCATGGGTATATACGGTATTTATTAATGACCTTGTAGGGGGCATACAGAGTAGTATTTCAATATTTGCAAATGACACTAAACTCTGCAGGGTAATCAATACAGAGGAGGACAATTTTATATTACAGGAGGATTTATGTAAACTAGAAGCTTGGGCTGATAAATGGCAAATGAGCTTTAATATGGATAAATGTAAGGTCATGCACTTGGGTAAAACAAATAAGATGTATAATTATGTGCTTAATTGTAAAACACTGGGCAAAACTGTCACTGAAAAAGACCTGGGTGTATGGGTGGACGACAAACTCACATTTAGTGGCCAGTGTCAGGCAGCTGCTGCAAAGGCAAATAAAATAATGGGATGCATTAAAATAGGCATAGATGCTCCTGAGAACATAATTTTACCTCTATACATGTCACTAGTGCGACCACACTTAGAATACTGTGTACAGTTCTGGTCTCTGGTGTATAAGAAAGACATAGCAGAACTGGAGTGGGTGCAGAGAAGAGCGACCGAGGTTATTAGATAACTGGGTGGTCTGCAATACCAAGACAGGTTATTACACTTGGGGTTATTTAGTTTGGTAAAAAAAGGCTTAGGGGTGATCTTATTATAATGTATAAATATATGAGGGGACAGTACAAAGACCTTTCTAATGATCTTTTTACTCTTAGATCTGTGACGGGGACAAGGGGGCATCCTCTACGTCTGGAGGAAAGAAGGTTTAGCCATAATCACAGACGCAGATTCTTTACTGTAAGAGCAGTGAGACTATGGAACTCTCTGCTGTATAATGTTGTAATGAGTGATTCCCTACTAAAATTTAAGAAGGAAACTAGATGCCTTTCTTGAAAAGTATAATATTACAGGTTATATACACTAGTTTCCTAGATATTGCGTTGATCCAGGGAGCTAGTCTGATTGCCGTATGTGGAGTCGGGAAGGAATTTTTTTTCCTTCCCGATCAGATCAGCTGTCATGTGCCGTAAAAGGAGGCGACTCATCACTGGAGCCGGCACCAAAAGGGGTGGCACCCTATGACAGACAGATACAGGTTTAAACCTACTGGTGTACTGAAACTGTGGCTCCTGGGAGGAAATGAACATTTTACCTGTCGGGTGATTCCAGCTTTCTGACATACAGGCATGTAGGCACGGCTACAGTCACCTCTTACAGGGCTATGCCAGTAGACCATCAGTGAAAGTATCAGGGCCTATGTATATCCTCAGCTCACAGTTCTGTGCGTGGTGACTGTAGCTGTGCGAGCATGCCTGTATGTCTGAAAGCATGATGTTGTCTGATGTGTGGGCACCTTTCTAGTGCTATTATCCTGCAGATTAAACCTGTATTTGCAGGATAATAAAATTATCCAACATGACAGGTTCCCTTTAAGCTGTAAGAGCTTTCCGTAGACATCAGTGTAAATCTTACTGTAAGTGTCATACAATTTAAGGTGTCTGTCTCTACTTTTCAGAATGTCCCAATAAGCCAAGTCCATTACATTGCTGGAAGCTACAGAATAAATTAGTACTGTATAGCTTGTGACTCTAATCTTAATAGGCAATGTTCCAGCATACAGTGTGCTAAGTGAGCATAGAAATTCACAATCTGAAGTAATCTCTGTATTTGCAGACTTAGCATTTATTTGATCTTCTTGTGCTAGTACCTTGCTTTTATTATTGCTTTCAGAGCTTTTACTTTTGCATGCAGCTGCAAAATGACCCATCTTTTCACAAGCATTGCAAAAATTGTATTTTGTACCGCAGTGAGTCCTGTGCAGATCTGTTTGCCAAATATGTTTAAGTATTTTTCTACTCCTAGTTTGGAGATTGAATTAACTGATGCTGACTCTTTGTTTTTAATATGTAGCTCAGACAGGTCAATAGTTATTGCAATTTCCTGCAGACTGGAAAGCAAAGGATTACAGTAGGTTCTCTCAGCAGCCTTCTGTGGTGTGACGAGGTACATTTGTCAGTAACCTGATCTTCCTTTGTTACATAACGAAAAAAAAGATTTTGCAAGATATTTTAACCTAGTTTATAACTTTAAATGGTTTCTCCTCATTTTTTCATTGTCTGTCTAAACATGTTATTATTTTAGAATGCTCATACAGCGCTATCGTATTCCGCAGCACTTTATATTCTTTACTATTGCTGTACCCAATAGGGCTGTCAGGATTCCTGTTGTCTTTCTGCAGTTTGACCATTTGTGACTGTTATTTTTCACTTTGATAATTGTGCTGCGATTCCATTTTTATCACTGGAGACTGCTGTTTTCTGCAATTGCCCTTTACTAAGATGGCAGGTTCTGAATTGGTCTATCTTGTTTAATGTTTGGGCCTTCCTAAAGCCACATGGATGGATCATTGAGTATTATGTCTAGCTGTTAGTCTAGTTCCAGTCTCCAGCTCCAGACTTTTCTCACTTATCTCCGGATTGTTTCCTACAACTCCTTTGCTTTCTCCAAGGACTTCTAATACCGCTTGCTGTTCCTTGCTCATGCACTTCCGGACACTGGTTTCCTGAAGGGCTGCACCCATATCGTAACACAATACTCAAGCCTATCATCATAGAATCTGCCTAGGAAGCAAAATTAGAGGTGTGTGTAACCAAGATGAACAGTTTGTCTATCAACATCTAAGCAGACGTGCAAACACTAAAAATACACGACATTAGACATCTCATAATGTTCAAACCTTTGGACAAGCTACACAGGATCTACAGACAATTACGCAAGATCTAAGCAAAAATATTGCACAGCAGTCTGAGCACATCCTTCAACTACAAAATCAGCTGACAACTCTGGTCCCTCCACCCACTCTTCTACTCCCACCTTTCAGATTTGTTGGAGACTGTGACAAATTTCATGGATTTTTCAACCAGTGCTGAATGTACTTTGATGCACACCGTGCTCATTTCCATACTGACAAATTAAAAGTATTGTGTATCATTATGCAAGTGACACATAACGCTTTAGCCTGGGCTAGACCCCTTATTGAGATTCACGATGATCGACTTAATGGTTTGGAGGCCTTCCTGCCAGCTGTAAGTCAGGTGTTTGATGACCCTCATTGTTGTGCATCAGCTTTAGCTTCACTGGTGGCTCTACATATACCAAACAAGAGAAATAGGAAGCTTTACTACCATAAAATAATGAATTTTATTCAACAAATTTTTTAAAAATCAACAATAAACTATAAATGTGCGTATGGGGACAACAAAATGCAGCAAAAAAGCCTAAATTGGGTATAGGGGTTCAAATAAGTACATATAGGTAAATCTCATAAATCATTGATGCTGCCTCAAACCGGTATACACCTATACAAATAGGGCAAGCAATATATGTGACTACCATAGTAACGTTATGAGAGGAAAAATGCATACAAGTGTTTTCCAATTATATACAGAGACAAATCCCAATTAACACCCCATATGATGAAAGTCCAGCTATCTATCCCAATCAAATGGCACAAATATCACGAATCACATAGTAAAAGTGCATAGTGCAAAGTAGGCTGGCAATACATGACTGCAAGTGCAAGAGAAAGCGCCAAAGGAAAATGAAAAGGTTTGTGATATTTAGATAGAAAAGTACATAGTAACTGCTGGCAACTGAATATTCTACCTCGTCCCCTTTGAAGAAGCTCCACGAGAAAAGCGCATCAGGGTGCCGCAGCCACTTTGAGGTAGAGTATTCAGTTGCCAGCAGTTACTATGTACTTTTCTATCTAAATATAACATACCTTTTCCTTTTCCTTTGGCGCTTTCTCTTGCACTTGCAGTCATGTATTGCCAGCCTACTTTGCACTATGCACTTTTACTATGTGATTCATGATATTTGCGCCATTTGATTGGGATTCATAGCTGGACTTTCATCATATAAGGGGTTAATTGGGATTTGTCTCTGTATATAATTGGAAAACACTTGTATGCATTTTTCCTCTCATAACCTTACTATGGTAGTCACATATATTGCTTGCCCTATTTGTATAGGTGTATACACGGTTTGAGGCAGCATCAATGATTTATGAGATTTACCTATATGCACTTATTTGAACCCCTATACCCAATTAAGGCTTTTTTGTTGCATTTTGTTGTCCCCATATGCACATTTATATTTTATTGTTGATTTTTAAAAAATTCTTTGAATAAAATTCAGCACTTTATGGTAGTAAAGCTTCCTATTTCTCTTGTTTGGTGTATATCTATTTGGAAGTGACACAGAACTAGGCAGCTATTTTCTATGTGAATTCTATGGTGGCTCTACATGTAGGTAAGTGCTCTGTTGCAGTGTACGTCACAGAATTCAGATGGTGGGTTATTGATACTGAATGGAATAATGCTGTAAAATTTCCTTTTTTAAGAACACACTCTCCAGGGCACTCAAAGATGAACAAGCCCAGGCCAATGCTCCCCAAATTTTGATGACGTCATTCACCATTGTATTTGAATAGATACCCGATTATCAGAGAGAAGATTGGAAAAGCGGAATTAAAACTGGTTCTGTGACAGTAACCAGTATCCTCCTGCTTCAACCATGAGTCCAAGAGACTTTGATATAAAGAGTCCTCACATATCTGAAGCTGAACCCATGCAGGTTGACAGCCTAATAAAACGTGAAAGTGCTGATAAAAAAGAATGGAGACTTTTTGAAAATCATTGTTTTCATTGTGGCAAGTCTGACCACTTTCTTATCAATTGTACTTCTCAACTACATAAAACAGTGGCAGTGGCAATGGTAGCGGATCCCAACTTTTCTGATAAAGAATCAGTCTTGTCTGAACTAGCAACTCCAGTGAATGCTGTCATGTATTCAGTTTCCTCTATTATAGAAGCAGCAATAGAGTATCCCAAAAAAGGGGTTCCAAAAATTCGTAAAGGCTGCAACAGACTTCTAAGCAATTGCAGTTATCTACTGTGACTGGCATTGTTTGATCCACCCTAGATGAGTGGCCTCACACTCAATGAGATATTTGGTTGGTTTTAATATTCTCTTTGTTTGTATGTTTTTTTCATATGTGAACCACATAAGGAGACCACTTTTTAATCATATGTATTAAATGTTAAGTTTTAGGTCTCATTTCTTGCTGACTTCAGTTTCTTACATTACACTTAACTTTAAAAAAGAAAACAAGGACTCACATTGTTTTATTTCTATCAAGTTTCAAGTCGATTCTCAATGGATTTCCACCATGGTTGATTTAGGAAGAAATGGAAAAGTTATGGACAGCTCCGTTGAAAAAGAACATGGGGTTAAATTAAAAACAGAATATAATTTATCATTATGGAAACTGTTGATGGATCTCCACTAGAGATGAGCGAGCACTAACAAACTTCGGTGTTCTTTGCTCGAACTGACCAGACCACACAATAGTCTATGGGTAAGCAATATAATACCAATAAGGGTACGTGAACACCTGAAATAAAATTTCTACATTTCTAGGCAGGAAAAACAGAACTGCACAAAGGTGTGTGCTGTGGTTGCAAAAAGAGCGGTCACTAAAGGCAACATACTCTCTAACGCTATTAAATCCATAATTGATAGACATACTTGGCTTGATTGTAAAGGATTTTATAAATGTGGGGAGAATCGTTGCAGAATGTGCAAGTTTGTATCTGTTACTAAGAGTTTTCATAATTCTGATTCATCTAGAATTTTTTTTATCAAACAATTTTTGAACTGCAACAGCGATCATGTTGTGTATATTATTTTTTGCTCTAGCTGTTCCAAAATGTATGTGGGATGTACCATTAGAAATTAAAAAAAAACGTATTTTGCATTTGACCGACATTTACAATAATTGTGATTCATTGCGCGCTATGTCACAGGCATCTAGACATTTCATACAGGTTCATGGACGAAACACCTCATCCTTTTGTGTGTTTGCTATAGAGAAAATTTATCTGAATAGAAGGGGGAGATGCCAAAAAACAGCTTAGGGATCGAGAGGCTTTTTGGATGTTTTATTTAAACACCTGCGCTCCTGCTGGATTGAATCAACATAAAGAATTATTATTCCATTATTAGACCTTGCAAGTTGGATTTTTTGTCTCTTTATCATTTAATTATATGTATATATATTTCCTTGCTATTTTGTCATTTTTGTTTCATTTTCATTTATATTTTTTACTGGTGTGTAATTAGTTTTATCACCTGTATCGGGGAATTTGTTTTATCAGCTGTTGTATAAATTGTGACTCATTTTATTGTATTGCAGCTCTGACAAAGAACACAGCATGTGTTCGAAACGCGTTGCTGCATGTACTGGGTGCCATAATATGTAATTTGTACATTTTTTACTATTTTGTAATAAAACAAGTCTTTTAATCAGCTGGACTCAATCCACCGTTTTTCTCCATTTGCATCTTGGCTTTTCCTCTTGGAGTCCGTGCTGAGGTACACCGCTGTGGTAAGCTGGCATTTCATCTCTTGTTGCAAAAACGTGTTCATGGAGTGTGTTTGATGGATTTAAGTGAAGTCAATGGTGAAAAATGCACGGAAAAAACACACAGAGATTTGAAATGCAGAAGATTATTTTCTGCACCAAATCTGGAAGTCAAAAAAACCCAATGTGTGCATGAGACTTCAGGTTTCTCATTCACTTAACTGACATCAGGCTTTGCTTCAGGTTTTGTCACAAATCCTCTGACCCGCTGTTCCGCTGCTGCGGCTCCCCCATCTCCCTATCCACAACCAGAGCAGGTACAGATGGACTATAAGACGCCCCATTTTCCTCCACATTTTTGTAGGAAAAAAGTGCATCTTATAGTCCGAAAAATACGGTAATAACGATACATTTTGAACAAGGTTTTTGAGGCTTATATAGCAACGAAATGCACCCAATAGAGATGAGCGACTTTGCCTCTGGGAGGGTCGAGTCGGGTTTCGGACCACCCGACTTTCCCAAAAGTCGAGTCGAACAAAATCGGCCAACTATCGGAAAAAGTCGAAGGTCCGACTGAAACTCGACCCGACCCCAATGCAAGTCAATGGGGAAGAAAAGTCGGCAGGGAGTGGAGGACAGTAAACACACCTACAGTGCCCATTTCAATGCCAATGACATCAATTCTTATTACTTAAGCTTGTCAACCTTAATTTTCTTTATAATAATAGTAACGCATTGAAAACTGGGGTTATTTGGCTAAAGTTGTGGGGGGGAGGGCTGGCTCCAGGTTTTCGTGGGCCCCGGGCGAAAGAGTCTCAGTGGGCCCTTTTAATACATACCTCAATTTATGATGCTCTGATATGGCAGAGAAATATAGGTATAGTACAATGCCAAATACTTCAATTCTTACATTACATAAGTGATATCTATTGTAAATTCTACTATAGCTCAAAAAACGGACAGTATAGTCCTCCATACAGTATTATGGGCACCACATAGTGCGCCATACAGAATAATGAGCCCCATATATTGCTCCATACATAATTGGTCCTATATAATGTTCCATACAGTATATGATGAGCTCCACATAATGCTCCAGTACATGATGGTCCCTATATAATGTGTCATACAGTATACGACGGTCCCCATAGAGTATAATGAGCTCACATATTGCTCCATACAGTATAATGAGTCGCATATAAAGCTCCATACACTATATGATGGGCCCCATATATTGCTCCATACAGAATGGGCTCCGTATAATGCTCCATACAGAATAGGCCCCATATGTGCTCCATATGATGCTCCATATATAAAGGGCCCTATATGATGCCCCATAAATAATGAACCACATATGATGCTCTAGTATACGATGGGCCCCATGTATGATGCTCCAGTATATGATGGGCCCCATGGATGATGCTCCAGTGTATGATGGGCCTATATAATGCTCCATATCTCATGGGCCCCATGTGATGCTCCAGTATATGATGGGCCCCATGGATGATGCTCCAGTGTATGATGGGCCTATATAATGCTCCATATATCATGGGCCCCATATGATGCTCCAGTATATGATGTGCCCCATGGATGATGCTCCAGTGTATGATGGGCCTATATAATGCTCCATATATAATAGGCCCAATATGATGCTCCAGTATATGATGGGCTCCATGGATGATGCTTCAGTGTATGATGAGCCTAAATAATGCTCCATATATAATGGGCCCCATATGATGCTCCAGTGTATAATGGGCCCCATTTATAATGCTCCAGTGTATGGTGTGCCCCATATATAATGCTCCAGTGTATAATGGGCCCTATCTATGATGCTCAAGTGTATGATGGGTCCCATATATAATTCTCCAGTGTATAATGCTCCCCATATATTGCTCCAAACATTAAAAAAATGAAATACCTCTCCTCGCTGGGCACTGCTCTACTCTGGACTCCTTAGCATCGCCATCTTCCAGCTCTCTGCACTGTGAATGTTCAGGCAGAGGGCACACAGACGTGTCGTCATCGCGCTCTCTGACCTGAATGTCACAGTCAGGAAACGCGGAAGACGTCACAGCGGTGGAGCAGGGAGAGGTATGTATTGCAAGTGCTGGGGTCCTGAGCAAGCAGGGGGGGCTCGCTCATGGGCACCGGCGCTGGCACAGGGCCCCTCATAGTACGCTGGTGTAACTGATGGCGAATGGGCCCCCCCCACTTGCTCAGGGCACCGGCACTTGCCCGGGTGCACCAGTTGCTGACGCCGGCACTGGGGGGGGGTACAGCCCAGTTAGGGAGGTGGAAAAAACTGGCTTATGTTGAGGTGTAGGCTGGAAGTTCAGCAGCTGCGAATGGAGGAATTGGAGAAGTCGGAGGAAGAGGAGGACAAAGCGAGCCACTGTGCTGGAAACCTTTCTGTCTTCAGGGGAAGGTGGTACAAAATCCTTTGAAACCCAGACATGGTTAATTTTAATGAAAGTGAGATCACCTACATTTTGGGTCAACAGCCGGGTCCTTCTTTCTGTCAGGATTGATCCAGCAGCACTGAAGACTCTTACTGATAGCACACTACCAGCAGGGCAAGCGAGCTCCTGTAAGGCATATTGTGCCCATTCAGGCCAGGTGTCCAGTTTACAGGCCCAGTAGTCAAAGGGGAATGAACTGTGAGGGAGAACATCGTTGGGGAGGAGAGGTAATTTTGAACCATAGTTGACAACTGCTGTTTCCTGTCTGTTGCAATCGATTCAGTATTAACAGTCGTGTGAGCGGTACTCAAGAAATCAGTCCACAACATGGTCATGAAACCCCTGTCTCCAATGCCACTTCGGCTGTGTGCACCACGAACACCTCTTCTATGTTGCCCAGGATGGCTCGTGGTAGAACCTGCACTACTGCTGTGTGCTGGGAATGCCTCTAACAAACGGTTTACCAGAGTTGCTATTTTGTTCACCAATATTAGCTCTAGGTTCTCCTGTGGCATGATGTTCTGTAATTTGCCTTTATAGCGTGGATCGAGGATGCTGGCCAACCAGTAGTCGTCATCCTTCATAATTTTGGCAATGCAGGGGTCCCTTTTTAGGATCCGCAAGACATAATTACACATGTGCGCCAATGTTCCAGGTGTCAATGATGCACTGCCAGTTGTGGGTGGAGGAGCACTTTCTGCCAAATCCACCTCCCTCCAGTCACGCACAAACCCTGCACCTGACCTTGGCAAGTCAACATTTTCTTTTGCCCCCTGAGAAGCATCCTCCTCCCCAAAAATAATAATCCCCCTCATCCTCCTCCTCCTTCTCTTCCTCTTCTTCCACAACCTTGTCTAGGACAGTTCCCTGAGCAGACAATGGCTGTCATCAAGGCTTCCCTCCTTCTCCTCCTCCTCCTCCGCTGCAGACACCTGATCCTTAATGTGCGTCAAAGTTTGCATGAGCAGACGAATAAGTGGGATGCTCATGCTTATGATGGCATCGTCTGCGCTTACCAGCCGTGTGCATGTCTCAAAACACTGAAGGACTTTACAGAGGTCTTTCAGCTTTGTCCACTGCACACCCGACAACTCGATGTCTGCCCTCAAGCTGCCTTCCCATGTATCCTCCCACAAAAGCATTACAGCCTGCCTCTGTTCGCACAGCCTCTCAACCATGTGCATTACGGAGTTCCACCTTGTTGCAACGTCTATGATTAGGCGGTGCTTGGGGAGGTGGAGCGATCGCTGCAGCCTCTGCATATGACTGGAGTGTACCGGCGAGAGCCAGATGTGCGATCACAGTTTACACACCTTATGGAGCAGGACTGGAAACTCCGGATAATTATTTAAGAAGCACTGCACCACCTGATTCAAGGTGAGAGCCAGGCAAGTTATGTGTCTGAGTTTTGCCAGGGCTACGGCCGCCACAAAATTACGGCCGTTATCACTGACTACCTTGCTTGGCTCAAGATGTAGACTACCCAGCCATGACTCTGTTTCTCACTGCAAGTAGTCGTCCAGTACCTCCGCGGTATGTCAATTGTCGCCCAAAGATATCATCTTTAATGCAGCCTGCTGACGCTTACCACTAGCAGTTCGATAGTGGGACACCTCGTGTGCAACACTGGCAGCTGCGGATGGAGTGCTCATGTGACTGCGCTCTGTCGATGAGCTTTCGATTCTGGAGAAGGAGGAGCAGGGTCGAACACCTACAGCCAACTGTTGCCTATACCGTGGGCTAGGCAGCACTGTCCCACAACCACTGTCCCCTATGGATCCTGCATCCATCACATTAACCCAGTGCGCTGTGATGGACACGTAATGGCCCTGGCTATGCCTACTGGCCCATACATCTGTTGTGAGGTCCACTCACTGATTGTTTGAGTGCATGGACAATGCGGTCTTTCACATGCAGGTGGAGAGCAGGGATGGATTTTCTAGAAAAGAAGTGCCGACTGGGTAGGTCATAGTGTGGGACAGCGTAGGCCATGAGCTCTCGGAAAGCTGTGCTTTCAACCAAACGGAAGGGCATCATCTCTAATGAGATCAGTTTGGCAATGTAGGCGTTCAAAGCCAGTGTACGTGGATGAGAGGATGAGTACTTTCTTGTCCTACTCAGAGTGTCTGCTATTGTGAGCTGCATATGGAGGAACTAGGGGTGGACATGGCGGACAGAGAGGGGGTTGGTGATGGTGGTGGTGGTGATGGCCTAGATTCAGTCTTTCATTGGAAAAACATTGTGTTTCCCTGACTGCTTTGGCCTTACAATGACACCTCAACATTTCTTGCTGGTGGTGTGCTAACCGGTGGGCTTACAGTGGGGGAAGCGATGTCTCGTTGCTGGCTACCTTCAGTTGGAGCAGGTGCACATGTGCTACCTGAGGTTTTGTAGTCCGTCCACGCTTGCAAGTGCATGGTGTTTAAATGTCTAAGCATGCAACTGGTATTCAAATTTTGGAGATTTTTCCCTCGGCTAAAGGTCCTTCCGCACTTCTTAAAGATAACCTTTGCCTCATCAATAGGATTTTGGTCAAAAAAGTGCCACACTGCACTCTTCCTACTATGGGATAAACTTTCAGGGCTTGCACGCTGTGCTAATTTGACCGTCTGGCCAAGCTGTCCTGCAACTCTTTTTGATTTTTTAACACATTTTTGGACTGCTACGGGCCTGCCAGATAACCGCAGCTGAGATGTCGATGCCTGCTGCGGATCCTCCTCCTTTTCTGAGCTATTGCCAGCAGTACCCTCTTCCCCCAATGGATGCCAATCCGGGTCAACAACTTGTTTATCCATCATCTCCTCTTCAATTTCATCTGCACCTTCCTCTGTGTCCACGTGTAAGGAGGTATAGTATGCGGGAAGGGGCACATGAGTTTCCTCAGGGTCAGAATCTGGCTCAGTAGACTGCGAGGGCAATGTAGTGCTCTGGGTGAATGTACCAGCAGAATCATATAGCAGTGGCTGTGCATCAGTGCACTCCATGTCATATTCATCTTGGACTGGGGAATTCAGGATTTCACTTGATAACTCAGGCATGGTATGTGAAAAGAGCTCCAGGGAGTAATCTGAAGTGTGGTCTGCCGCATCCTTCACTTTTGTTGGGGATGAAGGACACAAGGAAAGGTGTTGTTCCTGACCAGGAGCCTGCACTGACGACTCAGTGCTTACAGTTTTTTAAACTTCAGATGAGGAGGCGATAAAGCTGGATGCTATTTCAGCAATGTAAGCCAAAACCTGTTCCTGATTCTCTAGCTTTAAAAGCGGTTTACCTACTCCCAGAAAAGGGAGCCTTCAAGGCCTTCTGGAGCCAGACGATGACACAGGCTCAACACCTCCTGCCTTAGGTGCTATTGTGCTTTTGGCACTTTCCAGCAGATGCACCACCACCACCATCAGTACCAGCTGCCCCCCCGCCCATGTCCGCGGCCTCTCCCACCATACTTCCTCATGTTTGGGAAAATGTACCAAAATACCAGCAGATATATGGTAGTGTATCAGAAGCGTAGAGCTGTATACAGTGTCTGGGAAAATGTAAATCTCAGTCTATATTTCCGTAGTCACACACAGACGCTCACTCAGTATGGATTTGACCGTAATACAAAAAGCAGAAAAACAGTGCTGTATCACAAGCGTACAGCTGTATACAGTGTAGGGGAAAATTTAAATCTCCGTATATATTTCCGGAGTCACACACAGATAGCATGTTATTGTTCTTGATACCAGCCGCTACACAGTAGTGTGTGAGGCGCGTACAGCTCTATACGGTGTGGAAAAATTGAACGCTCGGTAACTGTGCAGAAAAAAAGAATAAAAGTATTAGTGCTATGTAAAAAGCAGTCTGCACAGCTGTGTACACACAGCAATACAGCTATCAGACAACCTAATAACCAGCGCTGCTGCACACAAGAAAATCCTCCCCTGTCACTGCACACTAACTGTACAGCACAATTGCTATCAGCACAAGCACATAAGAACTTCTCATTCCAGCCCTAACTCTCTCCCTACTGATAAACAGCGTCAGCAACCTCTCCCTACTGTTAACATCGGCAGAAGTAAAATGGAGGTCATCAGTCAGGGCTTTTAGGCTGGAGTCACACACAACGTCTAAAAAATCGGACCGTTTTAGTCGGTCGATAATCGGATTAAAATTTCATGAACATTGATGCGACTGGCATCCGATTTTTAGTAGGTGATGCGATTTTGTAGCATGTACGCTTACGTTTCACATCCGATTACCCAGCGACTACCGTTTTTTAGTGGCATCATAGCAAAATGGACATTTAACGGTTTTGAGGCCTGCAAATAATTTGAATAATGAGCCAGACCCATATTTAAGCGTGGTTTGACTGTTCTTACCCTCCCAACGTTGCCGTGGAGTGTTTGGCTTCTTAGTGGTTCCTGTTGTGTTGCTGCTAAGTTACAATTATGAGTGACAGACTAATGTTTAATAGAACTGAGCGTCTGCTGTACTATTGGCTGCTATCCAGAAGTTTTGGGGAGCCATATCCTGCAGTTGTTTCTCCCAGAATCCGCAGAAGGATGTGGGTGCATCCCCTTGTGAGGCGAAGAATCAGCAAAGGGCATTTTGAGCGCCTGTATTCGACACTGCGTAGGAATCCAGACAAGTTTTTTGCCTATTGTCGCATGAGTGTTGGCACCTTTGATATTTTGCTTGACATATTGCGCCCTGGAATCACCTTTCAGAACACCAGGATGCGTCCTTCAATTTCTGCTGAGGAAAGGCTTCTTCTAACATTACGGTATGTGTGTCAACGATATGTTGATGATGTTTTCCAGAATTGAACAACTTTCACATTCTTCTTACTTTGTTCATGTTAACATACTGTACCCAATGCCATTATTACATTTTGCCCTTTTCCCTATACGCTTGTGTGTAGCAGTCATAATGGTTTGTAAGTTATAACATTAAGTGAATGCGTGAGTAAACAAATGTCCACTGTTTACATTTGGTTAATGCAGTGCTTGTATTTTGTTTGTCTGATGTGTACATGTTTGTTGTTGTTTCTGTATTGCAGGTTCCTTTCCACTGGGCTCTCATATGCTGCTCTGCATTTAGAGTTTTTAATAGGGAAATCCACCATTTCCGGAATAGTCAGCTCTACTTGTGGACAAATTTGGTCAAGACTAAATAAAGAGGTGATGCCAGAGCCCAAAATGGAAGATTGGTTGAGGATTGCACGTGGATTTCAAGAAAGCTGTAATTTTCCACACTGTATTGGAGCCCTGGACGGGAAGCACATACGTGTGCGTAAGCCGCCGAACTCAGGGACCCAATTCTACAATTATAAGCAATATTTTTCTATAGTTTTGTTGGCCTTGGTCGACAGTAACTACCGCTTCATAATTGTAGACATTGGGGCCTATGGAAGGACTGGAGACTCCAGAGTCTTCAATTCTTCCATTATGGGTCGGCGGCTACGCAATAACCAATTGGACTTACCACCACCATGTCAACTTCCACAGTCAAATATGTATGCAGTGCCATATGTTGTAGTAGCGGATGAGGCCTTCCAATTAACTTGTCATGTTATGAAGCCATATCCTCGTCGCAATCTGAACCATCGGCGATGCATATTTAATTATCGCCTTTCTCGTGCACGACGCCTGGTGGAGTGCACATTTGGTATTCTTACAGCCAAATGGCGTGTCCTACAATCAGCCATTCAGCTAAGTGATTCAAATGTTAATCTTGTAGTGCAAGCATGTGTGGTACTACATAATTTTACTAGAATGCATGAATGCTCATCAGCTGATATGCCTGACCTTCAGTCTGATAATATGACGAGGCCTATGAGACCAGTCATCCATCCTCGTCGTCCCCCTTCTGGACTCAAAGTCCGTGACTTATTGACCAATTTTTTTGTTTCCCCTGCTGGTGCTATTCCTTGGCAAGAGGATGCCATAGCTATGTAGTGTGTTTTATGTTATATGATACCATAAACTTACTTCTGATT
This sequence comes from Oophaga sylvatica, assembly GCA_033576555.1. NCBI lineage: Eukaryota > Metazoa > Chordata > Amphibia > Anura > Dendrobatidae > Oophaga > Oophaga sylvatica. Next base: position 147,315,294 of record JARQOD010000009.1, read on the forward strand.
AATCAATTCATGGAAGACTGTAATTCTTTTATGTCCACTTTACCCTACTTTAGACAGGACATAACATATAAGAATAATCACAGACAACCAATGGCACTTCACTAATTTTACTCATTAGTGTATTTTTTTGAGCCTTTTAGTGGCTGATATGTTTTATAAACCGGACCAACATGTCCAAAGATAACAATAAAATATTTATAACGTTGTCAATATGAAAAAATAAAATATATAACTTCAATACAAATAAAAAACCATCAAAAAAAGGTTATTACAGCTACAATTGATGGTAGCTTGGTGGTGGTGAGGATGGAGGGCCAGGCTTGTGTTAGGCCTTCCACTATCTGCAACCTGTGTTTGACCCTGAGCTGGTGCAGAACCTAAGGTACCAGCTGGGTTACTGGCTGCATCCTGATGGCCTTGTGGGTAGGGGTACATAGGGAATTGCTGCTCATAGTCATATTGATATGACTGAGCAGTACCAGAATGACCCCCAATATGCCCATGTCTAACATATCCATGTTGTGGCCAGCCAACAACATTGGGTATGTTAGAGTGGGCATATTGTGCATGGCCACTCTGTCCCATGGCTTGGAGCTGGGTAGCTCCGTAGTATGAAGGAGCTGCAGTAGGATGAGGAGGAGGAGTTGGGTTCTGTTGGACACAAGGAGGAGGTGGAGGAGGAGGATGATGATGAGGAGGAGGATCAGAGGCTGAAGCAGATTGTTATGTTAAGACATTTTCAGGACCAACCTGCCATCTTTCTAGATAATCTAGTAGGTTGCTTGGATCATTAGGCGCTGTTCCAGCATCCACAACAATCTGCAGTCCGCCTCTGATCCGCAGTCTGTGCTGTCTTGGAATAGCCCGGAGGTAATGGGCCAGACTGCGGGAAAATGCCTCCTCCCCATCATCATTTGCTACACTGGACAAATAGTCCAGAACTCCTCGGTCCACCTGCCTCCTTGTCACAGAACCCACTCCTTCTCGTCGCCGCCTACCTCGCCTTGTGCGTTGGGAAGGAGGAGGAGACACATCCTGAGGCCTATTAGGGCTGCTGCTCTGAGGTAGGTCCTCAAGTTCCTGCTGCTGGGTTTGTGACTCCTCAGCTCCTGCAGCTGGTGGTGGTGCTGCTTGTGTGGAAGAACATGCTGCAGAGGAAGGGCCTGCCTCCTCTGTCCCATCACCAACGGGGTCTATAAGCACTTCAGAGTCTGACCCAGTCTCCCTCTCAGTTAGGTTAGACTCAGTCCTAGAAAGGAAAGAAATAAAATAATTTAAAAATCATCAAATAACAAAGTTTTCCATGATAGTGGTTCAACAGACATGCACTTACGGTCGCAGTTCCATCACAGGCGCAAGGAAGTTGAGGCGATCAAAATATAGATACTTCCTCTTCTTAGAAGCTGAAGCCCCACTACGATCCCTCATCTGCCTCTCCCTCCGGTAGCAGTCCCGACAGCTGCGCCACCGCCTTGTCACATCTGTCACTACAAATTTAATAACAGCATAACGGTTATTATGACTGATATGTATTTATTAACCAAAAAAAAACATCTGTAACACTGAACATTCAAATAGTGGTCATGTGTGATGGGATTTAGAATATTAAAAGACATCAACATACAACCAGAAGTGTCCATGTTATAAGCACTAAGATACATTTACAAAACTGCTTGGCCCTTTACAAAACGCCTCAATAAATTTGAATTTTAGGACCTAGACACTACATCTGAGGTGAAGGGGAGTAAAAAATGTTGTAGTCAATAAATGCCGAAGCATCGATGATATTTTAATATGCATGGATATTGTTTGGGAACACACACATCAATGTGTAGTTCTAAATATGAAGATTTAGATAATGCTGCATTTTAAATATCATTTAAACACATATGCCTACATTATTAGTTTGTTCAGAACATTTAAAAAAAAAAAAATATATCAGTTACATGTCGTACTTACTAATACGCTCTTGGTCCTCCCTTGATCTCTGCTCATAGTCTGGGAAAATGTGTTCACATATTCTTCGCCATGCAGACTCTTTGCGCGTGCGATTACTGTAATTGGGATCGCGCTGGTTCCACAATTCAGGCCTCTCCTGCACCAAAACTATGAGGAGTTCCACATTGATGTGGCTAGATGCCATGTTTCTTGTCTCCGTGTAGGCGTTCTTCCTGTTTTTTTTTAAGATGTGCTTAGCTAATTAGCATGTAAAGGCTTCCTGAGAATTTCAAAGGCAGTTTCCTGTCACCTGGAAAAGTTGTGCGATTTCATCGCAAATCACACGTGCGGTCCGTTTGTAATCCCACTTTTCATCGCACCCATAGACTTGCATTGGCGATAGTCGACCCACAATCGATGACAATCGCAGCATGCTGCGATTGCACTCGCACGTTTAAATCGGACCACATAAAATCGGATGCTGGACCTACTCCATTGATTAATATTGGTTTGACTGCAAAGCGATATTTCATCGCTTTCTAGTGGTACGATTTAGTCGCCAGTGTGACCTCAGCCTTATAGACACTATGACGCCCCCCAAAGCAAGCCAATCACTGCAATGCCCTTCTATAAAATGGTGGTGGACGCTGCCCATGTCATCTCGTTGCTCACAGTGTACGTCCTTGCTCATTGGCTGAAAAAAGGCGCCTGCAAGTATTATTGGAAAACACGACATTGGAGCTTGTTTTGCCGAACGCATGGACGACTTCATGCTATGGTCGGGTTTCGCTCGGTGAAACCCGACTTTGGCGAAAGTCGGTGACTTATGAATCTGACTGACCTTTTTCGCTCAACTCTAGTATCCAAGAATATGTAATACCCTAAGGAAGAGCAATATTATACCGATAAATTTTGAACACGTTTTTGGAGGGTTATATACAAAGGACATTTACTCCATACCACTTTACTCCATGACCACTTCCTATGTTCGCTTAGCCATCAACTGTGTACCTGGACACAGTAGGGTTTCTCAGCGGCTCTGTGATGCAACAGGGTTCGCTTTAAAACGCCAGTCAGCGCCCTAGCGTTTTACTTTGCAGCTCACTGAAGCTAAGTGAGTTCGCACTTATCGCCATATAGCGCTGTGGCATTCCCGCTAGCGGCTCTGTGGATTAACAGAGTTCGCATTAACTGCCACAGCGCGCTACGGCGTTTATTTTAGCGACTCTGTGGGATAACAGAGTTCGCTACTTACGCCATCTTACTAGCAGCAGGCTCTGCCTGCACGATGGACCCCGGGCTGCGAACGCACCGCTCTAAATTATTTATTAGGTGCGTTCCGCAGACCCTAACACCCTATGGATGAACAATATAATACCGATACAATTAACCACATTTTTGGAGGCTTGTTTAGAAACAAAGTGTACCCAAGAACATAAAATATCATATGGCTGTGCAAAATAATACAAAGTTTTTTGAGGAGTATACAGCAAAGAAATGTCCACAAGAGGATGTAATACTGCATGGATGAATAATTTAATACCGATACATTTTGAAAAAGTTTTTTTTAATGTTTAATAGCACCGAAATGAACTCAAGAACTTGTAATACCTTAGGGATAAGCAATATTATACCGATACATTTAAACACATTTTTGTAGACTTGTATAGCAACACAATCTACATAAGAACATATAACATCCTATGATGAGCAAAATAATACTGATAAATTTAGAATAAGTTTTTTGAGGGTTTTATACCAACAAAATGTATTCCAGACCACGGAACAATCTATGGGTGAGCAATATAATAATGACAAACTTTTGAAAAAGTTTTTGAAGGCTTATATAGCAATGAAATGTACCCAAGAACATGTAAATAAATACCCTATGGATGAGCAATAAAATACTGATACATTTTTAACAAATTTTTTGAAGGTTACATGCCAACAAAATGTACTCCAGATCATGGAATATTCTATGGGTGAGCAATTTAATACCACAACCATTTTTAACAAGTTTTTTGAGATTTTTATAGCAACGAAATGTACCCAGAATATATACTACCCTATAGATGAGCTATCAAATACCGATACATTTTAAACACATTATTAGAGGCATGAATAGCCACAAACTGTACAGTAGAAGATATAATACCCTATGAGTGAGCGATATAATATCCAAAAATTTTGACGGTTATATACGAACTAACTGTACTTCAGACCACGGAGCAGTCTATGGGTGAGCAATATAATACCAATACATTTTTTAAAAAGTTTTTTTGAGTCTTACATAGCAACGAAATGTACCAAGAAGATGTAATTTCCTATGGGTGAGCAATGTAATACCAATACATTTTGAATATGTGTTTTGAGGGTTATATACAAACTAAATGTACTTCAGACCACAGAATAGTCTATGGGTGAGCAAAATAATTACAGATGAGTGACTATTTCAATGTTCAGTTCCGTTCACAATCACCGAATTTGCAATATTCGCCTATTTCATCTCCGAATATAGCTGAGCGTTATACACACCACAAGTGCCGTTGTTTCCCATGCAATGTGATAGCATGGGAAACACCAGCATAGAGCTTCTGATCAGCGGTAACATTACCGCCGGGAGATTGTTACTGCCATCAGAGTCCTGTGGGGTCACGCTGTCAGTTGTCGGTGTGACCCTGCAGAGATGCAGTGACCCTCGGTAAAAAGCTTACCATAGATCAGCAGATGCGGCTGATGAGAGATTACTTCTCCCATCAGGCTATGTCTGCTGTCACTGATAACAGTGAAACATTGATAGCAGGAACGACGGAAGGGAGAAGTAGTCTCTCGTCAGCCGGCTTCTGTGGTCAAAGTTAAAAAAAAAAATGTTACTGCCATCAGAGCACTACGGGGTCATGCTGTCAGATGTCAGTGTGACCCCGCAGAGATACTGTGAACTGTGGTAAAAAGCTTACAAAAGGTCAGCAGGCATCGGCCAATGAGAGACTACTTCTCCCATCAGCCTATGTCTGCTGTCACTGATAAAAGTGACAGCAGGTGCCACTTATGGGAGATATAATCTCATCAGCCGGCGTCTGTGGTCAAAGTTAAAAAAAATGTAAATTAATTAAATACAGATTCAACTAAAAATAAAATAGCATATTATTCTAACTAACTAGTGATGAACCCGTTCTACGCCCGGGTGGCAAGCATTTTTATAGGTACATGGTCTCCTATTCTGGTATGTGCTGCCCCCTTCTATCCTGGTATGCATGGCACCCCTCATCCCTATCCTGGTATGTATGGTCCCCTCACCCCCACCCAAATCTACTACGCATGGCACCCCATTCCTGATCCTGGTATGCATGGTCACCTCATCCCCCAATTATGGTATGCATGGTACCCCCTCATCCATATCCTGGTATGCATGTTACCTGCTCATCCATATCCTGGTATTCATGGTTCCCTCACCCCCCAATCCTGGTACACATGGTCCCCTCACCCCCCAATCCTGGTATGCATGGTCCCCTCACCCTCCAATCCTGGTATGCATGGTTCCCTCCTGCCCAATTGTGATATGCATGGTCCCCTCACCCCCCAATCCTGATGTGCATGGTCCCCTCACCCACCTATCCTGATGTGCATGATCCCCTCACACCCCAATCCTGATGTGCATGGCCCCCTCACCCCCAAATCCTGACGTGCATGGTCCCGTCACCCCGTCCTGTTGAGCATGGTCCCCTCACCCCCAATCCTGATGTGCATGGTTTCACCCCCCAATCTTGATGTGCATAATCCCCTCACCCCCAATCCTGATATGCATGGTACCCTCGCCCCCCAATCCTGATGTGCATGGTCTCACCCCCAATCCTGATGTGCATGATCCCCTCACCCCCAATCCTGATATGCATGGTACCCTCACCCCCAATCCTGATATGCATGGTCCCCTCACCCCCCAATCCTGATATGCATGGTCCCCTCACCCCCCAATCCTGATATGCATGGTCCCCTCACCCCCCAATCCTGGTATGCATGGTCCCCTCACCCCCCAATCCTGATATGCATGGTCCCCTCACCCCCCAATCCTGGTATGCATGGTCCCATTACCCCCCAATCCTGATGTGCATGGTCCCCTCACCCCCCAATCCTGAAGTGCATGGTCCCCTCACCCCCTATCCTGGTATGCATGGTCCTCTCACCCCCTATCCTGGTGTGCATGGTCCCCTCACCCCACAATCCTGATGTGCATGGTCCCCTGGCAAGCATTTTTAAAGGTATATGGTCTCCCATGTTGGTATGTGCTGCCCCCTCCTATCCTGGTATGCATGGTACCCCTCATCCCTATGCTGGTATGTATGGTCCCATCACCCCCACCCAAATCTGGTATGCATGGCACCCCATTCCTCATCCTGGTATGCATGGACCCCTCATCACACAATCCTGGTATGCATGGTACCCCCTCATCCCTATCCTGGTATGCATGGTACCTGCTCATCCATATCCTGGTATTCATGGTTCCCTCACCCCCCAATCCTGGTATGCATGGACCCCTCACTCCCCAATCCTGGTAGGCATGGTCCCCTCACCCCCCAATCCTGGTATGCATGGTTCCCTCCTGCCCAATCGTGATATGCATGGTCCCCTCACCCCCCAATCCTGATGTGCATGGTCCCCTCACCCACCTATCCTGATGTGCATGGTCCCCTCACCCCCCAATCCTGATGTGCATGGCCACCTCAACCCCAATCCTGACATGCATGGTCCCGTCACCCTGTCCTATTGAGCATGGTCCCCTCACCCCCCCAATCCTGATGTGCATGGTCTCACCCCCAATCCTGATATGCATGGTACCCTCACCCCCAATACTGATATGCATGGTCCCCTCACCCCCCAATCCTGATATGCATGGTCCCCTTACCCCCCAATCCTGATATGCATGGTCCCCTCACCCCCCCAATCCTGATGTGCATGGTCCCCTCACCCCCTATCCTGGTATGCATGGTCCTCTCACCCCCTATCCTGGTGTGCATGGTCCCCTCACCCCCCAATCCTGATGTGCATGGTCCCCTGGCAAGCATTATTAAAGATATATGGTCTCCCATGCTGGTATGTGCTGCCCCCCTCCTATCCTGGTATGCATGGTACCCCTCATCCCTATGCTGGTTTGTATGGTCCCCTCACCCTCACCCAAATCTCGTATGCATGGCACCCCATTCCTCATCCTGGTATGCATGGAGCCCTCATCACACAATCCTGGTATGCATGGTACCCGCTCATCCATATCCTGGTATTCATGGTTCCCTGACCCCCCAATCCCGGTATGCACGGTCCCCTCATCCACCAATCCTGGTATGCATGGTCACCTCCTGCCCAATCCTGAAATGCATGGTCCCCTCACCCCCAATTCTGGTATGAATGGTCCCCTCACCCCCCAATCCTGGTATGAATGGTCCCCTCACCCCCCAATCCTGATGTGCATGGTCCCCTCATCCACCAATCCTGGTATGCATGGTCACCTCCCGCCCAATCCTGAAATGCATGGTCCCCTCACCCCCAATTCTGGTATGAATGGTCCCCTCACCCCCCAATCCTGGTATGAATGTTCCCCTCACCCCCCAATCCTGATGTGCATGGTCCGTTCACCCCCCAATCCTGATGTGCATGGTCCTCTCCCCCCAATCCTGATGTGCATGGTCCGCTCACCCCCCAATCCTGATGTGCATGGTCCGCTCACCCCCCAATCCTGATGTGCATGGTCCGCTCACCCCCCAATCCTGATGTGCATGGTCCCCTCACTCCCCAATCCTGATGTGCATGGTCCTCTCACCCCCCAATCCTGATGTGCATGGTCCCCTCACCCCCCAATCCTGATGTGCATGGTCCCCTCACCCCCCCAATCCTGATGTGTATGGTCCCCTCACCCCCCCAATCCTGATGTGCATGGTCCCCTCACCCCCAATCCTGATGTGCATGGTCCCCTCACCCCCAATCCTGATGTGCATGGTCCCCTCACCGCTATTAAACTGCACAGATACCCAAAAAAAAAAAACCTTTATACTCACCTTTCATCCCTGTGCTCCAGCGCTGTTCCGTTCTGCTGGACGCCGGGGGAGGAGAGCGGCGCCGGAGTACACGCATGCCCATACCGCGCTGTCCGGCGCCATATTGCTGAGGACACACTGTAAATGTGTCTTCAGCAAAATGACGCCAGATAGCGCTATTGCGCATGCGCGATCCAACGCGCACTCCTGGTCTCCTGCCCCGGGAGAAGAGAAGCACCGCGGCAATGCTCCTCCCGGTCAGGTAAGTATGTATGGCGCCGGAGATCGCGGTATGCATCCAGTAAGCATACCGAGATCTCCGGCGCCATACAGAGTACTCACCGCTCTGGATGCCTCACTCTGTCTGGAGCCAGACTGTGCAGGCGTGTCGCGCTTGCGCAGTCTATAAAGGCTTCAGACAGAGTGACGCTCCTAGCGCTATACTAACTAATACCGAATCCCCAATGCCATCATCTCCTATAAAAAATGTAAAATAAAACAACATATACTCACATTAACGCCCAATCCCCAATACCCGTATCGCCTATAAAAAATTAAAAATAATAAACCACCATATACTCACCTGTCCGCTGTAGTCCACGTAAGGCCGGCGTCACACTGGCGACAGAATCGGACGACTGCAATACGATGAAAAATCGTATTGCAGTCTGCCCTATGTTAATCTATGGAGCAGCTCCTAGTATCAGATTTTTTGTGGTCCGTTTTAAACGTCCGTGTGCAATCGCAGCATGCTGAGATTGTCACCGATTGTGGGTCGACTATCGCTAATGCAAGTCTATGGGAGCGATGAAAAATCTGATTACAAACGGACCGCATGTGTGACTAGCGATTAAATCTCATCGGTGTCCTTTAGAAAAGCCGGCAATTCATCCCCGGCTATACTGTAAAATCACACTGACAGCTTTAATAAAGAATAGAAAGAATAGATATACACACATAGAATACATATATATATATATATATATATATAAATATATATATATATATATATATATATATATATATATGTAATTGTGACATGTATATATATATATATATATATATATATATATTTATAGTTCCTAGACTTCTACATACTGTAATAGCCGCTAATTCAATTGCCGGCTTTTGTGAAATCACAGAAGCCGACATGAAATGATACATTGTTTCCACACAGTTAACCATGTCATTTCCTGTATTTTGATATTTGTTTAGAACTTACAATTACATGAGTGTATTTGTGCAAAATTTCAGACATGTAGGGGTTAATTAAAGGTGTAAATTCGTTGAAAAAAAATGCGTGGGCTCCCGCTGTATTTTCTCCACTAGACAGACAAAGCAAGCGAGTGGGGGCAGATAATAACAGCCTAGGGAGGGTACATTTTTTTTGTGCCCCCCCTGGCTACTAACATCTGCCCCCAGACACCCCAGAAAGGGCAAATCTATAATTAGATTCGCCCTTTCTGGCACTTTGCCCGTCTATTCCCATTGCCCTGTAGCGGTGGCGAATGGGTTAATAATGTCACCTTAATGTCACCTTAGTATTGAAAGGTGACCTTAAGGCAGGTTAATAATTGAGAGCTGTGAATTAGACAACTATCAATTATTAATCCTATTGAAGTAAATAAAAAAACACAAACACACTTTAAGAATAAATAATTTTAATGAAATAAAAACACATATTTTTGACCATCTTTTATTTCACTCTTAATCTGTTCGAAGCCCTTGTTCTTCTAAAATAAATATAAAATAATAAAACAACATTATTCTTACCTATCTGGCAATCTGTCCCGTCCCACGATGTAATCCTTCACAAAGGGTTAACTAGCAATCAGATAAGCAGCGCAAGTAATCCTGCGTGCTCATCTGATAGCTCCTGAATGAATGAGCTTATCTCCTGCCGACAGGAGAGGATGTGATTCATGAATGAAGCTTAATTGATTGTATCCACTTTCACGTTAAGGGCCCGTCTCACATAGCGATATCGCTACCGAGATCGGTGCTGAGTCACTAGTTTTGTGACGCAGCACCGAGCTCACCAGCGATATCGCTGTGTGTGATATTCAGCGACGATCAGCCCCCTGCCGGGTATCGCTGATCGTCGCTGAAATGTCAGGACATTTTTTTGATCGCTGGTCTCCCGCTGACAGGCACGCATCGCTGCGTGTGACAGGCGGGAGACCAGCGATCCGCTGGTAACCAAGGTACACAGCGGGTTTCCAGGCGCGGGGCTGTGCCTAGAAACCCGCTGTGTACCTTGGATACCAGCGCCCTGATGCAGGGAGCTGGTATCCAAGGTAAACAGCGGGTTTCCAGGCACCGCGCAGCGCTTGGAAACCCGCTGTGTACCTTGGATACCAGCTCCCTGCATCAGGGCGCTGGTATCCAACGTACACTGCGGGTAACTAAGCGATGTTACCCGCAGTGTCGCTGTCCCAGATCGCTGCCTGAGCTGCCTGTTTGGCAGCTCAGCAGCGATCATGTAGCGATACACCAGCGATCCTGACAAGTGCATATCGTTGTCGGGATCGCTGGTGTATCGTTATGTGAGACCCAGCCTTTAGGTCAGGTCACTGAAGTGAAAGTGGCAATAAATCAATTAAGCTCCATTCATGAATCTATTCCTCTCCTTTCGCTGGGAGAGTAACTGATTCATTCAGGGGAATACAGGTCTGAGACAGCATTATTAGCTCTCTGCGACCTGTAACCTGTTAACCCTTTCTGATGGATTACACCGTGGGACCTGACTGTACATCGGATTGGTAAGAATCATTTTGCTTTTTTATTTTATTTTTATTACAGGAAATGGTTTTAGCAGGAAAATAAAATATGGTCAAAAACTGTATGATTATTTCATTAAACTTCTTTTTTATTAAACTGTGTGTGTTTGATTTTTCTATCATACAATAGGATTAATAATTGATAGTTGTCTAATTGACAGCTCTCAATTATTAACCTGCCTTAAGGTCACCTTTCAATACTAAGGTGACATTAAGGTGACATTATTAACCCATTCGCCACCGCTACAGGGCAATGGGAATAGACGGGCAAAGTGCCAGAAAGGGCGAATCTAATTATAGATTTGCCCTTTCTGGGGTGTCTGGGGGCAGATGTTAGTAGCCAGGGGGACACAAAAAAAATGTACCCTCCCTAGGCTGTTATTATCTGCCCCCACTCGCTTGCTTTGTCTGTCTGGTGGAGAAAATACAGCGGGAGCCCACGCATTTTTTTTCAACGAATTTACACCTTTAATTAACCCCTACATGTCTGAAATTTTGCACAAATACACTCATGTAATTGTAAGTTCTAAACAAATATCAAAATACAGGAAATTACATGGTTAACTGTGTGGAAACAATGTATCATTTCATGTCGGCTTCTGTGATTTCACAAAAGCCGGCAATTGAATTAGCGGCTATTACAGTATGTAGAAGTCTAGGAACTATAAATATATATATATATACATGTCACAATGACATGTATATATATATATATATATATATGTGTTCTATGTGTATATATCTATTCTTTCTTTTGTGATTGAAATACTATTCTTTTGGATCCATTATATGTCAGTTTTGCAAGCCTGCGAGAAATTCTCGCAAGTCGGATGAAAATCAGATGTTACAAGGTACACACACATGCGACTAAATCGCATCTTTGAAGGAAAATCGGATGACAGAAGGATGTGTGATGTTTGCATTTTGATCCGACAATCGACCGACTAAAACGGACCGATTTTTTGTAGTTGTGTGTGACGCCGGCCTAATCCTCAAAGTCCCATGGCGATCTTATGTGTAGAACAGTCACATCGGGAGATGTGACTGCTCTACCCGGCTGCCTGCGATACACTGACAGGAGCGTCATTCGTCCCACACTCTAAAGCACTGAGCTGCTGTGAGAGAGGTCACAGGAGTTCATGATGAACTTCAGTGAATTTTCTTATGCAGTGGTCAAGTCTTGAGATCACCGGAGCTCATCAGCTGATGATCTTGTGTGACCTGTTTTACGGCAGCTCAGCGTCATACACTGCAGGAGCGATTACTTCCTCTGTCAGTGTATAGCCTGCTGTCTTTGTAATTAAGTCATCAAGATCATGTTTATGGGACGTTATGGAATATTATCTTCTCAACGAACAGGTGAGGGATATTGTGGTTTATTATTTTATTTGCTTTGCAAGAAACGCTGGCTTTAATGGACTAGACATTCGGTGAGTATGGTTTAGTTAAGATTTATTAAAGGAGTCTGTGTCATTCTTTCAATTAAAGGACTTTATTCTGGGTGAGTGTTATTATACAATATGACTAATGGGGTTAGTAATGGGGACGTCTTATAGACGCCTCTCCATTACTATACATGGGGCTTGATGTCACCTGACAATACAAAGGTGACAGCAACCCCCAACTATCACCCCACTTGCCACTGCTATTCCTATTCATTTTAAATAAGTTTTTTGATTCTTACATAGCAACGAAATGTACCCAAGAATATGAAATGCCCTATGGATGAGCAATATAATGCAGATAATTTTTAACAAGTTTTTTGATTGTTATCTACCAACAAATTGTACTCCCGACCCAGATGTTAGGGATCAAGTTCCCGCTTCTGCTCAAGGGGAGTCTCGAACCAGTCCCGCAGCGGTCCCCCATCTATCTCCGGCCGCAGGGGAGCCTGCTCAGCAAAGACATCGGTCCCAGCGTCTCGCCCGGTCTAATACTGTGCAGAGACTTGCTGCTGCCTCTCCAGGTTCTGCTATTGTAGCCAGTACTGGTCAGTGGTGAGCAGACGTCTTTAGGACTAAGTCCTGCGTTTCCCCTTCTGAGCATGCCCAGGGTAAGATCTCTCATTGGAGATCAGGGGTCACATGCTCAGGTACTGCAGCAGCTCCTATTGGTCCGCCTGGAAGGTCCTGAAACTACATGTGTTCTGGAACACCGGTACCTCCGGTGAGGAGATTCGTATGCACGTGTTCAGGGCTTGGCTGTAATAAGCCCCTAGAATACCGTCTTCACCGGTGAGGAGTTGTTTGTTTGTGTTGCTGACTGCATGACCACGGACTGCTATCCGCACAGCAGCTAACTGTGTACCTGGACACAGTAGGGTTTCTCAGCGGCTCTGTGACGCAGCAGGGTTTGCCTTAAAACGCTAGTCAGCGCCCTAGCGCTTTACTTTGCGGCTCACTGAAGCTACGTGAGTTCGCCCTAAGTGCCATATAGCGCTGTGGCATTCCCAATAGCCGCTCTGTGGATTAACAGAGTTCGCACTAACTGTCACAGCGCGCTACGGCGTTTATTTTAGCGACTCTGCGGGATAACAGAGTTCGCTACTTAAGCCATCTTACTAGCAGCAGGCTCTGCCTGCACGGTGGACCCCGGACTGCGAACGCACCTCTCTACATTATTTATTAGGTGTGTTCCACAGACCCTAACAGTATACTAGCAGCAGGGTCTGGCTAGTAAAATGGCGGATGACCAGCGTCTACATCAGTACATCCAGCAGCTGGAGGGTAGGTTGATGGTCCTTGAGCGCACAACCTCAGCTGTGGATGTTACCGCATTCGCTGTTCAGGCTGCTAGGATAGCTGCAGCCAGTTTGTCCACCGCTACCTCTGCTCCGACATTATCCCACCTCCCACTTCCAGACAAGTTTACTGGTGACAGTAAACATTGTCGGACATTCGTGAGTCAGTGCTCTATACAGCTTGAGCTTCTGGCAACACGTTTACCCACGGAACGGGCACAAGTGGCTTTTATTGTGTCTCTTCTGTCAGGCAGAGCATTGGAGTGGGCAACGCCGCTGTGGGAGCGCGACGATCGTGTGGTGCGGAGTGCTCCTCGGTTTTTGGAGGCTCTGAAAAAGGTCTTTTTAGGACCTCAGGTTACGCACGATACGGCACTCCAACTGCTGGCAATGTCACAGGGCTTGTCCATGCTCAGCCAGTTCTCAGTCCAATTTCGGACTTTGGCCTCTGAATTAGAGTGGCCAGATAAAGTTCCTATTCCAGTGTTCTGGAGAGGACTGGCAGACCATGTAAAGGACGCTTTGGTCACCAGGGAGATTCCTGCCACACTAGAGAAACTCATTTCTATATCTACCCGCATCGACCTCCGTTTTCATGAGTGCAGGTTAGAGCGGACCCAGTGTAGACAGAGGTTTCGGCTGGCACCTAACTTTGCTAAACCTCTTGAATTTCCGGTTTGGGTGTCCGTCTCCCAAGAGACCGAGGAGACTACTCGAGTGGGATCTAAGTCTCCGACCACTCGAGTATCCATGGTCTGTAGAGTGTGTCAGCAGCCAGGACATTATGCCAACCGATGTCCCCAGCGAATGAGTAAACGGTCATGTTCCGTGACCAATGGGTGCAGGGTCATTAAGTGCGAGGGATTTTGCTCCAAAAGTGCTCCTTAAAGAGTTAATCTCTCTAGGTTCATCCACTCTTCCCGCCAAGCTTTGTGTGGACTCTGGGGCAGAGGGAATTTTATGCCCTCCTCCTTTGCCTCTCGCCATTCCATACCGCTGGTGATGCTCGCCCAGCCAGTATCGGTAAGAGTATTGAATGGAACAATCCTGCCCTCACAAATCACCCACCAGACTGTCTCTATTCCTCTGTCTATGTCCCCTTCTCATCAGGAGAATATATCCCTTTTTGTTCTTCCTGAGGGAATAGATGAGGTTTTGTTGGGATTACCCTGGCTTCGCCACCACTCTCCCCATATTGGGTGGTCCTCTGGGAGAATGCTGGGTTGGGGTGATCATTGCAGAGACAGATGTCTCAGAGAGGACATTCTGGTTTCCACCACGGAGATACCCATAGACCTTGCTTCTCTCCCCAAGGTTTATCGGTCATATGCGGACGTATTCTCCAAAAAGGCAGAGGAGACTCTTCCGCCTCATCGCCCCTATGACTGTCCTATAGACCTCTTGCCTGGAACGGAGCCTCCTCGGGGAAGAGTGTATCCTCTCTCTCTTCCTGAGATGGAGGCCATGTCACAATACATCCAGGAAAATTTGGCAAGAGGGTTTATTAGGAAGTCAGTGTCACCAGCAGGGGCAGGATTTTTCTTCGTGCAGAAGAAGAATGGAGAATTACGACCGTGTATAGACTATAGGGGTCTTAACGCCATTACCGTTAAGAACAAATACCCTTTGCCCCTAATACCTGAGCTCTTTGATAGGCTCCGGGGAGCAAGGGTATTTACTAAGCTGGATCTTCGTAGTGCCTATAACATGATCCGCATCCGTGAGGGGGACGAATGGAAGACGGCGTTCAATACCAGAGATGGACATTACGAATATCTTGTGATGCCCTTCGGGCTCTGTAATGCTCCAGCCGTCTTCCAAGATTTCGTAATTGACATCTTCCGGGATTTTCTTGCCACCTCAGTGGTAGTCTATCTGGATGACATTCTCATCTTTTCTCCAGATATGGACACCCACCGGAGAGATGTCTGCAGGGTCTTCGACCTCTTGCGGGCAAATTCTCTATATGCGAAGTTGGAGAAGTGTGTGTTTGAGCAGGAGTCTCTGCCATTCCTGGGCTATATCATCTCCACTCAGGGATTGGCTATGGACCAACCAGACCTTGGTCACATACTTGCTACATTTTGTCTCAGCGAGGCAGGATGACTGGGCATCCTTGCTACCGTGGGCTGAGTTCGCTCTAAATAATGCTGTGGCTGACTCCACTGGACAGACACCATTCCTCTTAAACTACAGTCAGCATCCGCGGGTAACGGTGCCCATGCCCATCTCTTCCGCCGACTCCAGGGTGGCAGACTGGGCCGTGGAGGCACGGGACATTTGGGACCGCACTCCAAAGAGAGGATGAGGTGTTCCACCGACGCTCATCGGTGCCTCGCTCCGACATTTGCTCCGGGCGACTTAGTGTGGCTCTGTGCCCAGAACATCAGGCTGCGAGTAGAGTCTACTAAGTTGGCACCTCGCTATTTGGGCCACTTTAAAATCTTTGAGCAGGTAAACCCTGTGGTCTACCGCTTAGCCCTTCCACCTCGCCTTGGTATCTCTGATACTTTTCACGTGTCCTTTTTGAAACCCGTGGCCATCTCCCGGTTTTCCGAGTCCTCTGCCTGGACGTCGGGGTCATCTACCGACGATCATGAGGTGAACGCCATTGTTAGGTGTAAGGTGGTACGGGGCAAAACATTTTATTTGGTGGATTGGAGGGGTTGTGGGCCTGAGGATAGGTCCTGGGAGCCTGCCGAGCATGATAACGCTCTGCAGCTCATCGCTGTCTTTGAACACAGCGAGGCCCAAAGAAGGGGGGCCCTAGGAGGGGGGTAATTTAGGGTTCGAGTTCCCTCTGCTGCACAAGGGGAGTCTCGAACCAGTCCCACTGCAGTCTCCCATCCATCTCTGGCCGCAGTGGAGCCTGCTCAGCAAAGATGTCGGTCCCAGCATCTCGCCCAGTCTAATACTGTGCAGAGACTTGCTGCTGCCTCTCCAGGTTCTGCTATCGTAGCCAGTACTGGTCAGCGGTGAGCAGACGTCTTTAGGACTAAGTCCTGCGTTTCCACTTCTGAGCATGCCCAGGGTAAGATCTCTCATTGGAGATCAGGGGTCATATGCTCAGGTACTGCAGCAGCTCCTATTGGTCCGCCTGGAAGGTCCTGAAACTACATGTGTTCTGGAACAGTTTCTCATTGGTCCTTTTCTGACAGGTCCTGTAGTTGCTACTATAAAAGGGATGCATGGACTGGCGTCCATGCGCTAGTATCAATTGCATTATGTGCTTTGCGCCAGTGTGATCATGCACGCATGTGGTTAGGGCTCGGCTGAAATAAGCCTCTAGAATACCGGTACCTCCGGTGAGGAGATTCGTATGCACGTGTTCAGGGTTTGGCTGAAATAAGTCCCTAGAATACCGTCTTCACCGGTGAGGAGTTGTTTGTTTGTGTTGCTGACTGCATGACCACAGACTACTATCCGCACAGCAGTTAACTGTGTACCTGGACACAGTAGGGTTTCTCAGCGGCTTTGTGACACAACAGGGTTCGCTTTAAAACGCTAGTCTGCGCCCTAGCGTTTTACTTTGCAGCTCACTGAAGCTAAGTGAGTTTGCCCTTATCGCCATATAGCGCTGTGGCATTCGCGCTAGCCACTCTGTGGATTAACAGAGTTTGCACTAACTGCCACAGCGCACTACAGCGTTTATTTTAGCGACTCTGCGGGATAAAAGAGTTCGCTACTTACGCCATCTTACTAGCAGCAGGCTCTGCCTGCACGGTGGACCCCTGTTATGATTTGGTAGCTGAGGAGAGCAAGCAAAAACGGCAATACACCAGAGAGGTTGGAATCTACTGGATTGCAGTACCCTGACTAATCACCACAACTAAAGGCAGCCATGGAGCGTACCTACGTTGGTCCTAGATGCCTCGTCACAGCCTGAGAGGTTAACTACACCTAAAGATAGAAAGAGGAAAGCTATCTGCCCCGGAGCAGATCCCCAAAGAACATAGGAAGCCCCCAAACATGTAATGGCAGTTAGACAGGAGGAAATACAGACACAGACAGAAAATAGTATGAGCAAACGTTGGGGCCCAATCTTCCTAGACAGAAAAGGATAGGAAGGACACTTACTGCAATCCCAAAAACCCTAAAAAGTACCAACTCTACTAATTGCTAAAACACCTGAGATCACACGACCTCTACCACTTAAATTAGTTCTCTGGTGTAACAAAACTAAGCCGCAGCCACTGAAAAAAAAACTGGAAAAGGCAAATGAACAAAGAACAGTGGCTCAGACAAACTGAGAGGAGCACAAGCCCCCAGAGGGGACCTGGCTGACCTCCACAAAAGTGCAGGAAACAATGCAAAAAGGAAGCACAAAAAATAAAAACAGAAAATGTCTTATCTGAAAGCAGGAGAAGAGGCAAGACTCAGCAAGCTTCCAAGTGAACCAGGAACCACAGTTGAGACAAGAAAAATTGATCACCGTCAACCCTGATGGGAGGGAACCTCCCTTATATAGGACCAGTCTGTAACTCCTGATTGCCAATCTTCACTAAATGGTTCAGCACTGTCTGCAACCACCAGAGGGAGCTTCTGCTCAGAACTCATTTCTAACACATTCACAACAGTACCCCCCCCCTTGAGGAGGGTCACCGAACCCTCACTTGGGCAACCAGGTCAGTCAGGATGAGCTCTGTGATACGCACGGATCAGTCTCCTATCATGGATGTCCGAAGCAAACACCCAAGAATTGTCCTCCTGACCATAACCTCTCCACTTAACCAAATACTGGAGTTTCCGTCTAGAAAAACGAGAATCCAATATTTTCTCAACCACATACTCCAGATTGCCCTCAACCAAAACAGGGTCAGGAGGTGCAGCCATAGGAACCACTGGCTCGACAAACCTCTTCAATAAGGACTTGTGGAACACGTTATGGATCTTAAATGTCCCTGGAAGAAGTAAACGAAAGGAAACAGGATTAAGAATCTCCATGATCTTATAAGGTCCAATGAATCTAGGCTTAAACTTAGGAGATGCAACTCTCATAGGGATATTTCTTGAGGACAACCAGACCAAGTCCCCCACTTCAAACCGAGGACCATCAGTCCTATGCCGGTTGGCAAACCGCTGGGCCCTCTCCTGAGAGAGGGACAACCTCTCCACTACCTGGTCCCAAATCTGCTGCATACGCTCCACAACAGAGTCAACACCTGGACAGACAGAAGCCTCCGTCTGTCCCGAAGAAAATCGAGGGTGAAACCCAAAATTGCAGAAAAATGGAGACATCAAAGTGGCAGAGCTAGCCCTATTATTAAGAGCAAACTCAGCCAAAGGCAAAAAAGGGACCCAGTCATCTTGATCACCAGACACAAAGCATCTCAGATAAGTCTCCAATGTCTGGTTTGTTCTCTCAGTTTGTCCATTGGTCTGAGGATGAAAAGCCGAGGAGAAAGACAATTGAACACCAAGTTTAGAACAAAAAGTCCTCCAAAATCTGGAAACAAACTGGACTCCTCTGTCAGACACAATGTTCTCAGGAATGCCGTGTAACCGAACCACGTGCTGAAGGAACAAAGGCACCAATTCGGAGGAGGAAGGCAACTTAAGTAATGGTACAAGATGTATCATTTTGGAAAACCTATCACAAATCACCCAGATAACGGTCATTCTCTGAGAAACAGGGAGGTCGGAAATGAAATCCATAAAGATATGGGTCCATGGTCTCTTGGGCACAGGCAATGGCATCAACAAACCACTAGAGCGAGAGCAAGGCTTGGAGCGAGAGCAAGTCCCACAGGACTGCACAAATTCCCTGATGTCACGAGACAAGGTAGGCCACCAAAAGGACCGACTAACCAAGTCTCTGGTACCAAAAATTCCGGGATGACCGGTGTCGTCACTGATATCTCGTTAACCCTTTCCTCCTTGAAATGTGGTACCAGAGAGAATAAGACACAGACAAAAGTATGCGTCAATAAACTCTGCTCTTTATTGCTAACGAAGGGGTTTATATACACCCCATAAGCAGGAAGCGGAATTACCATATATGGTGTTTATACAACTTATCACTAAATACATAGAATACTGGTCTTAAACCGAAAACTCCATTTTTGCCCTTGACTCCCAGTACAGGATGTCTTCTCATAACTCATGCGAGCGGGGTGTATTATCTCAAAGGGAGGAACATCTTATCTCAACTTCTGCTATGCATCAGCCTGTCTGACAAAACCAAGGTCTTCTGAAGAAATGCTGGTTTTTAACTCTAACACCGGCTAACGCGGAACAATGAATCTCAGACATCACACTCTTTTTCCACCAGTCTGGGACAAACAATTTCCCAATAGGGCAGCGCTCGGGTTTATCCTCCTGACACCCTTCCAGAGCCAGTCTCAAATTGGGCGAGATGGCTGAAAGAACTACACCCTCTTTCAAAATAACAGCAGGATCAGATAACTCAGGAGAGTCCGCAAGGAAACTCCTCGAGAGGGCATCCGCCTTAACATTCTTAGTGCCAGGAAGAAAGGAAACCACAAAATTAAAACGTGTGAAAAACAAGGCCCACCTGGCCTGTCTAGGATTAAGTCGCTTGGCTGACTCCAGATAAACCAGATTCTTATGGTCCGTGAGGACCACCACTTGATGTTTGGCTCCTTCCAGCCAATGTCTCCACTCTTCAAAAGCCCACTTCATGGCCAATAACTCCCGATTACCCACGTCATAATTACGTTCAGTTGGAGTAAACTTTCGAGAGAAAAAGGCACAAGGGTTACTTTTAGAGGTCTCCGGATCTCTTTGGGACAAAACGGCACCTGCCCCAATTTCAGAGGCATCAACCTCCACCTGAAATGGCAGAGAAACATCAGGCTGCCGTAGAACAGGAGCAGAAGTGAATCTCTGCTTAAGTTCCTGAAACGCACAGACTGCCTAGGAGGCCAATTCACCACATCAGAACCCTTTTTGGTCAAATCAGTCAATGGTTTAACAATAACAGAGAAATTACCAATACATTTACGATAAAAATTGGCAAAACCCAAGAATCTCTGAATAGCCTTTAATGAAGTAGGTTGGACCCAATCACAGATGGCCTGAACCTTGACCGGGTCCATTTCAATAACAGATGGGGACAAAATGAATCCCAGAAATGAGATCGTCTGTACGCCAAAAAGACACTTTGATCCCTTCACATACAGAGCATTCTCTCTCAAAATCTGGAACACAGTCCGAACATGTTTCACATGAGAGTCCCAGTCATTGGAAAAAATCAAGATATCATCCAAATAAACAATCAGAAATGTATCCACAAAATCCCTGAAAATGTCATTCATGAAGGACTGGAAGACGGAAGGAGCATTAGTGAGCCCAAAGGGCATCACTGGGTACTCAAAATGCCCCTCTGGGTATTAAATGCCGTCTTCCATTCATCCCCGTGCTTAATGCGAATAAGGTTATACGCCCCCCTGAGGTCAAGCTTGGTAAACCAAGTAGCACTTTTCACCCTGGAAAACAGGTCAGAAATCAAGGGTAACGGATATTGATATTTCACAGTGATATTGTTCAAGAGACGATAATCAATACACGGCCTTAATGAACCATCCTTTTTGGCCACAAAGAAAAAACTGGCACCCAAGGGTGAAGAGGATGGTCTGATATGACCCTTCTCCAATGACTCCTTGATATAAGACTGCACAGCGTCATGTTCAGGTACAGACAAGTTAAAAAGGCGACCTTTAGGGAATTTACTACCAGGCACTAATTCAATAGCACAGTCATAGCTCCTATGGGGGGCAAGGATGCAGATTTACTTTCGCTAAACACATCAGAAAAATCAGTCAAAAAGTCAGGAACATCCTGAGCCTGGGGAGAGGCAGAAAAAACAGGAGTGTTGGCATTAACACATTGGCAGCCCCAACTGGTCACAGACACAGATTTCCAATACAAAACAGGATTATGAGACTGTAACCAAGGGAAACCCAGTACAATAATGTCATGCAGATTATACAGCACCAAAAATTTGCAACTCTCCTGATGATCAGGTTCAACCCTCATTATCACCTGAGTAGAGAACTGGGGTTTATTCTCAGCCAAAGGGGTAGAATCAATCCCCAGTAGGGGAATAGACTTCGGTAGGGGTATCAAGGGAAACCCACAACGTTTAGCAAAATCAAAATCCATCAGGTTAATAGCTGCTCCCGAATCAACAAAAGCCTGAGCAGAAAATGTGGACAGGGAGCAAATCAGGGTTACAGTCAACAGAAATTTAGTCTGAACACTACCCAAGACAACTGAGCGTGCAAAACGTCTTCCCCGCTTAGGGCAGACTGAAAGAGCATGAGAGGCGTCACCACAGTAGAAACATAACCCATTGCGTTTTCGAAACTCATGACGCTGTGCCCCAGAAGCCACTCTATCACACTGCATGGACTCAGAAGCTGGTTCACAAGGCAACACTATTCCATGCATACCTCTACGCTCACGCAAACGTCTGTCAATTTGAATCGCTAATGACATAGAATCATTGAGACCAGAGGGAGCAGGGAAACCCACCATAACATCTTTTACATTCTCTGACAGACCCTTCCAAAAAAAGGCTGCCAAAGCATCATCATTCCATTTCGTCAGGACTGCCCACTTTCAGTATTTCTGACAGTACAACTCAGCGTCCTCAAGCCCCTGATTTAATGCCAACAAGGTTTTTTCAGCTTGATCAGTGACATTAGGTTCATCGTACAATAACCCCAGAGCCAGAAAAAATGCATCAACATTACTCAAAACAGGGTCCCCAGGTGTCAGGGAAAAAGCCCAATATTGAGGATCGCCGCACAGGAGAGAGATGACAATTTGAACCTGCTGTGTTGCGTTCCCTGAGGACTTAGGTTTTAAGGCAAAAAACAACTTACAGTTATTTTTGAAATTCAGAAATTTAGCTCGGTCCCCCAAAAATAAATCTGGCATGGAGATCCTAGGTTCCACAACCGGCAACCTAGCAAGATAGGTAGCAATACTCCGAACTTCAGTGGCAAGCTGATCCACACAGCCAGACAACTGTGCAAACTCCATTGAGAGAAAAAAAAATCCTCCTCAGCACCCAGAGAAAAAGAGGGAAATGCAAAAAACAGAGAAAAAAAAAATTTCTGACAACTTCCTTTTTTCTCTTTCCTTTTACTATTTTTCCCTTCTGTTGAGTACCATATAATTTTCAGTTTGGCCGGTGATACTGTTATGATTTGGTAGCTGAGGAGAGCAAGCAAAAACGGCAATACACCAGAGAGGTTGGAATCTACTGGATTGCAGTACCCTGACTAACCACCACAGCTAAAGGCAGCCGTGGAGCTTACCTACGTTGGTCCTAGACGCCTCGTCACAGGTTAACTACACCTAAAGTGTAGGTTAACTACAGGTTAACTACACCTAAAGATAGAAAGAGGAAAGCTATCTGCCCCTGAGCAGATCCCCAAAGAACATAGCAAGTTCCCAAACATGTAATGGCGGTTAGACAAGAGGAAATACAGACACAGACAGAAAATAGTATGAGCAAACGTTGGGGCCCAATCTTCCTAGACAGAAAAGGATAGGAAGGACCCTTACTGCAATCCCAAAAAACCCTAAAAAGTTCCAACTCTACTAATTGAAAAAACACCTGAGATCACACGACCTCTACCACCTAAATTAGTTCTCTGGTGTAACAAAACTAAGCCGCAGCCACTGAAAAAAAACTGGAAAAGGCAAATGAACAAACAACAGTGGCTCAGACAAACTGAGAGGAGCACAAGCCCCTGGAGGGGACCTGGCTGACCTCCACAAAAGTGCAGGAAACAATGCAAAAAGCAAGCACAAAAAATAAAAACAGAAAATGTCTTATCTGAGAGCAGGAGAAGAGGCAAGACTCAGCAAGCTTCCAAGTGAACCGGGAACCACAGTTGAGACAAGAACAATTGATCACCGGCAACCCTGATGGGAGGGAACCTCCCTTATATAGGACCAGTCTGTAACTCCTGATTGCCAATCTTCACTAAATGGTTCAGCACTGTCTGCAACCACCAGAGGGAGCTTCTGCTCAGAACTCATTTCTAACACATTCACAACAGTACCCCCCCCCTTGAGGAGGGGTCACCGAACCCTCACTTGGGCAACCAGGTCAGTCAGGATGAGCTCTGTGATACGCACGGATCAGTCTCCTATCATGGATGTCCGAAGCAAACACCCAAGAATTGTCCTCCTGACCATAACCTCTCCACTTAACCAAATACTGGAGTTTCCGTCTAGAAAAACGAGAATCCAATATTTTCTCAACCACATACTCCAGATTGCCCTCAACCAAAACAGGGTCAGGAGGTGCAGCCATAGGAACCACTGGCTCGACAAACCTCTTCAATAAGGACTTGTGGAACACGTTATGGATCTTAAATGTCCCTGGAAGAAGTAAACGAAAGGAAACAGGATTAAGAATCTCCATGATCTTATAAGGTCCAATGAATCTAGGCTTAAACTTAGGAGATGCAACTCTCATAGGGATATTTCTTGAGGACAACCAGACCAAGTCCCCCACTTCAAACCGAGGACCATCAGTCCTATGCCGGTTGGCAAACCGCTGGGCCCTCTCCTGAGAGAGGGACAACCTCTCCACTACCTGGTCCCAAATCTGCTGCATACGCTCCACAACAGAGTCAACACCTGGACAGACAGAAGCCTCCGTCTGTCCCGAAGAAAATCGAGGGTGAAACCCAAAATTGCAGAAAAATGGAGACATCAAAGTGGCAGAGCTAGCCCTATTATTAAGAGCAAACTCAGCCAAAGGCAAAAAAGGGACCCAGTCATCTTGATCACCAGACACAAAGCATCTCAGATAAGTCTCCAATGTCTGGTTTGTTCTCTCAGTTTGTCCATTGGTCTGAGGATGAAAAGCCGAGGAGAAAGACAATTGAACACCAAGTTTAGAACAAAAAGTCCTCCAAAATCTGGAAACAAACTGGACTCCTCTGTCAGACACAATGTTCTCAGGAATGCCGTGTAACCGAACCACGTGCTGAAGGAACAAAGGCACCAATTCGGAGGAGGAAGGCAACTTAAGTAATGGTACAAGATGTATCATTTTGGAAAACCTATCACAAATCACCCAGATAACGGTCATTCTCTGAGAAACAGGGAGGTCGGAAATGAAATCCATAAAGATATGGGTCCATGGTCTCTTGGGCACAGGCAATGGCATCAACAAACCACTAGAGCGAGAGCAAGGCTTGGAGCGAGAGCAAGTCCCACAGGACTGCACAAATTCCCTGATGTCACGAGACAAGGTAGGCCACCAAAAGGACCGACTAACCAAGTCTCTGGTACCAAAAATTCCGGGATGACCGGTGTCGTCACTGATATCTCGTTAACCCTTTCCTCCTTGAAATGTGGTACCAGAGAGAATAAGACACAGACAAAAGTATGCGTCAATAAACTCTGCTCTTTATTGCTAACGAAGGGGTTTATATACACCCCATAAGCAGGAAGCGGAATTACCATATATGGTGTTTATACAACTTATCACTAAATACATAGAATACTGGTCTTAAACCGAAAACTCCATTTTTGCCCTTGACTCCCAGTACAGGATGTCTTCTCATAACTCATGCGAGCGGGGTGTATTATCTCAAAGGGAGGAACATCTTATCTCAACTTCTGCTATGCATCAGCCTGTCTGACAAAACCAAGGTCTTCTGAAGAAATGCTGGTTTTTAACTCTAACACCGGCTAACGCGGAACAATGAATCTCAGACATCACACTCTTTTTCCACCAGTCTGGGACAAACAATTTCCCAATAGGGCAGCGCTCGGGTTTATCCTCCTGACACCCTTCCAGAGCCAGTCTCAAATTGGGCGAGATGGCTGAAAGAACTACACCCTCTTTCAAAATAACAGCAGGATCAGATAACTCAGGAGAGTCCGCAAGGAAACTCCTCGAGAGGGCATCCGCCTTAACATTCTTAGTGCCAGGAAGAAAGGAAACCACAAAATTAAAACGTGTGAAAAACAAGGCCCACCTGGCCTGTCTAGGATTAAGTCGCTTGGCTGACTCCAGATAAACCAGATTCTTATGGTCCGTGAGGACCACCACTTGATGTTTGGCTCCTTCCAGCCAATGTCTCCACTCTTCAAAAGCCCACTTCATGGCCAATAACTCCCGATTACCCACGTCATAATTACGTTCAGTTGGAGTAAACTTTCGAGAGAAAAAGGCACAAGGGTTACTTTTAGAGGTCTCCGGATCTCTTTGGGACAAAACGGCACCTGCCCCAATTTCAGAGGCATCAACCTCCACCTGAAATGGCAGAGAAACATCAGGCTGCCGTAGAACAGGAGCAGAAGTGAATCTCTGCTTAAGTTCCTGAAACGCACAGACTGCCTAGGAGGCCAATTCACCACATCAGAACCCTTTTTGGTCAAATCAGTCAATGGTTTAACAATAACAGAGAAATTACCAATACATTTACGATAAAAATTGGCAAAACCCAAGAATCTCTGAATAGCCTTTAATGAAGTAGGTTGGACCCAATCACAGATGGCCTGAACCTTGACCGGGTCCATTTCAATAACAGATGGGGACAAAATGAATCCCAGAAATGAGATCGTCTGTACGCCAAAAAGACACTTTGATCCCTTCACATACAGAGCATTCTCTCTCAAAATCTGGAACACAGTCCGAACATGTTTCACATGAGAGTCCCAGTCATTGGAAAAAATCAAGATATCATCCAAATAAACAATCAGAAATGTATCCACAAAATCCCTGAAAATGTCATTCATGAAGGACTGGAAGACGGAAGGAGCATTAGTGAGCCCAAAGGGCATCACTGGGTACTCAAAATGCCCCTCTGGGGTATTAAATGCCGTCTTCCATTCATCCCCGTGCTTAATGCGAATAAGGTTATACGCCCCCCTGAGGTCAAGCTTGGTAAACCAAGTAGCACTTTTCACCCTGGAAAACAGGTCAGAAATCAAGGGTAACGGATATTGATATTTCACAGTGATATTGTTCAAGAGACGATAATCAATACACGGCCTTAATGAACCATCCTTTTTGGCCACAAAGAAAAAACTGGCACCCAAGGGTGAAGAGGATGGTCTGATATGACCCTTCTCCAATGACTCCTTGATATAAGACTGCACAGCGTCATGTTCAGGTACAGACAAGTTAAAAAGGCGACCTTTAGGGAATTTACTACCAGGCACTAATTCAATAGCACAGTCATAGCTCCTATGGGGGGCAAGGATGCAGATTTACTTTCGCTAAACACATCAGAAAAATCAGTCAAAAAGTCAGGAACATCCTGAGCCTGGGGAGAGGCAGAAAAAACAGGAGTGTTGGCATTAACACATTGGCAGCCCCAACTGGTCACAGACACAGATTTCCAATACAAAACAGGATTATGAGACTGTAACCAAGGGAAACCCAGTACAATAATGTCATGCAGATTATACAGCACCAAAAATTTGCAACTCTCCTGATGATCAGGTTCAACCCTCATTATCACCTGAGTAGAGAACTGGGGTTTATTCTCAGCCAAAGGGTAGAATCAATCCCCAGTAGGGGAATAGACTTCGGTAGGGGTATCAAGGGAAACCCACAACGTTTAGCAAAATCAAAATCCATCAGGTTAATAGCTGCTCCCGAATCAACAAAAGCCTGAGCAGAAAATGTGGACAGGGAGCAAATCAGGGTAACAGTCAACAGAAATTTAGTCTGAACACTACCCAAGACAACTGAGCGTGCAAAACGTCTTCCCCGCTTAGGGCAGACTGAAAGAGCATGAGAGGCGTCACCACAGTAGAAACATAACCCATTGCGTTTTCGAAACTCATGACGCTGTGCCCCAGAAGCCACTCTATCACACTGCATGGACTCAGAAGCTGGTTCACAAGGCAACACTATTCCATGCATACCTCTACGCTCACGCAAACGTCTGTCAATTTGAATCGCTAATGACATAGAATCATTGAGACCAGAGGGAGCAGGGAAACCCACCATAACATCTTTTACATTCTCTGACAGACCCTTCCAAAAAAAGGCTGCCAAAGCATCATCATTCC
Organism: Oophaga sylvatica; assembly: GCA_033576555.1. Taxonomy (NCBI): domain Eukaryota; kingdom Metazoa; phylum Chordata; class Amphibia; order Anura; family Dendrobatidae; genus Oophaga; species Oophaga sylvatica. The sequence goes on from JARQOD010000009.1 coordinate 147,342,797, forward strand.
ATTTCGTCAGGACTGCCCACTTTCAGTATTTCTGACAGTACAACTCAGCGTCCTCAAGCCCCTGATTTAATGCCAACAAGGTTTTTTCAGCTTGATCAGTGACATTAGGTTCATCGTACAATAACCCCAGAGCCAGAAAAAATGCATCAACATTACTCAAAACAGGGTCCCCAGGTGTCAGGGAAAAAGCCCAATATTGAGGATCGCCGCACAGGAGTGAGATGACAATTTGAACCTGCTGTGTTGCGTTCCCTGAGGACTTAGGTTTTAAGGCAAAAAACAACTTACAGTTAATTTTGAAATTCAGAAATTTAGCTCGGTCCCCCAAAAATAAATCTGGCATGGAGATCCTAGGTTCCACAACCGGCAACCTAGCAAGATAGGTAGCAATACTCCGAACTTCAGTGGCAAGCTGATCCACACAGCCAGACAACTGTGCAAACTCCATTGAGAGAAAAAAAAATCCTCCTCAGCACCCAGAGAAAAAGAGGGAAATGCAAAAAACAGAGAAAAAAAAATTTCTGACAACTTCCTTTTTTCTCTTTCCTTTTACTATTTTTCCCTTCTGTTGAGTACCATATAATTTTCAGTTTGGCCGGTGATACTGTTATGATTTGGTAGCTGAGGAGAGCAAGCAAAAACGGCAATACACCAGAGAGGTTGGAATCTACTGGATTGCAGTACCCTGACTAACCACCACAGCTAAAGGCAGCCGTGGAGCTTACCTACGTTGGTCCTAGACGCCTCGTCACAGCCTGAGAGGTTAACTACACCTAAAGATAGAAAGAGGAAAGCTATCTGCCCCTGAGCAGATCCCCAAAGAACATAGCAAGTTCCCAAACATGTAATGGCGGTTAGACAAGAGGAAATACAGACACAGACAGAAAATAGTATGAGCAAACGTTGGGGCCCAATCTTCCTAGACAGAAAAGGATAGGAAGGACCCTTACTGCAATCCCAAAAAACCCTAAAAAGTTCCAACTCTACTAATTGAAAAAACACCTGAGATCACACGACCTCTACCACCTAAATTAGTTCTCTGGTGTAACAAAACTAAGCCGCAGCCACTGAAAAAAAACTGGAAAAGGCAAATGAACAAACAACAGTGGCTCAGACAAACTGAGAGGAGCACAAGCCCCTGGAGGGGACCTGGCTGACCTCCACAAAAGTGCAGGAAACAATGCAAAAAGCAAGCACAAAAAATAAAAACAGAAAATGTCTTATCTGAGAGCAGGAGAAGAGGCAAGACTCAGCAAGCTTCCAAGTGAACCGGGAACCACAGTTGAGACAAGAACAATTGATCACCGGCAACCCTGATGGGAGGGAACCTCCCTTATATAGGACCAGTCTGTAACTCCTGATTGCCAATCTTCACTAAATGGTTCAGCACTGTCTGCAACCACCAGAGGGAGCTTCTGCTCAGAACTCATTTCTAACACATTTACAACAGACCCTGGGCTGCGAACGCACCTCTCTACATTATTTATTAGGTGCTTTCCGCAGACCCTAACACCGGATTAGTCTATGGGTGAGCAATAAAATTCCGTTAACATTTTTGAATATGTTTTTGTAGGCTTATTTAGCAACAACATTTGCCCAAGAAGATGTAATACTCTATGGGTGAGCAAGAAAATACTGATAATTTTTGAACAAGTTTTTTGAGGATTATATTCTAATGAAATGTACTCCAAACAACGAAATAGACTGCAAACAATATAATACCGTAAATTTTTAAACAACTATTTTGAGGCTTATAAAGCAACAAAATGTACCCAAGAAAATGAAATACCCTATGGATGAGCAACGTAATGTTAAAACATTTTGAACACTTTTTTTAGGGTTATGTAGACATGAAATGTACTCACTAAGATGTCTTTTCCTATGGATAAGCAACATAGTATCAATACATTTTGAATATGTATTTTGAGGGTTTTACGCAAAAGAAATGTACTATAGACCACAAAATAGTCTATGGGTGAGCAATATAATATGGATAAATTTTGAACGAGTTTTTGGAGGCTTACATAGCAAAGAAATGTACCCAAGAATATATAATACCCTATGGATCAACAATATAATACTAATACATTTTGCACAAGTTTTTGGAGGCTTGTATAGCAACGAAGTGTACCGAAGAATATTTATTATCCAATGGTTGAGCAATGTTATACAGATACATTTTGAACAAGGTTTTTGAGAATTATATACCAACGAAATTGTACCCAAGAAAATGTAATTCCCTCTGGGTGAGAAAAATAATGCCGATACATTTAGAATATGTTTTTTGAGGGTTATGTATCAATGAAATGTACTCCAGACATAGTCTATTGGTAAGCAATATAAAACCATTACATTTTTGAACACGTGTTTTGTGATTTTTATTGCAGCAAAACATACTCAAGAATGTGAAATAACCTATGGATGAGCAATATAATAACGATACATTTTGAACACATTTTTGGAGGCTTGACCTGCAAAAAAATGTACTCAAGAAGAGGTAATAACTAGTGATGAGCAAGCACTAAAATGCTTGGGTGCTCGTTCGAGTAGACCAAATTGGAATACTCGGGTACTCGACCCGCGCAACGAGCCCAACGTAAGTCTATGGGAAAACCGAACATTTTGCCGCGATCCCCCCCGAGGGTCCTTTTAAAGTCTAAAAGCATCTGAAAATGATGGAAAAAGTGCTCAAATGACACGGTAACATCATGGGGAATGCCCCTTGGAAGCATTTCTGACTCCCAGGTCACAGCTGTGAACGATGTTGTCAGAGTCTTACGACATTTTTACAGGCGCTCCAAAAAACATACAAAAGCTAAACCAAAATGGATTTTCCTGGGAAATATGTTAAGGCACATCCTTTCCAGGGTAATGACTTTTATATAAGGCAAATTAATTAAACAAAAAGTTCCTCCACCATTTGGGCTATGTTCACATGTAGCATTTTTGATGAGTTTTTCAACTTTAGCATTGCTTTCAAACAAGACAAATGCATTCAATGGGAAATGTCATTTTAGCATTTAACAATCTTAGCTGGCCATGTGGTGTGTGACACATTATCAGACACATCCTATTTCATTTATGAAGGAAGGACGCTGAAAGTCACAAAGCCTATTTTCATAGGGGTATCAGGCAGCATTAATCTTCCTAAAGGGCCATCAGCTGGCTATGCTTTGTTGTTCCCATTAATAAACAGTGGGTCTCCTATACAGTTATTGCCTATACAGTCAGTGGCTGGGCTGCTAAAAATTTGGATGCACCCCCATATACCTTTGACGAGATGTACAGGACGGCTTCATGAAAAAGTGTTCCAATTATAAGAAAATGGGACTCCCATAGTGTTAGCCTATGCATTGAATGCATTGCCTGCCCTGCATCAAAGTAACACACACCACAATAACACATGGAACAGATGTCCTGGATGGTCACATGAAACCAAAGTTCCCATTTTTTCCATTTGGTACTGCCATACTGTTGGCCTAGGCATTGAATGCAAGGCCTGCCCTGCGCCACACTTACACACACCCCAATAATCCTTTGAACCCATGTACTAGATGGACACATGAAAACCAAGTTCACATTTTTTGCATTTGTTTCTGCCATATTGTTTGCTTATGTATTGAATGCAAGGCCTGCCCTGAACCAAAGTAACACTCACCCCAATAAGCCTTTGAAGCCACGTACTGGATGGCCAAATGAAAAGCAAGTTCACATTATTCATTTGTGACTCCCATACTGTTTGCCTATGCATTGTATGCAAGGCCTGCCCTGCACCAAAATAACACACACCCCAATAAGCCTTTGAACCCATGTACTGGATGGCCACCTGAAAGCATTGTTCCTATTAATTTTGTACTCCCATATTGTTTGGCTACACAGTGAATTGTTGAGCCTGAAGAACCTGCATTGGTGAATGTCAGTGTTGAGGCTGAATACTTGGCAGTGGACAATTGCAGTGTTGATGCTAAAGACCCAGTGAAGGACAATTGCAGTGTTGAGGCTAAAGACCCTGCAGTTGACAATTGCAATGTTGACGCTGAAGACCCGTCAGTGAAGTATTGCAGTGTTGAGGCTAAAGACCCAGCAGTGGGGCATTTCAGTGTTGAGGATGAACACACAAATCAGTGAAAATTGGAAAAGTTGATCCCGAAGTACCTGCATTGTAGCATTGCATTGTTGAGGAAGAATAGGCCGCAGTGGAGCATTTCAGTGTTGAGCCTGAAGAACCACCAGTGAAGTATAGCACTGTTGAGGCTGAAGAACCTGCATTGGTGAATTGCAGTTGTGAGGCTGAAGACCCTGCATTTTAGCATTGCAGTTTTTGAGGCTGAAGAACTGGCATTGAACTATTTCATTGTTGAAGATGAACAACCAACAAAGTTCACATTATTAGGAAATGGGTCTCCCATACTGTTTGCCTATACTTTGAATGCAAGGACCGCCCTGCACCAAATTCATATGCACCTCAATAAGCCTTTGAACCCACGTACTGCATGGCCACAGGAAAACCAAGTTCAAATTATTCATTTTGCTCTGCCATAATGCTAGCTGATGCACTGAATGCAAGGCTCGTCCTGCACCACATTTACACGCACCCCAATAAGCCTTTGAACCCACGTACTGGATGGCCACAGGAAAACCAAGTTCACTTTATTCATTTTGTTCTGCCATACTGTTAGCCGATGCATTGAATGCAAGCCCCACCGTGCTACAAAGTCACATGCACCCAATAAGCCTTTGAACCCACGTACTGGATGGCCACAGGAAAAAAAGTTCACATTATTCATTTTGTTCTGTCATGCTGTTAGCCGATGCATTGAATGCAAGTTCCGCCCTGCCACAAACTCACATGCACTCAAATAGGCCTTTGAACCCAGGTACTGGATGGCCACCTGAAGCAAAAGTTCCAATTATTATTTTTTTTTTTACACCAGAAAGTTTGCCCATGAAGTGAATGCAAGGACTTACCCAAATTTACAGGCCCCCAAATCCCCCTTGGAAGAAACGTGGAGTCGGGCCTCATAAAATGTTTTCCCATTACAAAGGAGCAGGTCTCATATACTTGGAATGGCCATACACTAAGTGTATGGGCTGACAAACATTTCCCCCTGGAGGTACACATCAACATAGTGTGTAGCCTTTTTTTTACAGACATCATAAACACCCTGGTAAATAGTAACATGGTTTCCTACAGTTGCTGATGGGAAGGTGCAGGTTTTTAGTAAAAATATGGCGGACGAGTCATTGGATTAAGTGATCAGGAAAAGGGGCATTATGACGGCAGGAATGGGAATGTACAGGATTAATAACAGAGGTGGCTATAGGAGGTATGAGATCCAGGACACAGCCTACAATGATTAGTCGCTTATCCACCCACAAGCACAAATTACCAGAATGCTTTTCATGCCTGTCTGAAGATCGGTGTAACAAATGCGCGTCTGAGGCTCTGCATAAAAGATGCCAGGAAAAAATATGTTGCCAAAGATGCACGTGTCTGTATAAATGGCAAAGTGCAACATGCTCGTGAGATGCTGAATAATACAAAGCAGATCATTGTTGAAGGAAAACCAAACAAACTGATGGATGATTGTGAAAAACAAAGTTTAAAAAAGAGTTCACCGGCCATAACTGTCAACACACCAGTGGCACAAGGTTCTGTCTTCATCTATTGTTCACCCATACAGATATTACCAATAATATCCAAATTTCACAGCCGAGAAATATTTGTTCCAGAGTAACAAACACTGTTAAAGGAATGGCAATAAACTTAGTAAACCACGAACCTGGTAAACAACTGATTTCGTCTTTACAAGATATGGACGATTATGGTATTCATGGCAGCTTTGAACTTTACCACAACTCCAATAAGAAGATGAAGATCACAACTGCAGACAATCTGCAAAAAAGCCCGTGATTGTCTGGAAATTCATTTTCTCTTTGGCAAACTTTACCTCTTCCTAAAGTGTTACAGAATGATGCATACACAGCTACCATGTCTACTCAGCATGACACTTTGCCAATCGCCACCTTTATTGCACACAAAGGCTCTAACCAATATATCACGGACACTTGTCACAAAGAGGGCAGTTCATCAGTAGGGCCCACTCATAAAGAGTCTGTCTTTGGCTCTTTAGAAGGCACAAAAATGACCATTAATAATTTGCCTCCAATAGTCACAGAGGAAGATATCATGGAGCTTTTCTCTGTATGCGGTGACTTGAAGCGCAATTGCTTGTTGAGTTCCGGAGTTGCAGAGGTTGTGTTTGTAAGAAATGAAGATGCAGTTGGTGCCTACAAAAAATACAACAACAGATACCTAGATGGACAACCAATGAAATGCAATCTTCCTTTGAATGGTAGTGTGATCACTGATTACATCAGACCAGCTCATACTTCTAAGTTTAAGTGACACTCCATCAAAGAAGGACTGTTAATGTCGAAGAAACACAAACTCCTCCTCCAGTGTTGTTTAAAAGCCTACAGCTAAAGTTGATCCTGATACTATCTTAAAAACACTTTTTAAATCCTCAGGGTCATCAGCAATCACCCAACCACCTGCATTTAAGATTAAGCTCTGATGACACCTACACAACTTGGAGACTGTAATAACAAAGATTCACAATTCACATATGGATCCACCTCAGAGACTTCGTTAAAAAAAATAATAATTGTTTTTTTTTAGCGCTGGTGAGGTGATGAACACCAGCAGGTAGTTGATGTTTGAAAGAGTCTGGCATCAGGCATTGGCCAATTTATCCTGTTCACAGCATTGTATCACAGTACAATTATATAGTAGGGCAGTTGAGTTATTCCATCAAGAATTTCTGTTTTAACCTTGGTCTAGTATTGTGATACAGCACAATTATGGTTCTACAGTTCTGTCAAGGTAGGCTAAATAAATGTTGAATAACTTGTTTAAATGTCTTTTCAATAATCTGTTTCAACTTTAAAGATAATATTTGTTGTTTGGTACCTTTAATATCTGGATTCTTACAAATGGATGTCAGACCTTCATATTCCACTAAATGGGGGAGGGTAATTACTAAGTGTCCACAGACTGTGTTGAAGAGAAATAATTTTTTATGACTAATGTTTCACACTGTAAAAATGTCATTCAGAACTGTTATATCGTAGGCAATAATTGTTGCCCTGCGGCTGAAGCATGTTGTGATATCTGTGATCTGAAGACAGATAAATGTTAAAGGGCAATAGATCACGCTAATAGTTATCTAAATCATAAAATGTGTACAGAAGAATGCTGGGAGGACCTAGATTGATGTTTTCTATCAACTTCATCTTTCATTTAAAATTTGTATGTAATGCTGGTAATTAACGACCGCCGATACGCCTTTTAACGGTGGTAGTTAAGAGTACTTAAACCACAGCGCCGTTAATTAGCGCCCTCCAGAGTCATATTTTCTCTGGGGTCTCGGCTACCGGGGGTAGCCGAGACCCCAGAAAATATGATTCGGGTCATTTTTTACCGACCCCCCTTTTGCGATCGCCATTATTAACCATATAACGGCGACCGCAAAAAAACCCCGTGATTCTGCGTTATCTTTCTCTCTCCTCTGATGTGATCGCACATCAGACAGGAGAGAAATAGGGTCCCTGGGTCACACCGATCTGTCCCCTGTACCTTCCGGTGTCCCCCCGTCCTCTCATGGGTCCAGCACCTCCCGGCGTCTTCTTCCTGTAAAGAAAATTGCGGGGGCATGCGCAGTACGCCCGCCGAATCTGCCGGCCGGCAGATTCATTCATACATTGCAGATACATTTTGATCACTGTGATAAACCCTATCACAGTGATCAAAGTAAAAAAAATTGTAAATAACTCCCCCCCCTTTATCACCCCCTTAGTTAGGGAAATATAATGAAATAAAGAAAATATATTTATTTTCATTTTTCCATTAGGGTTAGGGTTATAATTAGGTTAGGGTTGGAAATAGGGTTAGAATTAGGGTTAGGGTTACAGTTAGTGTTAGGGTTACAATTAGTGTTGGGATTAGGGTTAGGGTTGGGATTAGGGTTAGAGGTGTGTTGGGGTTATGGTTGGAGCTAGAATTGAGGGGTTTCCACTATTTCGGCACATCAGGGGGTCTCCAAACACGACATGGCGTTCAAAAAGTCAAATGGTGCTCCCTCCATTCCGAGACCTGCCGTGCACCCAAACAGTGGTTTACCCCAACATATGAGGTATCAGCGTACTCAGGACAAATTGCACACCAATTTTGGGGTTCTAATTTTTCCTATTACCCTTGGGAAAATAAAAAATAGCTGGCTAAAATATCATGTTTGAAATAAAAAAATACTTTTTATTTTCACGACTCTGCGTTTATAAAATTCTGTGAAGCACTTGGGAGTTCAAAGTGCTCACCACACATCTAGATAAGCTCCTTGGGGATCTAGTTTCCAAAATGGTGTCACTTGTGGGGGGTTTCTACTGTTTAGGCACATCAGGGACTCTCCAAACGTGACATGATGCCCGCAGAACATCCCATCAAAGTCTGCATTACAAAATGGCACTCCTTACATTCCAAGCTCTCCCGTTCGCCCAAACAGTGGTTTCCCCCCACATATGGGATATCAGCGTACTCAGGAAAAATTGCACAACAACTTTTGGGGTCCAATTTCTCCTATTACCCTTGGGAAAATAAAAATATAGCGGGCTAAAAAATCATTTTTAATTAAAAAAATTATTTTTTATTTTCACGGCTCTACGTTATAAACTTCTGTGAAGCACTTGGAGCTTCAAAGTGCTCACCACACATCTAGATAAGTTCCTTAAGGGGTCTAGTTTCCAAAATGGGTCACTTGTTGGGGGGTTTCCACTGTTTAGGCACATCAGGGGCTCTCCAAACGCGACATGGCGTCCAGCCAATTCTGCGTTGAAAAAGTCAAATGGCGCTCCTTCCCTTGCGACCTCTGCCATGCGCCCAAAAAAAGGTTTACCCTCACAAATGGGGTATCATTGTACTCAGGAGAAATTGCACAACAAATCTTGTGGTTAATTTTTTCTTTTAGCACTTGTGAAATTAAAAAAAAATTGTTCTGAAGTAAATTTTTTGCAAAAAAAGTTAAATGTTAATTTTTTCCTTCCACATTGCTTCAGTTCCTGTGAAGCACGTAAAGGGTTTATAAACTTTTTGAATGTGGTTTTGTGCACCTTGAGGAGTGAAGTATTTAGAATGCTGTCACTTTAGGGTATTTTCTATCAAATAGACCCCTCAAAGTGACTTCAAATGTGATGTGGTCCCTAAAAAAATTGGTGTTTTAAAAATGAGAAATCGCTGGTCAACTTTTAACCCTTATAACTTGTAACAAAAAAATTTTGTTTCCAAAATTGTGCTGATGTAAAGTAGACATGTGGAAAATGTTATTTATTAAGAAATTTGTGTGACCTATCTCTCTGATTTAAGGGCATAAAAATTTAAAGTTTGAAAATTGCTAAATTTTCAAAATTTTCACCATATTTCTGTTTTTTTCATAAATAAACGCAATCCATATAAACATTTTTTTACCAATATCGTGAAGTACAATATGTCACGAGAAAACAGTCTCAGAATCAGCGGGATTCGTTGAAGCTTTCCAGAGTTATAACCTCATAAATTGACAGTGGTCAGAATTGTAAAAATTGGCCCGGTCATTAAGCTGCAAATTGGCTCTGTCACTAAAGGGTTAAAAAAAGGTACTCTAGTGTTGACAGGGCGCAGTGCCATACCACCACTATCTATTTGCTTTTCCTGTACAAACCTATAATTTTTTAATAATTGATATTTATTTGTACTCATTGGGAGGGGTGAGGCACAAAAAACGATAGCTGAACTCTGCTGAGACCACAAACATCCCTTTGCAAACAATAACATGGATGTTGCATCACGGAACACAGTCACCCTGGTGTTCTAGTGGTGGTGTTTGAAGACATGTGGAGGATGTGTGGTATCCCATTAAGAAACCATTTCTATGGGATACAGTATATATTGTGCGTTTTCATATAAATGCTTGCCATTTTTATGTGGAGTGGGCATTTTTAATACATTGTGAAACCTGTTGACAGGCAGCACAAAAAGGGTTAATATTCTACTCCCAGGCTTGATCAGATGATCCATCTCAGTTTTAATATGCATAAGGTATCAGGCCTCCATCGATTTTTGTGGGGTTGTGTCATAGCCTACTTATTCACACAATTTTTGTGGCCCAAAAGCAAAACAAATACAGGCAAGATATTTGAGAGTGGCCTGTCTCCGTAAGATGCCTTATCTATCTGTGGGCTACAAATTGTGGCATTTGATTCCTCCATTGAACTGTTTTTCCTGTCTCTTAATAAAGTTATTGACACCAGTTTACTGTAAAAAAAAAAAAAATACCTACAGGCCAGATATTTTACACTCTGGGTTCCCCACACACGGATAACATTTAAGTTTGCTCCACATTCACATTCCATTTGGAGTGAACGTGGAAAATAATGTAGTACATTTAGAAGGGTCAAGGCATGTGGCAAGGCACGGGGAAGTGGACTTGATGGTGATGGTGCATGCAGAGGCTGAGGCTGTTGTCAACCTGAAATTGAGCCACACCAAACACACATTTTCTGGCTCGACCATCCTGTGCCAATTACTAGTTACTAGGGGAACGTATCAGCACACCCCATATTGAACCCACAGCAGTGTTAAAAGGTTGTTGGTTGGATAACAGATAATGCTTCCAATTACTTTGCCACCACCACCAGCACCCTGTCCCACACGATGAAGTCTGAGTAGCCGTGAGTCTGGACCGCATATTCCTCACCTTGATCCACCTTCATCCCACCATGCCGAATGCCTGTAGACAAATGATCCCACACTTGGACACTCCCAAGAGCTTTTCACTTAACCATTTTTACATTCAGGCTTCTCTCATGGTACACTTGAAGAGGGGCAAGATGATATTGCATGTAGTGCTGCCCAAATCTTTGAGCAGCCAGGGTCACATGAAGGCGAGGGTGGAAACGTGTGACAAGAGGTGGACGATGATGACAAACAATTGCCAGAAAGTCAGGAGGAGGACCAGGGTGCGGAAGTGGAAGACGAGGTGGTGGATGATGATATTATTATTATTTGTCGTTTTTATAGAGCAATTTATTCCATGGCGCTTTTACATGTGAAAAAGTGGCAGTCATAGACAAGTACACTGTAACGCTGGTATTATCTGTACCTTGTTTTCCAGCGTTACTTTGCATGTCTTTGCTTTAACCTTTTGCTCCTTTCCCCCTAACCAGCTGGGATACTGTTGTCTGTTACCTGTATGGATGCTGCTCAGTTCCCAGCTCTGCTGCATAGCTGTACTTGCGTGTGTGTCTCCGCTGCGTTGCATGACCACCTGCATGTGCGGTCCCTGGCTACTGCTGTAGAAGCTACCCGTAGGTTGCAAGGTCCTCTGCAGTGGTGCATGACTTACTACGTGTGTTTAGGCTGCAGCCATTGCCAGGTGTCCTTGCTGTGTTGATTTGTGTCTGGCTTTGCATAGGGTGCACGGGCCACACCTTTCCTGCTTTTATGAGGATTGGGTGTGTACTAAGAATTGCTGCTCCAGCCTATCGCTGTGAGGCAGCTCCTATATAAAGTTCGCCGCCCTGTGGGGGGTTGCCAGAGCTTTGCATTGAGTTCCTGAACCTAGCCATGTGTGTTTGTGTGTTCAGCTACTGCTCTCTGTGTGATCAGTTCTGGAGAGCTGATTCCCTTTGTCCTGTCTTGTGTTTCCGCCAGCTCTGGGGGCAGAATACCCAGATCGCCCTTCCTGGAGGCTGCATATCCAGGCCTGTTCCTGTTGTGTCTTGTTTCCTGAATCCCTGATCCTGGATCTGTTCCTGTACCTGAATGTCTGAACTGTGTCTTGTGTTTCCGCCAGCTCTGGGGGCAGAATACCCAGATCGCCCTTCCTGGAGGCTGCATATCCTGGCCTGTTCCTGTTGTGTTTTGTTTCCTGATTCCCTGGATCGGTTCCTGTACCTGACTGTCTGAACTGTGTCCTCTGTGTTATGTTCCTGATGTCCTTCTGTGTCCTGAACCCTGTGCCAGTGACTGTGATTCTTTGCTATATAACCTGAGTTCATCTTGGAAGGAGGAGTCCGGTGTGTGTGCTGAGTTTCTGTTACTCTGTGCTCAGCTTGTTATTTGGTGCCATCCCCGGCCGGCTTCAGTTCAGTCCGGCGGGGCTTGCACCAGACCGCTTGGTTCCTTTTTAGGTCGCTGCCAGATGTCCGGAGTCCGAGGATATTGACCTCTTGTCCAGAGCCTGATGACCACGGCCTGATGTCCAATGCCTGATGACCATGGCCTCATGTCCGAAGTCCAATGACCACTTCCAGATGTCCTGATCCTGTCCTTTCCTGCCTGATGTCTGGAGCCTGCCGATCGTTGCCAGATGTCCGGAGTCCGATGCCAGTGTCCTGATGTTCCTGAGTTCCAGTCCATGTTCCTGAGTCCATGTTCATGAGTCCGTGTTCCTGAGTCCGTGTGTTCCGATGTCCTGCCGGTTCCCCCGTGGTCTATCCTGTGATGACATCTGTCCTGGGTCGGTGTCTGATGTTCTCCTGCTGAGCCTGTGTTACGCCTGAGGCCTGAGAGAGAGGCCGTCCTAGTATGCCCGTGCCAGATGACCCTGGACTGCATCAACCAGTGATGACCCCGCCATCGTCTGACGCTCGTCCTGGGCAGGTGTCTGATGTTCTCCTGCTAAGCCTGTGCTACGCCTGAGAGAGAGGCCGCCCTAGTATGCCCGTGCCAGATAACCCTGGACTGCATCAACCCATGATAACCCCGCCATCGTCTGTAGTCTGTCTGAGGTCGGTGTCTGATGTTCTCCTGCTGAGCCTGTGCTACGCCTGAGGCCTGAGAGAGAGTCCGTTCTAGTTTGCCCGTGCCAGATAACCCTGGACTGCATCTACCCGAGATGTCCTCCTACACTCGTCTGTAATCCTGAGACGTGTACCCTTCGCTGATGTGCGGAATCGGGAGCCCGGCATTATGTTCTGTTTATGTATTGTGCTTGTCTTCAAGTAAACTTTATGTTTCTTCATACCTGAATTTGTGTGGTGTTGTCTAGTCCTGCAGGTCGCCATCTTGCCCACATGCTCAGCTGCCATGGATCCCGGTCACTGCCCTCCCCTAGAGGGGGAACCGCGTTCTAGAGCCCGTTCTCCCACGTCTGTTTCCTCCCTGGTATTTTCAGGTAGTATCTTTATGGGTGCCTTGTTGTCTCGGCAGTAACGGTGTTGGTGCTCACACAAGCACATTCTGCCTATTTCACTTTAGTGGTGTGGCAAGTGTTTAGTTTTGGGCAGGTAATATTAGTTCTTGCTGCAAATTATTTTGGGTTGTATCATTAGTTCTTGTGTGGCACATATTATTTAGTGCACTGTGCTAGCTATATCTGTTTTGTTGGCAGTTTATATTACACTATATATTTTTTGCATTGATTTTATATTTTTTTATGAGGGCACATACATCTATTATACACATATAGTTTAAATGGATAATTATTCTTTTTTCTTTCATCACATTATATGTTGCATTTACTATTTACCTGATTTATTCACAAAATAATACCAGGGTATTGGTTCGTGTGGGGCCGGGTTCCTTTTTATTTATATTGATGTCTGTGCTATTCTACATGTATATTTAATAAAAATTTATATATATTTTTTACTCCCACTGCCTGGGTGAAGTCTTTTCTTCTCTCCCCTGTTCCTCTTGCACGCAGGTGTTTATTCATTCTAATCGGCTGGTTTTCCATCCACTTTTTTCTGATTTGAGAGTTTATTGATGAGGTGGAATTTATTATTATCATTATTTTATATTTATATTTTATTATAGATTTCCACACTGTATTATACTTCAATTCAGTTTGGTTTGTGCCTCCCCTAGTCCGGGCAGGCCCGGGTCTCCCTCTGTGGTCCAGTGGGTCCACATTCCCTTACCATCTGCGACGCATGCCTCACGTCGTCATGGTCTGGCGGCGTGGGAGCATTGGTTAGTTAGGCAAGCTATGCCATGTCCCGACGCCCCGCAGCCATGGGAAGCATTACATACACTAAACATGAGCAATACAAGGCAGACGCAAGTACAGAAGGAGAGAGGACCCTTTCCGCGAAGGCTCACAGTGTACAGGGGATGGGAGTGGATATACTAGGAGAGGGTAAAGCTGGTTGTGCAGTTCAGTAGATTGAGGATCACTGCAGGTTGCAGGCTTGTCAGAATAGTCTGTTCTTCACGTTTGTTTTGAATGTGTCTGTGGTAGGCAGTAGTCTGATGTGTTGGAGTACAGAGTTACAGAGTATGGGTGAAGCACGGAAGAAGTCTTGTATGCAGTTGGGGAAGAAGAGATAAGAGGGGAGTATAGAAGATGTTGAGAGGATCCAAGGGTGCGTGTAGGTAAGTCCAGGGAGACCATGTCACAGATTTATGGAGGAGATAGATTGTGGACAGCTTTGTATGTCATAGTTTTAGGGTTTAGAGTGGAGAGGCTGGGGAATAATGGTGAGACAGGTAGATTAGTCAGGCAGCATAATTTAGGATAGATTTGAGTGGTGCAACAGTGCTATAGGGAGGCCAGAGAGTAGAAGGTTGCAATACTCGATGTGGGATATGATGGGGGTGTGCAAAATCATTTTTGCATTTTCTTGGACAAGTAATGTAAGGATTAGTGAAATGTTTTTGAGTTGGAGCCAGCAGGAGGAGGCAAGGGCTTTGATATATGGCTTGAGAGAGAGGGCAGAGTTGAAGTTCACCCCGAGGCACCGATCATGCGGGACTGGGGAAAGTGATCAGCCATTAACATTGATGGATAGTTCTGGTGGAGGGGTACAGTGAAATGGTTGAAAGATGATGAATTCTGTTTTGTCCATGTTCTTTTTTAGAAAGCGAGCAGAAAATAAGGATTAAATAGTGGACAGACTATGTGTGATTTTGGTCAGTAAGGAGGTGATGTCAGGTCGAGATATGTAGATCTGCATGTCATTGGTGTAGAGATGATATTGCAAACCGTGGAATTTTATGAGCTGTCCCAAGATGAAGGTGTAGATGGAGAAGAGTAGGGGTCCTAGAACTCAGCCTTGGGGAACCCCAAAACAAAGGAGCTGAGGTGAGGAGGTGATGTGGGAGAGGGAGACACTGAATGTCCCCGTAACACCAACACGATGGAAGCTGCCAGTACAGATGTTAGGTCTTCCCGAGTCTAGTGGATTTTTAAAGACTCTGCCGATAACCTCAAACAGGTCAATGCACCACCGGCCATGCCAGCATCATCAGGAGTAGCAAAAATAACAGCCTGTCCAACTCCAGCATGATCAGCACATGGCAGCAAAGCAACCAACTTTATGGGCCAAACACTACGCTCCAGGAACACTGTCTGCGGGTGATACCACTGTTTTTTTCCGCTGTTGTGCGTGCAAGCAAATCCCTTTCCATGGTTATTGTGAAGATGCCTCCAGCCCTGCATCTGCTGTTGCACACAAACTCAAAGAGCACCATCAAAAAGCACATCCACGTCCTTGTCCCAGTGCAGCGTTCAGTTGTCCATACCCCAGTCCTTGGAATGCAAGCAGAAATATCCAGTCAAAGTCACAAAGAGCCCACTACTAAATTCACCCATTTCTTATCTGCTTGTGCTCTAAAAGTTGGCGGAAGCTTTCTGCAACCTCATTTCTGTGTCCATCACAAAGTTCTCTGTCCTCAGCCACCACTATTTCTTCCGATGTGTTGTCACTGCTTTACACAAGCATGTGTCCCACTACATTACCCAGGCCCACAATC
Organism: Oophaga sylvatica; assembly: GCA_033576555.1. Taxonomy (NCBI): domain Eukaryota; kingdom Metazoa; phylum Chordata; class Amphibia; order Anura; family Dendrobatidae; genus Oophaga; species Oophaga sylvatica. The sequence goes on from JARQOD010000009.1 coordinate 147,358,587, forward strand.
ATGCTGCTACTGGTAAAGTATACCTAACCACGGACACATGGACAAGTTCTTGTGGCCAGGGATGGTACATCTCGCTGACGGCACACTGGGTTAACAGTGGAAGCCGGGATCCAGTCGGACATTGGGATGGAACACGTCCTCCGGACACTAAAGATTGCGTGCCCTACATCAATCACGCTTGCCCTCAGTCTACAGATCCTGCACCTCCTCCTCTTCAGCCTCCTTATACAAAATGAACACATCAGTCACAAGCTGGAAGCACTGCAGCACTTCTTCAGCCAAGCGGCAATAGGCTATGTAGAAGCTAATATGCTTGGTGACAAACCAGACAGTGCTGAAGAGTTGTGGACAGCTCTGAAAGAGCATGCCGATGTGTGGCTGACACCGCTGAACCTCCAACCAGGCATGGTCATGTGTGACAATGGCCAGAACCTGCTGATGGCTCTGAGGCTAGACGAGCTCACACACGATCCATGCCAGGCCCATGTGCTTAACCTCATTGTTCAACGATTTCTCAAAAGCGACCCGGAGCTGCCGGATCTGATTGTGAAAGTACACCACCCTGTGTGCCCATTTTAGAAAGGCAGCTGCTTGTGAAAGTACGCCGCCCTGCGTGCCCATTTTAGAAAGTCAAAAAAGAAAGAAAGCACTACTGGAAAAATACGCACACCACAACAATCTACAAAAATAAACCACAATTTTATTGGTACACAAATACAATTAAAACCCAATTAAAAAACCATGAAACTGTGTCCACTCAGAAAAAATAATAATAGTAACACAATAATAACCCCAATATGTAAGAGTAATACATCAATAATAGTGTTGAGCGATACGATACTGCAAATATCGGGTATCGGCCGATATTAGCTGTATCGGACTTTCGATTCCGAGTTCCGATATTGTCGTCTTATCGGATACCGGAATCGGAATTGTCACTGTCACTGTCAGTGTCCGTCGGTCGGGTCTGTCAGGAGTCAGCGGCACTTACCTGGCAGAAGATCTCCGGCGGTCACGGCCTGGACTGTTTGATGGCCGCCATCATCTTTCCCCGGCGGTCACATGCAGTTTCTCGCGATAACTGCAGTGACTGCTGGGTAATCCCGGCCGTAAAGCAGTCAGTCCGATGACGTCACCGCCGGGGAAGCAGGTAATCAGCTGTGCTGCGTCGCGATGACAGGCCCTGCCTGTCATTGCGATGTAGCAGAGCTGGATCGTCGTGGGACATTCGTTACTATGGACTGCGTCGGACAGGTGGTATACTGTTGGTTTGTTTTTTTCCTTTTTTTACAGGAGATCGATGGCGTCGCAGGAATGAGAGTATAATAAAAGAAATGAAAACTGTGTTGTCTCTTTTATTTCATTAAAAGACTTTTTTCTTGCTTTGTCTTGTTTTTATACATTTAAAAACTTTGGGATTAATAATGGATCGGTGTCTTATTGACGCCTATCCATTATTAACCGGGCTTATTGTCACCGTGCAATCAACGGTGACATTAACCCCTTATTACCCCACTTGCCACCGCTACAGGGCAGTGGGAAGAGCCGGGTAAAGTGCCACAATTGGCACATCTTTTGATGCGCCAAATGTGTGGCTGCTGTAGCCTGGTATTATCAGGCTGTTGAGGGCCAAAATCCATGGGCCTTGACAGTCTTTTAATACCAGGCCGCAGCAGTCTGCATTTTACTTGGCTGGTTAACAATAATAGGGGGACCCCTACGCCGTTTTTTTTTCGAGGGGATCCCCTATTTTTGTTAACCAGCCAAGCTAAGCAGACTGCTGTGGCCTGGTATTATCAGGCTGGCAAGGTCCATGGATATTGGATCCTTACCAGCCTGAAAAACCAGGCCTCAGCAGTCTGCTTCATCTGGCTGGTTAACAAAAATAGGGGGGACCCCACGCCAATTTTTTTTTGAGGGGATCCCCTATTTTGTTAACCAGCCAAGATATGCAGACTGCTGTGGCCTGGTATTATCAGGCTGGCAAGGTCCATGGATCTTGGCTCCTTACCAGCCTGAAAAACCAGGCCTCAGTAGTCTGCTTCATCTGGCTGGTTAACAAAAAAAGGGGGACCCCACGCCAATTTTTTTTTGAGGGGATCCCCTATTTTTGTTAACCAGCCAAGATATGCAGACTGCTGTGGCCTGGTATTATCAGGCTGGCAAGGTCCATGGATCTTGGCTCCTTAACAGCCTGAAAAACCAGGCCTCAGCAGTCTGCTTCATCTGGCTGGTTAACAAAAATAGGGGGGACCCAACGCCGCATTTTTTTCGAGGGGATCCCCTATTTTTGTTAACCAGCCAAGATATGCAGACTGCTGTGGCCTGGTATTATCAGGCTGGCAAGGTCCATGGATCTTGGCTCCTTACCAGCCTGAAAAACCAGGCCTCAGCAGTCTGCTTCATCTGGCTGGTTAACAAAAATAGGGGGGACCCCACGCCAAATTTTTTCGACGGGATCCCCTATTTTTGTTAACCAGCAAAGATAAGCAGACTGCTGTGGCCTGGTATTATCAGGCTGGCAAGCAGGGTCGGACTGAGCCACCGGAGAAACCTCCGGTGGGCCCCAGCTCCTGCGTGGTGGGCCCTGATTTGAAAGGATAGGTCGCGGGGCAGAGGGGGCGGTGGCCCCGGGCCCCGCGCTCTGAGGGGGCCCACCCGGAGCTACGCTACAGTAACTGTATCAGCGTGCACAGCATGCCGATACAGTTACATTCTGCGGCAGAGCAGGGAGAATCGATCTTCCAGCTCTGCCGCCCAGAAGCTATGGGGCCTGAACAGGTGTTGGAGGGGCCCGGTGCCAGCAGTGGGCCCCCCACCCATCATCGGAGGGTCAGCTGTATCGGCATCCAGTCGATACAGCTGACCGCATAGAGAGAGAAGGAGCGAGCGCTCCTTCTCTCCCATAATCCCCCTCTCAGCGTCTGACAGCGGGCGTGATGACACCACCTGCCGGCGCCCGCTGTCAGACGCTGAGAGGGAGAACAGTGAGCAGCACAGGAGCCGGGAGGTGAGTATTGTTTTTTTTTTTTTAATGAGGGTGCATTATACTACAGAGGCTGTATATGGGGGGTGCATTATACTACAGAGGCTGTATATGGGGGCTGCATTATAATACAGAGGCTCCATATTGGGGTGCATTATACTACAGAGACTCCCTATGGGGATGCATTATACTACAGAGGCTGCCTATGGGGGTGCATTATAATATAGAGGCTGCCTATGGGGGTGCATTATACTATAGACTCTGCCTATGGGGGTTTATTATAATATAGAGGCTGCCTATGGGGGTGCATTATACTATATTGAGGACTATCTGGTGTATTATGCTGTATGGATGTTATCTAGGGGCCATCATACAGTGTTGGACCCATTAAATAGTTTGGGGACATTAAGGGGTCAGTATATATCCAGTGAGGGGCATTATTCTGTGTATAGGGGAGATGTACAGGGGGAGACTTGGGACATTATTAAATGTAAAGTGGACACTTATTGTTATAGGGGAACTCGGGTTACTGTGACTGTCAAAGGGGCACACAGGGCATTATTACAGTCTAGGGGACAAAATGTGGTCACTGTTTTCTAGGGCACCCGGCATTACTATATTCTAGAGGGGTGCTTTAAAATTTAGAGGTCACACAGAACCACACAGCAGGTGCAGTAATAAGGACACATACGGCAGCAGCAGCAGCTCAGTATTGGGGTATCACGTGCAGTAATAGGGACACATACGGCAGCAGCGGCTCAGTATTGGGGTATCAGGTGCAGTAATAGGGACACATACGGCAGCAGCGGCTCAGTATTGGGGTATCAGGTGCAGTAATAGGGACACATATGGCAGCAGCGGCTCAGTATTGGGGTATCAGGTGCAGAAATAGGGACACATATGGCAGCAGCGGCTCAGTATTGGGGTATCAGCAGGATGAGGAGTTTGTGCAGGTTGAGAATAGTCCAATTGGTGACCAAGACAGTGCTAAAAATATGAGAAGTGAAATGTGTCTTTGTTGTAATCTCTGCAGTCGAGTCCTGGCTGGAGAAGTCGTCATGTCGGTCTGGGCCAGATGGAAAAGAAATGAAAAGTGAACAATTCCATTAGAAAGAACATCAGCGGTAAGTCATTATCTGTACCTGTGCTGTAATCTATTATATGTTCTGTAGGACTGGTATTATTTACCACACACCATATGGCGGTAATATCAATATTGGTCTTTTTATATATTAGATTATTTTTGGCAACAGCGCGGTCGTTTGCTGAGGTTCTCTGATTAGGGGCCCACTCAGAAGTTTCGCCCCCACTAAACCAAAACCCTAGCTACGCCTCTGGCTCTCTCTCTAGTCTTTCTTTCTCTCTCTAGTCTTTCTCGTTCTCTGTTCTTTCTTTCTCGCTCTCTGTTCTTTTTTCTCTCTGTTCTTTCTTTCTCTCTCTCTTTTCTTTCTTTCCTCTCTTTCTTTCTCTGTTTGTTCTTTCTCTCTCGCTGCTCTTTCTTTCTTTTCCTCAGTACCAGCCACTGTGCCCTCATTACCAGTCAGTGTGATCAGCAGTGCTAAATGGGTACGCTTGGGGCGAGGATATGGGTGTGATTAGCTGTTAAATGGGTGTGGTCGGGGCGTTGCCTAAAATTTGCAGCGACGCCCTACGCGCGCCGCAGCCTTTAACCCTCTTTCCTGTCTTCAAAATTTGGGAGGTATGCTGTATGACCTCACTACAACTTCTGGCCATGCTCCTGATGAGCGCGACGGATGGTCTCCTGAGGGATCTCCTCCCACACCTGGACTAAAGCATCCACCAACTCCTGGACAGTCTGTGGTGCAACGTGGCATGGCCTAAAATTTGCTGCAGCAGGCACAGCGTGCCACAGCCTTTGTCCCTCTTTCCCTTCTTCAAAGGTTGGGAAGTATGATTGTGGGCCCCAAGAATATTTTTTCTCTGGTGGGCCCAAGGTACTCCAGTCCGACGCTGCTGGCAAGGTCCATGGATATTGGCTCCTTAACAGCCTTAAATACCATGCCTCAGCAGCAGGGGCGTACATAGAAATCATGGGGCCCCATAGCAAAAGTCTGAATGGGCCCCCCCCAAAAAAAAAAACCCAGAGCCATTGTAAATGTAAAGTGCCAGCACAGTGAGGGGACACATTAAACAAAAAATGTATTATGCCCCCATAGATTGTGCCCCCATAGATGCTCCATAGTATAGGCCCTTATGCTGCCGCAGCTGCTGCAACCAAAAAAAAAAAAAAGACATACTCACCTTTCGTCGCTGGGGGCCAGGTGCCGGTGTCCTGAGCAGGGGTGACACCAGGTGCCGATGTCACCGCTCGCTCAGGGCCCCGGCACCTGAGATATTTACCTGTCCTCTCTCCACTGCTGAGTGCCGCTGTCTTCGGGGTCCTCCAGCAGTGAATGATCAGGCAGAGGTCGCGGCGCGCACTAACGACGTCATCGCGCCCTCTGACCTGAACATTGCAGCAAGAGGACGCGAGCAACGGTGGAACGGGACAGGTAAATATCCCTTATACTCACCCTTCCGCCGGCGCGGTCTGTGCAGCCCCTGCTCTTCTCCCACGGTCTCCGCCGCCAGTGTTCAGCGGTCATGCGGGACAGCTCATTAAAGTCATGAATATGTGCGTATTCATGACTGTAATGAGCGGTACCACCTGACCGCTGAACACAGGCGTCGGAGACCGTGGGAGAAGAGCAGGGGCTGCAGAGACCGCACCAGGAGGGGTGAGTATATAGAAGAGCTGCGCTCCCCCTCCCCCGCCGACCCCCTGGTAGTACTGTGTCAGCACAGCTACCCGACCGTCGAGGGCCCCCTCACCTGTCCGGGCCCCATAGCAGCTGCTTGGTCTGCTTCATTCACGGTACGCCACTGCTCAGCAGTCTGCTTCATCAGGCTGGTTAACAAAAATAGGGGGGACCCGACGCCATTTTTTATTCGAAGGGAACCCCTATTTTTGTTAATCAGTTCCCTCTGACGTCACTGATTGTGTCCCTGGCTGACCTGAAGTGAAAGTGGAAAGCAATCAATTAAGCTTTCCACTTCCTCTCCTGTCAGCCAGGAGAGGAACTCATTCATTTGGGGGTTTACTGTGAGGCTGCAGCATTAGCTGCGGTCCCTGCAGTAAACATTAACCCTTTCTGAAGGATTACACCGTGGGACCTGACTGTGCATGGGATAGGTAAGAATAATTTTGCTTTTTTATTTTATTTTTATTACAGGAAATGGTTTTTGCAGTCAAATAAAAGATGGTCAAAAACATGTGTCTTTATTTCATTAAAATGATTTTTAATTAAAGTGTGTGTGTTTTATTTTTATTTCATGCAATAGGATTAATAATTGATAGTTGTCTAATTGACAGCTCTCAATTATTAACCTGGCTTAAGGTCACCTTTCAATTGCAAGGTGGCTTTAACCCCATATTAACCCATTCGCCACCGCTACAGGGCAATGGGAATAGACGGGCAAAGTGCCAGAAAGGGCAAATCTAATTATAGATTTGTCTTTTCTGTGGTGTCTGGGCGCAGATGTTAGTAGCCAAGGGGGGGCAAAAATAATGGTCCCTCTCTGGGCTATTATTATCTGCCCCCATTCGCTGGCTTTGTCTGTCTCATTGCGAAAATAGGGCGGGAGCCCACGCATTTTTTTTAAACAATTTTACACCTCATATATATATATATATACATGTCATTGAATTTGTGACACATATATATATATATATATATATATATATATATATATATATATTTATATTTATAGTTCATACACTTCTACATAGTATAATAGCCGCTAATTCAATTGCCGGCTTTTGTGAAAATGCAGAACCCGACATGAAATGACACTTGGTGTACATAGGGTTAACCATGTCCTTTGCTATCTGATTTGCACAAACAATTACATCAGTCTATGTGTGCAAAATTTCACACCTGTAGGGGTTAATTAAAGGTGTAAATTCGTAGCAAAAAAGTCCGTTTTTTTTACAACGAATTTACAACTTTAATTAACCCCTACAGGTGTGAAATTTTGCACACATAGACTGATGTAATTGTTTGTGCAAATCAGATAGCAAAAGACATGAAAAGACATGGTTAACCCTATGTACACCAAGTGTCATTTCATGTCGGGTGCTTCTGTCTTTTCACAGAAGCCGGCTTTACCCGGCAATTGAATCAGAGGCTATTTTACTATGTAGAAGTGTATAAACTATACATATATGTATATATATATGTCACAATGACATGTATATATATATATATATATATATATATATGTATTCTATGTGTGTATATTTTTGTGTTTACAACGAAAGAAAGGGTTTTTTTAGTTGCGATATTTTGTTCCCATAGACTTACATGGGACTTCCGGTATCGGTATCGGGTATCGCCGATATTTTAGTGATATCGGCGATACCATTCCGATCCGATATTTTTGGATATCGGAAAGTATCGCTCAACTCTAATCAATAATGATTAGAAAAGACCCCCTACCTGGTGGCTCATGAGGCAAAACAGGTGTAAAAATATATAGCCTAACCTCAATCTGCAACCCGGAAAACTTGATAACCAAGAAAATGAAAACCTCCAAGAAAGAGGGAGGCAACTGTAACGACCTGAATAAATGAACCAGGACCTAATAATCACGGAAAATGCCCAGAGGAGCCCATTTTTACTGGGAGAACCTCCTATAAGAGCCCTAGTGGTGGCATAAAATGTATGCATATTACCCAAAAAGAGTTAGATCCATAAATGATCCCAAAGTCAGGATCCTGAGTGGAGAACAGGAATGGCCCCACGCTTATCGCCCCCACAATGGGGCTTCGTCAAGGGAAGTCATTTTAGAAAGTCAGCTGCTTGTGAAAGTATGCCACCCTGGGTGCCCATTTTAGAAAGTCAGCTACAGCTTCATCCGCCCTTGACGTGCTTCAGCAGCGTTTGCAGCTTATGGCTCACCCACTGGTCTGTAATGTGCCCACACGTTGGAACTCTACACTGCACATGTTGGAAAGGATTTGTGAGCAGAAGAGGGCAGTTGTTGAATACCATCATTAACAAGGTCATCTGTCATGGGTGTATCGCCACAAGGATCGTCGCGATTACACACTCTGACTTCTCACAGCTGAGTTGCTGTTTCTTTGTGTTTGGTAATGAGGGAGTTAATTTTACCTAGCTCTTTGCTAAGACTAGGTCCAGCCTCGCCCGGCTGCTTTTGATTATGTTCTAATTAGATTCCTTCATATACCTGCCAGTCTGCTTGTTAGAGGCCGGTGAAAGCATTCATGTAGTCTAGCAGACTGGATCGGTTCTGAGAATACTTAAGCTAAGAGCTCCTTAGTTGTTTTTACTCTTATAGCTTATAGTTTATCTCTGAGACCTTAGGTGTTCCTACTGTGTGTGAGTGTTGTATGTAAGACTTTATTTACTTTATTTCTTGTCTTTCTTGTATGTCTTTCTGTTCATTAACCGTTACCTGTTCATTCCCTTTGGTGGTAATCAGGGTCCTTCTTAGGACTAGATTACAGTTGGCAGGGATTGATAGGAGACAGGGTTTACGCTGGTGGCCTGGACCTCTGTACCTTTAACAGTACCTCCAGATAGAGGGATTAGTTAGGACCCCAGTTTAGGGTCAGCATAGACCCCGGTCACCCTCTAGCCGGAGACAGCGTATAACGGATTCCGTATTGACCCACTGGACATTGTCAGGTAATTCTATGTTATCATATATCTATGCGCATGTTATATAGTATGTTGCCCTTTTGATATAGATTACTGTCATCACATATATATATCTGCTATACAGCGTGACATCATCGGTATCCATTTGCGACTTTACACATAAGATCTCAGGAGTAGACATGGATGTCAGACATATGTACCATCCTCCCAAACTTTGAGATGTTGAGATGGTGAGAGGCGATGACATCATAATTAGCGTCACCATCCTGCTTCTTTGTGTTTTAATAATACTATTAATCATTATATCTATAGCACTAACATATTTACAGTTTAACATTTTCAAACACAACAGTCCTAACTAAGTAACAATAACAACTTTAACAACAATACAATAATTAAACGAGACGAAAATGACCCTGCTCGTGAGAACTTACAATCTACATTGAGGTGGGAGAAACAAAGTACTGGGGTATATTTATAATTATATATTTACAATGATGTATTTACAATGATAGTGCAGAGGTTAGTCGAAAGTAATGGATGGCCTGAAAGTAAGGAGGAGGAAGAGAGCATGGTCAGTCATCCTCTTGGTGAGGACAAGGAAGTCTTGCCTGTTAGCAGTCTGGCATTCATTGGTTGGTTTATGTTACGCTGCTTTTCCTGTGACCCTCGCGTTCTCCAAATTTTGGCTGACAGTCAGGTAATACTGATTGGTGACACTTCTAGACACATGCTAATAGGAGAACTTGATATCTCTTATTCCAGAGGCAGACAGGTGTGAAAAAATGTTGAAGTACCAGAGGGCCCTTCTTGTGGAATTATTAAAAAAATTCACATCTGAAAATGCTGCCTGTAGAGGTCACAGTTCATTGGACAACCAAGGAGTACAGGTGAGAGATGCACAACTCCAATCAAGCAGAGGCAGTGGAACACTGGCAAAGTTCTGGAGAGTTTTCTCAGACCCTCTCATAGTCCTGGCCCTGAGGCACGGGGTACTCTCATAAGGAGTGCAACATTTGGGAAGATGCTGAGGGAGTACCTTGCTGACCGTACCAAAGTCCTCCATCATTCCTCTGTGCCTTATAATTATTGGTTATCCAAGCTAGACACATGGCATGAACTGGCTCTCTCTACTGCGCACATGCGTTGTACTCATGGTTACGAAGCACACTGCGCCTAGCTTTCTGGCAGTCACTGGGAACATGGCACCTCGCTCTCTTGCAGTACTGCTTTTAGTGTCGGGAGCCAACGGGAACAGTTCTTTGCAGCGGCAGTGCTGTAATGACCGAGCATGCTGCTCAGCCTCTTAAGCGCAGGGGCAGGGGCTCCTTTTTAAAGTCCTCATTCAACAAGTTCAGTATTAGTAGGTGATGGATTGTCAGAATCCAACCCAGGAGCACCAGGCTATGGTAGTTGCGAGTCCTGGCACCGTGCTCTTCCACGTGCTTTTGCTCTGGCTCTTCCAGTCATTATTTAATCTAGATGATTTCGCCTTCGTAATCTAGAGACAGAGTACAACACCGCCCAAGAGTTCACCTTATGCTCCTCAGACTTTCTATCTGCACAGTAACTGCCTCTAGGCTGAAGATGATGATAGTGGTAGTATTTGGTGCATTTAAGACACAGTCACGAACCAGCCATAACAATTTCAAACAAAAGTATTTTTACAGAAAGACTAAACTGTGCAATATGTGGCCTGTATTTTTTGACAGCAAAATAATGTTGAGAACTAGGGTAACACACAGTAAAAACAGTTAAATGGAGCCCTCAAATGCCACTATTTGTAGACCACAGATACATGAGGCATGTCACGGAAATATCACACTGTTCAATATGTGGCCTGTATTAGTAAATTTTTCACCCAAAATACTGTATAGAAATAGAGTAACAGACGGCAAATCCAGTGTTATGAAGCCCTGAAATGACACAATTTTTAGCACACAGATAAATAGGTGTCTGATAGAGATACCACATTGTTCAATATGTGGTCTGGATTTATTTATTTTTTTCACCCAAAAAAGTGTATAGAAATAAGGTAAGACAACGCAAAAAAAGGGAATATAGCCCTGAAATGCCTCAATTTTAAGCACAGAGAGATAGGCATCTGACACACATACAACACTGGTCAATATGTGGCCTGGATTTATTTTTTTTTACACCAAACGACTGTATACAAATAGGATAACAGACAGCAAATCCAGTGTAATGTACCCCTGAAATGCCACAATTTTTAGCACACAGAGAGATAGGCATCTGAAACAGATACAACACTGGTCAATATGTGGCCTGGAATAATTTTTTTTACACCAAACGACTGTATACAAAATACAAATAGGGTAACAGGCAGCAAATCCAGTCTAATGTACCCCTGAAATGCCACAATTTTTAACACACAGAGAGATAGGCGTCTGACACAGATAAAACACTGGTCAATATGTGCCCTGAATTTATTTTTTTACCCCAAAAGACTGTATACAAATAAGGTAAGACACAGTAAAAAAGGGGAATGTTGCCCTGAAATGCCACAATTTTTAGAACACAGAGAGATAAACGTCTGACACAGATACCACACTGGTCAATATGTGGCCTGGATTTTTTTTTTTACCCCAAAAGACTGTATGCAAATAGGGTAACAGACAGCAAATCCAGTGTAATGTACCCCTGAAATGCCACAATTTTTAGCACACAGAGAGGTAGGCATCTGACACAGATATCACACTGGTCAATATGTGGCCTGGATTTTTTTTTTTTTTACCCCAAGAGAATGTATACAAATAGGGTAAGACACAGCAAAAAAGGGGAATGTTGCCCTGAAATGCCTCAATTTTAAGCACAAAGATAGATAGGCATCTGACACAGATGACTCACTGGTAAATATGTGGCCTGGAATTATTTTTTTTTACCCCAAAAGACTGTATACAAATAGCGTAAGACACAGCAAAAAAAAGGGGAATGTTGCTCTGAAATGCCACAATTTTTAGCACAAAGATAGATAAGTGTCTGACACAGATACTACACTGGTCAATATGTGGCCTGGATTTATATTTTTACCCCAAAATACTGTATTCAAATAGGGTAAGACACAGCAAAAAAAAGGAATGTTACCCTGATATGCTACAATTTTTAGCACACAAAGAGATAGGCGTCTGACACAGATACCACAGTGGTCAATATGTGGTCTGGTTTTATTTTTTTTTATCCCAAAAGATTATATACAAATAGAGTAACAGATAGCAAATACAGTGGAATGTAGCAATGAAATGCCACAATTTTTAGCACACTGATAGATCAGGCATCTGACTAAGAGAACCCACTTTCAAATATCTGCCCTGTATTTTTTTTTGGAGGGGGCAGCAAAATTGCATCAATAAGTAGACTATGGCACAATAAAAAAATTCTATAGAGGCCTGAAATGGCAAATTTTTTAGCGCAATGATATGCAATCCATGTGGTGGACAAAACCCAGTGTTAAGCATCTGCCCTGTAGCTAAATTTTTTATGCAGATAAATATATTTTGGGCAGCAAAATGGTGTCAAAAATTGTATAAGACACTCCAAAAAAATTATAGAGTAGCACAAAAAATGGCAGATTTTTAGGTGCACTCAGATGTCAGGCCTGGGACAGTCAAACTCATTTAACCCCTTAATGTCCACTGACGTGCAGAGTCCGTCATGGCAAGGTGTCAGTTCCGGCACCAGGACGGACTCTGCACGTCATAGCTTTGATCTACCACTGCGTGTAAACACGCAGTGGTAGATCAGTGCCGACAGCTGTCACAGACAGCTGACAGGCACGGCAAGCGGTGCAGGGACCTTTGCCGTCGGTCCCCGCACCTACAGCGCTGTGCTTGGTCAGTCCATCTGACTGACCAAACACAGCAGCGATCGTGCAGGAGAAGCTGAAATTTCAGCTTCTCCAGCGCGATCAGTGCAGGAGCCGGCGCTGCAGTGGCCAGGCTTCCTGCACTGACAGCCAGGAGCGGAGCCCCCACCGCCCCTGGCTGTTAACCCCCTGACTGCTGCGATCGAGCGCGATCGCAGAGCTCAGGGGGGGAGGCAGAGGGTCGGGAGCTCCCTCTGCCTCAGATCGGCACCCTGCAATGTATTTGCAGGGCCCGATCTCTGCCTTGATGACCCGGGGGTTGTCATGACAACCTCCGGGTCATCTAGCTACGGAAAGCTGCTGTGATCATTGTCACAGCAGCTTCCACTTTAGTTGCAATGCATTGCAATGCCAGAGCATTGCAATGCATTGTAACTGCAATAAAAAGTAAAAAAAGTGAAAGTCCCATAAAGGGACAAGTTTAAAAAAATCATTTTTTTTAAAAAATTGTAAAAAAAAATATTAAAAAATAATTTAAAAAAAAATCCCCTAAAAAATACACATTTTTATGTAATAAAAAAAATAAAAAACAAAAAACATACACATGTTAGGTATCGCCACGTCCGTAAAAATCCCATCTATAAAAGCGTAACCCTAGTTAACCCCTTCAGTGAAAGCCGTAAAAAAAACACAAAAAAGTAGTAAATTATACTTTTTCCAAGCGGTATCATTATACCGCTTGGAAAAAGTGCAATAACACGCGATCAAAAAGTCAGATATAAATAATCATGGTACCGCTGAAAACCTCATCTTGTCCTGCAAAAAACAAGCTGCTATACAGCATCATCAGCGAAAAAATAAAAAAGTTATAGCTCGCGGAATAAACTGATGCAAAAATAATTATTTTTTCTATAAAATTTTTTATTGTGTAAAAAAAGCCAAAACATAAAAAAAGATATATAAATGAGGAATCGCCGTAACCGTAGTGACCCGAAGAATAAAGCTGCTTTATCAATTTTACCACACACGGAACGGAGGGAAAAAAAAAAAACAATTCCTGAATTGCTGATTTTTGTTCATTCTGATTCCACAAAAATCGGAATAGGAAACAATCAAAAAACGTTATGTGCCTGAATATGGTACCAATAAAAACGTCAGCTCGTCCCGCAAAAAATAAGCCCACAGATAACTCTGTCGGCCGAAATATGGAAAAATTATAGCTCTCAAAATACGGCGATGCAAAAATTTCTTACAAAAAATTATTCCAAGAAAAAGCATCTTTTAGTGTGTGACAGAAGCGAAACATGAAAAAAGGGTGTAAATCTGGTATCGCTGTAATCGCACCAATCCGAGGAATAAAGTCGCCTAATCACTAATACCGCACGAGGAACGGCGTAAAAAAGAAAACCAATTCTTCACCTTTTGTGAATTTGTTCATTGTGCCTCCCAAAGATCGCAGTAAGGCGATCACAGTGGTTCCCCCCCACATATGGGGTATCAGCGTACTCAGGACAAAATGCACAATAGCTTTTGGGGTCCTATTTCTCCTGTTACCCTTAGAAAAAAAAAATTTGGGGCAAAAAGTTCATTTTTGTGGAAAAAAATATGATTTTTTTATTTTCACGGCTCTACATTATAAACTTCTGTGAAGCCCTTGGGGGTTCAAAGTGCTGACCACACATCTAGATAAGTTCCTTGGGGGGTCTAGTTTGCAAAATGGGGTCATTTGTGGGGGGTTTCTACTGTTTAGGCACATCAGGGGCTCTCCAAGCGCGACATGACACCCGCAGACCATTCCATCAAAGTCTGCATTTAAAAACGGTGCTCCTTCCCTTCCGAGCTCTGCCATGCGTCAAAATAGTGGTTCCCCCCCAGATATGGGATATCAGCGTACTCAGGACAAATTGCACAATAGCTTTTGGGGTCCTATTTCTCCTGTTACCCTTATAAAAATAAAAATTTGGGGGCAAAAATATTATTTTTGTGGAAAAATATATGATATTTTTATTTTCACGGCTCTACGTTATAAACTTCTGTGAAGCACTTGGTGGTTCAAAGTGCTCACCACACATCTAGATAAGTTCCTTGGGGGTCTAGTTTCCAAAATGGAGTCACTTGTGGGGGTTTCTACTGTTTAGGCACATCAGGGGCTCTCCAAACGTGACATGACACCCGCAGACCATTCCATCAAAATCTGCATTTGAAAAAGGCGCTCCTTCCCTTTCCAGCTCTGCCATGCGTCAAAATAGTGGTTTACCCCCACATATGGGGTATCAGCATACTCAGGACAAATTGCACAATAACTTTTGGGGTCCTGTTACCCTTTGGAAAATAACAATTGGGGGTGGAAAGATCATTTTTGTGGAAAAGATATGATTTTTTAATTTTACTGCTCTACGTTATAACCTTCTGTGAAGCCCTTGGGGTTCAAAGCTTTCACCACACATCTAGATAAGTTCCTTGGGGGTCTAGTTTCCAAAATGGGGTCACTTGTGGGGGGTTTCCACTGTTTAGGCACACAGGGACTCTCCAAATGCGACATGGCGTCCAATCTCAATTCCAGCCAAAAAAGTCAAATGGCGCTGCTTCCCTTCCAAGCTCTGCCATGCGCCCAAATAGTGGTTTACCCCCACATATGGGGTATCAGCGTACTCAGGACAAATTGCACAATAACTTTTGGGGTCCTTTTACCCTTTGGAAAATAAAAATTGGGGGTGGAAAGATCATTTTAGTGGAAAAGATATGATTTTTTAATTTTACAGCTCTACGTTATAACCTTCTGTGAAGCCCTTGGGGGTTCGAAGCTCTCACCACACATCTAGATAAGTTCCTTGGGGGTCTAGTTTCCAAAATGGGGTTACTTGTGGGGGGTATCCACTGTTTAGGCACACAGGGGCTCTCCAAATACGACATGGCGTCCAATCTCAATTCCAGCCAAAAAAGTCAAATGGCGCTGCTTCCCTTCCGAGCTCTGCCATGCACCCAAATAGTGGTTTACCCCCACATATGGGGTATCAGCGTACTCAGGACTAATTGCACAATAACTTTTGGGGTCCTTTTATCCTTTGGAAAATAAAAATTGGGATGAAAAGATCATTTTTGTGGAAAAAATATGATTTTTTAATTTTACGGCTCTACGTTATAACCTTCTGTGAAGCCCTTGGGGGTTCAAAGCTCTCACTACACATTTAGATAAGTTACTTGGGGTCTAGTTTCCAAAATGGGGTCACTTGTGGGGTGTTTCCACTGTTTAGGCACACAGGGACTCTCCAAATGCGACATGGCGTCCAATCTCAATTCCAGCCAAAAAAGTCAAATGGCGCTACTTCCCTTCCAAGCTCTGCCATGCACCCAAATAGTGGTTTACCCCCACATATGGGGTATCAGCGTACTCAGGACTAATTGCACAATAACTTTTGGGGTCCTTTTATCCTTTGGAAAATAAAAATTGGGATGAAAAGATCATTTTTGTGGAAAAAAATGATTTTTTAATTTTACGGCTCTACGTTATAACCTTCTGTGAAGCCCTTGGGGGTTAAAAGCTCTCACAACACATTTAGATAAGTTACTTGGGGGTCTAGTTTCCAAAATGGGGTCACTTGTGGGGGTTTCCACTGTTTAGGCACACAGGGACTCTCCAAATGCGACATGGCGTCCAATCTCAATTCCAGCCAAAAAAGTCAAATGGCGCTGCTTCCCTTCCGAGCTCTGCCATGCGCCCAAATAGTGGTTTACCCCCACACATGGGGTATCGATGTACTCAGGAGAAATTGTACAACAAATATTGTGGTTCATTTTCTACTGATACCCTTGACAAAATTTTAAAAAATTGTGTCGAATGAAAAATTTTGGGAAAAAAAGTTAAATGTTAATTTTTTCCTTCCACATTGCTTCAATTCTTGTGAAGTACCTAAAGGGTTAATAAACTTCTTGAATGTGGCTTTGAACACGTTGAGGGGTGCAGTTTTTAGAATGGTGTCACTTTTGGGTATTTTCTGTCATATTGACCCCTCAAATTCACTTCAAATGTGAGGTGGCCCCTAAAAAAAATGATTTTGTAAATTTTGTTCAAAAAATGAGAAATTGCTGGTCAACTTTTAACACTTATAACTTCCTAACAAAAAAAAATTTTGGTACCAAAATTGTGCTGATGTAAAGTAGACATGTGGGAAATGTTATTTATTAACTAATTTTTGTGACATATCTCTCTGATTTAATGGCATAAAAATTAAAAGTTTGAAAATTGCAAAATTTTAAAATTTTTTGCCTTATTTCCGGTTTTTTCATAAATAAATGCAAGTTATATTGAAGAAATTTTACCACTATCATGAAGTACAATATGTCTCGAGAAAACAATCTCAGAATCGCCAAGATCCGTTGAAGCGTTCCAGAGTTATAACCTCATAAAGAGACAGTGGTCAGAAATGTAAAAATTGGCCTGGTCTTTAACCTACAAAATGGCTTGGTCGTTAAGGGGTTAAAATAGCTATTTTCACGCTGTACTATGAAAAGGATCTGCCTGTATTCTGCAGTGTCAACAAGCAATTAGAGGAAAAAAGGGGTTCTGGATTGCTTTGGAAAAAAATAATCAAGATTAAGACTAAAAAAAAATTGCTGCCCACTGAGACCTAGGGCTGTGTAGATATGGTCAATATAGCTTATAGGCAGCAGCAACAGCAGACAGTAATGGAATGGACCCTCTTGATGTATGCAATGAAGTATGCCACATAGAATGCCTGTCTGCTACTGAGATCTATACCCACATACAGTGCATACATGCCTTGCACTGATATGTATATATGCACATACTCTCCCTGCCTACCTTGCACACCAATCTATATACGCCGTAATTAGTCTTCAGAAGTACTGTTGATTAAGCTGGATTTGTGTCTTCTTTGACGTTAGACCAACACTACCTTCTAAACCCCCATATCTGACCATATCTCGGCAGCAGCTTTCCCTACACTCGCTAATTCAAGAGCAGACTGAGCCGAGTCTGGCGCCACCAGGTCTCCTATACACCTGATGATGCTGTGCGGCCAGCCAATTACTGTAATACCACAACAAAGATGGATGCAACATAACAATGCTTGGCAGACAATTCCTGTATGTTGATTGGTGCTCTAAAGAGTGCCAAAATGCAGGGTGTGCACCTGTACTCCCGCCTAGAAAACATGGAAATGCACGGTGCTCGCCGAGTACTGTGAGTACAGCGATGCTCGGGCGAGTAAGGAGTATTACCGAGCATGTTCGCTCATCACTAGTTATAACCTATGGGTGAGCAATATAATACCAATACATATTTAATAATTTTTTTGATGGTTATATACTTATGAAATGTACTTCAGACCATGGAATAGTCTATGTGTGTGCAATATAATACCAATACATTTTTTAACAAGTTTCTTTTAGTCTTATATAATAACAAAATGTATCAAGAAGATGTAATACCCTATTGATGAGCAATATAATACCAATAAATTTTGAACATATTACCTGAGGGTTACATACCATCGAAATATACTCCAGACCATGGAAAATCCTATCAGTGTGCAACATAAAAATGATAAATTTTTTAACAAGTTTTTTGAGGCTTATATAGCAAATAAATCTACCCCAAAAAATGTAATACCTATGAATGAGCAATATTTTACAGATAAATTTTGAACACGTTTTTAAAGGCTTATATATTAACAAAATGTACCTAAGAAGATGTACTACCCTATGAATGAGCAATATAATACTGATACATTTTTAAACAAGTTTTTTGAGGATTAAATACCAAGGAAATGTTTTCCAGATTACAAAATAGTCTATTTATGAACAATATAATAACGATAACATTTTGAAAAAGTTTTTGAGGGTAATACTGTATACCACTGAAATGAACCCAAGAAAAAGTAAACGTCTTTAGCTGAGCAAAATAATAATGATAAAGCTTTTTCATGTTTATATAACAACAAAATGTATCCCATAAGACGGGAAAAGTGTGCGTTAGGGGTCGAATTCCCGCTCCTGCACAAGGGGAATCTGGAGCTATCCCTGCTGCAGTCTCCCATCCATCTCCGGCTGCAGTGGAACCTGCTCAGCAGAGATGTCGGTCCCAGCGTCTTGCTCAGTCTAGTGCTGTGCAGAGAATGACTGCTGCCACTCCAGGTCCTGCCATTGTAACTAGTGCAGGTCAGCGGCAAGCAGACTCAGTTGGGACTAAGTCCTGTGCTTTCCATTCTGAGCATGCCCAGGGTAAGATCTCTCATAGGAGATCAGGGGTCACATGCTCAGCTACTGCAGTGACTCCCATTGGTTCTCCTGGAAGGTCCTGAACCTGCTTGAGTTCTGGGGCAGGCTTCCATTGGTTCTTCCAGGAAGATCTTGCAGTTGCTGCTGCTATAAAAGGGTTGCACAGCCGCACGGCCATGTGCTAGTGTCAATTGCATTATGTGCTTTGCGCCAATGTGATCATGCATGCATGTGGTTAGGGCCCGGCTGAAATAAGCCCCTAGAATATCGGCACCTCCGGTGAGGAGATTTGTGTGCACGTGGTTAGGGCTTGGCTGAAATAAGCCCCTAGAATACCGGCTTCTCCGGTGAGGAGATTGCTTTTCTGACTGCATGACCATGGACTGCTATCTGCACAGCAGTTATCTGTGTATCCCTGTGGAGTTAACAGGACACAGTACCTATTTCTACCTCTGCGACTCTGTGAAGTAACAGAGTTCGCCTATACCGCCATCTTAATAGCAGCAGGCTCTGCCTGCATGGTGGACCCCAGGCTGCGAACGCACCCACTATTTATATTTATCTGGTGCGTTCCGCAGACTCTAACAGTGTGTAGGTGAGAAATTAAATACAGCAAAAAATTTAACTTTTTTTGGCAGTATTATACATCATAAAAAAGTGCCGTAGCGCAAGGAATTGTGTTTTATGGAACTCAGCTAAATTTTTTAACACTATTTGGAAGTGCTTCATATCATAGAAATGTACCCAATACCACATACTGTAACACTTTATTTTGGGGTTCAAGTTGCCGCTGCTGCACAAAGGGAGTCTTGAACCAGTCCTGCTGCAGTCCCCCATCCATCTCCATTCGCAGTGGATCCTGCTCAGCTTAGATGTTGGTCGCAGCATCTCACCCAGTCTAACAGTATGCAGAGGATTACTGCTGCCTCTCCAGGCTCTGCTATTGTGGCCAGTACTGGTTAGCGGCGAGCAGACGTCTTTAGGACAAAGTCCTTGTTTTCCCCTTCTGAGCATGCCCAGGGTGAGATCTCTCATTGGAGATCAGGGGTCACATGCTCAGGTACTGCAGCAGTTCCTATTGGTCCGCCAGGAAGGTCCTGTGACTACTGGTGTTCTGGAACAGTTTCATTGGTCCTTGCTTCTGGCAGGTCCTGTAGCTGTTACAATAAAAGGGTGGCATGGCTGGGCCGCCATGCGCTAGTATCAATTGCATTATGTGCTATGCGCCAGTGTGATCATGTACGCATGTGGTTAGGGCCCGGCTGAAATAAGCCCCTAGAATACCGGCACCTCCGGTGAGGAGATTTGGGTGCAAGTGGTTAGGGCTTGGCTGAAATAAGCCCCTAGAATACCAGCTTCTCCGGTGAGGAGATTGCTTGATTGCGTTGCTTTCAACATGATCACGGACTGCTATCCGCACAGCAGTTATTTGTGTATCCCTGTGAATCTAACAGGACACAGTCTTTTTCTCAGCGGCTCTGTGACGCAACAGGGTTCGCTGTTATGTTTCGGTAGCTGAGGAGTGCAGGTAAAAAAGGCAATACACCAGAGCAGTTGGAATCTATGAGATTGCAGTACCCTGACTAACCACCACAACTAGAGGCAGCCGTGGAGCGTTCCTACGTTGGTCCTAGACGCCTCGTCACAGCCTGAGAAACTAACTACACCTAAAGATAGAAACAGGAAAGCTATCTGCCCCGGAGCAGAACCCCAAAGATAATAGAAAGCCCCCAAACAAGTAATGGCGGTTAGACAAGAAGAAATACTGACACAGAAAGAAAATAGTATGAGCAAACGCTGGGGCCCAAACTAACTAAATAGAAAAGGATAGGAAGGGTACTTACTGCAATCCCAGAAAACCCTGAAAAGCACCAACTCTACTAATTTCAAAATCACCTGAGATCACACGACCTCTACCACCTAAATTAGTTCTCTGGTGTAACAAAATCAAAACAGCAGCCACTGAAAAAACTGGAAAAAGCAAAAGTACAAACATCAGTGGCTGAACTAAACTGAGAGGGCAAAAGCCCCCGGAGGGGACCCAGAAGGCCCCCAAAGAAGTGCAGGAAAAAATGCAAAAATATAGCACAAAAACAAAAAGAAGAAAATATCTTATCTGTTAGCAGGAGATGCAGACACGACACAGCAGGCTACAAGGGAAACAGGAATGAAGGATTCAGACCAGAACAATTGATCACCGGCAACCCTGATGGGAAGGTGACTCCTTTATATAAGACCAGTCAGTAACACCTGATTCCCAGTCCTCAAAATCTTCACTGAACAGACCAGTACCGCTTGTAACCACCAGAGGGAGTCTCTGCTCAGAACTCATCTCAAACCCATTCACAACAGTACCCCCCCCTTGAGGAGGGGTCACCGAACCCTCATTTGAGCAACCAGGTCGGTCAGGATGAGTTCTATGATACGCACGGATGAGTCTCCTAGCATGGATGTCCGAAGCAAACACCCAAGAATTGTCTTCCTGACCATAACCTCTCCACTTAACCAAATACTGGAGTTTCCGTCTAGAAAAACGAGAATCTAATATTTTCTCAACCACATACTCCAGA
Source organism: Oophaga sylvatica (assembly GCA_033576555.1). Lineage (NCBI taxonomy): Eukaryota > Metazoa > Chordata > Amphibia > Anura > Dendrobatidae > Oophaga > Oophaga sylvatica. The sequence continues at coordinate 147,379,890 of JARQOD010000009.1, forward strand.
TTGCCCTCAACCAAAACAGGGTCAGGAGGCACAGCAGCAGGAACCACTGGCTCAACAAACCTCTTCAACAAGGACTTGTGGAACACGTTATGGATCTTAAATGTCCCTGGAAGAAGCAAACGAAAAGAAACAGGATTAAGAATCTCAATGATCTTATAAGGTCCAATGAACCTAGGCTTAAATTTAGGAGATGCTACTCTCATAGGAATATTCTTTGAGGACAACCAGACCAAGTCCCCCACTTTAAACCGAGGACCATCAGTCCTATGCCGGTTAGCAAACCGCTGGACCTTCTCCTGAGAGAGGGACAACCTCTCCACTACCTGGTCCCAAATCTGTTGCATACGCTCCACAACAGAGTCAACACCTGGACAGACAGAAGCCTCCGTCTGTCCTGAAGAAAATCGAGGGTGAAACCCAGAATTACAGAAAAACGGAGACATCAAAGTGGCAGAGCTAGCCATATTATTAAGAGCAAACTCAGCCAAAGGCAAAAAAGAGACCCAGTCATCCTGATCAGCAGACACAAAGCATCTAAGATAAGTCTCCAATGCCTGGTTTGTTCTCTCAGTTTGACCATTGGTCTGAGGATGAAAAGCCGAGGAGAAAGACAATTGAACACCCAGTTTAGAATAAAAAGTCCTCCAAAATCTGGAAACAAACTGGACTCCTCTGTCAGACACAATGTTCTCAGGAATGCCGTGTAAACGAACCACGTGCTGAAGGAACAACGGCACCAATTCAGAGGAGGAAGGCAACTTAGGTAATGGCACAAGATGTATCATTTTGGAAAACCTATCACAAATTACCAGATGGTGGTCATTCTCTGAGAAACAGGAAGGTCGGAAATGAAATCCATAGAGATATGGGTCCATGGTCTCTTGGGCACAGGCAATGGCATCAACAAACCACTAGAGCGAGAGCAAGGCTTGGAGCGAGAGCAAGTCCCGCAGGACTGCACAAATTCCCTGACATCACGAGACAAGGTAGGCCACCAAAAGGACCGACTAACCAAGTCTCTGGTACCAAAAATTCCGGGATGCCCAGCCAATGCGGAACAATGAATCTCAGACATCACACTCTTTTTCCACTGGTCCGGGACAAACAATTTTCCAACAGGGCAGCACTCGGGCCTATCCTCCTGACACCCCTCCAGAGCAAGTCTCAAATTGGGCGAGATGGCGGAAAGAACTACACCCTCTTTCAAAATAACAGAAGGATCAGATAACTCAGGAGAGTCCGCAAGGAAACTCCTCGAGAGGGCATCCGCCTTAACATTCTTAGTGCCAGGAAGAAAGGAAACCACAAAATTAAAACGTGTGAAAAACAAGGCCCACCTGGCCTGTCTAGGATTGAGTCGCTTGGCAGATTCCAGATAGACCAGATTCTTATGGTCCGTAAGGACCATCACCTGATGTTTGGCTCCCTCCAGCCAATGTCTCCACTCTTCAAAAGCCCACTTCATGGCAATAACTCCCGATTACCCACGTCATAATTACGTTCAGTAGGAGAAAATTTTCGAGAGAAAAAGGCACAAGGGTTACTTTTAGAGGTCTCTGGATCTTTTTGGGACAAAACGGCACCTGCCCCAATTTCAGAGGCATCAACCTCCACCTGAAATGGCAGAGAAACATCAGGCTGCCGTAGAACAGGAGCAGAAGTGAATCTCTGCTTAAGTTCCTGAAGAGCAGAGACTGCCTCAGGAGGCCAATTCACCACATCAGAACCCTTTCTGGTCAAATCAGTTAATGGTTTAACAATAACCGAGAAATTACCAATAAATTTACGATAAAAATTGGCAAAACCCAAAAATCTCTGAAGAGCCTTTAATGAAGTAGGTTGGACCCAATCACAGATGGCCTGAACCTTGACCGGGTCCATTTCAATAACAGATGGGGACAAAATGAATCCCAGAAATGAGATCCTCTGTACGCCAAAAAGACACTTTGATCCCTTCACATACAGAGCATTCTCTCTCAAAATCTGGAACACAGTTCGAACATGTTTCACATGAGAGTCCCAGTCATTAGAAAAAATCAAGATATCATCCAAATAAACAATCAGAAATTTGTCCACAAAATCCCTGAAAATGTCATTCATGAAGGACTGGAAGACGGAAGGAGCATTAGTGAGCCCAAAGGGCATCACTAGGTACTCAAAATGCCCTTCAGGGGTATTGAATGCCGTCTTCCATTCATCCCCGTGCTTAATGCGAATAAGGTTATACGCCCCCCTGAGGTCAAGCTTGGTAAACCAAGTAGCGTTTTTCACCCTGGAAAACAGGTCAGAAATCAAGGGTAACGGGTATTGATATTTCACAGTAATATTGTTCAAGAGACGATAATCAATACACGGCCTTAATGAACCATCTTTTTTGGCCACAAAGAAAAAACCGGCACCTAAGGGTGAAGAGGATGGTCTGATATGACCCTTCTCCAATGATTCCTTGATATAAGACCGCATAGCGTCATGTTCAGGTACAGACAAGTTAAAAAGGCGACCTTTAGGGAATTTACTACCAGGCACTAATTCAATAGCGCAGTCATAGCTCCTATGGGGAGGCAAGGATGCAGATTTACTTTCGCTAAACACATCAGAAAAATCAATCAAAAAGTCAGGAACATCCTGAGCCTGGGGGGAGGCAGAAAAAACAGGAGTGTTGGTATTAACACATTGGCAGCCCCAACTAGTTACAGACACAGATTTTCAATCCAAAACAGGATTATGAGACTGTAACCAAGGGAAACCCAGCACGATAATGTCATGCAGATTATACAGTACCAAAAATTTGCAGCACTCCTGGTGATCAGGTTCAACCCTCATTATCACCTGAGTAGAAAACTGGGGTTTATTCTCAGCCAAAGGGTAGAATCGATCCCCAGTAGGGGAATAGACTTCTGTAGGGGTATCAAGGGAAACCCACAACGTTTAGCAAAATCATAATCCATCAGGTTAATAGCTGCTCCAGAATCAACGAAAGCCTGAGCAGAAAATGAGGACAGAGAGCATATCAGAGTGACAGTTAATAAAAACTTAGTCTGAACACTACCCAAGACAACTGAGCGTGCAAAACGTCTTCCCCGCTTAGGGCAGACTGAAATAGCATGAGAGGCATCACCACAGTAGAAACATAACCCATTGCGTTTTCGAAACTCATGACGCTGTGCCCCAGACACCACTCTATCACACTGCATGGGTTCAGAAGCTGGTTCACAAGGCAACACCATTCCATGCAAACTTCTCCGCTCACGCAAACGTCTGTCAATTTGAATCGCTAATGACATAGAATCATTGAGACCAGAGGGGACAGGGAATCCCACCATAACATCCTTTACATTATCTGACAGACCCTTCCGGAAAAGGGCTGCCAAAGCATCGTCATTCCATTTGGTCAGGACTGCCCACCTACGGAATCTCTGACAGTATAACTCAGCGTCATAAGGCCCCTGATTTAATGCCAACAAGGCTTTTTCAGCTTGATCAGTGACATTAGGCTCATCGTACAATAACCCCAAAGCCTGAAAAAATGCATCAACATCACTCAAAACAGGATCCTCAGGTGTCAGGGAAAAAGCCCAATCCTGAGGATCGCCGCGCAGGAGAGAGATGATAATTTGAACCTGCTGCGCTGCGTTCCCTGAGGACTTAGATTTTAAGGCAAAAAACAATTTACAATTATTTTTGAAATTCTGAAACTTAGCTCGATCCCCCAAAAACAAATCTGGCATGGGGATCCTAGGTTCCACAACAGGCAACCTAGCAAGATATTCAGCAATACTCTGAACCTCAGTGGCAAGCTGATCCACACGGCCAGACAACCGTGCAAACTCCATTGAGAGAAAAGATCCTCCCCCGCACCCAGAGATACAGAGGGAAAAAAATGCAACAAACAGAAAAATATCTCTGACAACTCTGACAACCTTTTTTCTTTCACAATATTTTTTCCCTTCTGTGAGTACCATACAATTTTAAATTTTTAGGGCCCGTGATACTGTTATGTTTCGGTAGCTGAGGAGTGCAGGTAAAAAAGGCAATACACCAGAGCAGTTGGAATCTATGAGATTGCAGTACCCTGACTAACCACCACAACTAGAGGCCGCCGTGGAGCATTCCTACGTTGGTCCTAGACGCCTCGTCACAGCCTGAGAAACTAACTACACCTAAAGATAGAAACAGGAAAGCTATCTGCCCCGGAGCAGAACCCCAAAGATAATAGAAAGCCCCCAAACAAGTAATGGCGGTTAGACAAGAAGAAATACTGACACAGAAAGAAAATAGTATGAGCAAACGCTGGGGCCCAAACTAACTAAATAGAAAAGGATAGGAAAGGTACTTACTGCAATCCCAGAAAACCCTGAAAAGCACCAACTCTACTAATTTCAAAATCACCTGAGATCACACGACCTCTACCACCTAAATTAGTTCTCTGGTGTAACAAAATCAAAACAGCAGCCACTGAAAAAACTGGAAAAAGCAAAAGTACAAACATCAGTGGCTGAACTAAACTGAGAGGGCAAAAGCCCCCGGAGGGGACCCAGAAGGCCCCCAAAGAAGTGCAGGAAAAAATGCAAAAATATAGCACAAAAACAAAAAGAAGAAAATGTTTTATCTGTTAGCAGGAGATGCAGACACGACACAGCAGGCTACAAGGGAAACAGGAATGAAGGATTCAGACCAGAACAATTGATCACCGGCAACCCTGATGGGAAGGTGACTCCCTTATATAAGACCAGTCAGTAACACCTGATTCCCAGTCCTCACAATCTTCACTGAACAGACCAGTACCACTTGTAACCACCAGAGGGAGTCTCTGCTCAGAACTCATCTCAAACCCATTCAGAACAGTTCGCTTTATAACGCTGGTTCAGCGCCCTAGTGTTTTACTTTGCGGCTCACTGAAGCTAAGTGAGTTCGCACTTTTCGCCATATAGCGCTGTGGCATTCCCGTTAGCGGCTTTGGGGATTAACAGAGTTCGCACTTACTGCCACAGCGTGCTACGGCGTTTATTTTAGCTACTCTGCGGGATAACAGAGTTTGCTACTTTCGCCATCTTACTAGCAGCGGGCTTCGCCTGCACGGTGGACCCCAGGCTGCGAACGCACCTCTCTACAATATCTATTTGGTGCGTTCCGCAGACCCTAACACTTTATGACTGCACGATTTAACCCAGCAAAATTTGTTAAAGCCTACATGTGTTAACGCTTTTTTCAAGTGTTATATATGACAAAAAATGTACTCCAAACCACAGAATAGTGTATGGGTAAGAAATTTAAGCCAGCAAAATATTAAAAAATTTTTTTTGGAGTGTTATGTATCCAAAAAAAGTTTCCCACACCACAGAATATTACATTTGTAAGAAATGTAACAAAGCCATTTTTTTTAAAAGTTTTTGTACTTTTGTATAACACCAAAATGTGACAGAAAGCACATAATAATTTATGGATGAGTAATCTAATCTCAAAATTTTTTTCAACTCTTTTTGTGAGTTTTACATACCACTGTAATGCAAGAATAACTGTGTTAAACTGTATGGATGACTCTTTGAATCCATAAAAAAATTTAGAATGGAAATGTTTCGAAAGTGTAGTTGTACTTATATAGTCCTAAAAGCTTTGCAGAAAAAAAATGATAAGGAGGGCCATCCATAGACCCATGAAATGCAACAACTGACAGACCTCATTCAAATATTGAAAATAAAAAACACTTCATGTGCTGCTGTCATCTGGTGGTGAGGAAAAGTGTGGGCTAATCCAGGTTTTGTTCATTTTTATGAAAATTGGCCTGTCAGCATTCTCAGTTGACATGCGTAAGCACCTGTCTGTTATGACTCCTTTGGTGGCACTAAAAATTCACTTAGACCTGATCCTAGTGGCAGTGCAGCACAACACTTCCAAGGCATAGAGGGAAAGTTCATGCCAGTTTTGAAACCCAATAATTGAAAGGCGCAGAGGAAGTAGGGGGTACGCTTGTTTGGTCAGCCAGGCTTTGCTTGACCATTTTTAAAAGCTTTTCCCTCCTTTTCAAAAATACCCAGACATGAGGCCTTGGATGCTGGGTTGGAGTCATGAAATTGGCTCATGCTTTTGACAATGTACCCTGTTATGATTTGGTAGCTGAGGAGAGCAAGCAAAAACGGCAATACACCAGAGAGGTTGGAATCTACTGGATTGCAGTACCCTGACTAACCACCACAACTAAAGGCAGCCGTGGAGCGTACCTACGTTGGTCCTAGACGCCTCGTCACAGCCTGAGAGGTTAACTACACCTAAAGATAGAAAGAGGAAAGCTATCTGCCCCGGAGCAGATCCCCAAAGAACATAGGAAGCCCCCAAACATGTAATGGCGGTTAGACAAGAGGAAATACAGACACAGACAGAAAATAGTATGAGCAAACGTTGGGGCCCAATCTTCCTAGACAGAAAAGGATAGGAAGGACACTTACTGCAATCCCAAAAAACCCTAAAAAGTACCAACTCTACTAATTGCAAAAACACCTGAGATCACACGACCTCTACCACCTAAATTAGTTCTCTGGTGTAACAAAACTAAGCCGCAGCCACTGAAAAAAAACTGGAAAAGGCAAATGAACAAACCACAGTGTCTCAGACAAACTGAGAGGAGCACAAGCCCCCGGAGGGGACCTGGCTGACCTCCACAAAAGTGCAGGAAACAATGCAAAAAGTAAGCACAAAAATAAAAACAGAAAATGTCTTATCTGAGAGCAGGAGAAGAGGCAAGACTCAGTAAGCTTCCAAGTGAACCAGGAACCACAGTTGAGACAAGAACAATTGATCACCGGCAACCCTGATGGGAGGGAACCTCCCTTATATAGGACCAGTCTGTATCTCCTGATTGTCAATCTTCACTAAATGGTTCAGCACTGTCTGCAACCACCAGACTGAGCTTCTGCTCAGAACTCATTTCTAACACATTCACAACAGTACCCCCTCTTGAGGAGGGGTCACCGAACCCTCACTTGGGCAACCAGGTCGGTCAGGATGAGCTCTGTGATACGCATGGATCAGTCTCCTAGCATGGATGTCCGAAGCAAACACCCAAGAATTGTCCTCCTGACCATAACCTCTCCACTTAACCAAATACTGGAGTTTCCGTCTAGAAAAACGAGAATCCAATATTTTCTCAACAACATACTCCAGATTGCCCTCAACCAAAACAGGGTCAGGAGACGCAGCCATAGGAACCACTGGCTCGACAAACCTCTTCAATAAGGACTTGTGGAACAAGTTATGGATCTTAAATGTCCCTGGAAGAAGTAAACGAAAGGAAACAGGATTAAGAATCTCCATGATCTTATAAGGTCCAATGAATCTAGGCTTAAACTTAAGAGATGCAACTCTCATAGGGATATTTCTTGAGGACAACCAGACCAAGTCCCCCACTTCAAACCGAGGACCATCAGTCCTATGCCGGTTGGCAAACCGCTGGGCCCTCTCCTGAGAGAGGGACAACCTCTCCACTACCTGGTCCCAAATCTGCTGCATACGCTCCACAACAGAGTCAACACCTGGACAGACAGAAGCCTCCGTCTGTCCCGAAGAAAATCGAGGGTGAAACTCAAAATTGCAGAAAAATGGAGACATCAAAGTGGCAGAGCTAGCCCTATTATTAAGAGCAAACTCAGCCAAAGGCAAAAAAGAGACCCAGTCATCTTGATCAGCAGACACAAAGCATCTCAGATAAGTCTCCAATGTCTGGTTTGTTCTCTCAGTTTGTCCATTGGTCTGAGGATGAAAAGCCGAGGAGAAAGACAATTGAACACCAAGTTTAGAACAAAAAGTCCTCCAAAATCTGGAAACAAACTGGACTCCTCTGTCAGACACAATGTTCTCAGGAATGCCGTGTAACCGAACCACGTGCTGAAGGAACAAAGGCACCAATTCGGAGGAGGAAGGCAACTTAGGTAATGGCACATAATGTATCATTTTGGAAAACCTATCACAACTCACCCAGATAACGGTCATTCTCTGAGAAACAGGGAGGTCGGAAATGAAATCCATAGAGATATGGGTCCATGGTCTCTTGGGCACAGGCAATGGCATCAACAAACCACTAGAGCGAGAGCAAGGCTTGGAGCGAGAGCAAGTCCCGCAGGACTGCACAAATTCCCTGACGTCACGAGACAATGTAGGCCACCAAAAGGACCGACTAACCAAGTCTCTGGTACCAAAAATTCCAGGATGACCGGCCAACGCGGAACAATGAATCTCAGACATCACACTCTTTTTCCACCGGTCTGGAAAACAATTTCCCAATAGCGTAGCTGTTGTGAAAGGGTTAGAAATGAACTCTGAGCAGAAGCTCCCTCTGGTGGTTGCAGACAGTGCTGAACCATTTAGTGAAGATTGGCAATCAGGAGTTACAGACTGGTCCTATATAAGGGAGGTTCCCTCCCATCAGGGTTGCCGGTGATCAATTGTTCTTGTCTCAACTGTGGTTCCTGGTTCACTTGGAAGCTTGCTGAATCTTGCCTCTTCTCCTGCTCTCAGATAAGACTTTATCTGTTTTTATTTTTGTGCTTGCTTTTTGCATTGTTTCCTGCACTTTTGTGGAGGTCAGCCAGGTCCCCTCCGGGGGCTTGTGCTCCTCTCAGTTTGTCTGAGCCACTGTTGTTTGTTCATTTGCCTTTTCCAGTTTTTCTTCAGTGGCTGCGGCTTAGTTTTGTTACACCAGAGAACTAATTTAGGTGGTAGAGGTCGTGTGATCTCATGTGTTTTTGCAATTAGTAGAGTTGGTACTTTTTAGGGTTTTTTGGGATTGCAGTAAGTGTCCTTCCTATCCTTTTCTGTCTAGGAAGATTGGGCCCCAACGTTTGCTCATACAATTTTCTGTCTGTGTCTGTATTTCTTCTTGTCTAACCGCCATTACATGTTTGGGGGCTTCCTATGTTCTTTGGGGATCTGCTCCGGGGCAGATAGCTTTTCCTCTTTCTATCCTTAGGTGTAGTTAACCTCTCAGGCTGTGACGAGGCGTCTAGGACCAACATAGGTACGCTCCACGGCTACCTTTAGTTGTGGTGGTTAGTCAGGGTACTGCAATCCAGTAGATTCCAACCTCTCTGGTGTATTGCCGTTTTTGCTTACTCTCCTCAGCTACCAAATCATAACAGTATCACCGGCCCAACTGAAAATTATATGGTACTCAACAGAAGGGAAAAATAGTAAAAGGAAAAAGAAAAAAGAAAGTTGTCAGAATTTTTTTTTTTCTCTGTTGCATTTCCCTCTTTTTTTCTGGGTGCTGAGGAGGTTTTTTTTTTTTCTCTCAATGGAGTTTGCACAGTTGTCTGGCTGTGTGGATCAGCTTGCCACTAAAGTTCGGAGTATTGCTACCTATCTTGCAGGGTTGCCAGTTGTGGAACCTAGGATCCCCATGCCAGATTTATTTTTGGGGGATTGAGCTAAATTTCTGAATTTCAAAAATAACTGTAAGTTGTTTTTTGCCATAAAACCTAAGTCCTCAGGGAACGCAGCACAGCAGGTTCAAATTGTCATCTCTTTCCTGCGCGGCGATCCTCAGGATTGGGCTTTTTCCATGACACCTGGGGACCCTGTTTTGAGTAATGTTGATGCATTTTTTCTGGCTCTGGGGTTATTGTACGATGAACCTAATGTCACTGATCAAGCTGAAAAAACCTTGTTGGCATTAAATCAGGGGCTTGAGGACGCTGAGTTATACTGTCAGAAATTCTGAAAGTGGGCAGTTCTGACCAAATGGAATGATGATGCTTTGGCAGCCCTTTTTCGGAAGGGTCTGTCAGAGAATGTAAAAGATGTTATGGTGGGTTTGATATGGAAATTTAATTAGGATAAAAATATCCTGTGTTTGCTGCTTGCCATGTCCAAATCTCTATATAATGTCTTTTTGAGCGCTCAGAACGAAATGAGGACTGTCCACACGAAAGTGTCAGTATAACAGTTCGTCAAAGACATACATTTATTATTCATTCAAGGTTTTATACGTTTACAAAAAGGGGCTGGTTAGTCAATTAACATACAATTAAAAGCTGCTAGATTATGGCTGTTCTAGTGTAAATATGATAATTATGATAATCATGATTAAAAGAGCTGAAGTTGCAGAATTATTGTTTATATTCTTGTGACCTAGTTGCCTTGCATAACTATAATGTAAACAACAGATATCTAATAGGACATTTTGTACTTCATGCATTTGTTCCTTTACGAAGGTCTTATGAAGGCCAGATTTCTTTAAAACGACTGATTATATCTGGCCTAGAAATATGTGAGCACAAGGTTTTTTAGCAAGTGAGATCTATCTAACTGTGAACGTGAATACATATATGTGAATATACTTTGAATATATGGAATACATATATATTTCCATGACAGTCCCCCCTTAGATACCACTTGCCCTAAAAACCTGCTCCTGGCCCAAAGCGCTGCAACTCTTTTATGCTGCCGGTGAGTTGAGACACCCTAGTACATGCCTCCCCCACCGAATACAGACTTTTTCGCAAATGGGCGGTCAGGAGGACTGTCCCTGTCGGGGGTTTATGTGTTTGCAATCATAGTCTCCTTATTTGATAGGATGATTCATGAAGGATGTGTATTCTCAGTCTGGAGGTAGTTCGGAGATCTGGTCAAGCCAGGCAGTTCTATCCGGACTGGTGCGAGGTCCAAGATGGTGAGTGGCATCAAATTGGTTGTCTCCTGAACAGCTTTTTCCATTTTCCTGCGGATACAAGGAATTACACAGCAACCAGTAATTAATGCAAAAATGAGAACCCCCATAATGGCTGTCCCAACCTGTGCCAACATTTTCTGCCACCCACTCATCCACCTAAAGTATCGATCCCATGGGTCAGTGACACCTGAGTTCTGTTTCAGTTCCTCTGATAACTCATTAAGTTTCTGTATTGCCATTGTGACTTTACCATTTGGGCCAGTGTTGTCTGGGATGTAGGTGCAACAGGTGTCTTTGATCATTTTGCAAACACCTCCTTCTCAGCTAGAATCATATCCAAAGCCATTCTATTCTGGAATGCCATAATGGAAGTGGGGCCTAACTGTGCTGCCAAACCTTTTTACAGCATCTATGGTGAAGTTTAACAAATCTCTGCTGGTTATAATAGATGTAATTTATCCAATTAACATTTTTGGTTTTATAGTGACTCAAATCCTGCTTTAACTTGGTCTCTGGCCTTGAACCAACAGGTAGGTCATCTGGTCATCTGACTGGTCAGTCAGAGCATCCACGACATCCTACATGGCTTAGGTGCCTCTCCTGGTACGGGAGCTTCCTTGCAATGCGATACGTGGATTCACACAGGCTTTCCCTCTAGTTACACAGAGGTTGATGTCATCTGGGCTCTTGG
>JARQOD010000009.1:147391340-147474290 GCA_033576555.1 Oophaga sylvatica
AAACCCTTTCTTGGCTTTCAAATGGTAATGGAATCCCAAAATATGTTGAGCAGGGAACACTACATTGAAGGACGATCAACTTTTCGTATTTTTTAATGGTATGATGGTTCCCTCTTTGCCTAATTATTTAATGGATAATTTGGCTATTTTATTTGCCAAGTTTTTAACACAAAGGCTGGAGTCACACACACCGTCTAAAAAATCTGAACATTTTTGACGGTCGATAATCGCTCATTTGTTTCCTGAACATTGAACCGTCTGTCATCTGATTTGAATGCAAGGATGCGATTTTGTCGCATCTGAGCGTACTTTCACATCCGTTTGACATCCGTCTGGCGAGATTTTGGCGATGGCTAGCAAAACCGACATATAATGGATCCAAATGATAGTTTTTAAATCACAAAAGAAAGAATACATATACACACAGAGAATATATATATATATATATATATATGTTTTATAGTTCATACACTTCTACATAGTATAAAAGCCACTAATTCAATTGCCGGCCTCTGTAAAATTACAGAACCCGACATGAAATGACACATGGTTTACATACAGTTAACCATGTCATTTCATGTAGTTTGATATAATGGTTTTCACTAACAATTACATGAGTGTATGTGTGCAAAATTTCATACATGTAGGGGTTAATTTAAAATGTGTAAATTCGTTGTAAAAAAAATGCTTGACAACTATCAATTATTAATGCTATTGTATGAAATGAAAAAAAACACACACATTAATTAATAATTTTAATGAAATAAATACACAGTTTTTGACCATATTTTATTGTACTGGTAATCCTTGCGAAGCCCTTGTTCTCCTGTAATAAAAAAAAAAATAATAAAACAACATTATTCTTACCTCTCCGGCGCTCAGTCAGGTCCCACGCTGCAATCCATCTGAAAGGGTTAACATGTTTACAGCAAAAACTGGAACTAATGCTGCAGCCTTGCTGTAAGCCCCCGAATGAATGAACTCCTCTCCCCGGCTGACAGGAGATGAGCTGATTAGCTGGGAAGCTTAACTGATTGTTTCCCATGGTAATCAGTTCACTTCAGGTTATCCGGGACTCCGCACAGCATCAGTGACGTCAGAGGAGTTCCCGCTAACCTGAAGTGAACTGATTACTGTGGGAAACAATCAATTAAGCTTCCCAGCTAATCACTTCCTCTCCTGTCAGCCGGGGAGAGGAGCTCATTCATTCAGGTGCAAACAGCGAGGCTGCAGCATTAGCTCCAGTCCTCGCTGTAAACATCTTAACCCTTTCAGATGGATTGCAGCTTGAGACCTGACTGAGCGCCGAGAGGTAAGAATAATGTTGTTTTATTATTTTTTTTTTATTACAGGAGAACAAGGGCTTCGCAAGGATTACCAGCACAATAAAATATGGTCAAAAACTGTGTATTTATTTCATTAAAATGATTTTTAATTAATGTGTGTGTTTTTTTTTTTTCATTTCATACAATAGGATTATTAATTGATAGTTATTTAATTGACAACTCTCAATTATTAACCTGGCTTAAAGTCACCTTTCAACAGCAAGGTGGCCTTAACTCATTAATAACCCATTAGCCACCGCTACAGGGCAATGGGAATAGACTGGCTAAGTGCCAGAAAAGGCGCATCTAATCATAGATGTGCCTTTTCTGGGGTGTCTGGGGGCAGATGTTAGTAGCCAGGGGGGCACAAAAAATGGTCCCTCTCAGGGCTACTAATATCTGTTTTCAATCACTGGCTTTCCCTGTCTGGTGGAGAAAATACGGCGGGAGCCCACACATTTTTTTTCCAACTAATTTACACATTTAATTAACCCCTACATGTATGAAATTTTGCACACATACACTCATGTAATTGTTAGTGAAAACCATATATCAAACTACATGAAATGACATAGTTAACTGTATGTAAACCATGTGTCATTTCATGTCGGGTCTGTAATTTAACAGAAGCCGGCAACTGAATTAGGGCCTATTATACTATGTAGAAGTGTATGAATTATATATATATATATATATATAATATATATATGTATTCTATGTGTGTATATGTATTCTTTCTTTGTGATTTAAAAACTATCATTTGGATCCATTATATGTCGGTTTTGCTAGCCACCGCCAAAATCTCGCCAGACGGATGTCAAACAGATGTGAAACGTACGCTCAGATGCGACAAAATTGCATCCTCGCATTCAAATCGGATGACAGACGGATCAATGTTCAGGAAACATTTGTGCGATTATCGGCCGTCAAAAACTGTTTGATTTTTTTAGACGGTGTGCGTGACTCCAGCCTAAGGTTCAGATACGGCATTAAAGATGGCTAATACTGGAAATATGATGCTTTTTTATTTAAAAGGACAAAATTAAAGGAATAGTATGATTGAATATTATGAGTGCGTACAGTTTTGTACATTTTAATTTACAAAGGTAAAGTACATATAGAGATTAGCTAAATCTGATGATTAAGTAGATATAAAGATTAACTACATATAGTATACTTACAGTCATGGCCAAAAGTTTTGAGAATGACACAAATATTATATTTTCACATGATCTGCTGCCCTCTGGTTTTTATGTGTGTTTGACACATGTTTTTATCACAGACAGAAATATAATAATTGCAAACATATGAGTAACAAAAGCTTATATTGACAGTTAGAATGAGTTAATGCAGCAAGTCAATATTTGCAGTGTTGACCCTTCTTCTTCAGGACCTCTGCAATTCTCCCTGGCATGCTCTCAATCAACTTCTGGACCAAATCCTGACTGATAGCAGTCCATTCTTGCACAATCAATGCTTTCATTTTGTCAGAATTTTTAGGTTTTTGTTTGTCCACCCGTCTCTTGATGATTGACCACAAGTTCTCAATGGGATTAAGATCTGGGGAGTTTCCAGGCCATGGACCCAAAATCTCTATGTTTTGTTCCCTGAGCCATTTAGTTATCACCTTTGCTTTATGGCAAGGTGCTCCATCATGCTGGAAAAGGCATTGTTGATCGCCAAACTGCTCTTGGAGGGTTGGGAGAAGTTGCTCTTGGAGGACATTCTGGTACCATTCTTTATTCATGGCTGTGTTTTTAGGCAAGACTGTGAGAGAGCCGATTCCCTTGGCTGAGAAGCAACCCCACACATGAATGGTTTCAGGATGCTTAACAGTTGGCATGAGACAAGACTGGTGGTAGCGCTCACCTTGTCTTCTCCGAATGAGGCGTTTTCCTGATGTCCCAAACAATTGAAAGGGGATTCATCAGAGAAAATAACTTTACCCCAGTCCTCAGCAGTCCACTGCCTGTACCTTTTGCAGAATATCAGTCTGTCCATGATGTTTTTTCTGGAGAGAAGTGGCTTCTTTGCTGCCCTCCTTGAGACCAGGCCTTGCTTCAAGAGTCTCCGCCTCACAGTGCGTGCAGATGCACTCACACCTGCCTGCTGCCATTCCTGAGCAAGCTCTGCACTGCTGGTAGCCCGATCCCGCAGCTGAAACACTTTTAAGAGACGGTCCTGGCGCTTGCTGGTCTTTCTTGGGCGCCCTGGAGCCTTTTTGGCAACAATAGAACCTCTCTCCTTGAAGTTCTTGATGATGCGATAGATTGTTGACTGAGGTGCAATCTTTCTAGCTGCGATACTCTTCCCTGTTAGGCCATTTTTGTGCATTGCAATGATGACTGCACGTGTTTCTCTAGAGATAACCATGGTTAACAGAAGAGAAACAATGATGCAAGCACCAGCCTCCTTTTAAAGTGTCCAGTGGTCTCATTCTTACTTAATCATGACAGATTGATCTCCAGCCATGTCCTCATCAACTCCCACACCTGTGTTAATGGAGCAATCACTGAAAAGAGGTTAGCTGGTCCTTTTAAGGCAGGGCTGCAATGATGTTGAAATGTGTTTTGGGGGATAAAGTTCATTTTCTAGCCAAATATTGACTTTGCAAGTAATTGCTGTTAAGCTGATCACTCTTTATAACATTCTGGAGTATATGCAAATTGCCATTAGAAAAAGTGAAGCAGTAGACTTTGTAAAAATTAATATTTGTGTCATTCTCAAAACTTTTGGCCATGACTGTACATCATCACCAATAGGCTTTTAAACATCAACCGTCTGGAATATCAGAGAAGCAACACCAAGACAGAGAACCACTGGGAGATTCAATACACTGCATGGGCGTCCCCGATTATTATTATTATTATTATTATTATTATTATTAATCATTTCTATAGCACCATTGATTCCATGGTGCTGTACATGACAAGGGGTTACATGCAAATTACAGGTATCACTTACAGTAAACAAACTAACAATGACAGACTGATACAGAGGGGAGAGGACCCTGCCCTTTCGGGCTTACATTCTACAGGATGGTGGGGAAGGAGACAGCAGGTTGGTGGGTCGCAGCAGTTCCGGTGTTGGTTGAGTCGATATCTCTGGTAGTGGTGAGGAGGTAGCAGGGTCATTGCAGGCTGTAAGCTTTCCTGAAGAGGTGGGTTTTCAGGTTCCGTCTGAAGGAACCGAAAGTGGTTGATAGTCGGACGTGTTGGGGCAAAGAATTCCAGAGGATGGGGGATATTCGGGAGAAGCCTTGGAGGCAGTTTGATGAGGAGCGAATAAGTGTGGAGGAGAGAAGGTCTTGGGAGGATCGGAGATTACGTGAGGGAAGATATCAGGAGTAGTGTGTTGAGCCACCCCTGTAGTGTTGGAGTTCGGTTTGGTTCGCCGAACACCCGTGTGTTCGACGAACTGTTCGTCGAACTGTTCATCGAACACCGTTAAAACCAATGGCAGGCAAACAAAAACACATAGAAAACACATAGAAAACACTTCAAAGGTGTCCAAAAGCTGACAAACTGCTCAGAAGACACAACTAACACATGGAAAAGTGACAAGTACATATAGTCATGCGAAAAGAAAAGAGTTGGAGGAGTAAAAGGAGGGGGAGACTGTTGTGAATGTGTTAGAAATGAATTCTGAGCAGAAGCTCCCTCTGGTGGTTATAAACAGTACTGAACAATTCAATGAAGATTGTGAAGATTGGCAATCAGGAGTTACAGACTGGTCTTATATAAGGGAGGTTCCCTCCCATCAGGGTTGCCGGTGATCAATTGTTCTTGTCTCAACTTTGGTTCCTGGTTCACTTGGAAGCTTGCTGAGTCTTTCCTGCATCTTCTGCTAACAGATAGGATATTTTCTGCTTTTATTTTTGTGCTTGCTTTTTGCATTGTTCTCTGCACTTCTGTGGAGGTCAGCCAGGTCCCCTCCGGGGGCTTGTGCTCCTCTCAGTTTATCTGAGCCACTGTTATTTGTTCATTTACCTTTTCCAGTTTTTTCAGTGGCTGCGGCTTAGTTTTGTTACACCAGAGAACTAATTTAGGTGGTAGAGGTCGTGTGATCTCAGGTGTTTTTGCAATTAGTAGAGTTGGTATTTTTTTAGGGTTTTTTGGATTGCAGTAAGTGTCCTTCCTATCCTTTTCTTTCTAGGAAGATTGGGCCCCAACGTTTGCTCATACTATTTTCTGTCTGTGTCTGTATTTCCTCTTGTCTAACCGCCATTACATGTTTGGGGGCTTCCTATGTTCTTTGGGATCTGCTCCGGGGCAGATAGCTTTCCTCTTTCTATCTTTAGGTGTAGTTAGCCTCTCAGGCTGTGACGAGGCGTCTAGGACCAACGTAGGTACGCTCCACGGCTGCCTTTAGTTGTGGTGGTTAGTCAGGGTACTGCAATCCAGTAGATTCCAACCTCTCTGGTGTATTGCCGTTTTTGCCTGCTCTCCTCAGCTACCAAATCATAACAGGAGACACAGATATAGGCATGTCATGCCCTTCTAAAACAAAAAAAGTGCGAAGCTGACACGGCCAGTCCGTTCCTGCCCGTGCGACCTTCGTGTTGTCGGGTTTGTGCCAAAGCTGCGGTGGACCCTGACGGCCAGCCCCCCTCTCCCAATACTGGTGCCTGTCCGCTGGTGGGTCGAGCGAGCCCCCCTGCGGTGGAGGCTGGTCTAATCTTTTTAATTTAAATTGTCTTCTAATTTGAATGAGTACACTTTAAATCCTTTTACAAGGATCTATTGGAGGGCAAGTCTCATGCCAGCAGCCGCGGTAATTCCAGCTCCAGTAGCGTCCAGTAAAGCTGCTGCAGTTTAAAACCTTTTTTTAAGGATCGAGCTTGGCGGTCCACCGCAAGGCGTCCTACCGCCAGTCCCAGCCCCCGTACCTTGGGGTGCCTCCCCGATGCTCTTCACTGAGTGTCCCGGGGGCCCAAAACATTTCCTTTGAAAAAATTAAGTGTCCAAACTACAGGTGGTGTAGCTTGCTTAACAGCTGGGTTAATCTGCTGACTAGCAGACACTGCTACTAGGCCCAAAATTATTGTCTGAGCTAGATGCAGTTAAAAATTTGTAATTAGATACTCTCGTTGGATGCTGAGAAAGCATTTCATAGAGTCTCCTTGCACGCCATATATTATTCTCTTAAAAAGCTTGGGGTAGGGGACCCTTTTATAGCCAAAATCATGGCCCTGTATCGCAATCCACAATCACCTTTCATAATCACCAATGGGACAAGGCAGGGATGTCCTCTGTCCCCTCTCTTATACATCCTAGTGATGGAGCACCTGCTCTCATCAATTCACGATAACCCCAATATTAGGGGGATTGAGGTGGGAGGCACCGAGTACAAGTGCTCTGCATTTGCTGATGAATGATGTCCTAGTATATATCACTCAACCACATATATCCATCACTGCTGTTATGGCTGAAATACATCACTTTGGTACATGGTCAAATTTAAAAATCAATGCAGCGAAGTCTGAGGCCCTCGATGTTTCCCTCCCCAAATCCATACAGGACTCCATCCAGTCCAACTTTCCCTTTGCCTGGCCCTCACAGGGTATCAAATACTTAGGAATTCGTATTTATAGAGACCTCTCCCATCTATTTTTTTCTTAATTTTGGGCCCTTTATTGAACAACTCCATAGAGATCTTACTTCTTGGACGGTGAAGGATTTTTCCAGGTTCGGCATAATAAATATACTAAAAATGAACGTAGTACCAAACCATTCCTGTGGTAATTCCCTCAAATTTTTAGAAAAGACTACGTGTTAGCTTTTGCAGATTTATTTGGGCAAGTGGGCGTCCACGCATTCGGGGGACGTTCTGATCAGACACAAACAAAAGGGGGGCCTTAGCCTTCCGGATTGTAGAAGGTATTACATGGCAGCAGTACACGCTAGAATCCTGGACTTCTTCCATCATTCGGAGGGGAAATTGTGGGTCAAAATAGCTCATTCCATTTGTCCTAAAGCTCTTACCACTCTCCCATGGTGCGCCCATTTAATTGTCCCCTCTCTTGCCCTCATGTCATAAAGTACTTATGCCACTGCTTTGGCTTTGAGATCCCCCAAAAAAAGCTTATCCTCAATCGACCCCCAGGGCCCCTTGCTCCCAATTTCAGATAATCCTGATTTCCCACCAGGACTATCTGCAAATAAGGAATCAAGGCATGAGATGGATGCACCACAAATGACAATTATATATATTGAAAGGCAAGGGGGTGCTGCAATGCACTATAACCATATGTGATAAGGAAGAGAAAAGACAAGTGCAGAAATAGCGCACACCCCAATTGAAAAATGAGAAATATGTATAAATAACATATAGAGTATAAAAGTGAAAATTTTATTGTAACAACAGACCAAAATATAGACAAAAGTAAAACATAATTAAAAAGACATGTAGTACAAAATTACAGACATGATCAAAACACCCCCAGGTCCATAGACTAGTGAGACCAACATGGAAGTCCCCACAATCAAAACCCCAATTCAAATAGAGATAACACAATACTGATTATATAGTAACACATGGTATACCAAATTGCATAAGAAAAAGGGGAAAAGAAAAACTAGACAGGTCACAATGTGCAATATGCTATATGTAATAGACGGCGGAACTAGTAAATAAAATAACTCGATATGCAGGGAAGAAACAATGAGAGCTGTAATATCTGCAAATAATGTGCAGTAATAAGTAATATATGAAACTGGAAGAGCGCTATAAGATGCTATAAGGCAAACGTCACGATGGTAGTGGCGTAACAGCAAGGTGCAGATAGAGGCAAAGTGTTAGATAGCACCAAGATTGCCTATAAGTAATGCGCTGTGCCAAGATAAAGCTGATCAGCAAAGAGCACCAAATCGGTAACGTTACTAGTTCAAGATGAATGAAGAAAGTGCAAGTGACCGCTGGATAAGAATGGAAGCACGGGGAAGGTCCCGGACCAGGGTGAAGGAGCCCCACGCGTATCGCTGCGACTGCAGCTTCGTCAGGGAAGCCCTGACTCTATATGTTATTTATACATATTTCTCATTTTTCAGTTGGGGTGTGCGCTATTTCTGCACTTGTCTTTTCTCTTCCTTCTCGACTATCTGCAAATAGATTTCTCGGTTCAAATAAATCCCATCCGATATTATTTTCTCATGTCATCTCCAATACTTCGCTGCTCCCCCTCAATGACTTGTTACAGGGAAGAGCCACTTCCCCGAAGGCAAATTTTGAATATAGCCAGTTACAACACTTCTATTCAACTGAGAAGAAGCGCACACATCTTCATAGAGATCTCACAAACTTTGAAAAATTGAGCCTATCATTGTCACCCCCTACACACTCCATCTCCCTACTGTATAATCTCCTCATTGCCCAGGTAACTGACAATAGGCCAGGATTATGCGGTGCATGGGAAAGGGAACTGGGGAAGTCCTTCTATGACTCACAATGGGATAAATGTTTCTTCCTAACACATAAAACCTCAATAGGGTCCAAAGCTCAGGAAATCTCCTTCAAAATTATCTCTAGATGGTACTGGGTACCAGCAGTCCTTCATAGATGGTATCCAGTGGTCTCAGATAGATGTTGGAGATGTGGGGAGGGGAAGGGACAATGTCACACATATGGTGGGCATGCTCTATAATAAATGCATTTTGGGCAAAGGTGGTTCCCATGATTGAGAAAATAACTGGTTGGACTATCCCTAATACTCACGAAGCCCTCCTTTTATCAATGTTACCACTAAGTAAACGTAGTTATAAAAGCTCATCAATAGGCTACCTAATACAGGTGGCTAAGAATGTCATTCCACGACACTGGAAAAGCAGAGACCCACCCACTGTGGAGGAATGGTTTGCGCAGATCTCCCTCCTTAATAGGATGGAGCATATGATTGCCATCTCACCGGCTGATGTTGATAGATACTGTGTGATTTGGAGGAATTGTATTGATTTAAAAAACTCGGACGCCTACCATCAAGGCCCCAACTAAAGTTATCCGTGATGTCGGCACAACAATGATCATAATCGCACTCTATTGATTGGTGGTCTGCCGTGGTCCGCTCCCTCTCTCTCTATCTTTCATATTGAAAAATACATGCTTGAAAATCTCCTCCTCATTCCTTACCAGTTTGCAAGGCTCACTTAATTATTTTATTTAAGGTAGGAAGAAAGGCAGAGTGGCTCAAAATGTTCTTTATAATAAAAAAATTTATGGTGGAGCTGGACTACCGAACATTTCGGCTTATTACTCAGCTAATCTGATCAAACAGAGTTGTTTTTGGTGGCCTCAAAGACCCTCCAGCCTGGTACGATTTAGAACTCTTTTTATACAACAACAAACCTCCCCATTTGTTAGTATTAGGTTTTCTGTTAAACAAGCAAATTCCTTATAGTTCCCACCCAATTCTCGAGCCCTCCATTGAGGCCTGGAAAAGGCTTGCTAAACAAAAAAAGGGTTGTGATAAAATCCATATCCTCAAGAATATTCCATTATCTTTTATCCATGAATCTAGGGGATTGGTCTTGGACCCTCTCTGGCTCAAATTGGGTATTAAGAAACCGGGAGATATCTACGATGGTTCTAAATTCTATCCTTATTCTTTTATTAAAGAACATTTCCATTCATCCTTCCTATCATTTTTTCCCTACATTATTCTCAAGGAACAAATTAATGTCTTCCTGCAAGTGCGCCCTCGGGTTTCTGAACCGGTTTTAAATTTACTTTGCAACTTAGATCATAAAATTTTTTGGAGTCTTAACTACGTTTACCAATGGTTTAACCACAGCACGCAGTTGGTCAAAACTAGAGTTGAGCGATACTTTCCGATATCCTAAAATATCGGAATCGGAATGGTATCGCCGATATCACTAAAATATCGTCGATACCCGATACCGATACCGGAAGTCCCATGTAAGTCTATGGGAACAAAATATCGCAACTAAAAAAGCCCCATTCTTTCCTTGTAAACACTAAATATACACACATAGAATACATATATATATATATACATGTCATTGTGACATATATATATACATATATGTATAGTTTATACACTTCTACATAGTAAAATATCCTCTGATTCAATTGCCGGGTAAAGCCGGCTTCAGTGAAAAGACAGAAGCACCCGACATGAAATGACACTTGGTGTACATAGGGTTAACCATGTCTTTTCATGTACTTTGCTATCTAATTTGCACAAACAATTAAATCAGTCTATGTGTGCAAAATTTCACACCTGTAGGGGTTAATTAAAGGTGTAAATTCGTTGTAAAAAAAACGGACTTTTTTGCTACGAATTTACACCTTTAATTAACCCCTACAGGTGTGAAATTTTGCACACATAGACTGATTTAATTGTTTGTGCAAATTAGATAGCAAAGGACATGAAAAGACATGGTTAACCCTATGTACACCAAGTGTCATTTCATGTCGGGTTCTGCATTTTCACAAAAGCCGGCAATTGAATTAGCGGCTATTATACTATGTAGAAGTGTATGAACTACAAATATAAATATATATATATATATATGTGTCACAAATTCAATGACATGTATATATATATATGAGGTGTAAAATTGCTGAAAAGAAATGCGTGGGCTCCCGCCCTATTTTCGCAACCAGACAGACAAAGCCAGTGAGTGGGGGCAGATAATAATAGCCCAGAGAGGGACCATTATTTTTGCCCCCCCCCCGGCTACTAACATCTGCCCCCAGACACCCCAGGAAAGACAAATCTATAATTAGATTCGCCCTTTCTGGCACTTTGCCCGTCTATTCCCATTGCCCTGTAGCGGTGGCGAATGGGTTAATATGGGGTTAAAGCCACCTTGCTATTGAAAGGTGACCTTAAGCCAGGTTAATAATTGAGAGCTGTCAATTAGACAACTATCAATTATTAATCCTATTGCATGAAATAAAAATAAAACACACACACTTTAATTAAAAATCATTTTAATGAAATAAAGACACATGTTTTTGACCATCTTTTATTTTACTGCAAAAACCATTTCCTGTAATAAAAATAAAATAAAAAAGCAAAATTATTCTTACCTATCCCATGCACAGTCAGGTCCCACGGTGTAATCCTTCAGAAAGGGTTAATGTTTACTGCAGGGACCGCAGCTAATGCTGCAGCCTCACAGTAAACCCCAAATGAATGAGTTCCTCTCCTGCCTGACAGGAGAGTAAAGGCTGGGTGTCACATAACGATACACCAGCGATCCCGACAACGATATGCACTTGTCAGGATCGCTGGTGTATCGCTACATGATCGCTGCTGAGCTGCCAAACAGGCAGCTCAGGCAGCGATCTGGGACAGCGACACTGCGGGTAACATCGCTTAAGGGCCCGTCTCACATAGCGATATCGCTACCGAGATCGCTGCTGAGTCACTAGTTTTGTGACGCAGCAGCGAGCTCACCAGCGATATCGCTGTGTGTGACATTCAGCGACGATCAGCCCCCCTGCCGGGTATCGCTGATCGTCGCAGAAATGTCAGGACCTTTTTTTGATCGCTGGTCTCCCGCTGACAGGCACGCATCGCTGCGTGTGACAGGCGGGAGACCAGCGATCCGCTGGTAACCAAGGTACACAGCAGGTTTCCAGGCACCGTGCAGCGCTTGGAAACCCGCTGTGTACCTTGGATACCAGCTCCCTGCATCAGGGCGCTGGTATCCAAGGTACACAGCGGGTTTCTAGGCACAGCCCCGCGCCTGGAAACCCGCTGTGTACCTTGGTTACCAGCGGATCGCTGGTCTCCCGCCTGTCACACGCAGCGATGTGTGCCTGTCAGCGGGAAACCAGCGATCAAAAAAAGGTCCTGACATTTCAGCGACGATCAGCGATACCCGGCAGGGGGGCTGATCGTCGCTGAATGTCACACACAGCGATATCGCTGGTGAGCTCGCTGCTGCGTCACAAAACTAGTGACTCAGCAGCGATCTCGGTAGCGATATCGCTATGTGAGACGGGCCCTTAAGTGGAAAGCTTAATTGATTGCTTTCCACTTTCACTTCAGGTCAGCCAGGGACACAATCAGTGACGTCAGAGGGAACTGATTAACAAAAATAGGGGTTCCCTTCGAAAAAAAAATGGCGTGGGGTCCCCCCTATTTTTGTTAACCAGCCAGATGAAGCAGACCGCTGAGGCCTGGATTTTCAGGCTGTTAAGGAGCCAAGATCCATGGACCTTGTCAGCCTGATAATACTAGGCCACAGCAGTCTGCATATCTTGGCTGATTAACAAAAATAGGGGATCCCCTCGAAAAAAATTGGCGTGGGTCCCCCCTATTTTTGTTAACCAGCCAGATGAAGCAGACCGCTGAGGCCTGGATTTTCAGGCTGTTAAGGAGCCAAGATCCATGGACCTTGCCAGCCTGATAATACCAGGCCACAGCAGTCTGCATATCTTGGCTGATTAACAAAAATAGGGGATCCCCTCGAAAAAAATTGGCGTGGGGTCCCCCCTATTTTTGTTAACCAGCCAGATGAAGCAGACCGCTGAGGCCTGGATTTTCAGGCTGTTAAGGAGCCAAGATCCATGGACCTTGCCAGCCTGATAATACCAGGCCACAGCAGTCTGCATATGTTGGCTGATTAACAAAAATAGGGGATCCCCTCGAAAAAAATTGGCGTGGGGTCCCCCCTATTTTTGTTAACCAGCCAGATGAAGCAGACCGCTGAGGCCTGGATTTTCAGGCTGGTAAGGATCCAATATCCATGGACCTTGCCAGCCTGATAATACCAGGCCACAGCAGTCTGCTTAGCTTGGCTGGTTAACAAAAATAGGGGATCCCCTCGAAAAAAAAACGGCGTAGGGGTCCCCCTATTTTTGTTAACCAGCCAAGTAAAATGCAGACTGCTGCGGCCTGGTATTAAAAGACTGTCAAGGCCCATGGATTTTGGCCCTCAACAGCCTGATAATACCAGGCTACAGCAGCCCCACATTTGGCGCATCAAAAGATGTGCCAATTGTGGCACTTTACCCGGCTCTTCCCACTTGCCCTGTAGCGGTGGCAAGCGGGGTAATAAGGGGTTAATGTCACCGTTGATTGCACGGTGACAATAAGCCCGGTTAATAATGGAGAGGTGTCAATAAGACACCGATCCATTATTAATCCCAAAGTTATTAAATGTGTAAAAAAAAAACACAGCAAGAAAAAAGTATTTTAATGAAATAAAAGAGACAACACAGTTTTCATTAATTTTATTGTACTCTCATTCCTGCGACGCCATCGATCTCCTGTAAAAAAAGAAAAAAAAACAAACCAACAGTATACCACCTGTCCGACGCAGTCCATAACGACAGTCCCACGACGATCCAACTCTGCTACATCGCAATGACAGGCAGAGCCTGACATCCCGGCGCAGCACAGCTGCTTACCTGCTTCCCCGGCGGTGACGTCATCGGACTGACTGCTTTACGGCCGGGATTACCCAGCAGTCACTGCAGTTATCGCGAGAAACTGCATGTGACCGCCGGGGAGAAGAGGATGGCGGCCATTAAGCAGTCCGGGATGTGACCGCCGGAGATCTTCTGCCAGGTAAGTGCCGCTGACTCCTGACAGACCCGACCGACGGACACTGACAGTGACAGACCCGACCGACGGACACTGACAGACCCGACCGACGGACACTGACAGTGACAGTGACAATCCCGATTCCGGTATCCGATATGACGAAAATATCGGAACTCGGAATCGGAATTCCGATACAGCCAATATCGGCCGATACCCGATATTTGCAGTATCGGAATGCTCAACCCTAGTCAAAACACAAAACATGGTTAAATGGGAGTCGGAACTTCATTTAACGTTTGACCACTCTGAATGGGAATATGCATGTACGCTTTCCTATGCATCTTCTTTATGGCCCTTCAAGAATCATACCACAAACTCCTCACAATGTGGTATTTTACTCCTGCTAGATTATCTAAAATTAACAAAATTCATTTACCTAATTGCTGGAGAAACTGTGGTCGTTATGGTAATCTCCTACACATTTCCTGGCAATGCCCGAAAATCCGTCCCCTCTGGAAGAAAGTTTTGGGTCTTATTAATGCCATCTCTTCTAAACAAATTCTACTAACACCTCAATTGGCCCTTCTCACACTAAATACTTAAAAAATTTACCCACATTTGAGATTATTAATAGTCCACATCCTACTGGTAACCAAAAACAGCATTGCTCTCTACTGGAAAAAATCAGTCACCCTCTTTTCAAGACATTGTTGATAAAATCACACTTCATAAATTGTTTGAATATAAACTAGCATTGGTTAATAACCACTGCGATAAATTCTTCAAAAAATAGTCCAAATGGATGGAATTGTTTCCCTAATATACAAAATGTACTTGACTGTTTTCTTTCTTATTAGTTCATTTTATGTTACAAACTTTGTCACTAATGTACTATAGTTACAATTTCATATTGTTTCCTCCTTCACTGCCTTTCAGGCTTTTTCCTTTCCTTTCCCTTTCCTTCTATCTCCCTCTTTCCCTTCCTTATTCCCTATTGTTTCCCTTCCCGTCCTTGAAAATTTGAATAAAATTATTGGAAAAGAAAAATACATGCTTGATCTGGATATTGATGGAAAACCCTCCCTGTACCCCGCAATGTACTGTCGTTATGCACAGATTTATAGTTATACTACCCCTTTTACTATGTATATTGTATTTTCTTGTACTTTTTCACCACAAAAAAAAAAAAGAATTTGCAAAAAAAATTGTACTTAGATCTACAGCCAGTGGCTACTCCACTGACTAGCAGACACTGAAGCTTTGGAGCAGACCTCTGATTCCCAGGCTATAGTATGAGTAAACAGCTCTTGACACTCAACCATCTGTGTTACCCCAAGCCATAGTGTATGTAGTTTCTTACGGTTACAAGGGGAGGGGGGAGACCCAACCCACCTGTAATTGACGATGCCAAAGTCACGTAAAACACAGCAAGGGGACTCCAAAAAGAGTCTCCATTTTTTCCAAAAATTTGGGCCACAGACACCACTTAAGTAGCATCAATTGCCCCAGAGTTGCTTAAAACGTTTGGTGAGGTGATTTTAACAAATCCTCAAGCTTTTACTCTCCCCAGGATGACTCAGGGGTTGAAAAAGTCCTTGCGGATCCATGATTTGTTCATCTTTATGAACGTGAGTCTGTCTACATTGTCAGTGGACAGCCGCGTGCGCTTATCTGTCAGCACACCACCAGCAGCGCTGAACACACGTTCAGAGAGAACGCTGGCTGCGGGGCATGACAAGATCTCCAAGGCATGAGTGGCAAGCTCCGGCCATTTATCCAGATTGACTTCTTGTCTCCTGTGGCCTTGCAAAGGATGGGCTAAAAAAGTGGTGAAAGGATTCTGCAAAATTGCTGTTAACACCAGCAGATACTGTGTTTCTGTTACGGTTTGAGTGCTGAAGACTCGACAGTCCCACAGTTGGCAAGTTAGAACTGTGAGATTCACTACGTGCACCACTGGTGTTTTGTGGAAAAGCATATGTAAGATTATGCAACAGTCTCTGCTGATACTCCTGCATGCGTGAATCCCTTTCTATGGCAGGAATTATTTTGGCAAATTTACTTTTGTACCGGGGATCTAACAGTGTGGCTACCCAGTAGTCAGGATTATTTTGAATTCTGACAATTCGAGGGTCATGTTGCAGGTAGTGCGGCACTAATGTGTCTTGCGCATCCAAGAGCACCAAGTCCCTGTTGTGTTGGTGGCGAGGTAAGAATCATGCTTCCTTCCTCTGCCCTCTCCCCCAACCTCGCACAACAGAAATGTGATCAAGGTCTCCCTCATCTGATGAGTCTTCCATGCCCATGGCCAGTTCGTCCTCCACTTCTTCCTGGCCTCCTGCACCTTCCTCACTAGTTTGGCTGCTACCATGCGCCCTGGTTAATCCCTTTCCCCCACTCTCCTAATTGACAACTCTGGAGTTGTTTGCACAAAAAACGATGGATGGAAACCGAGCAGAGCTGAGTTGCCAAATTGTGGCACTAGCCCAAAAGGATTAGCTGGGTTAGAAGCAGTAAAACAATTTTATTAGATACACAGGTGGTGGAGCTTGATATAGATGGCCTAATAGAATGAGTACCACACACTGCTACTAAGCCCAAAATTATTGTCAAGGCAAGATGCAGCTAAAAATTCGTAGTTATTTGAACGCTGGTGGAGCTTTGTATAGATGGCCTAATAGAATGAGTACCACACACTGCTACTATGCCCAAAATTATTGTCCTAGCAAGCTGCAGATAAAAATTATTAGGAATTTGAATGCTGGTGGAGCTTTGTATAGATGGCCTAATAGAATGAGTACCACACACTGCTACTATGCCCACAATTATTCTACAGGCAAGATGCAGATAAAAATTATTAGGAATTTGAACGCTGGTGGAGCTTTGCATAGATGGCCTAATAGAATGAGTACCACACACTGCTACTATGCCCAAAATTATTGTCCAGGCAAGCTGCAGATAAAAATTATTAGGAATTTGAACGCAGGTGGAGCTTTGTATAGATGGCCTAATAGAATGAGTACTACACACTGCTACTATGCCCAAAATTATTGTCCAGGCAAGCTGCAGATAAAAATTATTAGGAATTTGAACGCTGGTGGAGCTTTATATAGATGGCCTAATAGAATGAGTACCACACACTGCTACTATGCCCAAAATTATTGTCCAGGCAAGATGCAGCTAAAAATTCATTTTTATTTGAACGCTGGTGGAACTTTGTATAGATGGCCTAATAGAATGAGTACCACACACTGCTACTATGCCCACAATTATTCAACAGGCAAGATACAGATAAAAATTATTAGGAATTTGAACGCTGGTGGAGCTTTGTATAGATGGCCTAATAGAATGAGTACCACACACTGCTACTATGACCACAATTATTCTACAGGCAAGATGCAGCTAAAAATTCGTATTTATTTGAACACTGGTGGAGCTTTGTATAGATGGCCTAATAGAATGAGTACCACACACTGCTACTATGCCCAAAATTATTGTCCAGGCAAGCTGCAGATAAAAATTATTAGGAATTTGAACGCTGGTGGAGCTTTGTATAGATGGCCTAATAGAATGAGTACTACACACTGCTACTATGCCCAAAATTATTGTCCAGGCAAGCTGCAGATAAAAATTATTAGGAATTTGAACGCTGGTGGAGCTTTATATAGATGGCCTAATAGAATGAGTACCACACTCTGCTACTATGCCCAAAATTATTGTCCAGGCAAGATGCAGCTAAAAAGTCGTATTTATTTGAACGCTGGTGTAGCTTTGTATAGATGGCCTAATAGAATGAGTACCACACACTGCTACTATGCCCAAAATTATTGTCCAGGCAAGATGCAGCTAAAAATTCATTTTTATTTGAACGCTGGTGGAACTTTGTATAGATGGCTTAATAGAATGAGTACCACACACTGCTACTATGCCCACAATTATTCAACAGGCAAGATACAGATAAAAATTATTAGGAATTTGAACGCTGGTGGAGCTTTGTATAGATGGCCTAATAGAATGAGTACCACACACTGCTACTATGACCACAATTGTTCTACAGGCAAGATGCAGCTAAAAATTCGTATTTATTTGAACACTGGTGGAGCTTTGTATAGATGGCCTAATAGAATGAGTACCACACACTGCTACTATGCCCAAAATTATTGTCCAGGCAAGATGCAGCTAAAAATTCATATTTATTTGAATGCTGGTGAAGCTTTGTATAGATGGCCTAATAGAATGAGTACCACACACTGCTACTATGCCCAAAATTATTGTCCAGGCAAGATGCAGCTAAAAATTCATATTTATTTGAATGCTGGTGGAGCTTTGCATAGATGGCCTAATAGAATGAGTACCACACACTGCTACTATGCCCAAAATTATTGTCCAGGCAAGATGCAGCTCAAAATTCGTAGTTATTTGAACGCCGGTGGAGCTGGCAAAAAGTGATAGGAACTGATGTAACCTAGCCCTCAAAAGGGCTGCAATTACAAATAGTCACTACTCCCAACCTATCTGTCTAGAATCATAGAATCATAGAATTCTATGATTCTAGACAGATAGGTTGGGAGTAGTGACTATTTGTAATTGCAGCCCAAATAGTCACTACTCCCAACCTATCTGTCTAGAATCATAGAATTCTATGATTCTATGATTCTAGACAGATAGGTTGGGAGTAGAGTTGAGCGATACTTTCCGATATGCTAAAGTATCGGAATCGGAATGGTATCGCCGATATCACTAAAATATCGGCGATACCCGATACCGATACCGGAAGTCCCATGTAAGTCTATGGGAACAAAATATCGCAACTAAAAAAAA
Source organism: Oophaga sylvatica (assembly GCA_033576555.1). NCBI lineage: Eukaryota > Metazoa > Chordata > Amphibia > Anura > Dendrobatidae > Oophaga > Oophaga sylvatica. Next base: position 147,410,004 of record JARQOD010000009.1, read on the forward strand.
CCCCATTCTTTCCTTGTAAACACTAAATATACACACATAGAATACATATATATATATATATACATGTCATTGTGACATATATATATACATATATGTATAGTTTATACACTTCTACATAGTAAAATATCCTTTGATTCAATTGCCGGGTAAAGCCGGCTTCAGTGAAAAGACAGAAGCACCCGACATGAAATGACACTTGGTGTACATAGGGTTAAACATTTCTTTTCATGTCCTTTGCTATCTAATTTGCACAAACAATTAAATCAGACTATGTGTGCAAAATTTCACACCTGTAGGGTTAATTAAAGGTGTAAATTCGTTGTAAAAAAAACGGACTTTTTTGCTACGAATTTACACCTTTAATTAACCCCTAGAGGTGTGAAATTTTGCACACATAGTCTGATTTAATTGTTTGTGCAAATTAGATAGCAAAGGACATGAAAAGACATGGTTAACCCTATGTACACTTAGTGTCATTTCATGCCGGGTCACCCGACATGAAATGACACTTGGTGTACATAGGGTTAAACATTTCTTTTCATGTCCTTTGCTATCTAATTTGCACAAACAATTAAATCAGACTATGTGTGCAAAATTTCACACCTCTAGGGGTTAATTAAAGGTGTAAATTCGTTGTAAAAAAAACGGACTTTTTTGCTACGAATTTACACCTTTAATTAACCCCTAGAGGTGTGAAATTTTGCACACATAGTCTGATTTAATTGTTTGTGCAAATTAGATAGCAAAGGACATGAAAATACATGGTTAACCCTATGTACACCAAGTGTCATTTCATGTCGGGTTCTGCATTTTCACAAAAGCCGGCAATTGAATTAGCGGCTATTATACTATGTAGAAGTGTATGAACTACAAATATAAATATATATATGTGTCACAAATTCAATGACATGTATATATATATATGAGGTGTAAAATTGCTGAAAAAAAATGCGTGGGCTCCCGCCCTATTTTCGCAACCAGACAGACAAAGCCAGTGAGTGGGGGCAGATAATAATAGCCCAGAGAGGGACCATTATTTTTGCCCCCCCCCCCGGCTACTAACATCTGCCCCCAGACACCCCAGGAAAGACAAATCTATAATTAGATTCGCCCTTTCTGGCACTTTGCCCGTCTATTCCCATTGCCCTGTAGCGGTGGCGAATGGGTTAATATGGGGTTAAAGCCACCTTGCTATTGAAAGGTGACCTTAAGCCAGGTTAATAATTGAGAGCTGTCAATTAGACAACTATCAATTATTAATCCTATTGCATGAAATAAAAATAAAACACACACACTTTAATTAAAAATCATTTTAATGAAATAAAGACACATGTTTTTGACCATCTTTTATTTTACTGCAAAAACCATTTCCTGTAATAAAAATAAAATAAAAAAAATTATTCTTACCTATCCCATGCACAGTCAGGTCCCACGGTGTAATCCTTCAGAAAGGGTTAATGTTTACTGCAGGGACCGCAGCTAATGCTGCAGCCTCACAGTAAACCCCAAATGAATGAGTTCCTCTCCTGCCTGACAGGAGAGTAAAGGCTGGGTGTCACATAACGATACACCAGCGATCCCGACAACGATATGCACTTGTCAGGATCGCTGGTGTATCGCTACATGATCGCTGCTGAGCTGCCAAACAGGCAGCTCAGGCAGCGATCTGGGACAGCGACACTGCGGGTAACATCGCTTAAGGGCCCGTCTCACATAGCGATATCGCTACCGAGATCGCTGCTGAGTCACTAGTTTTGTGACGCAGCAGCGAGCTCACCAGCGATATCGCTGTGTGTGACATTCAGCGACGATCAGCCCCCCTGCCGGGTATCGCTGATCGTCGCAGAAATGTCAGGACCTTTTTTTGATCGCTGGTTTCCCTCTGACAGGCACGCATCGCTGCGTGTGACAGGCGGGAAACCAGCGATCAAAGGTCCTGACATTTCAGCGACGATCAGCGATACCCGGCAGGGGGGCTGATCGTCGCTGAATGTCACACACAGCGATATCGCTGGTGAGCTCGCTGCTGCGTCACAAAACTAGTGACTCAGCAGCGATCTCGGTAGCGATATCGCTATGTGAGACGGGCCCTTAAGTGGAAAGCTTAATTGATTGCTTTCCACTTTCACTTCAGGTCAGCCAGGGACACAATCAGTGACGTCAGAGGGAACTGATTAACAAAAATAGGGGTTCCCTTCGAAAAAAAAATGGCGTGGGGTCCCCCCTATTTTTGTTAACCAGCCAGATGAAGCAGACCGCTGAGGCCTGGATTTTCAGGCTGTTAAGGAGCCAAGATCCATGGACCTTGCCAGCCTGATAATACCAGGCCACAGCAGTCTGCATATCTTGGCTGATTAACAAAAATAGGGGATCCCCTCGAAAAAAATTGGCGTGGGGTCCCCCCTATTTTTGTTAACCAGCCAGATGAAGCAGACCGCTGAGGCCTGGATTTTCAGACTGTTAAGGAGCCAAGATCCATGGACCTTGCCAGCCTGATAATACCAGGCCACAGCAGTCTGCATATCTTGGCTGATTAACAAAAATAGGGGATCCCCTCGAAAAAAATTAGCGTGGGGTCCCCCCTATTTTTGTTAACCAGCCAGATGAAGCAGACCGCTGAGGCCTGGTTTTTCAGGCTGGTAAGGATCCAATATCCATGGACCTTGCAAGCCTGATAATACCAGGCCACAGCAGTCTGCTTAGCTTGGCTGGTTAACAAAAATAGGGGATCCCCTCGAAAAAAAAACGGCGTGGGGATCCCCCCTATTTTTGTTAACCAGCCAAGTAAAATGCAGACTGCTGCGGCCTGGTATTAAAAGACTGTCAAGGCCCATGGATTTTGGCCCTCAACAGCCTGATAATATCAGGCTACAGCAGCCCCACATTTGGCGCATCAAAAGATGTGCCAATTGTGGCACTTTACCCGGCTCTTCCCACTTGCCCTGTAGCGGTGGCAAGCGGGGTAATAAGGGGTTATTGTCACCGTTGATTGCACGGTGACAATAAGCCCGGTTAATAATGGAGAGGTGTCAATAAGACACCGATCCATTATTAATCCCAAAGTTATTAAATGTGTAAAAAAAAGACAAAGCAAGAAAAAAGTATTTTAATGAAATAAAAGAGACAACACAGTTTTCATTTCTTTTATTATACTCTCATTCCTGCGACGCCATCGATCTCCTGTAAAAAAAGAAAAAAAACAAACCAACAGTATACCACCTGTCCGACGCAGTCCATAGTAACGATTGTCCCACGACGATCCAACTCTGCTACATCGCAATGACAGGCAGAGCCTGTCATCGCAACGCAGCACAGCTGATTACCTGCTTCCCCGGCGGTGACGTCATCGGACTGACTGCTTTACGGCCTGGATTACCCAGCAGTCACTGCAGTTATCGCGAGAAACTGCATGTGACCGCCGGGGAGTAGAGGATGGCGGCCATGAAGCAGTCCAGGACGTGACCGCCGGAGATCTTCTGCCAGGTAAGTGCCGCTGACTCCTGACAGACCCGACAGACGGACACTGACAGTGACAGTGACAATCCCGATTCCGGTATCCGATAAGACGAAAATATCGGAACTCGGAATCGGAATTCCGATACAGCTAATATCGGCCGATACCCGATATTTGCAGTATCGGAATGCTCAACACTAGTTGGGAGTAGTGACTATTTGTAATTGCAGCCCTTTTGAGGTCTATTTATTAAGAGCACAGACCTGGCTGCTAAAAGTGCTAGGAACTGCTGTAAAAGGGCTGCAATTACAAACTAGTCCCACTCCCTACTCCCTAAACCTTTCTGTCGCTTTAAGTGAAATTTCGCTTCCAATTTGCTGCTGCACAAGATAGCGCTCACAACAGCAGTAGTGCCATCTAACACTAAGCTGCAGCAGTGAGAAAATGGTGGCAACGGGGAAAATGGCTGGGTGTTATAGGTCAAGGACATGTGACATACACAGCCAATGACACATGCCCTTGCTTGTGTGAAAAAAAAAAATTTGCTCCGTGTGCGCTGCTGATAGGCTGACAGACTGCACCGCCCACTGAAAATGCGGGAAAGAGAAAAAAAATGGAGATCTTTATTATTTCTGCAGAGATCCATCCCATGCCCCTCCCCCCGCCCCGCTGTACACTCAAACTGTGTATTAACATTGATTCTCAGCATTACTGAGAAAAAATCCAGTTACGATTTTGGTGAACGAACAGTATCGAACATAACCTCGAACAGCCGGATTTTTTCCAATTCGTTCGGGTTCGTCAAACGGCTCGAACACCGCCCAAAACAGCTCGAATTTGAGATTGGCGAACAGTTCAATTCGAACACCGCTCATCTCTAATCAGGAGATTAGTTCAGAGATATATGGAGGAGAAAGATTATAGATGGCCTTGTAGGTCAGTGTTAGTGGTTTGAACTGGATACGCTGAGGGAGTGGGAGCCAGTGAAGAGATTTGCAGAGGGGAGAAGCGAAGGAGTAGCGAGAAGAGAGATGAATTAGTCGGGCAGCAGAGTTAAGGATGGACTGGAGAGGTGCGAGGGTGTTAGCAGGGAGGCCAGAGAAAAAGGTGTTGCAGTAGCCGAGGCGGGAGATGATGAGGGTGTGCACAATCATTTTAGTAGATTGAGGGTTGAGGAAAGGACGGATTCTTGAAATATTTTTGAGCTGAAGGCGACAGGAGGTAGAAAGAGCTTGGATGTGCGGTTTGAAGGACAGGGCAGAGTCAATGGTAACTCCGAGGCAGCGGACTTATGGTATGGGGGAAAGCGAGATGTCGTTAATTGTGATAGATAGGTCAGGTAAGGAAGATCTGTGGGATGGGGAAAGATGATGAGCTCAGATTTGTCCACATTGAGTTTGAGGTAGCGGGAGGAGAAGAAGGAGGATATGGCTGATAGACACTCAGGGATTCTGGACAGCAGAGAGGTGATGTCTGGGCCAGAGAGGTAGATCTGAGTGTCATCAGCATAAAGGTGGTACTGGAATTCATAAGACTTTATGAGTTGCCCCAGGCCAAGTGTATAGATTGAGAAGAGTAGGGGTCCTAGAACAGAGCCTTGGGGGACTCCAACAGAAAGAGGGTGGGATGAGGAGGTAGTGTGGGAGTGGGAGACGCTGAATATGCGGTTGGAAAGGTATGAGGAGATCCTGGATAGGGCGAGGTCCTTGACGCCAAAGGAGGAGAGAATCTGTAGTAGAAGGCAGTGGTCAACTGTGTCAAAAGCAGAGGACAGGTCAAGAAGCAGGAGTATAGAGTATTGTCCGTTCGCTTTGGCTGTAAGTAGGTCATTAGTAATTTTGGTCAGGGCTGTCTCAGTGGAGTGATGGGGCGGAAACCAAATTGTAGAGTGTAAGGTTCTTTGTCTCTGTTGACATGTTCCTTGAAACTCAGTTTTCCGTCGGCCATTTTGCTTTCTGTCTTTCTGCAGCTCTTGCCCTCAGTTAATATGGAGTTCCAGTTTTCATGTTCCCGCCCTGATTCTTCCCTCTTGCTTCTTAAGCAGCCTCAGCTGAACAATCAGTGCTCCTGAATCAAGCCTCAGTCAGTCTGTGACCTGACTCCTGGAAACCTTGAACTTGTACTCCAGCTATTCCCTACTGAGGAACCTTTGAACACTTTTGGACTCTGGAAACCTGCTGTTTGGTGAATCTATGTTTGCAGAGGAATTACGGTACAGAGAAGAGATCCTGAACCTGCTTTGGAGATTTATTGTAGTGCTTGAAATTACTCTGGCCTGCTGTGTCTCCTGACTCTGTTCCTGCAAACTGTGTGAACTTTTCAGCATGCTTGTATGAAGTAATACAAGTCATTTCATTTCAACCTATGTCTCCTGTGTTTTCCTCGCACCCAAGCACAAGACGCTATAGGAACTGTACACTATACATGACAAGATTCAGGAGTAGTTTCCCCTGTTTCCTCTGGCGATGGAACATACAGTCGTGCTTTTGTAGACCCAAGTAAAGCCCTGGCCATCTTCTGCAGCTTTCTCCTGGGCTTCGGGGATAGCTGTTTCATAACCCAGCTCCTCAGCATCTTGGGGACCTTATATTCAGATGACAGTGCACCTGCTTTTGCAATCTTCAGATGCCGAGTACCCCAAAAACCTCTGGCTCTGTGCGACTCAACTTGGGCGTCACGAACAGGATTCTGTAGCTCGCTATAAGCGAGTCCTGTGTGCCTGAATTGAACTGGTTTTGTGCTTGAGAATTGCTAAAATCATCAGAGAATGTATTTGCCTTTTTTCCGCCATATCTGCGTCACGACGAGGCACTGGTGAAGAAGAAGGGCGTGCTCTTCGTGGGTGTACACTCACTCAGTGGCTCGAAAACGATGGCCGACCACTCTAAATGGTACTGCAATGTAAGATCGTGTCCCACAGCTCTTGAGTTCCGCCTCCTCATCCTCCTCAGTGTGCGGAAACTAACGCAAAGGTCCCGCCTCCCTACAAAAGAGGGGCCCTCTCCAGATGCTAATGACACATGTGACTTGGCAGAGATGGCTAATGGACACGAGCAGAAGTGTGAAGGGATGGAGCAGTCAGAGCTCTCCCCCCACGGAAGCGACCCGATCGCCACGAAACCACCGTTGGGCACCCGGCCTGGAAACCCTCCTACGCTGCAAGAAGCGGAGGATACCCTAAGAGGCCTGGCCCGGCACCGGGAGGAGGTCGCCAGGATGGAAGCCAGCTGGCGTGCCCTAAAACTAAACTTGGAGCGGCGCCAATCCCTCTTACCTGAAGTGTCTGTACCGGAAGGTGAGGCACCCGTTCTAGTAGAGGAGTCCATGCGGGCATCCCAGCCCTTGCAATGTGATCCGGTTGACGTTGTCGCAGTGGAGGCACCCTTTCCTGCAAAAAACGCCGCACCAGCACCCCAGATCCCGCTGTCTGCCCCCGTCGCTGAGACAGAAGAAGCGACACCCGTCTTCATGGAGGAGGCCGCGCAGGCACCAGAGGTCTACCTGTCTGTACCGGAGCCCGACTGTCATCTGTTCCAGAGCCGGCTGCTTCCTCCGCAGGTGAGCGCCGCCAGGACTGTCGGGCGCCAGGAGAGCTGCCGCAAACCGGACATCGTAAGCTGCAGTTTGATGGTGGAGACATGGAGATGCTGGTGGAGGAGAATTACAACCGGCGTCAGGAGGAAGAGTGGAGACGTTGGGAGTGGGAAGCAGAGCGACAAAGGGAGCAGCGAGAATCCCAAAAGCTTCGGCAATGTAACCTGGAGAAGGACCGGGCAGATAAGGACCGGATGAGAAAAGATAAAGGAACCCTGTGGGAGCCGCGGCGTAAGGGTGCAGTACGGAACTTTAAGTTAAAAGGTGGTTGGGGCTTCATCCAGGAGCCTGGATGTAAGGTTCTATGTATATATTCCTGAAACTCAGTTTGTTCGTCAGCCATTTTACTTTCTGTCTTGCTGCAGCTATCTTGCCCTCAGTCAAAATGGAGTTTCCAGCTTGCATGTTCCCGCCCTGATTCTCTCCTTTGCTTCTTAAGCAGCCACAGCTGAGCAATCAGTGCTTCAGAATCTAGCCTGCAGTGAACCTGTGACTTGACTCCTGTAAGCCTTGGACCTTGTACTCCAGCTATTCCTACTGAGGAACTCTGAAGCACTTGTGGACTCTGAACCCTGCTCTTTGAAAGACCCACGTTTGCATGGACTTACGGTAACAGAGAAGAAGATCCTGAATCTGTATTGAAGAGTGATTGCTGAGCTTGGATTACTCTGGCCTGCTGTGTCTCCTGTTTCTGTGTCTGCAAACTGTGTGACTATTTCTGCCAACTTGTATGAAGTAATACAGGACTTTTCTATATCAAACCTGTGACTCCTGTGTTTTCATCGCACCCAAGCACAAGACGCTATATGAACTGTACTACATACATTACAAGATTCTGAAGCCAAAACGTTAGTGTCTGCTGGGTCTGGAAGGCTGTGTCTGCTGTACTGTGGATATCAGACGTCCGGTTGTACTTTCTGTGATGACAGTGGTTGTGACTTCTCACAACCATTCCAGGTGAGCAATTCCCTTAAGTTTTTTCTTTTTGCAGTGTTACCACAGGTAAACACTATTGTTTTTTTTTTTTTTTTCCCTTTCTTTTCTCTTTTTTGTCTGCTGTAACTCTGGATATCAGATGTCTGGTTGAAACTTTCTGTGATGATAGTGGTTGTGACTTCTCACAACCATTCCAGGTGAGCAGTTTCCCTTAATTTTTTCTTCTGCAGTGTGCCACAGGTGAACACTATTGTTTTTTTTTTCTCTCCTCTTCTTCCAGTAATCCTGTCTTAAAAGATCTGGAAAATGGAGGCCCGCATAAAGGAACTTTGCGGAGTGACTGATAATATCCTTGCAGATTTGCAGAATATAAAGACCCGTTTTACAAATCTACAGGACCTCAATAATCACAATTTGCAAGTGGTTGGACAGACTACCCAGGATTTGCGAGCCAGGATTGAGGTTCTAGAGGGGCGAGTCCAGGCTCCTGCCGTAGCCCCGAGTGCTGGGATTCCCAAGTTGCCCCCTTTTCGTTTTGGCGGTGAACGTGAGAAATTCAGGGGATTTATTAACCCCTTCATGACCCAGCCTATTTTGACCTTAAAGACCTTGCCATTTTTTGCAATTCTGACCAGTGTCCCTTTATGAGGTAATAACTCAGGAACGCTTCAACGGATCCTAGCGATTCTGAGATTGTTTTTTCGTGACATATTGGGCTTCATGTTAGTGGTAAATTAAGGTCGATAATTTTTGCGTTTATTTGTGAAAAAAATGGAAATTTGGCGAAAATTCTGAAAATTTTGTAATTTTCAAATTTTTAATTTTTATTCTGTTAAACAAGAGAGTTATGTGGCACAAAATAGTTAATAAATAACATTTCCCACATGTCTACTTTACATCAGCACAATTTTGGGAACAAAATTTTTTTTTGTTAGGAAGTTATAAGGGTTAAAAGTTGACCAGCGATTTCTCCTTTTTACATCAAAATTTACAAAACCATTTTTTTTAGAGACCACCTCACATTTGAAGTCACTTTGAGGGGTCTATATGGCAGAAAATACCCAAAAGTGACACCTTTATAAAACTGCACCCCTCAAGCTACTCAAAACTACATTCAAGAAGATTATTAACCCTTCAGGTGCTTCACAGGAACTAAAGCAACGTGGAAGGAAAAAATTGACATTTTAATTTTTCCAACAAAAATTTTCTTTTAGCATCAATTTTTTCATTTTTACATGGGCATCAGGATAAAATGGATCCTAAAATTTGTTGGGCAATTTCTCCTGAGTACACAGATACCTCATATGTGGTCATAAACCACTGTATGGGCGCACAGCAGGGCTCAGAAGGGAAGGAGCGCCATTTGACTTTTTGAATAGAAAATATGCTGGAATATTTAGCGGTTGCCATGTCACATTTGGAGAGTCCCTGTGTGCCTAAACATTGGAGCTCCCCCACAATTGACCCCATTTTGGAAACTAGACCTCCTAAGGAACTTATCTAGATGCATAGTGATCACTTTGAACCCCAAGGTGCTTCACAAATTGATCTGTAAAAAAAAGAAAGTACTTTTTTTTCACAAAAATTTTCTTTTAGCCTCAGTTTTTTTCATTTTCACATGGGCAACAGTATAAATTGGATCCTAAAATTTGTTGGGCAATTTCTCCTGAGTACACAGATACCTCATATGTGGTCATAAACCACTGTTTGGGCGCACGGCAGGGCTCAGAAGGGAAGGAGCGCCATTTGACTTTTTGAATAGAAAATATGCTGGAATATTTAGCGGTTGCCATGTCGCATTTGGAGAGTCCCTGTGTGCCTAAACATTGGAGCTCCCCCACAAGTGACCCCATTTTGGAAACTAGACCCCCTAAGGAACTTATCTAGATGCATAGTGAGCACTTTGAACCCCCAGTTGCTTCACAAATTGATCCGTAAAAAAAGAAAGTACTTTTTTTTCACAAAAATTTTCTTTTAGCCTCAGTTTTTTTCATTTTCACATGGGCAACAGTATAAATTGGATCCTAAAATTTGTTGGGCAATTTCTCCTGAGTACACAGATACATCATATGTGGTCATAAACCACTGTTTGGGCGCACGGCAGGGCTCAGAAGGGAAGGAGCGCCATTTGACTTTTTGAATGGAAAATATGCTGGAATATTTAGCGGTTGCCATGTCGCATTTGGAGAGTCCCTGTGTGCCTAAACATTGGAGCTCCCCCACAAGTGACCCCATTTTGGAAACTAGACCCCCTAAGGAACTTATCTAGATGCATAGTGAGCACTTTGAACCCCCAGGTGCTTCACAAATTGATCCGTAAAAAAAAGAAAGTACTTTTTTTTCACAAAAATTTTCTTTTAGCTTCAGTTTTTTTCATTTTCACATGGGCAACAGTATAAATTGGATCCTAAAATTTGTTGGTAAATTTCTCCTGAGTACACAGATACCTCATATGTGGTCATAAACCACTGTTTGGGCGCACGGCAGGGCTCAGAAGGGAAGGAGCGCCATTTGACTTTTTGAATGGAAAATATGCTGGAATATTTAGCGGTTGCCATGTCGCATTTGGAGAGTCCCTGTGTGCCTAAACATTGGAGCTCCCCCACAAGTGACCCCATTTTGGAAACTAGACCCCCTAAGGAACTTATCTAGATGCATAGTGAGCACTTTGAACCTCCAGGTGCTTCACAAATTGATCCGTAAAAAAAAGAAAGTACTTTTTTTTCACAAAAATTTTCTTTTAGCCTCAGTTTTTTTCATTTTCACATGGGCAACAGTATAAATTGGATCCTAAAATTTGTTGGGCAATTTCTCCTGAGTACATAGATACCTCATATGTGGTCATAAACCACTGTATGGGCGCACGGCAGGGCTCAGAAGGGAAGGAGCGCCATTTGACTTTTTGAATGGAAAATATGCTGGAATATTTAGCGGTTGTCATGTCGCATTTGGAGAGTCCCTGTGTGCCTAAACATTGGAGCTCCCCCACAAGTGAACCCATTTTGGAAACTAGACGCCCTAAGGAACTTATCTAGATGCATAGTGAAAACTTTGAACCCCCAGGTGCTTCACAGAAGTTTATAACGCAGAGCCGTGAAAATAAAAAATCATTTTTTTTCTCAAAAAATGATTTTTTAGCCCACTATTTTTTATTTTCACAATGGTTACAGGAGAAATTGGACCCCAAAAGTTGTTGTCCAGTTTGTCCTGAGTACGCTAGTACCCCATATGTGGGGGGAACCACTGTTTGGGCACACGTCAGGGCTCGGAAGGGATGTGGAGACGCTTTGAAATGCCGACTTGATGGAATGGTCTGCGGGCATCTTGTTACGTTTGCAGAGCCCCTGATGTGCCTAAACAGTAGAAACTCCCCACAAGTGACCCCATTTAAGAAACTAGACCCCGCAAAGAACTTATCTAGATGTGTGGTGAGCACTTTGAACCCCCAAGGGCTACACAGAAGTTTATAACGCCCGGGCATGAAAATAAAAAAATCATATTTTTTCCACAATCAGGATCTTTTAGTCCCCAATTTTTTTATTTTCCCAAGCGTAACATGAGAAATTAGACCCCAAAAGTTGTTGTCCAATTTGTCCTGAGTATGCTGATATCCCATATGTGGGAGAAAACTACTGTATGGGCACACGTCGGGGCTCGGATGGGAAGTAGTGACGTTTTGAAATGCCCATTTGATGGAATGGTCTTCGGGCGTCATGTTACGTTTGCAGAGTCCCTGATGTGCCTAAACAGTAGAAACTCCCCACAAGTGACCCCATTTTGGAAACTAGATCCCCCAAGGAACTCCTATAGATGTGTGATAAGCACTTTGAATTTCCAAGTCCTTCACAGAAGTTTATAACGCAGAGCTGTGAAAATATAAAATCATTTTTTTTCCACAAAAATAATTTTTAGCCCCCAATTTTTTTTCCCAATGTTAACAGGAGAAATTAGAACCCCCAAAGTTGTTGTGCAATTTTTCCCGAGTACGCTGATACCTCATATGTGGGGATAAACCACTGTTTGGGCATACGTCGAGGCTTGGAATAAAGGGAGCACTGTTTGACTTTTTGAACGCAAAATTTGCAGGAATCAATGGTGGCGCCATGTCGCGTATGGAGACCCCCTGATGTGCCTAAATAGTGGAAACCCCTCAATTCTAACTCCAACACTAACCCCAACACACCCCTAACCCCAACCCTAACCCCTACACACACCTAACCCTAATACAAACCCTAATCATAACCCTAACCCAACACACCCCTAACCCTAATCCCAACTCTAACCATAAACCTAACTACAAGCCTAACCCTAATGCTAACCCTAACCCTAGTTCTAACCCTAAGGCTGGGTTCATATTGCGTTTTACCAGCCCGTTCAACACGTAGCGTTGACCGGCTGGTAACGGTATAGCATAACGCGATTGCGTTATGCTATACCCGCTAGCGCAGATGAATCAGCAGATAATCAGCCACGGATCCGCAGCAAAATCAGTCGCGGATCAGCAACAAAATCCGCCGCGGATCAGCAGCAAGATCCGCCGCGGATCAGCAGCAAAATCCGCCGCGGATCAGAAGCGAAATCAGCCGTGGATCAGCGGCGAAATCCGCCGCGGATCAGCAGCGAATCCGCAGTGGATCAGCAGCGAAATCCATCGCGGATCAGCAGCGAAATCAGCCGCGGATCAGCAGCGAAATCAGCCGCGGATCAGCAGCGAAATCAGCCGCGGATCAGCAGCGAAATCAGCAGCGAAATCAGCCGCGGATCAGCAGCAAAATCCGCCGCGGATCAGCAGCGAAATCAGCCGTGGATCAGCGGCGAAATCCGCCGCGGATCAGCAGCGAATCCGCAGTGGATCAGCAGCGAAATCCATCGCGGATCAGCAGCGAAATCAGCCGCGGATCAGCAGCGAAATCAGCCGCGGATCAGCAGCGAAATCAGCAGCGAAATCAGCCGCGGATCAGCAGCAAAATCCGCCGCGAATCAGCAGCGAAATCCGCCGCGGATCCGCAGCGAATCAGCAGCAAAATCAGTCGCGGATCCGCAGCGAAATCCGCCGCGGATCAGCAGCGAAATCCGCCGCGGATCAGCAGCGAAATCCGCCGCGGATCAGCCGCGAATCAGCAGCAAAATCCGCCGCGAATCAGCAGCGAAATCCGCCGCGGATCCGCAGCGAATCAGCAGCAAAATCAGTCGCGGATCCGCAGCGAAATCCGCCGCGGATCAGCAGCGAAATCCGCCGCGGATCAGCAGCGAAATCCGCCGCGGATCCGCCGCGAATCAGCAGCAAAATCAGTTGCGGATCAGCAGCGAAATCCGCCGCGGATCAGCAGCGAAATCAGCCGTGGATGCGCAGCGAAATCAGCCGCGGATCCGCAGCGAAATCCGCCGCGGATCAGCAGCGAAATCAGCCGCGGATCAGCAGCGATATCCGCCGCGGATCCTCAGCGAAATCCGCCGCGGATCCGCAGCGAAATCCGCCGCGGATCAGCAGCGAAATCCGCCGCGGATCAGCAGCGAAATCAGCCGCGGATCAGCAGCGATATCCGCTGCGGATCCTCAGCGATATCCGCCGCGGATCCGCAGCGAAATCCACCGCGGATCAGCAGCGAAATCCGCCGCGGATCAGCAGCGAAATCAGCCGCGGATCAGCAGCGATATCCGCCGCGGATCCTCAGCGAAATCCGCCGCGGATCCGCAGCGAAATCCGCCGCGGATCAGCAGCGAAATCAGCCGCGGATCAGCAGCGATATCCGCCGCGGATCCTCAGCGAAATCCGCCGCGGATCAGCAGCAAAATCTGCTAGGAAAAAAAAAATAAATTATTTTTTTTATTATTTGTCCCTACCTATGACGGGGGGGGTTCATTTACTTTTTTTTTATTTTGATCACTGTGACAGTTTATCACAGTGATCAAAATAAATTTTTTTACAATGGAGGGCGCACTGCGCATGCGCCGGCCGGCGGGCGCACTGCGCATGCGCCCGCCATTTTCCAAGATGGCGGCGCCCATGAAGAATCCCGGGCAGCCGCCGGGACGGATCCAGGGACATCGGTGGACCGGGAGAGGTGAGTAGGGGACGTCGGAAGGTGAGGGGGGGGGATCGGAAGGTGAGGGGGGTGATCGCAGGAGCAGGGGAGCAGACAGCGACTGCGGTGACCGATCGCTGCCATCTTTCGATGGCGGCGGCCGATCACCGCCGTGACTCGGTGTGGGGGGGTCAGATCTTGGTGCCCAGCCATGGCAGATGCTATTGCAGCATCGGCCATGGCTGGATTGTAATATTTCACCAGTTTCATTGGTGAAATATTACAAATCGCTCTGATTGGCAGTTTCACTTTTAACAGCCAATCAGAGCGATCGTGGCCACGTGGGGGTTAAGCCAACCCCCCTGTGGTGATGCAGTAAGGGTCCTGTTACTGCGGGTCGGGTGACCTTTCAGTGACCCCGGACCCCCGACCCGCAGTAACATGATTTATAGCATGACGCCTACGTCGGCGTCATGGGTCGGGATGGCACAGGTTTTCATGACGCCGACGTCGGCGTCATGGGTCGGGAAGGGGTTAATCAATGCAATCTTTTTTTTTCTGCACATGCTTCACAATTTCCCACTGAACGATCTAAGGTGCTTACTATAATTATGTTGCTTACCAACAAGGCTTTAATTTGGGCAAACCCTCTGATTGAGACTGAGGATGATTGTTTGAATCACCTTGATGATTTTATTTCAGCCATGGGGCAGGTGTTTGATGACCCCAATCGAGGTGCAACAGCTGAAGCAGCCATGTTAGCTTTGCGCCAAGGTAAGCACTCGGTAGCTGAATATGCCTTGGATTTCAGGAGATGGGCCCTTGATACCACCTGGGACAGTTCCGCCAAAAAATCTATTTTTCGAAAGGGGTTATCTCCACTGATTAAGGATGAACTTGCTCGTGCCGACCCTCCCACTGCGTTAGGTGACTTTATTAACTACTGCATCCGTATTGATACTCGTCTGACTGAACGCAGGCAAGAGAGATGGTTCGAAAGCAATCGTACTAACCTTTTCCTACCTTCCTCTCCAGCTAAGGAACCTTTGAGTAGGATTACACGGGAACCTGAACCTGAACCCATGCAGGTAGACTCTTTACAACGACGGGTTAGTGATGCACGCAAGGAACATCGTTTTAAGGAGAATCTATGTTTCTATTGTGGTAAGTCAGGGCACTTCATTATAAACTGCCCCAGCCGTTCTCGTAAGACTACTGCAGCACTCATTCATTGTGAGTGTTGCGAGAGGGGATCTGTCAGGTCCGAGCCTCAGGCTCCAGAGAGATCTGCAGCAACAGATCTTGATTTCTCGGACTTAAACTCCGTTACCTCTGAGGACGTTGACTGTGTAAACGCTGCCATTTTTCAAGTTTCCTCAGCGGTGTCCCAGCTGAGTTGTAAGAAAAACAATTCTCATTGCTTTCTTTCCATCAAACTCTGGGTTGACTCAGCTTGGGTGTCTAGCTCTGCTATGATCGACTCAGGGGCAAGTGGAAATTTTATGGATGTCTCCTTTGCTCTGAAACAGGGAATACGTTCAGTGAAGAAGGCTACTCCAGTACAGATGGAAACTGTGGATGGCTCCCTGCTGACCTCTGGACCAGTGGATCAGGAAACAGAGCCTATGAGGGTTCTTATGGGTAAAGATCATCAAGAGAAACTGTCCTTTATGCTTATCTCTTCTCCCCACTTTCCCATTATTCTAGGGCTACCATGGCTGCAGGCTCAGAATCCTACCATTAACTGGGAGACCAAGGAATTACACTTTCCAGAGAAACAGATGAGTCCAAAAGTTTCAGCTTGCTCTGTTCCTAAAGGAATCATGTCAGTCCCTGAACTACCAGCTGTATACCAAGACTATGTGGATTTATGTGACAAGAAGAAGGCTGACCAGCTTCCTCCTCACCGTCCATATGATTGTCCAATTGAATTATTGCCTGGAGCAGAGATACCTTTTGGTAAGATCTACCCCCTGGCGGGGCCCGAGCTAAAGGCTTTAAAGGATTACATAGATGAAAATCTAGCCAAGGGCTTCATACGCCCCTCTTCATCTCCTGCAGGTGCACCCATCTTCTTTGTAAAGAAGAAAGATGGATCTCTGAGACCATGCGTAGACTATAGGGAAATCAATAAGGTTACTATTAGAAACCGTTATCCATTGCCTTTAATCCCTGAGTTATTGGAGAGAGTGCGACATGCCAAAATTTTTTCTAAACTAGATCTTCGTGGGGCCTATAACTTAGTCCGTATTAGACCTGGGGATGAATGGAAGACTGCATTCAGGTCACGCTATGGACACTTTGAATATCTAGTTATGCCTTTTGGTCTGAGTACCGCCCCAGCCACTTTCCAACACTTGGTGAATGACATCTTCAGGGATCTCCTAGATACATTCGTGGTAATTTATTTGGATGATATTCTAATTTTTTCTAACTCCACAGAGGAACATCATGGACATGTGAGAATGGTCTTGGAACGTCTAAGACAAAATCATCTTTACATCAAACTTGAAAAGTGTGAATTCCATAGGACCGAAATTCAATTTCTGGGGTATGTACTGTCTACACAAGGAATTAGTATGGATGGAAGCAAAACCCAAGCCATCAAGGATTGGCCAAGTCCTAGAAATGTGAAGGAGGTACAGCGCTTCATCGGGTTTGCCAACTTCTATAGACGTTTCATTAGAAATTTCTCTGAGGTAGTGTCACCTATCACTCAACTTACCCGGAAAGAATCTAGGTTTTCCTGGACTCCCCAAGCCCAGGAAGCATTTTCCCGTCTAAAAGATAAATTTACCACTGCACCTATCCTAGTACATCCCAACCCCGAGCTTGCCTTCATAATAGAGGTGGATGCTTCAGACTGTGCCGTTGGAGCTATACTCTCTCAGAGAACAGGTGAGAAGAATGTCTTGCATCCCTGTGCCTTCTTTTCCCAGCAGTTGTCTTCGGCTGAGAGGAACTACGATGTGGGCAATAGAGAGTTGTTGGCCATTATTGCCGCCTTCAAAGAATGGAGACACCTTCTTCAGGGAGCTGCACAGCAAATAGTCGTCCTGACAGACCATCGTAACCTTGAGTTTATCAGGTCGGCTAAGTGCCTGACTCCTCGCCAGGCTCGCTGGAATCTTTTCTTAAACCAATTTAATTTTATCATCTCTTATAGACCAGGATCGCGCAATGGAAAGGCTGATGCACTCTCTAGGATTTACTCAGCAGAGACACGTCCAATTACTCCTCCTAAGACTATTCTTCCTGACTCTAGATTCCTAGGAGTAATTCATAATCAAGACCTACTTAAGAACATCAAGGAAGCATACCATGCGGATTCCTTTTTGGCACAACCCCCAAGGGACGTAAGTCTTGTCTTTAAGAATGGTGTGTGGATTCAGGGACAACGTCTGTATATTCCTGAAACAGTCAGATTAAGAGTATTGCAACTCATTCACGATTCCAAGATAGCTGGGCATAGAGGAATTCTAAAGACACAGGAATTTCTTTCTCGTTTCTTTTGGTGGCCCACTTGCAGGAAGGATGTTTTGAATTATGTCACTTCATGTGAGGTCTGTGCAAGATGCAAAACACCTTGCTCCTCACCAACTGGTCTGTTACAGCCTCTTCCCACCCCGTCCCGCCCGTGGGGATCCATTTCTATGGACTTCATTGTGGAGTTACCAACCTCTCAGGGGAAGAACACCATTCTAGTGGTGGTTGACCGTCTAACAAAGGCAGCTCATTTTATCCCTTGTGTCGGCTTACCCACTGCAAAACAGACATCAGATTTGATGATTAAAGATGTGTTTCGCTTACATGGAGTACCGGATGAGGTTATTTCGGATCGAGGGGTGCAATTCACTTCTAGGTTTTGGCAAAATTTCTGTGCAGCATTGGACATTAAAGTAAACCTTTCTTCTGCTTTTCATCCCCAGACTAATGGACAGACCGAACGAACGAATCAAACCCTGGAGCAGTATCTCCGCTGCTTTATCTGCCACCTACAGGATGATTGGGTGGATCTACTTCCATTAGCTGAGTTCTCGTATAACAACTCTCAGAGTGCCTCCACTAAACAGTCTCCTTTTTACTCTAATCTAGGTTATCATCCTAACATTCTACCACGATTTCCCATAGAAACGCCTTTACCAGCAGTGGCTGAAAGAATCACGTCTTTACAGAAGAATATGGATCTTCTAAAGGAAAATCTGGAATCGGCTCAAGAAAGGTACAAGAAAGCAGCAGATAAATTTCGTAAACCTGCACCAGCTTTCAAGGTAGGAGACTTGGTCTGGCTGTCAACCAGAAATCTTAAGTTAAGGATTCCATCGTCTAAGTTGGGACATAAGTACATTGGACCCTATAAAATCAGTAAAATTATAAGTGCCGTTGCTTGTTGTCTTCAACTGCCCAGAACTATGAGAATCCACCCTGTCTTTCATGTATCCCTACTAAAGGCTGCGACACCCAATACGTTTCCTGGACGTTCCTCTCCTTGCCCTGACCCAGTGCTAGTCGATGGTCAGGAAGAATTTGTGGTGGAAAGGATTTTAGATTCCAGGTTGTATAGAAATCAGTTACAATATCTGATTAAATGGCAGGGCTACCCAGTGGAGGACAACTCATGGGAACCGGTCAATAACGTTAATGCTCCTCGCTTGCTCCGTCAGTTTCATCAGAGGTACCCACACAAGCCTGGTCTGAGGTCATCCGGAGGTTGTCCTTAAGGGGGGAGTAATGTAAGGTTCTATGTATATATTCCTGAAACTCAGTTTGTTCGTCAGCCATTTTACTTTCTGTCTTGCTGCAGCTATCTTGCCCTCTGTCAAAATGGAGTTTCCAGCTTGCATGTTCCCGCCCTGATTCTCTCCTTTGCTTCTTAAGCAGCCACAGCTGGCAATCAGTGCTTCAGAATCTAGCCTGCAGTGAACCTGTGACTTGACTCCTGTAAGCCTTGGACCTTGTACTCCAGCTATTCCTACTGAGGAACTCTGAAGCACTTGTGGACTCTGAACCTGCTCTTTGAAAGACCCACGTTTGCATGGACTTACGGTAACAGAGAAGAAGATCCTGAATCTGTATTGGAGAGTGATTGCTGAGCTTGGATTACTCTGGCCTGCTGTGTCTCCTGTTTCTGTGTCTGCAAACTGTGTGACTATTTCTGCCAACTTGTATGAAGTAATACAGGACTTTTCTATATCAAACCTGTGACTCCTGTGTTTTCATCGCACCCAAGCACAAGACGCTATAGGAACTGTACACTATACATGACATAGAGTGTCAAAGAGCAAGTTAGAAGAGAGGTGGTAGGAAAGCTCAGTGTGGACGTGCAGCTCCAGGAGTTTGGAAGCGAATGGGAGCAGCGATATTGGGCGATAGCTGGACATAGCGGTTGGGTCGAGGGTTGGCTTTTTAAGGATAGGCATGTTAGGGTTCGAGTTCCTGCTGCTGCACAAGGGGAGTCTCGAACCAGTCCCGCTGCGGTCCCCCATTCATCTCCATCCGCAGTGGAGCCTGCTCAGCTTAGACATCGGTCCCAGCGTCTCGTCCAGTCTAACAGTGTGCAGAGGATTACTGCTGCTCCTCCAGGCTCTGCTATTGTGACCAGTACTGGTTAGCGGCGAGCAGACGTCTTTACGACAAAGTCCTTGTTTTCCCCTTCTGAGCATGCCCAGAGTGAGATCTCTCATTGGAGATCAGGGGTCACATGCTCAGGTGCTGCAGCAGCTCCTATTGGTCTGCCAGGAAGGTCTTGTGACTACTGGTGTTCTGGAACAAGTTTCATTGGTCCTTGTTTCTGGCAGGTCCTGTAGCTGTTACTATAAAAGGGTAGCATGGCTGGGCCGCCATGCGCTAATATCAACCATTATATGCTTTGCGCCAGTGTGGTCATGTGTGTGTGTGGATAGGGCCCGGCTGAAATAAGCCCCTAGAATACCGACTTAATCGGTGAGGAGTTTGGTATGCTAGCTGGTCAGGGTCGGTGTCCTAGATGCCCTAGATTACCGGCATAACCGGTGAGGAGTTTGATTGCCGTATTCAGGGTCTGGAGTTCAGACGCCATAGATTGCGGGTGACTCCCGCGAGGACATTAGCGCATGATCACGTTCTATGTTCGCTTAGCACTTAACTGTGTACCTGGGTGCCTGACAGGACACAGAACTTTTTCTCAGCGGCCCTGTGATGTAACAGGGTTCGCTTTCAACGCTAGACAGCGCCCTAGCGTGTTTATTTTGTGACTCAGTTGTGTTTAGTGAGTTCGCACACATCGTCATATAGCGCTGCGGCACTACTTCTAGCGGCCCTGTGAAATAACAGAGTTCGCACATATTGCCACAGCGCATTGCAGTGTTTATTTTGGCGACTCTGCGGGATAACAGAGTTCGCATCTTGCGCCATTTTACTAGCAGCAGGTTCCGCCTGCACGGTGGACCCCGGGCTGCGAACGCACCTCTCTACCTCATATATTTGGTGCGTTCCGCAAACCCTAACAAGGCGTGATTGTGGCATGTTTGAAAGCAGAAGAGAAGGTACCGAAAGTTATTGACAGGTTGAAGAGGTGGGTTAGTGATGGGATAATAGTGGTGGTGAGGTTGAGGAGGAGGTGGGTTGGGATGGGGTCAAGTGCACAGGTTGTGAGGTGCGATTTGGAAAGGAGACAATTAAGCTCCCCTTCGGTGATGTTGGAGAGGGAGGTTATGGGGTTTGGGCATTGGTCTTGTATACAAGGGGTTGTGGTGGTTGAACAATGAAGACTTGCCTTGTTTGGTCAATCTTATTTTTGAAGTGTGTGGCAAAGTCCTCAAAGTCTTGCAAATTTGTTTTCTTCCAACGCCGCTCTGTAATCCTGGACACTTGCCGGAGCTTTTTAGTGGTGTTATTGTGCCAGGGTTGTCTGTTGGTACGTAGCACTCTGCCATGAACGAGAGGGGTGACAGTGTCAATAGCCAATGCGAGAGTGGCATTGTAGAAAGCAGTGGCACTGTCTGTGTCGTGGAGTGAGGATATGGATGCCAGTGGAAGAATAGAGTCAGAGAGTGTGTGGATGTCTAGGTGTGCAAGGTTTCGGCGGGGGTGCACGTGTTGCTGGACATGGGTGACAGGAGAGGAGTACAGGGATGAGTATGTGAGTAGATGGTGGTCGGATAGAGGGAGAGGGGAGGTGGTGAAATTAGATAGAGAGCAGAGGCGGGTGAAGACCAGGTCTAATGTATGTCCATCCGTGTGGGTGGCTGAGGAGTACCATTGAGTAAGTCCAAAGGATGAAGTAAGGGACAGGAGTTTGGAGGCTGCTGACTGAAGGGTATCAGTGTGGATGTTGAAGTCACCCGTGATGATGGTGGTGATGTCAGTGGAGAGAAAATGAAGAAGCGAGGTAGAGAATTGGTCGATGAAGGTAGTGGTCGGGCCTGGAGGTCGGTATATCACGGCCACTTGGAGGTTGGAGGGAGAGTAGATGCAGACATAGTGGACTTCAAAAGAGGGGAGGATTAGGGAGGGAAGAGGTGGGATTGGGTTAAAGTTGCAGTTAGAGGAAGGGAGAATACCCACTCCTCCACCATGTCTGTTTCCAGGGCGAGGAGTGTGGGTGAATTGGAGGCCACCGTAACACAGCGCAGCAGGGGAGGCGGTATCAGAGGGTGTCAGCCATGTTTCTGTGAGGGCAAGGAAAGCAAGATTGCAAGAGAGAAAGAGGTCATGAATCACATGAAGTTTATTGCAGATGGAGCGGGCATTCCAGAGTGCTCCAGAGAGAGGGAGCAGGGAGTTGGGTGTCAATGGCATGTGTCAATTAGGCAGGTATGAACACACTGTACATGTACAGGTACCACAGTTTTTGCATCTGTCTTTGTCATGTTTCTCTCGTCTTATATAGTGATTAACACTATGTAGTAACTCAGCTTTCACCCAGCCCTTCAAGTAGTGAGCTTTCAAGGTCGGATGAAACTGAGATATCATGTAGTTGTCAGGCGAGGGGCCAGAAACCCTTGAAATGTAAAAGCCACAA
Source organism: Oophaga sylvatica (assembly GCA_033576555.1). Taxonomy (NCBI): domain Eukaryota; kingdom Metazoa; phylum Chordata; class Amphibia; order Anura; family Dendrobatidae; genus Oophaga; species Oophaga sylvatica. The sequence continues at coordinate 147,432,016 of JARQOD010000009.1, forward strand.
GGATTTAGATAAAACCACCACAGAGAGAGGTTAAGTAAACCGTAAAGTTTTACAATCACAAACCGCAAATATATGGAAGCTTAAATATTTTACCAGAAATGCAGAAATGTAATTGTCTGAATGCATTCAGTATATTTGAATATGGATTCAAAAGAGCCATTTGTATATTCGCACTACACTATTCACAGCAATCATATCTATATTGAGCCGTTCTTGAAAAAATGAAGATTAACCCATAGACTACTATCTATAATCATGACAATCTTTTGGACCAGTATCTATAGGTAAGTAATGTTAAAAGTAGTTGCTACTATGTGTTCCAGAAATAAAATAGAGAAATTCAAGAATGTGAAGATGTTCTAAAACCTAAATGTGACCATGCTCAACATTCCACAACTGTTCCCTTCTCCTGTGTAGTAAATATTGGAGATACCATAGATGATCACAGTGTGTTTTAACAAAGTAATTTAGAAAAAATAAGATCATTTTTTTTATTTTCCTGTTTATAATTCAGCAAAGAAGGAACATGAAGTCTCACTCATAGAAGTTATTGCTTCAAAAATGGATTAAGTCCTCAGCATCTATAAGCTTTCAGCCATTACTGTTTTGTATTGAACTGTAACCATTTGAGGCAGCCAAAGTTATGGCTCTCAAGGAGATAAACAAATATAGTGGACAAAGAAATATTTGTAATGAAATACTGAGCCTATATAACAAAATTGCTTTATCAAATTTATTTGAAGCGTAATGTGTCCAATGTGAGCAACCAGGCAACACAAAAGGAGCTTTTCAAGTGAGCTCTTTAAGATACATAAATGTTATGAAGGAACGTGACGAAACCGGCATATGCCGAGGAGTCAACACGAGTAAGGGGACGTTAGTACCGGGCCAGTCAGCACTGTTGGGGTTCCTGTTCTAGTACATGGGCAGACCACCATAAGCTCCTCTTACTGCCGTACCAAGACAGAAATAGACAACATGGATACACGCCTTAGTGTGAACCCATCAGAGCCAGATGATTGTGATTGTCACAGTCCACTGGGCTTGTTGGAGAAATTCATGCTGGAAATCCCTCCAGATCCTGCATCTTTTCCTGATCCTGAAGTAACAAGAGTTTCTAAATCTCCTTCCATATGGGAGTCAAAACATTCCATGGTCATCCCAAATTCTCAAAATGTCAGTGCAGCCACCAGGAATAAATGTGGCTTATTAGAGAGAATGCGCTTGGTGATGAATGCAGGCTCTGCTGTCAGGAACAGAACAGAAGTTGAATCTTTGCATTCTGTTGTGATCCTGGAATGTAAATTCCAAGAAGGTGGAGATGCTGGATGAGTTTGGGAGACCTTCTGACCAGCCAGAATTGTACCTTCAGATAATAGTACAAGATGTGTCCGATAATGACGATATTGTAATTTGCGGAGAAGACACACATGTTGTAAAGGTAAAAAATATGGGTCACTCTGAAAGGTCAACTGACCATCAGCTGGAATCTGCTCCTCCAACAAATTCAAAGGTGAAACTGGGAAAAAAGTCCAAAAAGCAGACATTTAATATCGAAAATCCACATTATTCTCTTATCCTGTTTTCAGCAAAGTCCCCTATAACTGTTCGGAAGGACAGTAAAGGCATTGTATAAATTCCTGATGAGAAGCTCGTTGCCTACAAGACCGAGCACCACTTCTGTCTCACTTGGTTAAGGAGGTGAAGAATCTTGAGTTGCCTGATGAAACATTGAAAAAACTGGCTGAAAATGTTGAAGAAGACATAATAGCCTTGTATCGTGATACTAGTATAAGATACAAAACTAAGTACAGAAGTCTTCTTTTCAATCTGATTGACAGCCAAAAAAATTGTTGCTTTCAACATGTAGTATTAGGTGAGATCACCTCACAACGTCTGGTTCTGATGAGTCCTGCAGGAAACGGCTCGCCAGGAGCTAAGTGACTGGAGAAATCATGAGAGGCAGCACACATTGATATGATTCAGAAAGCAGATGAGGAAATAATTCAAAAACAACAAATGATAAAGCTCACACACAAGGGGTTGATTGAAATCTATATATCACCAAATGTGATGTTTACCTTTGAGGATCTGTGCCATGCACCTTGAAAAACCAATGGTTCACTGAGTTTAGATATTAATAATTTAAATGAGATCACAACAGATACAACAGCTCATCACAAAACTCACCTTCTGGACCTTAATTGCATCATGTGAATAATCAAACATTCAGATAAGAATAATATGGCCATTGGCCAAAAATAAAATCACCAATCACAAATGCCAAGGAAAATAGTTATGGACAGAAGCTACAATCCTCAGAGGCAGCAGAGACCATTGATTGCATGGAAAATTATGTCTTAGGCATAATAGTGATAACGACTCCTCATCTGAAACTTCAATATGGAAAGGCTTGATTAAGATGTTTTCTATTAAGACGTTCAAAGTGACAGCCATGCAAGTTTCGTGATATAGTGCCCACCCTTTTCAGAAATTACCAAAGAAGATCACAACTAAAGGCGTCATCTCTCAGGAATCAGTCTGGGAATATGTGGATCTCATCTGAACTGCATGTAACAAGGATATGTGCCTCCTGCTTTTCTGCCCCCATTCCTGCAGTGATGCGGTGTTCTACAGTCGGCTCTCGTACAACCTCAACCGCAAACTGACATATGCAATTATCAATGCCAACAACACGGAGGCCTTTATAATTCCACTTCCAGCATGCCAACCAATACCTGCTAAACTTCGCCCCTTAGGGGGGCCACGTCTTGAGGATGAACATCCTCATCTTTTACTGCCTCTACTTTTTCAAAACCATCCATTCTGGTCTTCATGTCCCAGAAAGGTCCCCAAAAAATTCAGAGAGAGCTGGATCAGGATATTCCTGATGACATATTCACATCTATATTTGAAGATGTTGAAAGGTAGGAGAATTTGATGGCGGAACAAGGACACCCACCTTTAGTGCAGGAGAAACCTGGTATGGGAGAAGTGGGCATTGCAGAGATGATAAATATTCTGACTTATCTGTCAAATAACCTGCAGAAAATTGCTGACCAAAACAACAATAATTTTCAGTCTAATCCCCCAACTAACAAGCCAAACCCCATACCAGCAGCAGCCCCTGTTTGGCCATCATGTCCAATGGCACCCACTTTTCAGGCTCCTGTTTTTTTTGGCAATGATCCAGCTGCCATGTCTGACAAGCATTTCACTAATGGGAGGTATGTTTTCAAATAAATAAAGTATTGCCATCACAGCCCCCCTTGGCCAAAAATCAACGGCCATAATGGTATAGAACACATTCACCCTGGTCATCTTGTGGCAGGTAAGGAAGAGACATTGCAGGAAATAGAGCTAAGAAGCAGGCACAAATGTAGGTGTGTGGGGTTCACACTTGTCGTGGAGTGCATAGGCTGACAAGCATTTCATTAATGTGGATAACTATTTGAATAAATAAACTATGGTCATCACAGCCCCACCTTGGCCAAAAATAAACGGCATTTAATGTTTCAGAACACATTTATCCAGGTCCTGTAGTCTGAAATAAGGAAGAAACATTGTAGGAAATAAAGTACTGCCATCACAGCCCCGCTTGGTCAAAATTCTACGGCTTATAATGGTATACCACACATTCACCCTGGTAATCTAGTGGCAGGTAAGGAAGTGACATTGCAGGAAACAGAGTTAAGAAGTAGGCCCAATGTGCGGGTGTGGGTCTCTGAGACTTGAAATCGATTGCATAGGCTGAAAAGCATTTCACCAATGTGGGAGTACCTTTTTAAATAAATAAAGTCTTGCCATCACAGCCCCCTTGGCCACAAATCAACCGTCTATAAAGCTACAGAACACATTCACCTAGGTCATGTAGTCTGAGATAAGGAAGAAACATTGCAGTAAACTTAGTTAAGTAGGCCCAAATGTAGAGGTGTGTGTTATGATTCAGTAACCGAGGAGGATAAAAAGCAAAATAGACTAGGCAACCGGACACCAGAGAGGTGGGTAACTTGGCGGATTGCAGACCCCTAAACTGACAACACAACTAGAAGTAGCCGTGGGACGTACCTACGATGCCCTACATGCCTCGACACAGCCAAAGAGTTAACTAAGCCTAAAGAGAGAAAGGGGAAAGCTAACTGCCCCGGAGTAGAGCCCCAAAGGAATAGATAGCCCCCAAACATGTATTGATGGTGAGGCAGATGAGGCACAAACACAGGCAGAAAACAATGTAAGCAAACAAAGGGGCCCAGGCTGTCTAGATAGAACAGGACAGGAAAGGATACATGTCTGATATGCAAAACTCCTGAGGCCACACGACCTCACCCCCGCTAAATCAGAACTCTGGTGTAACTGGAAGCAAAACAACAGATACTGAGATAACAAGGGTCTAGAAGCACAGAAAATACTTATATAAGCTGTGGCAACTGAACACAGAGTCCAGCACAGGTCCCCGCAGGGAATCCCGACTGAACTAACTCCAGCAAGGTCGAAAACTGAGAAAAGTAAGAGGAAAACAAAAGCCACAGATTTAAACAGCGAAATAACTTATCTGAAAGATGCAGGACACAGCAGGGAACAAGCAGACTTCCAAGAGGCTAGGAAGAAACAAATCACCGGCAAGCATTATGGGAAGGTTGCTCACTTATATCTCCCCAGTCACTAACACCTGATTTCCAATCATCCCTGTCAGGTGATGGACTTCTGTTAGCCAGGGCAGCTCCATTACCAGAAACAACCACCAAAGGGAGCCCAACCTCAGAAGCCAGATTAAAGGTGTTCACAACAGTGCCACCCCTTGAGGAGGGGTCACCGAACCCTCACCCAAGTCATCAAGCCGATCAGAATGGGCCCGGTGAAAAGTGCGAACCAATCTCTCGGCATGAATGTCAGAAGCAAACACCTAAGAATTATCCTCCTGACCATAACCTTTCCACTTGACCAAGTACTGGAGTCTCCGTCTAGCCAGACGAGAATCCAATACCTTCTCTACTTCATACTCCAGATTGCCCTTAACCAATACAGGATCAGGGGCACAGCCATAGGAACTACTGGCTCAACAAACCTTTTTAACAAAGATTTATGAAAAACATTGTGAATCTTGAACGTTCCTGGAAGAGCCAAACAGAAAGAAACGGGATTATGGATTTCCAAAATCTTATCTGGTCCAATGAACCTTGGCTTACATTTCGGAGACGCAACCTTCATATGAATATTTTTTGAGGACAACGAAACCATGTCACCTACTTTAAATCCGGGACCATCAGTCCTATGCCGGTTGGCAAACCATTGGGCACTCTCCTGAGAGTGAAACAACTTATCCACTACTTGATTCCAAATCTGCTGCATTCTCTCTACCATAGAATCAGCACCTGGACAGGCAGAAGCCTCCACCTGCCCTGAAGAAAACCGAGGATGAAACCTGAAGTTGCAGAAAAAAGGGTACATCAGAGTGGCAGAACTAGCCCTATTATTTAGAGCAAATTCAGCCAAGTGGAAAAAAGAGACCCAGTCATCTGGATCAGCAGACACAAAATATCTCAAATAAGTTTCCAAAGTCTGGTTTGCTCTCTCAGTCTGCCCATTTGTCTGAGGGTGAAACGCAGAGAAGGACAACTGAATTCCCAGTATAGAACAAAAGGCTCTCCAAAATCTGGAAACAAACTGGACTCCTCTGTAAGACACAATGTTCCCGGAATGCCGTGCAAACTAACCACCTGCTGAAAAAACAAGAGCACCAATTCGGAAGAGCATGGCAACTTTGGCAGTGGTACAAGATGGACCATCTTGGAAAATCTATCACAGATCACCCAGATAACAGTCATTCTCTGAGAGACAGGGAGGTCGGAAATAAAATCCATTGAGATATGGGTCCATGGCCTCCTGTGCACAGGCAGTGTCACTAAAAATCCACTAGAGCGAGAACAGGGTTTGGACGAGAACAAGTCCCACAGGACTGCACAAAATTCCTGACATCATGAGATAAAGAAGCCCACCAAAAAGATCGACTCACCAAATCTCTGGTACCAAAAATACCGGGATGACCAGCCAAAGCGGAGGAATGAATTTCAGAAATTACTCTACTCCTCCATTGGTCGGGGACATACAATTTCCCCATAGGGCACCATTCAGGTTCATCCCCCTGAAATTCCTCCAGGGCAAGTCTCAAATCGGGCGAGATAGCGGAAAGAACCACACACTCATTTAGAATGGTAGTAGGCTCAGTCACATCAAGAGAATCCGCAAAGAAACTCCTAGAGAGGGCATCCACCTTAACATTCTTAGTGCCCGGAAGAAAGGAGACCAGAAAATTAAAACGCGTGAAAAACATTGCCCACCTAGCCTGTCTAGGATTTAATCACTTGGCTGATTCGAGATAGATCAAGTTCTTGTGGTCAGTGAGGACCACAACTTGATGTTTGGCTCCCTCCAACCAATGTCTCCACTCTTCAAACTCCCACTCCATAACCAATAATTCCTGATTCCCCATGTCATAATTACATTCAGATGGGGAAAATCTTTGAGAGAAGAAGGCACAAGGGTTAATCTTAGAGTTTACAGGATCCCTTTGGGACAAAACGGCTCCTGCACCAATATCAGAAGCATCTATCTCCACCTGAAATGGGAGAGAAACATCAGGTTGCCGCAGAACAGGAGCAGAAGTGAATCTCTGCTAAAGCTCCTGAAATGCCAAATCTGCCCCTGGAGACCAATTCACCACATCAGCGCCCTTTTTGGTAAAATCCGTCAGTGGTTTTACAATACCAGAAAAATTCCTTATAAATTTACTGTAAAAATTAGCAAAACCCAAAAATTTCTGAAGAGCCTTCAAGGAAGTGGGCTGAACCCAATCATAAATGGCCTGAACCTTGACAGGGTCCATTTCAAGAACGGACGGAGACAAAATGAATCCCAAAAACTAAATTTTTTGTACGCCAAAGAGACATTTTGATCCTTTAACATACAAAGCATTTTGTCTCAGAATCCGGAATACAATCCAAGCATGTTCCACACGAGAATCCCAGTTATTGGAAAAAATCAAAATATCGTCCAAATAAACGATCAAAAACTTTTCCACAAAATTCCAGAAAATATCGTTCATGAAAGATTGGAAGACGGAAGGTGCATTAGCGAGCCAAAAAGGCATCACTAGGTACTCAAAATGCCCCTCAGGAGTATTCCATTCACCACCGTGCTTAATGCGAATAAGATTATACGCCCCCCTAAGGTCAAACTTGGTAAACGAACTAGCACTTTTCACTTTGGAGAATAAATCGGAAATCAGGGGTAACAGATACTGATATTTAACGGTGATTTTATTAAGGAGACGATAGCCAGTACATGGCCTCAATGAGCCATCCTTCTTGGCCACAAAGAAAAAGCCGGCACCTAAAAGTGAAGAGGATGGTCTAATATGACCCTTCTCCAATGACTCCTTGATATAAGATCGCATAGCATCATGTTCAGGTACAGAAAAACTGAAGAGCAGACCCTTGGGAAATTTACAACCGGGCACTACCTCAATGTTAAGGGCCTGCAGAACGCACCTAATAGATATTAAGGAGAGATGCGTTCGCAGCCCGGGGTCCACCGTGCAGGTAAAGCCTGCTGCTAGTAAGATGGCACAAATAGGCAGTATGAGCGAACTCTGTTATCCCGCAGAGTCGCAGATGTAAACGCCGTAGCACTATATGGCGGTATGGGCGAACTCTGTTATTCCACAGAGTCGCTAACTAAAATTCTGTAGTGCTATATGGCAATATAAGCGGACTCAGTTAATTCACAGAGCCGCTTTGACAAAGACTGTGTCCTGTCAGACTCACAGGGGAGACAGATGACTGCTAAGCGGATTGCAGTCTGTGGTCATGCAATCAGAACACAAGCAATAATTTCCTTACCGGAGTAGCCGCTATGCTAATGGCATTTCAGCCGAGCCCTGAACACGTGCATACAAAACTCCTCACCGGAGGTGCCTGTATTCTAGGGGCTTATTTCAGCCGGACCTAACCACATGCATACATGACCACACTGGCGCAAGCACGTAACAGATTTGATATTAGAGCACGGCCGTGCGGTTATGCCACCTTTTTATAGTAGCAGCTACAGGACCTTCCAGAAAAGGACCAATGAGAAACCGTTCCAGAATGCAAGCAGTTTCAGGACCTTCCTGGCGGACCAATAGGAGTCGCTGCTGTAACCGTGTGACCGCTGATATCCAATGGGAGATCTTGCCCTGGGCATGCTCAGATGGTCTTTGTCCCAAGATTGCCTGCTCCAGCACTGGTTATAATAGAGGAACCAGGAGAGGCAGCAACAAGCCTCTGCACAGTATTAGACCGAGAGAGACGCTGGGACCGACGTCTCCACTGAGCAGGCTCCACTGCGGCCGGAGATGGATGGGGGACCGCAGCGGGACTGGTTCGAGATTCTCCTTGTGCAGCAGCGGGAACTCGATCCCTAACACTCAATCGCGCAATCATAACTCCTGTGAGGAGGCAAGGACGCAGACTTACTCCCACTAAACATATCAGAAAAATCAGCCAAATAGGCAGGGACATCCTGAGACTGGGGAGAGGTAGAAAAAACAGGAGTGTCACTATGAACACATTGACAGCCCCAACTAACCACAGACACAGACTTCCAATCCAAAACAGGATTATGGGTCTACAACCAAGGAAAACCCAGTATAATAATGTCATGTAAATTATGCAACACCAAAAATTTACAATTCTATTGGTGGTCCGGGGCTACCCGCACTATAACCTGTGTCCAAAACTGGGGTTTATTCTCCGACAAAGGGGTTGCATCAATACCCCTCAAAGGAATCAGAGTCCGCAGGGGTACCATGGGAAAACCACAACTTTTAGCAAAGTCAAAACCCATTAGGTTCAGAGCTGCTCCTGAATCAACAAAAGCCTTAGCAGAAAATGAAGATTAAGAGCAGATCAAGGTAACCGTCAAAAGGAATTTAGACTGTACATTGCCCAAAACAAATGAGTGAGCACGTTTCTCCCGCTTAGGGCCGACGGAAATAGTGTGAGAGGCATCCCCACAAAAGAAGCACAACTTATTACGCCTTCTAAATTCTTGACGTTGAGCCCTAAAAATAACCCTATCACACTGCATGGGCTCAGAGGTTTGCTTGAAAGGCAACAACGCCTCTCGCATAGTTTTACGTTCACGTAAACGTCTGTCAATTTGAATGGCTAATGACATAGAGTCGATGAGACCAGAGGGGACAGGAAATCCCATCCATAACATCTTTTACGGTTTCTGCCAGACCTTTCTGAAAAAAAGCTGCTAGGGCATCATCGTTCCTTTTAGTAAGGACTACCCAGTTTTGGAATTTCTGACAATATAGCTGCAGCTTCCTGACCCTCGTTCAATGCCAGTAAGGTTTTCTTAGCTTGATCAATAACATTAAGTTCATCATACAACAACCCCAGAGCCTGAAAAAAACGCTTCCACATTAGCCAAAACAGGTTCCCCAGGGGTCAGGGAAAAAGCCCAGTCCTGAGGGTCGCCGCACAACAGGGAGATGTCAATTTTAACCTGTTGCGCCGAGTTCCCCGAGGAATTAGGTTTCAAGGCAAAAAACTATTTACAATTGTTCTTAAAGTTCAAAAATTTAGACCGATCCCCAGAAAATAAATCAGGAAGAGGGAGCCTAGGTTCAACAGTAGACAACTGAGCGAAATAGGCAGAAATTCCCCGAATGTCAGCAGCGAGCTGCTCAACACGATCAAATGCTTAGTCTCCATGGAGAAATAATCCTCCTACGGCCCCCAGAGAAAAAGAGGAAAAAATATATAAAAAATTCTGACAATTTTTTTTTTTTTTTACTATTCTTTCCTTCTTTAGAGTACCCTGGAAACTACAGTTGGCCGGTGATTCTGTTATAATTCGGTAACCGAGGAGGATAAAAGGCAAAATAGACTAGGCAACCGGACACCAGAGAGGTTGGTAACTTAGCAGATTGCAGACATGTAAACTGACAACACAACTAGAAGTAGCCGTGGGACGTACCTACGATGACCTAGATGCCTCGACACAGCCAAAAAGTTAACTAAGCCTAAAGAGAGAAAGTGGAAAGCTAACTGCCCCGGAGTAGAGCCCCAAAGGAATAGATAGCCCCCAAACATGTATTGATGGTGAGGCAGATGAGGCACAAACACAGGCAGAAAACAATGTAAGCAAACGCAGGGGCCCAGGCTGTCTAGATAGAACAGGACAGGAAAGGATACTGTCTGCAATCCAGCAAAAACCCTGAGAAAAACTCCAACATGTCTGATATGCAAAAATCCTGAGACCACACGATCTCACCCACGCTAAATCAGAACTTTGGTGTTACTGGAAGCAAAACAACAGATACTGAAATAACAATGGACTAGAAGCACAGAAAAGACTGATATAAGCTGTGGCAACTGAACACAGAGTCCAGCACAGGTCCCCGCAGGGAATCCTGGCTGAACTAACTCTAGCAAGGCAGAAAACTGAGAAAAGCAAAAGGAAAACAAAAGCCACAGATTTAAACAGCGAAATAACTTATCTGAAAGATGCAGGACACAGCAAGGAGCTAGCAGACTTCCAAGAGGCTAGGAAGAAACAAATCACCGGCAAGCATTATGGAAAGACGGCTCACTTATATCTCCTTAGTCAGTAACACCTGATTTCCAATCATCCACATCAGGTGATGGACTTCTGTTAGCCAGGGCAGCTCCATTACCATAAGCAACCACCAGAGGGAGCCCAACCTCAGAAGTCAGATGAAAGGTGTTCACAACAGGTGTGGGTCTGCGAGACTTGTAATGGAGTGCATATGCTGACAAGCATTCCAGTAATGGGGGGTACCTTTTGAAATAAAAAACATATTGCAATCACAGCCCCCCTTGGCCACAAATCAACGGCCTATAAAACTACAGAACACATTCACCCAGGTCACGTAATCTGAGGTGAGCAAGAAACACTGCAGTTAACGGAATTAAGAAGTAGTCCCAATGTAGGGGTGTGGGTCTGTGAGACTTGTAATGGAGTACATAGGCTGACAAGCATTTCAGGAATGGGGGTAACTTTTGAAATAAATAATGTATTGCCATCACAGCCCCCCTTGGCCAAAATTCTACAGCCTATAATGCAACTGAACACATTCACTCAGGTTATGTAATCTGAGATAAGGAAGAAACATTGCAGGAAACCGAGTTACGAAGAAGGCCCAAATGTAGTGGTGTGGGTCTGTGAGACTTGTAATGGAGTGCTTAGGCTGAAAAGCATTTCTGGAATGGGGGTTACCTTTTTAAATAAATAAAGTATTGCATCACAGCCCCCCTTGGCCACAAATCAACGGCCTATAAAGCTACAGAACACATTCACCCAGGTTGTGTAGTCTGAGATGAGGAAGAAACATTGTAGTAAACTTAGTTAAGTATTATTATTATTATTTATTTCTATAGCACCATTGATTCCATGGTGCTGTACATGAGAAAGGGTTACATACAAATTACATGCATCACTTACAGTAAACAAACTAACAATGACAGACCGATATAGAGGGGAGAGTACCCTGCCCCTTTGGGCTTACATTCTACAGGATGGTAGGGAAGGAGACAGTAGGTTGGGGGGTTGTAGCAGTTCCGGTGTTGTTTGAGGCGATATCTCTGGTAATGGTGAGGAGGTAGCCGGGTCATTGCAGGCTGTAAGCTTTCCTGAAGAGGTGAGTTTTCAGGTTCCGTCTGAGGGATCCGACTGTGGTTGATAGTCGGACGTGTTGGGGCAAAGAATTCCAGATCATGGTGGATATTCGGAAGAAGGCTTGGAGGCTGTTGGGTGAGGAGCGAATAAGTGTGGAGGAGAGAAGGAGGTCTTGGGAGGATCGGAGATTACGTGAGGGAAGATATCGGGAGATTAGTTCAGAGATAGATGGAAGAGACAGGTCATAGATGGCTTTGAAGGACAGTATTAGTAATTTGAACTGGATGCGCTGAGGGAATGGGAGCCAGTGAAGAGATTTGCAGAGGGGAGAAGCGGAGGAGTAGCGAGGAAAGAGATGAATTAGTTGGGCAGCAGAGTTAAGGATGGACTGGAGAGGTGCGAGGGTGTTAGCAGGGAGGCCAGAGAAAAGGATAATGCAGTAGTCGAGGCGGGAGATGATGAGGGCGTGCACAATCATTTTAGTAGATTGAGGGTTGAGGAAAGGACGGATTCTGGAAATATTTTTGAGCTGAAGGCGACAGGAGGTAGTAAGAGCTTAGATGTGCGGTTTGAAGGACAGGGCAGAGTCAATGGTTAATCCGAGGCAGCGGACTTCCGGTACGGGGGAAAGCGTGATGTCGTTAATTGTGATGGATAGGTCAGGTAAGGAAAATCTGTGAGATGGAGAAAGATGATGAGTTCAGATTTGTCCACATTGACTTTGAGGAAGCGGGAGGAGAAGAAGAAGGATATGGCTGATAGACACTCCGGTATTCTGGACAGCAGAGAGGTGACGTCTTGGCCATAGAGGTATATCTGAGTGTCATCAGCATAAAGGTGGTACTGGAATCCGTGGGACCTTATGAGTTGCCCCAGGCCAAGTGTATAGATTGAGAAGAGTAAGAGTCCTAGAACAGAGCCTTGGGGGACTCCAACACAGAGAGGGTGGAACGAAGAGGTAGTGTGGGAGTGGAAGACGCTGAATGTGCGGTTGGAAAGGTATGAGGAGATCCTGGATAGGGCGAGGTCCTTGACGCCAAAGGAGGAGAGAATCTGTAGTAGAAGGTAGTGGTCAACTGTGTCAAAAGCAGAGGACAGGTCAAGTAGCAGGAGTATACAGTAGAGTATTGTCCGTTCAATTTGGCTGTAAGTAGGTCATTAGTAATTTTGGTCAGGGCTGTCTCAGTGGAGTGATGGGGCGGAAACCAGATTGTAGAGTGTCAAAGAGCAAGTTAGATGAGAGGTGGTAGGAAAGTTCAGTGTGGATGTGCAGCTCCAGGAGTTTGGAAGTGAATGGGAGCAGCGATATTGGGCGATAGCTGGACTTAGCGGTTGGGTCGAGGGTTGGCTTTTTAAGGATAGGCGTGATTGTGGCATGTTTGAAAGCAGAAGGGAAGGTACCGAAAGTTATTGACAGGTTGAAGAGGTGGGTTAGTGATGGGATAATAGTGGTGGTGAGGTTGGGGAGGAGGTGGGTTGGGATGGGGTCAAGTGCACAGGTTGTGAGGTGCGATTTGGAAAGGAGACAATTAAGCACTACTTCGGTGATGTTGGAGAGGGAGGTTATGGGGTTTGGGCATTGGTCTTGTATACAAGGGTTGTGGTGGTTGAACAATGAAGACTTGCCTTGTTTGGTCAATCTCTTTTTTGAAGTGTATGGCAAAGTCCTCAGCAGAGATGAGGGAGGTAGGAGGGGGCAGTGGTGGGCGGTGGAGGGAGTTAAAAGTTTTGAATAACTGTTTGGGGTTGTAGGATAGAAAAGATACGAGAGTTGTGAAGTAGGCCTGTTTAGCAGAGGTGAGGGCAGATTTGAAAGAGAGTGTTGCTTGTTTAAATGCAGTGAAGTCGTCTTGCGAATTTGTTTTCTTCCAACGCCGCTTTGCAATCCTGGACACTTGCCGTAGGTTTTTAGTGGTGTTATTGTGCCAGGGTTGTCTGTTGGTACGTCGCACTCTGCCATGAACGAGAGGGGCGACCGTGTCAATAGCCGATGCGAGAGTGGCATTGTAGAAAGCAGTGGCACTGTCTGTGTCGTGGAGTGAGGATATGGATGCCAGTGGTAGAATAGAGTCAGAGAGTGTGTGAATGTCTAGGTGTGCAAGGTTTCGTCAGGTGTGCGCATGTTGCTGGACATGGGTGACAGGAGAGGAGGACAGGGATGAGAAAGTGAGTAGATGGTGGTCGGATAGAGGGAGAGGGGAGGTGGTGAAGTTAGATAGAGAGCAGAGGTGGATGAAGACCAGTTCTAATGTATGTCCGTCCGTGTGGAGGCTGAGGAGGACCACTGAGTAAGTCCAAAGGATGAAGTAAGGGACAGGAGTTTGGAGGCTGCTGACTGAAGGGTATCAGTGGGGATGTTGAAGTCACCCATGATGATAGTGAGGATGTCAGTGGAAAGAAAGTGAAGAAGCCAGGTAGAGAATTGGTCGATGAAGGCAGTGGTCGGGCTTGGAGGTCGGTATATGACGGCCACTTGGAGGTTGGAGGGAGAGTAGATGCGGACAGAGTGGACTTCAAAATGTAGTGATCTGCTACAAGCACTAAGGAAAGGTGGGAATTCTGTCCCCACAATAGGACTGAGCTGGATCCCTACGATGTAACGGGGAACCTGATCCTGCGACCAGACCCGCTAAAGTCCTCAGCTAGTCTGAACGAAGACCTATAGTTGCGAGGGAGGAATCCCTACAAGATCTAGGGACTGGGTGAAAAGGTGGACACCTCCTAACAGAAAGTGTAGCAGGGAATATAAAACAGAAAACAAATACTAAGAGATCCTAAGATCAAGCAAAATTGACAGAGTAAGGCACCTAAGCACCCGGCTAGCTTAAGAGTAGATAATACAATGAAGTCCAGCAAAGCCAGAAGGGCGGAGCCAGACTAAATAGGGTAAAAAGGTCATGTGACCAGCAAACTGAAACAAAATCTAACAAGAGGGTTCTAACAGTACCCTCCCTTCAAAGAGGATCCTCCGGATCCCCTAGGACTTAGGCTTATCCAGAAACCTCTTGTGAAACGCTCTAACAAGTCTAGACGCAGAAACATCATCCGCCCTCACCCATGAGTTATCCTCGGGTCCATAACCCTTCCAAGCGACGAGGTACTGCAAACCCCCTCTATATCGTCTAGAATTTAGGATGCGGGAAATCTCATATTGCCCGTCCTCCACCACCAGGGGAACAGTGGCCGAGACGTCTCCATCTGAGACCTCAGCTTTTTTCAAGAGAGAAACATGAAACACCGGATTAATCTTCCAGGAGGTAGGAAGCTCCAACTTAACAGCAGATTGGTTAATAACCTGAAGCACCTTAAAGGGCCCTACAAACTTGGGACCCAATTTCTTAGACGGAATCCTCAAGCGCAGATTCTTAGAGACAACCAAACCATGTCACCAATAGCAAACAAAACCTCTTGTCGTTTTCTATCAAAATACACTTTGGATCTTTTGTTAGCCTCCTGAAGATTACCACGCACATCAGTCCAAACTCTCTCCAAAACAGCAGAAAAATTCTCCTCTTCAGGTACAGCCGATCCCAACTTGGAAAATGACCCAAAAGACGGATGTCTCCCAGTACAACAAAAAAAAGGCGAACAACCAGCAGAAGCGGATGTATGATTGTTAAGAGCAAACTCAGCAAGTGGCAGAAACTCAGACCACCCCTCTTGATTATCAGTCACAAAACAACGCAAGAACTGCTCAACATCCTGGTTTTTCCTTTCTGTCTGGCCATTAGACTCAGGATGATATCCGGAAGAAAACGATAAATGAACTCCCAACCTGTCACAAAAAGCGCGCCAAAAACGAGCCACAAACTGAGGTCCCCTATCGGAAACAATGTCAGTAGGAACGCCATGTAGTTTGACTATTTCCTTGACAAAGGCCTTAGCGAGAGTCTTAGCGCAGGGCAGTTTGATGAAAGGAACCAAGTGACACATCTTGCTAAAACGGTCCACGACCACCCAGATGACAGTGAAACCCTCAGAGGGGGGAAGTTCAGTAATAAAGTACATAGCCAAATGTGTCCAAGGTGCACTAGGGACCTCCAGAGGGCAAAGCAACCCCGCAGCAGGAGTATGAGAAGACTAAGATCTAGCACACACAGTGCATTGACGCACCCACTTAATGACTTCCTTCTGCCATCCAGGCCACCAAAAACTGCGACCCACAAGTCTCTTGGTCTCAGAGATTCCAGGATGACCTGCCAACCGAGAGTCATGACATTCAACAAACAAATCTCTCCTCAGGATACCAGGCACAAACAACCTCCCATGCGGCGTGTTAGATGGGGCATTCTCCTGTGCTTTAAGAATCTCATCTTCCAACACAGAGTCCAAAACAGCAATAACAACCCCCTCTTGCAAGATGTTTTCCTCCTCCTCCTCAGTACCCACCATAGGAGAAAAGCTGCGAGACAAAGCATCAGCTTTAACATTTTTAGTACCTGGGATGTAAGTAACGGTAAAATTAAACCGTGAGAAAAACAGTGCCCACCTAGCCTGACGGGCATTCAAGCGTTTGGCAGCATCAAGGTAGATCAGATTTTTATGATCGGTGAAGACTTGAATAGGAAATTCCGCTCCCTCCAAAAAATGACGCCAGTGTTCAAATGCGAGTTTAATTGCCAACAATTCCCGATTACCGATATCATAATTTAGTTCAGACTCAGAAAATTTCTTTGAAAAAAAAGCACAGGGATGTACTCCATCCGTCTTTGCCTGAGACAACACCGCGCCGACCCCCACAGAAGAAGCATCAACCTCAACCAAAAATGGTTTAGTCACATCAGGCTGCGTAAGGATGGGGGCAGAGCTGAACCTCTCCTTTAGCAACACAAAAGCCTCAATGGCCTCAGTAGTCCACTGAACCACATCAACACCTTTCCTGGTGAGATCGGTCAGAGGTTTGGCAATCACAGAAATTTTCTTTATGAATTTTCTATAATAATTGGCGAACCCCAAAAACCTCTGTATTGATTTCACACCAATAGGTCTAGGCCAATCCTGCACAGCTTGCACTTTCACTGGGTCCATCTCAAAACCTTCACTGGAGACAATGTAGCCCCAAAAACTAAGTCTCTGTACAGCGAACTCACAATTTTTCTAGTTTGGCAAAAAGTGAATTATCACTCAGTAACTGTAATACTTCACGCACACTCCTCCAATGAGACTCCAAATCTGATGAATAAATCAAAATGTCATCCAAATACACAACCACATTTCTGCCGATCAAAGGTCTAAGGATGTCATTAATAAGATTCTGAAAAATGCCGGAGCACTGGAAAGTCCAAAGGGCATGACCAGATTCTCAAAATGACCCAGTGGAGTGTTAAACGCAGTCTTCCATTCATCCCCCTCCTTCATGTGCAACAAATTGTATTCCCCTCGAAGATCAATTTTCGAGAACCACTTGGCCCCCACTAACTGATTAAACAAATCAGGAATCAATGGCAGTGGGTAAGGATTGCGTACAGTAATCTTATTAATCTCACAAAAGTCTAGACAAGGCCGTAAACCGCCGTCCTTTTTTTAACAAAAAAAAATCCAACCGCCACAGGAGATTTGGAAGGCCTAATGTGACCGGCGGCCAAGCTTGTCTGTATGTATTCCTCCAAAGCCTTTCTCTCAGGAATAGTCAAATTAAATAAACGACTTTTAGGAAGAGTCGCTCCAGGGACAAATTCAATTGCACAATCATAATCTCTATGAGGAGGCAATACCTGCGATTCCTTATCAGAAAAAACCTTCCAAAAATCCTGAATAGGTACAGGTAACTCCCCCTTAACTACAGCAGCAATACGCCCGTTACAACACTTGTCATAACAATTGGGACTCCAGGACTTAATTTCATTGGTAGACCAATCCAGTTCCGGATTGTGCAATTTTAACCAGGGTAACCCCAAAATCACCGGTGAGGGCAAATTATTCAAAACTACCAAATCCAAATTCTCTTGATGAACACCATTAATAGTAAGAGGAAATTCACAGATATGGTGAGTAACATTTTTCAAGGGAGAACCATCCACAGACACCACATTAATAGGGGAAGACAGAAGTTTGGGTTTTAATTTTAGTTTTTCCAAAAATTTCCCATCAATCACATTGAGAGTAGAACCACAATCCACAAATACCCGAAACTCCAATAATTCCTCCTCAACAGCAGTGGTAGCAAAAAGAAAGACACCTTTATTGTTTAAACAAGCTATGCGGGCAAAACTGACCTCATTTTTTTTTCTCTCTTTATTCATTCGAAGCGCACAGTTCTTAATGAAATGCTCAGATTTACCACAATAGAAACACAAACCTTGAGCAAATCTGCGTTCTTTTTCTCGAGAGTGAGGTGCCATTGCTCCAATTTCCATCGGCTCTGCAATGTCAGTACATTCCTTCTCCAAACTTGGAGCTGACAAGGCAGATTTACTCTCATTAACCCTTACACGCAGTCTCCTATCCACCCGTATGGCTAATTGCATAGCCTCTTGCAAGTTACCAGGTATCGGATAAGCAATCAGCAAATCTTTAACCCTCTCACTTAACCCTGCAAGAAATAAACTTTTCAAAGCTGAATCGTTCCAGCCCACCTGAGTGGACCACCTTCGGAAGTGAGTACAATATTTTTCCACATTACCTGATCCCTGTCTCAAACGTCTCAATTCTGTCTCAGCTGATGAAACACGATCCGGATCGTCATACAATAACCCCAAAGCAGAAAAAAAACTATCCACTGATCTAAAGCATGGATCACTAGACTGCAGAGAAAAGGCCCAGTCCTGAGGTTCTTTGCGCAAAAATGACATTATGAACCCTATGCGCTGTGATTCATCACCAGAGGATCTGGGTCTCAAACGGAAATACAACAAGCAAGCATTTTTAAAAGAAAAAAAATCTTGTTGTTCACAAAAAAATAAATCAGGCAAACACACCTTTGGCTCCACGAAATGTGCTCCAGAACAACTACTCACGTGTTGCTTTATCTCAGCCACCTCCAGAGAAAGTCCCTGCAGGCGTTGAACCAAATCCTGAACCGAGACCATGATGAAACAGAAAATCTTTCCTTAGAGATTTTTTTTTTTTTTTCTTTGGGCTGGACTTACTGTAGTGATCTGCTACAAGCACTAAGGAAAGGTGGGAATTCTGTCCCTACAATAGGACTGAGCTGGATCCCTACGATGTAACGGGGAACCTGATCCTGCGACCAGACCCGCTAAAGTCCTCAGCTAGTCTGAACGAAGACCTATAGTTGCGAGGGAGGAATCCCTACAAGATCTAGGGACTGGGTGAAAAGCTGGACACCTCCTAACAGAAAGTGTAGCAGGGAATATAAAACAGAAAACAAATACTAAGAGATCCTAAGATCAAGCAAAACTGACAGAGTAAGGCACCTAAGCACCCGGCTAGCTTAAAAGTAGATAATACAATGAAGTCCAGCAAAGCCAGAAGGGCGGAGCCAGACTAAATAGGGTAAAAAGGTCATGTGACCAGCAAACTGAAACAAAATCTAACAAGAGGGTTCTAACACAAAAGAGGGGAGGATTAGAGAGGGAAGAGGTGGGATGGGTTAAAAGTGTAGTTAGAGGAAAGGAGAATACCCACTCCTCCACCATGTCTGATGCCAGGGCGAGGAGTGTTGGTGAATTTAGAGGCCGCCGTAACACAGCGCAGCAGGGGATGCGGTCTCAGAGGGTGTCAGTCATGTTTCTGTGAGGGCGAGGAAAGCAAGATTGTGAGAGAGAAAGAGGTCATGAATCACATGAAGCTTATTGCAGATGGAGCGGGAATTCCAGAGTGCTCCAGAGAGAGGGAGCAAGGGAGTGGGCGTCAATGGAACGGGTTTTACGTTGGAAAGATTGCGGTAGTTCTTATTAGATAGGGAGCGGTAGGAAGGAGTACTAATAGGGGGTATGAGCTGTGGAGGTCCAGGATTGGGGGATATGTCACCAGCAGTGAGGAGCAGCAGAGAAAGGGAGAGCTGGTGGGATAAGGAGAGTGGGCGGCTTGTTTTATGTTTTATTAGGACAGATTTGAGGTTGAGGAGCAGGTCAGCAGAGTAGGTCAGGTGGGGAGGAGAGACGGAATGGGAGATGATTATTTGGTTAGAGAGTGCTGGGTTTGGGATAGCGAAGGAAAGAGAGGATTAACGGAGCAACCACTGTGAGGGCATATGTAAACATGGTGAAAGAGTAAGATGGGTAAATAGAAAATCCAGGTATAAGTAATAAGAAGTGCTTACTCAGCAGACATACCCAAAAGAGACATAGTGTGAGGTCCTTACTCCTGCCGTGACTAACTGCCATTAAATAACTGCAGCTTCATTATGCTTTTGCTGCAGTGGTACTTCTGCTGCAGACATACGCGTGCCAGACCCCACACCAGTGCCCCCCTTAGACTGCTACTGAATATATAGGACTGAGAAGAGGATCAGGTGAGAGGGATTGTGGGAGCTGGTTTGGGATAAATTAGCAGCTGCCCAGCACACCAGGGAAGCTTAGACAATCAAAGTCACAGGACCTGGCTACATCCATATGCTTGTAACAACTTGCACCTGATAGCATCTCTGCTGGCCCCAGCATGGCTATACAGCAGGAAGTATTGAGTACAATGCAATAAATTAATTTAGCAAACATTCAGCAGGCACTGTTATATACCATTAAAGGAAATGTGGCACAGTGGTAAAAAGCCAAATGACAGCAAGCAGGGATTGTAGTAGAGATTGTACCATTAAAGGAAATGTTACACAGTGGTAAAAAGCCAAATGACAGCAAGCAGGCATTGTAGTAGAGATTGTACCAATAAAGAAAATGTTGCACAGTGGTAAAAAGCCAAATGACAGCAAGCAGGGATTGTAGTAGAGATTGTACCAATAAAGGAAATGTTGCACAGTGGTAAAAAGCCAAATGACAGCAAGCAGGGATTGTAGTAGAAATTGTACCTGTGTGAAGAGAGGAGATGGATGCTAATTCTCAGCCGTTAAATAACTGCAGCTTCATTATACTTTTGCTGCAGTGGTACTTCTGCTGCAGACATACGCGTGCCAGACCCCACAAGTAGGCCCAAATGTAGGGGTGAGGGTCTGTGGGACTTGTAATGGAGTGCATAGACTGACAAGTATTTGGGGAATGGGGGTTACCTTTTTAAATGTATAAAGTCTTGCCATCACAGCCCCCTTGGCCACAAATCAACGGCCTATAAAGCTACAGAACACATTCACCCAAGTCATTTAGTCTGAGATAAGGAAGAAACATTGCAAGAAACGTAGTTAAGAAGTGGATTACACATAGTGGATTACATGGATACATACTCTGCCTGCACGGTGGACCCCGGGCTGTGAACGCACTTATTATTTATAGCTATTTTGTGCATTCTGCCAGCCCTAACATAATACTAGCGCCAGGGTCTGGCTAGTAAAATGGCGGATTACCAGCGTCTATTGCAGGACACCCAGCAGCTGGAGGGTAGGTTGGCGGCTCTTGAGCGCACAACTTCAGCTGTGGATGTTACCGCAGTCGCTGTTCAGGCTGCTAGCCTGGCTGCAGCCAGTGTGTCCACTGCCACCTCTGCTCCAACATTATCCCACCTCCCACTTCCAGACAAGTTTGCTGGTGACAGCAAGCAATGGCTGGGATTCGTGAGTCAGTGCTCTATACAACTCGAGCTTCTGGCTGCATGTTTCCCCACGGATCGGGTACAAGTGGGCTTTGTAATATCTCTTCTGTCGGACAGAGCGCTGGAGTGGGCCACCCCGCTGTGGGAGCGTGACGACCGTGTGGTGCTGAGTGCTCCTCGTTTTCTGGAGGCTCTAAAAAAGGTCTTTCTAGGACCTCAGGTTACCCACGATGCGGCGCTCCAACTCCTGGCACAGGGTTCGTCTTTGGTCAGCTGTTTTGCTGTCCAATTTCGGACTCTGTCCTCGGAGTTGGACTGGCCGGATAAAGTCCTCATTCCCGTGTTTTGGAGAGGACTAGCGGGCTATGTGAAAGACGCCTTGGCTACCAGGGAGATTCCCGCCACACTGGAGAATCTTATCTCCATATCTACCCGCATCGACCTCTGTTTTCACGAGCGGAGGTTGGAGCGGTCCCAGTGTAGGCAGAGGTTCCGGCTGGCTCCCACCTTCGCCAGACCTCTAGAATCTTTCAGCCAGGCGCCCGACTCCCATGAGGCCATGGAGGTTTCTCGAGCAGGACCTAAGTCCCGGGCCGCTTGAGTACCCGTGGTCTGTAACATCTGCCATCAGTTAGGACATTATGCCAACAAATGTCCACAGCGGTCGGGAAAACAGTCGTGTCTAGTGACCTTGGGAGGAGGTTCACTAGACACTGTGGCATTTTCCACCAAGTTGTCCTTTAAGGGGACAATTACTGTAGGTCCTTCCACGCTCTCCGCAGAGCTCTGTGTGGATTCTGGAGCCGAGGGGAATTTCATGTCCTCTGCATTTGCTCTCCGCCACACTATACCTCTGGTGATGCTCGCCAAACCGGTGACTGTGCGAGTAGTGAATGGATCAACTCTGCCCTCACAAATCACCCACCAGACTATCCCTCTCACTTTATCTATGTCCCCTTCCCATCAGGAGAGTATTTCCTTTCTTGTCCTGCCCGAGGGAATAGACGAGGTGTTGCTGGGAGTACCGTGGCTCCGTCACCACTCTCCCCATATTGAGTGGTCCTCTGGGAGGATACTGGGTTGGGGTGATTCATGTAGAGGCAGGTGTGTCAGGGAGTGCGTTCAGGTCACCACCACAGAGATACCCGTAGATCTCACTCCTCTTCCCCATCGTTATTGGTCATATGCAGACATTTTCTCCAAGAAGGCGGCGGAGACTCTTCCGCCTCATCGCCCCTACGACTGTCCTATTGATCTCTTGCCTGGAGCAGAACCTCCTCGGGGACAGTCTACCCCCTCTCGCTTCCTGAGACGGAGGCCATGTCCCAGTATATTCAGGAGAATCTGGCAAGAGGGTTCATTAGGAAGTCGGTGTCACCAGCAGGGGCGGGGTTCTTCTTCGTGCAAAAGAAGAACGGAGAATTACGTCCATGTATTGACAACAGGGGTCTTAACGCCATCACCGTCAAGAATAAGTACCCGTTGCCCCTAATCTTTGAGCTCTTTGATAGGCCTCCGAGGAGCAAGAGTATTTACCAAGCTAGATCTACGTGGTGCCTATAACCTAATTCACATCCGTGAAGGGGACGAGTGGAAGACAGCTTTTAATACCAGGGATGGGCATTATGAATACCTGGTGATGCCCTTCGGGCTCTGTAATGCTCCCGCTGTTTTCCAAGACTTTGTCAATGATATCTTCAGGGATATGCTCTCCACCTCTGTAGTAGTCTATCTGGATGATATTCTCATTTTTTCACCAGATATAGACTCTCACCGGAGGGATGTCAACAAAGTCTTCGACCTCTTACGGGCAAACTCCCTCTATGCCAAGCTGGAGAAATGTGTGTTTGAGCAGGAGTCCTTACCTTTCCTGGGCTATATCATCTCCGCCCTGGGATTGGCTATGGATCCTGCCAAACTACAGGCTGTAATGCACTGGCAAGAACCCCATTCTCTTAAAGCGGTGCATCACTTTATGGGGTTCATTAATTATTATCGCCAGTTTATTCCCCATTTCTCGACTTTGGTAGCTCCCTTGGTAGCCCTCACCAAGAAGGGAACAAATCCCAAGTTGTGGTCTGAGGAGGTCTCCAAGTCGTTCTCTTCCATGAAGTCGCATTTTGCCAGTGCTCCCATATTACATTGCCCTGATGTTGATAAGCCGTTTATTTTAGAGGTGGACGCCTCTTCTGTTGGTGCTGGATCAGTCCTTTATCAAAAGGATGCTCAAGGTCGGAAGCATCCCTGCTTCTTCTTTTCTAAGACCTTTACACCAGCAGAGAGGAATTATTCCATCGGGGACAGGGAGTTGCTGGCTATGAAGTTGGACTTCTCTGAGTGGAGACATCTTCTGGAGGGGGCTCGTTTTCCCTTCCAAGTCTTCACCGACCACAAAAACTTGGTATATTTTCAAGCGGCTAAATTCTCGCCAGGCCTGATGGTCCCTATTCTTCTCTCGGTTCCACTTCACCCTCCATTTTCTCTCCGGTGAGAAGAATGTTCGGGCCGACGCTCTCTCTCGCTCCTTAGTGTCATCAGAGGAGGAGGATGAGGAGCCTCGGCTTATTGTCCCCGAAGAGAGCCTGAGAACTGTAGCCCCGGTTTCGTTAGAGTCTGTGCCTCCGGGCAAGATTTTTGTGCCCACTAATTTGCGACCGGAGGTACTCTCTTGGGCACACTTGCCCAGGGTGGGTGGACAATTTGGGGCAAAGAGGACAACTGAATTATTGGCGAGGACATACTGGTGGCCACATATGGTCCGTGACGTCAGGGAGTATGTTCAGGCGTGTGTCTCCTGCGCCAGGAACAAGTCCCCTCGACAATGGCCAGCTGGGTTACTTTTTCCTTTGCTGGTGGCAGACAGGCCCTGGGAGATGGTCGGGATGGACTTTGTGGTGGGCTTACCCAAGTCTCGGGGTTGCACTATCATTTGGGTGATCACCGACCACTTCTCCAAAATGGTGCACTTAGTGCCGCTACCACGTTTACCTTCTGCACGGGCCTTGGCAGCATTATTTATTAGACACATCTTCTGTCTACACGGTATGCCAGACAAGTTTGTCAGCGATCGAGGTCCCAATTTGCATCTCGGTTCTGGAGAGAGTTGTGTCATCTACTCTGCATTGAGTTAAACCTCTCCTCTGCATATCATCCCGAGACAAATGGGTTGGTAGAGAGGGCCAACCAGACCTTGGTCACCTACTTGCGACATTTTGTCTCTGCCAGGCAGGATGGCTGGGCATCCTTGCTCCCGTGGGCTGAGTTCGCGCTAAACAATGCTGTGGCTGACTCCACCGGACAGACCCCATTCCTCTTAAATTACGGCCAGCATCCACGGGTACCGGTGCCCATGCCCGTGGCTTCCGCCGACTCCAGGGTGGCAGACTGGGCTGTGGAGGCATGGGACATATGGGACCGCACTCAGGATGCTATTCAAGCTTCCAAGGAAAGGATGAGGTCTTCTGCCGATGCCCATCGGCGTCCAGCTCCGACATTTGCTCCTGGCGACCTAGTGTGGCTCTCCGCCCGAAACATCAGGCTACGGGTGGAATCCACTTAAGTTGGCACCCCGCTATTTGGGTCCCTTCAAGGTTCTCGAGCAGGTGAACCCTGTGGTTTACCGTTTGGCCCTTCCGCCTCGCCTTGGTATCTCCGACACCTTACATGTGTCCCTCCTAAAACCCGTGGTCATCTCCCGGTTGCCTGAGTCATCTGCCGGGACGTCGGGTTCGTCTACGGATGATTACGAGGTGAACGCCATTGTAGGGTGCAAGGTGGTACGGGGCAAAAAATTTTTTGGGGTGGATTGGAGGGTTATGGGCCTGAGGATAGGTCCTGGGAGCCTGCCAAACATGTTCATGCTCCGCAGCTCATCGCTGCATTTGAGCGTAGCGAGGCACAGAGAAGGGGGGCCCCAGGAGGGGGGGTAATGTTAGGGGTCGAGTTCCCACTTCTACACAAGGGGAATCTCGAGCCATCCCTGCTGCGGTCTCCCATTCGTCTCCGGCAGCAGTGGACTCTGCTCAGCTTAGACGTCGGTCACAGCGTCTCGCCCAGTCTAACATTGTGCAGAGAATTACTGCTGCCTCTCCAGGCTCTGCTATTGTGGCCAGTACTGGTTAGCGGCGAGCAGACGTCTTTAGGACAAAGTCCTTGTTTTCCCCTTCTGAGCATGCCCAAGGTGAGATCTCTCATTGGAGATCAGGAGTCACATACTCAGGTACTGCAGCAACTCCTATTGGTCTGCCAGGAAGGTCCTGAAACTACTGGTGTTCTGGAACAGTTTCCTATTGGTCCTTATCTGGCAGGCCCTGTAGTTGATACTATAAATGGGTGGCATGGTCGTGCCGCCATGCGCTAGTATCAATTACATTATGTGCTTTGCGCCAGTGTGATCTTGCACGCATGTGCTAGGGCTCGGCTGAAATAAGCCCCTAGAATACCGGCACCTCCGGTGAGGAGATTGTATGCACGTGTTTAGGGCTTGGCTGAAATAAGCCCCTAGAATACCGGCTTCTCCGGTGAGGAGATTGTCTGATTGCGTTGCTGATTGCGTTACTATGGACTGCTGTCCGCACAGCAGTTGTCTGTGCATTCCTGTGGAGTTAACAGGACACAGTCCATAGCTCAGCGTCTCTACCTTAGCGACACTGTGGTGTAACAGAGTCGCTTATACCGCCATTCTACTAGCTGCAGGCTCTGCCTGCACGGTGGACCCCGGGCTGCGAACGCACTTATTATTTATAGCTATTTTGGGCGTTCGGCCAGCCCTAACACATGATCTCTGCAGACAGCTTAACTTCACTGCCACAAAAATACAATATGGGATATGGGGTGCTGAATCATGTAAGCAGCTGCTAAAAAATAAATTTGCTACTGCACAACAGCTCTACATACAAAACAATTTCACTGCCACAAAACTACAACTTGGAATATGGCGGGCTATATCACGTTTAGAAATAGAATTAGTTTTTTTAATGTGCATGAGCTCTGCACACAGCTTATTTTCACCACCACAAAATTACAATGTGGGATATGGCGGGCAATATCACGTTTAGCAACACAATTTTTTTAACCTGCATGAACTATGCAGACACCTGAATTATACCACCACTAAGAAGCTAGTTGAGATATGGCATGCTGATTCACGGTAGCAACTGACATAAAAAAAAAATTTCCTGGCCATCAGCTCAAATCACTAAACAATGTCACCACTTAATGACAAGGTGAAATATGCCTTGCTGTATCACATTTAGCAACTTTAACCCCTTCATGACCCAGCCTATTTTGACCTTAAAGACCTTGCAATTTTTTGCAATTCTGACCAGTGTCCCTTTTTGAGTTTATAACTCAGGAACGCTTCAACTGATCCTAGAGATTCTGAGATTGTTTTTTCGTGACATATTGGGCTTCATGATAGTGGTAAATTTAAGTCGAAAATTTTTGCGTTTATTTGTGAAAAAAATGGAAATTTGGCGAAAATTTCGAAAATTTCGCAATTTTCAAATTTTGAATTTTTAAACCAGAGAGTTATGTGACACAAAATAGTTAATACATAACATTTCCCACATGTCTACTTTACATCAGCACAATTTTGGAAATAAAATTTGTTTTTGTTAGGCAGTTATAAGGGTTAAAAGTTGACCAGCAATTTCTCATTTTTACAACAAAATTTACAAAACCATTTTTTTTAGGGACCACCTCACATTTGAAGTCACTTTGAGGGGTCTATATGACAGAAAATTCACAAAAGTGACACCATTCTAAAAACTGCACCCGTCAAGCTACTCAAAACTACATTCAAGAAGATTATTAACCCTTCACGTGCTTCACAGGAACTAAAGCAACGAGGAAGGAAAAAATGGACATTTTAATTTTTCCAACAAAAATTTTTTTTAGCATCAATTTTTTCATTTTTGCATGGGCAACAGGATAAAATGGATCCTAAAATTTGTTGGGCAATTTCTCCTGAGTACACAGATACCTCATATGTGGTCATAAACCACTGTTTGGGCGCACAGCAGGGCTCAGTTGGGAAGGAGCGCCATTTGACTTTTTGAATGGAAAATATGCTGGAATATTTAGCGGTTGCCATGTTGCGTTTGGAGAGCCCCTGTGTCCCTAAACATTGGAGCTCCCCCACAAGTGACCCCATTTTGGAAACTAGACCCCCCCCAAGGAACTTATCTAGATGCATAGTGAGCACTTTGAACTGCCAGGTGCTTCACAAATTGTTCCGTAAAAAAAAGAAAGTACTTTTTTTCACAAAAATTTTCTTTTAGCCTCAGTTTTTTCATTTTCACATGGGCAACAGGATAAAATTGATCCAAAAATTTGTTGGCCAATTTCTCCTGAGCGCACAGATACCTCATATGTGGTCATAAACCACTGTTTGAGCGCAAGGCAGGGTCCAGAAGGGAAGGAGCGCTGTTTGACTTTTTGAATGGAAAATTAGCTCCAATCGTTGTGCCTAAACAGTGAAAAACCCCCACAGGTGACACCATTTTGAAAACTAGACCACTTAATGAACTTATCTAGATGTGTTGTGAGCACTCTGAACACCCAAGTGTTTCACTGAACGCAGAGCAGTGAAAATAAAAAAATCATTTTTTTCCTCAAAAAATGATTTTTTTAGTCTGCTATTTTTTATTTTCACAAGGGTAAGAGGATAAATTTTACCCCAGAAGTTGTTGTACAGTTTGTCCTGAGCACGCTGGTACCCTATATGTGGGGGCGAACCACTGTTTGGGATCACGGCAGGGCTCGGAAGAGAAGTAGTGATGCTTTGAAATGCCGACTTGATGGAATGGTGTGCGAGCTTCTTGTTACGTATGCAGAGCCCCTGATGTGCTTAAACAGTAGAAACCCCCCAATTAACCCCATTTTGGAAACTAGACCCCAAAAGGAACTTATCTAGATGTGTGGTGAGCACTTGGAACCCCCAGGTGCTTCACAGAAGTTTATAACGCAGAGCCGTGAAAATAAAAAATCATTTTTTTTCCACAAAAATCTTTTTTTTATGCCACAATTTTTTTATTTTCCCAAGGGTAACAGGAGAAATTAGACCCCCAAAGTTGTTGTTCAATTTTTCTTGAGTACGCTAATACCCCATATGTGGGGGTAAACCACTGTTTGGGCACACGTCGGGGCTCGGAATAGAGGGACCACTGTTTGACTTTTTGAATGCAAAATTGACTGGAATAAATGGTGGCTTCATGTTGCGTTTGGAGACCACTGATGTGCCTAAATAGTGGAAACCCCTCAATTCTAACTCCAACCCTAATCACAACACACCCCTAACCACATCCCTAACCCGAACACACCCCTAACCCTAATCCCAACCCTAACCCCAACACACCCCTAACCCTAATCCCAACTCTAACCCTAACCACAAGCCTAACCCCAATCCGAACGCTAACCCTAATTCCAACCGTATCCCTAATTCCAACCGTAACCCTGATTCCAAACGTAACCCTAATTCCAATCGTAACACTAATTCTAAACCTAACCCTAATTCCAACCGTAACCCTAATTCCAACCCTAACCCTAATTCCAACCATAACCCTAATTCTAATCGTAACCCTACTTCTAACCCTACTTCTAAACCTAACCCTAATTGTAACCCTAATCCTAACCCTAACCCTAGTTCTAACCCTAACCCTAGTGGTAACCCTAATGGAAAAAAAAAATATTTTCTTTATTTTATTACTTGTCCATACCTATGGGGGTGATAATGGGGGGGTTTATTTACTTTTCTTTTTATTTTGATCACTGTGAGAGTTTATCACAGTGATCAAAATAAAATTATGGAATCTGCCGGCTGGTAGATTTGGCGGGCACACTGCGCATGCGCCTGCCATTTTTCAAGATGACGGCGCCCATGAAGGATCCCGGATGGATTCCGGGACGACCACACAGACATCCGAGGAGCG
Source organism: Oophaga sylvatica (assembly GCA_033576555.1). Taxonomy (NCBI): domain Eukaryota; kingdom Metazoa; phylum Chordata; class Amphibia; order Anura; family Dendrobatidae; genus Oophaga; species Oophaga sylvatica. Next base: position 147,461,232 of record JARQOD010000009.1, read on the forward strand.
GGGGAGGTGAGCGGAGGGCATCGGAAAGCAGGGGGAGCACAGCAAAGGAGGAGGGGAGCAGATAGTGACGGCGGAGACCGATCTCCACCACCTACTGGCGGGGGCCAATCGCCGCCGTCATGCGGTGTGGGGGAGGCCGGATCTCGGTCTCCAGCCATGGCCGATGCTATTGCAGCATCGGCCATGGCTGGATTGTAATATTTCACCATATTTCATTGGCAATCGCAATGATTGGCTGTTTCACTTTTAACAGCCAATCAGAGCGATCTTCGATGTGAGGGGGCGGTGCAACCCCCCGGCGCTGCGAGCGGAGATGGTCTGCTGTCAGGGACAGCAGCCATCGGAACCCGGTAACGGCGCGATACTAGTACTGCTCGGGGCAGAAATGCACCTCCCGCAGAGTAGTACTAGTACAGCGGAGGTCGGGAAGTGGTTAAAAATAAGATTTCGAAAGGTCTACTCGTGCATGGAGCACAATAAAGCATGTTTCAGCGCATGTACAGCTGTTTTAGAGAAGTAATGGCGACTGGGCAACTGGTACTGGGTGACTGCGATGACCATCAACTTTCTTAAACCATTTATATCAACCATGCTGAAAGGCAGAATTTCTGTGGCCAACAGATTGGAGATAGTGGAGTTCAAGCTCTTTGCTTTGGTATGTGCAATAGGAAACATTCCAGGGCTGGCAGCTGTGCTGAGAGAGGGTGGAGTATGGAGAATAGGACAAACTGTTGGACTGTGAGTGAGATGCAGACGGTGATATTATGGCGGATTGAGAAAGATGTATTGTACTAGGTAACACAAAAACAGCAATCATGTCCACTTCCATAACAGCTGACGGGCTCTCACTCACCTCAACTGTAGATGGTAAGCAAGTGGAATTTCTGCGACCGGAGACCTGTGTGAGAAGACTTGGCATGGTGATGAAGCAGTAGGAAGCAGCAGATGTTGTTGATGGGATGGTCAGTGGTTGGAGAGACCCACTAGTCCACATTTTAGTGCAGTGAGATTCCCACACAAAGGCATTTTGAGAGCGCATGTGCCGGATCATGAATGTAGTTGTAAAATTATTTCAATTTTTGCTTCAACGGAGTGTTTTTTTTGCAAATTTAGAAGAAAATGTGAGTTGGGTCATCCTTTGCAGTCTAAAAAATGGCCCAGACTACACAGTCCTTGCTGCCCTGTGAACTGCACATTCATGACCGGTGCTGGCTGCAGCCAGAGTTGGAGTTGAGGATGCAATGCTTGTCGTGGTTTCATCACTTCATGTCTGTGTGAGAATTTGCAATGTAACCTCTTCGTCTTCCTTCTCCTCCATCTCCTCTGCGCTGAGCTACTCATCTGCATACCTTTGGGTTCACACCAAGTGGGATCTACAACCACATCATCATCATCTATGCACTAACTCTCCTCAACCTGAGAGTTGCCCTCCTCCTCTACCTTCTACACCACAGTACAGTCCTCGTGCACCTTTGGTATCTGAGTTTCATCAGGATCACGTCCACGCCGGTGGTTAACATCTTTTGATGAGGGTCTGGATTCTACTCGGACCCTATTTTGTCTGGTCCCGGATCCAATATGAAAACATTGTTGGCATCGGTGCGATGCTTTCCTCCACTGGATTCTGTGAATCTTTGGAGCAGATCTTTCATGCCAATGGAATAGAATATACAAACAAATCTGCAGAATAGCCCATCTGTGGTTCCCACAGTCAATTGGGCTTTTGTATATTTGTGACATGGTGGGAAACAAGCAAGAATGCGGGGATTGTACTGTGTGTAATGTTAACGTGGAGGAAGAAGAGGAGAGGCCACTTGATGCTGTGTTTGCCATCCTCTGGAGCACATTCTTTCCCAAAAAAAAGGGAGTGGAGTAGCTTGTACAGTAGCAGATGTTGTCAGTGGTCTTTGGATAGGATAAGACGGTGTTTGCACAGTTGAGCTTTCATTAACATTAACACTTAACCCACCTACACATGAAACACCAAGCCTATTCCCCTTTACACCACTACGTAGCTTTTTCTCACTCATGTATGTAGCCTTTCCCTCTTGTAACCTGCTTTTTCACAACCTTAGGCCTGTAGGAGGTCACAGAGGCGGTCCTGTACCTTCAACATGTCCCGGTTCAATATTGGCTGTAAATACAATGATGTACATTAATGTTGCTAAATGTATTGTTATATTTGTGAATGACTATTGTTCTGCCCGTCTTATGTGTATTGTACATAATCCTTGCAGACAGCATAAACCTTGATCCCAACAGTGATTTGATAGACACGTGATGTCTGTTACCAAGTTTATTGCAGGAATCGAATATGGTAAAAAACTGTGGAACAAATAACAGTATTTTACTATGTGCTCACAAACATGTGGCAAGCATACAATATATACACAATATACAGTGGTGAGGGAACACACTATATGCATAACATGTAGTTACATATAACATGCGGTATATCCCATGCTTACTGACCAGTCGGAAAAGCATGGACTACAACTCTCACATTTTCATAACAGCATGATGTAAACATCCCAATATTTATACGGCTGTCAAGTTCATGGTGAATGTGTTTAGGACTTACCGATTGTGCGGCTACAGATCTGGATGTAAGAGATCACTATTGGATTCTGATGTCAGGAGGTACTCAGAAATGAACTATCTTAGTTGTATACTGAGCAAAAAACATGGCTGCTGGGGCTGGCTGATGAGTCATGAAAACTATGACTCATGAACTACGGTGTGGTAGATATGTCAAAAAACCTCAATATCAACAACCAAAGACATTCTATAAAACGACCACTAGATGGTGCTGTTATACCACATAACAAATCTGAATGTTTACACAGAAAATTCTAGTGGAACATCACACTCCTCGCCTGGTATCTTAAAGATACCACTTTAAGGTACCTCTGGAGAGAGCAACAAAATCAGTTCAGTGACTGGTCTGAGGAAAAGTTCAGGTTCGTGTTGCCTGCAGATCTTGACCTCCACTTTCCTAACTTTTCCATCTTCACTTGGAAACACTTTGGTTATCAGTCCCAAAGGCCAGTCATTTCTTTTTGACTGAGTGTCTTTGACAAGAACAACATTACCAACCTCCATGTTGGGTTTACTGGCTTGCCATTTATTCCGGGTCTGTAAGGTAGAAACATAAGGACGAATCTCTGCATCAGAATCTGGTTCTAACATTTCAAATGTGTCTTTCTCAAAAGTGTCTTGTACTGATTTGTAGAGGAATGCTGGTCCTGTGAGCCATGTAGTGTCTTTAAGATGGGCTGCAGGAACAGCTCTTGTTGCGTGGTCTGCTGGGTTGTGATCAGTTGATACATAACGCCACTGGGTAGGTCGTGTTGACCTCCTGATTCTTTGAACTCTGTTATGTACGTAGACATAGAATCTTCTAGTCTCATTGTGAATGTAACCCAGCACTACTTTACTGTCTGTATGGAACACCGTATCTTCAAGCTTTAAATCTATCTCTGTCACAATGAGCTCAGCTAGCTCTGTTGCTAGAACAGCAGCACAAAGTTCCAGTCTTGGTATGGTAAGCTCAGGACATGGTGCCAATTTTGCCTTTCCCATCACGAAGCCAATCTGGACTTGACCTTTGATATCTGTTGTTTTAAGGTAAGCGACTGCAGCTATCGCCTTTACTGAAGCGTCACAAAATATACACAACTGCTTAGTCTGAACCTCTGCAGCAGAGATGTGAGCATATGGTCTGTGAATGTGTAGATTAGACAATGTCTTTAGAGAGTCTCTCCAGGTTACCCATAGAGCTTCTTTCTCTGGGGGAAGTGGAGAGTCCCAATCACATGTGTCTGCAGTTAAATCTCTGAGGAGAGTCTTACCTTGGATGGAGACTGGTGCTGCAAATCCAAGTGGATCATATAGGCTGTTGATGGTGGATAAGACACCACGTCGTGTGAAGGGCTTTTGCTCTTGGTCAACCTGGAAGGTAAAGGTGTCAGACTTGAGATCCCAGCTGAGCCCTAAGCTGCGTTGCATGGGTATGGGGTCCGTTGCAAAGTCTAGGTCTTTCAGATCGCTGGCATGATCTTGAACTGGGAAGGCTGCCATAACATCTTCGCTGTTTGAAGCTATTTTATGCAGTCTGAGGTTTGAACAGGAAAGCATACATTGAGTCCTCTTGAATAGGCTGATTGCAGCCTCTGGTGAGGGAAGTGACTTTAGGCCATCATCCACATAGAAGTCTCTTTCAACAAACTTCTTAACGTCTTGCCCATAGTTTTCTTTTAAAGGCGGGGCTACTTCTGCATGGTCATTTTCAAATATCTTGCTCATGAATGAGAAGAAGTGCTCCTTCATTTCTGGTCTTTTCTCAAAGTTGCGCCTGAGAGAACTGAAGCGTTTTGTGGCTTGAACTCTGTTGTTAGGAAGGCGGGTTCTCTGTGTTTTGAAAGGCAGTGGTGCTACCCAGGTATTTGTTTCATCTTTAGAGAATCCTTGTTCCATTATACTTAAGAAGGTCTCATCTTCAATAGAGTAAGCGGTCTTGTTGTCTTCCTTTGTCCTCTGGAACACTGTACACCCCAGATGATCTTCATCTTCTGCACAGTCCGGGTATAACACACTTGTAGGCTTCTCTCTTACAAGGAATCTGTTAGGACAAGGCTGAAAGAGGGATGGACGTCCATTTTCCAATGTATTTGTGAAGAGAGAATTCACAGTGGTTGGTTTGTGAACGCTTCCTAGGCAGACATCGCCTATAATGACCCACCCTAGGTCGAGCTTCTGAGCATAAGCAGAACTGTGAGGACCGTTTATCTGTTTCCTCACCTTGTGGACTCTTATGATGTCTCTTCCAAGCAGAAGTACTATTGGAGCGTCTGGGTCGACTTCAGGAATTAGGTGCGCTTATTTTTTAGATGTCCTTGATGTGATGCTGCTGCAGGTGTAGGAATCTCTTCTCTGTTGTTTGGGATCTGATTGCATTCTATCAGCGTAGGCAGAGGCAGGGATGTTTCACCATTTAAGGATTCAATTTGGTAACCAGTAGCTCTTCTCCCTTTTTCTTCACTCACACCTGTGCAAGTCTTAAGTGAATATGCCGAGCTGTTTCCTTTAATGTCGAAGATATCAAAGAAAGTTGAATTAGCGAGAGACCTGTTGCTCTGATCATCAAGGATGGCATACAACTTTACAGCTTTCTCTTTGTGACCAATGGGGTAAACTGTGGCAAGACAGATCTTGGAGCAAGATTTGTTGCTAAGTCCTTCTCCACAGACTTGGGTGCACTGAGGTGTCACTTCAGGAGGTGTAGGGTCTCTCTGCTCCTCGCCGTGCTCTGCCACTTGGTCTGAGGGTGTGAGAGTCCATGGAGCTGGTCCTGGGTGTAAAGCTGTGTTATGCTCTTCACTGTCACATTCTGAGCATTTAATGTTTGTTGTACAGTCTTTTGCAAGATGTGAAGTTGCTGCGCAGCACCTGTAGCAAATGTGGTTTTCTTTGAGGAAAGTTTTGCGATCTTTAAGCTGTTTTTCTCTGAATCCTCTGCATTTCAACAACGAATGTGGTTTCTTATGCAGAGGGCATTCTTTGCACGGGTCTTTAGATGAGATCTTATCAGTCTCTGCAGTACTATAAGTTTTGCGTGAAGTGTCTTGAAGAGATACACTGGTTTTGTGTACTGCCACTGGTGTATCTCTCAGGTTACGCATTGAGACAGGTTCTCCTGATTTGGGGTACGTGGTGTCAAACATTGAGAAGTCAAAGCTGGGGTCATTTCTAATCTTTGCTTGTTGGTGTACAAAGTCCACAAAGAATGAGAATGGAGGAAATGGGACGTTGTATCCTTCCTTGTATTTGGAGCCTTGACCGATCCACTTATCTATCAGGCCTTGCGGAAGTTTGCGTACTATGGGATTTACACCGCGTGCTGTGTCCAAGAATGCTAGGCCTTGTAAGTCTCCTTGAGCTTTGGCAACTTGAAGTTCTGTCAACAGATCGCTCAATTCTCTCAGTTTTTGGAAACCTTTGCCTTGCATCTTGGGGAAATCCTCAATTCTTTTGAAGAGTGCGTTTTCTATCACTTCTGGTGAGCCGTAACACTCCTCCAGTCTCTCCCATATCGTGTTTAGTCCTCTGTCGGGATAGTCTAAATTGATGTCCCTAATCCGTTTTGCATGCTCTGTGGATTCATTTCCTAGCCACTTGACTAAAAGGTCCACCTCCTCGTTTGCAGACAGATCCAGATCTTTGATTGTATTTCTGAATGAGGATCGCCATGCTCTATAGCCTTCAGGTTTGTCGTTAAACTTGGAGAGTCCTTGGGTTATCAACTCACGTCGGGCAAGGAATTTGAGAACATCTGACATACCTTGATTTCTGTTTGATGAATCGGGAAATGAGCTGAGGTGCAGAGGTCCATGTGGGTTAGAGTAGTCTTTAAACTTGTCTTTGTTGTAATAACTACCATCTACTTGTTCCTTCTTGAAGGCTGGAGCTGCTCTGCAGTTTTCTGTCGGTTGGAATGCAGATTGCATTGGGGACCGATGATATATAAAATTACTGTCTTGCTTGATGTATGGCATTTGGAAGGCAGAGGCTGCTTGTTGTGTGACAGGATTAGGCTGGAGTTTGTAAGCAGGGGTTGACTCAGCTCCTGGACCGTAATACAGACCGTCATCTGACTTAGCATACTGCAGTACGTATTTTGAAGTGTGTCGTGCTTTGTCCTGTTGACTGAGCTCTGATCCAAGAATACTGCTGCGTCTATTACTTGCGATACTTGCTGCCTCCTCCAAAACTTCAGCCTCTGCCAGTGCAACTGCTGCTTCCCTCTCCAATGCTATTTTTTTCATGTGTGCTTGTTGTCCGGCCAGAGCTGCTTTCATGCGTGCTTCCTTTGCTTCCATGTGTGCCTGTTGTTCGGCCAGAGCTGCTTTCATGCGTGCTTCCTCTGCTTCCATGTGTGCCTGTTGTTCAGCAAACGATGCTCGCACTTTGGCAGCTTCTGCTTTTGCGCGGGCAATGGCGATGGTAGAGCTACTCACTGACTTCTTTGAGCTTTTGCAGCTGGCTGAGATTGCAGATCTTGTGGTGAATGATCTACCTTCTGCGGCTGACATGGTGACGCTCTGACAGGATTCGCGCCCTTTCTTTCAGGCTTGACAGAAGCTTGGTTTCACGACGATCACTATGTGCGAGCTGCGGTATCTTCTATCCAGCTTGTAGCGGGCAGTTTTACTGCGATCAGTATGTGAGAATCCGCAGTTCTTCTATCCAGCCTGCGAGGGTTAATCGTTTTTTACTGTTCTGCCCGTCTTATGTGTATTGTACATAATCCTTGCAGACAGCATAAACCTTGATCCCAACAGTGATTTGATAGACACGTGATGTCTGTTACCAAGTTTATTGCAGGAATCGAATATGGTAAAAAACTGTGGAACAAATAACAGTATTTTACTATGTGCTCACAAACATGTGGCAAGCATACAATATATACACAATATACAGTGGTGAGGGAACACACTATATGCATAACATGTAGTTACATATAACATGCGGTATATCCCATGCTTACTGACCAGTCGGAAAAGCATGGACTACAACTCTCACATTTTCATAACAGCATGATGTAAACATCCCAATATTTATACGGCTGTCAAGTTCATGGTGAATGTGTTTAGGACTTACCGATTGTGCGGCTACAGATCTGGATGTAAGAGATCACTATTGGATTCTGATGTCAGGAGGTACTCAGAAATGAACTATCTTAGTTGTATACTGAGCAAAAAACATGGCTGCTGGGGCTGGCTGATGAGTCATGAAAACTATGACTCATGAACTACGGTGTGGTAGATATGTCAAAAAACCTCAATATCAACAACCAAAGACATTCTATAAAACGACCACTAGATGGTGCTGTTATACCACATAACAAATCTGAATGTTTACACAGAAAATTCTAGTGGAACATCACAACTATACATATATTAATGCAGCTATGTGTATATTGATATCTAACTAATTGCTGTTGTGTGTATAGTGTATATAGGGAAAGTGTAGTTAGAAAGTTAGGCCACTAGAGGGGAGTACATTAGCATATATAGGAATAAGAATTTAGTATAGGATAAGTAATAGTTAATTTAGGAGGGGTCAGCTGTGGGTAAGCCAGGAAGAGTTCCTGATTTTAGTTAGTAGGGCCAGGGAGCCCAGCCAACTTGGGTGGGCCTTAGAACCTGGGCTACACAGCTGACCATGCAACATTGAAGCTAATAGCCCAGCCATCCAGGGCCTATGGTGGCCAGAAGTTATAAGAAAAGGCTATAGTATAAGTTGCAGCAGAAGTCGCAGCAGAATAGAAAGGCAGGTCGCTCCAAGTTGTGGCGGTTTACTACGTGGGCAGATGCCCTATTTTCTGGGGCGAAACAGACGGGGGTACCTCTGAAAGTAGTTAAGCAGGACAGGGAGGACTGTTATGTTACGGTAGCTGAGGAGTGCAGGTAAAAAAGGCAATACACCAGAGCAGTTGGAATCTATGAGATTGCAGTACCCTGACTAACCACCGCAACTAGAGGCAGCCGTGGAGCGTTCCTACGTTGGTCCTAGACGCCTCGTCACAGCCTGAGAAACTAACTACACCTAAAGATAGAAATAGGAAAGCTATCTGCCCCGGAGCAGACCCCAAAGATAATAGAAAGCCCCCAAACATGTAATGGCGGTTAGACAAGAGGAAATACTGACACAGAAAGAAAATAGTATGAGCAAACGCTGGGGCCAAAACTATCTAAATAGAAAAGGACAGGAAGGGTACTTACTGCAATCTCAGAAAACCCTGAAAAACACCAACTCTACTAATTTCAAAATCACCTGAGATCACACGACCTCTACCACCTAAATTAGTTCTCTGGTGTAACAAAATCAAGACAGCAGCCACTGAAAAAACTGGAAAAGCAAAAGTACAAAACTCAGTGGCTGAACAAACTGAGAGGGCAAAAGCCCCCGGAGGGGACCCAGAAGGCCCCCACAGAAGTGCAGGACAAAATGCAAAAATATAGCACAAACACAAAAGAAGAAAATGTCTTATCTGTTAGCAGGAGATGCAGACACGACACAGCAGGCTACAAGGGAAACTGGAAAGAAGGATTCAGACCAGAACAATTGATCACCGGCAACCCTGATGGGAAAATGACTCCCTTATATAAGACCAGTCAGTAACACCTGATTCCCAGTCCTCACAATCTTCACTAGTACCGCTTGTAACCACCAGAGGGAGCCTCTGCTCAGAACTCATCTCAAACCCATTCACAACAGTACCCCCCCTTGAGGAGGGGTCACCGAACCCTCATTTGAGCAACCAGGTCGGTCAGGATGAGTTCTATGATAAGCATGGATAAGTCTCCTAGCATGGATGTCCGAAGCAAACACCCAAGAATTGTCTTCCTGACCATAACCTCTCCATTTAACCAAATACTGGAGTCTTCGTCTAGAAAAACGAGAATCCAATATTTTCTCAACCACATACTCCAGATTGCCCTCAACCAAAACAGGGTCAGGAGGCACAGCAGCAGGAACCACTGGCTCAACAAACCTCTTCAACAAGGACTTGTGGAACACGTTATGGATCTTAAATGTCCCTGGAAGAAGCAAACGAAAAGAAACAGGATTAATAATCTCCATGATCTTATAAGGTCCAATGAACCTAGGCTTAAATTTAGGAGATGCTACTCTCATAGGAATATTCTTTGAGGACAACCAGACCAAGTCCCCCACTTTAAACCGAGGACCATCAGTCCTATGCCGGTTAGCAAACCGCTGGGCCTTCTCCTTAGAGAGGGACAACCTCTCCACTACCTGGTCCCAAATCTGTTGCATACGCTCAACAACAGAGTCAACACCTGGACAGACAGAAGCTTCCGTCTGTCCTGAAGAAAATCGAGGGTGAAACCCAGAATTACAGAAAAACGGAGACATCAAAGTGGCAGAGCTAGCCCTATTATTAAGAGCAAACAGCCAAAGGCAAAAAAGAGACCCAGTCATCCTGATCAGCAGACACAAAGCATCTTAGATAAGTCTCCAATGTCTGGTTTGTTCTCTCAGTTTGACCATTGGTCTGAGGATGAAATGCCGAGGAGAAAGACAATTGAACACCTAGTTTAGAACAAAAAGTCCTCCAAAATCTGGAAACAAACTGGACTCCTCTGTCAGACACAATGTTCTCAGGAATGCCGTGTAAACGAACCACGTGCTATAGGAACAACGGCACCAATTCAGAGGAGGAAGGCAACTTAGGTAATGGCACAAGATGTATCATTTTGGAAAACCTATCACAAATTACCCAGATGGTGGTCATTCTCTGAGAAACAGGAAGATCGGAAATGAAATCCATAGAGATATGGGTCCATGGTCTCTTGGGCACAGGCAATGGCATCAACAAACCACTAGAGCGAGAGCAAGGCTTGGAGCGAGAGCAAGTCCCGCAGGACTGCACAAATTCCCTGACATCGCGAGACAAGGTAGGCGACCAAAAGGACCGACTAACCAAGTCTCTGGTACCAAAAATTCCGGGATGCCCAGCCAATGCGGAACAATGAATCTCAGACATCACACTCTTTTTCCATTGGTCCGGGACAAACAATTTTCCAACAGGGCAGCGCTCGGGCCTATCCTCCTGACACCCCTCCAGAGCAAGTCTCAAATTGGGCGAGATGGCGGAAAGAACTACACCCTCTTTCAAAATAACAGAAGGATCAGATAACTCAGGAGAGTCCGCAAGGAAACTCCTCGAGAGGGCATCCGCCTTAACATTCTTAGTGCCAGGAAGAAAGGAAACCACAAAATTAAAACGTGTGAAAAACAAGGCCCACCTGGCCTGTCTAGGATTGAGTCGCTTGGCAGATTCCAGATAGACCAGATTCTTATGGTCCGTAAGGACCACCACCTGATGTTTAGCTCCCTCCAGCCAATGTCTCCACTCTTCAAAAGCCCACTTTATGGCCAATAACTCCCGATTACCCACGTCATAATTATGTTCAGTAGGAGAAAATTTTCGAGAGAAAAAGGCACAAGGGTTACTTTTAGAGGTCTCTGGATCTTTTTGGGACAAAACGGCACCTGCCCCAATTTCAGAGGCATCAACCTCCACCTGAAATGGCAGAGAAACATCAGGCTGCCGTAGAACAGGAGCAGAAGTGAATCTCTGCTTAAGTTCCTGAAATGCAGAGACTGCCTCAGGAGGCCAATTCACCACATCAGAACCCTTTCTGGTCAAATCAGTTAATGGTTTAACAATAACCGAGAAATTACCAATAAATTTACGATAAAAATTGGCAAAACCCAAAAATCTCTGAAGAGCCTTTAATGAAGTAGGTTGGACCCAATCACAGATGGCCTGAACCTTGACCGGGTCCATTTCAATAACAGATGGGGACAAAATGAATCCCAGAAATGAGATCTTCTGTACGCCAAAAAGACACTTTGATCCCTTCACATACAGAGCATTCTCTCTCAAAATCTGGAATACAGTTCGAACATGTTTCACATGAGAGTCCCAGTCATTAGAAAAAATCAAGATATCATCCAAATAAACAATCAGAAATTTGTCCACAAAATCCCTGAAAATGTCATTCATGAAGGACTGGAAGACGGAAGGAGCATTAGTGAGCCCAAAGGGCATCACTAGGTGCTCAAAATGCCCTTCAGGGGTATTGAATGCCGTCTTCCATTCATCCCCGTGCTTAATGCGAATAAGGTTATACGCCCCCCTGAGGTCAAGCTTGGTAAACCAAGTAGCGTTTTTCACCCTGGAAAACAGGTCAGAAATCAAGGGTAACGGGTATTGATATTTCACAGTAATATTGTTCAAGAGACGATAATCAATACACGGCCTTAATGAACCATCTTTTTTGGCCACAAAGAAAAAACCGGCACCTAAGGGTGAAGAGGATGGTCTGATATGACCCTTCTCCAATGATTCCTTGATATAAGACCGCATAGCGTCATGTTCAGGTACAGATAAGTTAAAAAGGCGACCTTTAGGGAATTTACTACCCGGCACTAATTCAATAGCGCAGTCATAGCTCCTATGGGGAGGCAAGGATGCAGATTTACTTTCGCTAAACACATCAGAAAAATCAAACAAAAAGTCAGGAACATCCTGGGCCTGGGGAGGCAAAAAAAACAGGAGTGTTGGTATTAACACATTGGCAGCCCCAACTGGTTACAGACACAGATTTCCAATCCAAAACAGGATTATGAGACTGTAACCAAGGGAAACCCAGCACGATAATGTCATGCAGATTATATAGAACCAAAAATTTGCAGCACTCCTGGTGATCAGGTTCAACCCTCATTATCACCTGAGTAGAAAACTGGGGTTTATTCTCAGCCAAAGGGGTAGAATCGATCCCCAGTAGGGGAATAGACTTCTGTAGGGGTATCAAGGGAAACCCACAACGTTTAGCAAAATCATAATCCATCAGGTTAATAGCTGCTCCAGAATCAACGAAAGCCTGAGCAGAAAATGAGGACAGAGAGCATATCAGAGTGACAGTTAATAAAAACTTAGTCTGAACACTACCCAAGACAACTGAGCGTGCAAAACGTCTTCCCCGCTTAGGGCAGACTGAAATAGCATGAGAGGCATCACCACAGTAGAAACATAACCCATTGCGCTTTCGAAACTCATGACGCTGTGCCCCAGACACCACTCCATCACACTGCATGGGCTCAGAAGCTGGCTCACAAAGCAACACCACTCCACGCATACTTCTCCGCTCACGCAAACGTCTGTCAATTTGAATCGCTAATGACATAGAATCATTGAGACCAGAGGGGACAGGGAATCCCACCATAACATCCTTTACATTATCCGACAGACCCTTCCGGAAAAGGGCCGCCAAAGCGTCGTCATTCCATTTGGTCAGGACTGCCCACCTACGGAATCTCTGACAGTATAACTCAGCGTCATCAAGCCCCTGATTTAATGCCAACAAGGCTTTTTCAGCTTGATCAGTGACATTAGGCTCATCGTACAATAACCCCAAAGCCTGAAAAAATGCATCAACATCACTCAAAACAGGATCCCCAGGTATC
>JARQOD010000009.1:147474390-147511641 GCA_033576555.1 Oophaga sylvatica
ATTTTCCTGTGTTCCGATGGGAAAAAATGAATGGGGGGGCGGTCTTTCACAAAATGTCGCAGAGCCCCAAAGCAGCACAAGCATCCCGCAGCACTGGACGGACACATCCATAGGGGCACGCCGCACATCGTGAAAAACCCCAGCTTGCAGCCTGCAGCAATGTTTCCACTATTTCCTCCTCCAGCCGTGGACCCTGCTCTCCCGTGGCCGGTAAGGTATATTGCATTATAAGTGCTCGTACATGTAAAAATTGTTCTATTGGAAATATTTCACCTGAACTGTTGGAGACTAATTTTTTTGTTTGTATGTGTATGTTTTGTTATACTATAGCATTCCTTTTAAAACACACGAAAAGGAATTTAATGGGGACCCTGAACCTGTTGAACAGATTCCGGGGAATGTTTCTGATAGGGTACAACAGTTAAATAAGGAGGCCTTCTGGATATACAGATTAAGGACTCTGTATCCAGATGGCCTCAACGATAAGTTAGAAAATATATAGTACTGTTGTTTTAAGTTTGAAAAGATCCTCTAATTTATTCACTACCGGTCCTTTGTTGGTTCGCTGAGAATTCTCCTTAAGAATGTGATTACATGTCATTTTTGATGAGATGTTTCTTCTAGTATATGATAATGATTTGTGTGAAATCAATGGCTAGAAATCCCATTGTAAGAAACTAAGCATTCAGAGACCATACCTGTGGGTGGCTCTGTAGCGTAAATATGTTAAGTGCGATAAAGATATAGGGAAGAATGCATGAGTTTTAGTCCCAACAGGTATCAGTTAATCTAATGATTATTAAAATGAAAATATTTACGGGTTGGAAAATAGTTTTGTCTCACCAGAGATATATCAAATGAGATAATAAGCAAAATCTTAAATATTGATGCTAAAAGACAAATAACTTTAACCCCTTAACCCCAAGGGTGGTTTGCACGTTAATGATTTACAATTCTGACCACTGTCTCTTTATGAGGTTATAACTCAGGAACGCTTCAACGGATCTTCACGATTCAGAGACTGTTTTCTCGTGACATATTGTACTTCCTGATAGTGGTAAAATTTCTTCGATATAATTTGCGGTTATTTATGAAAAAAATGGAAATTTTGCAATTTTCAAACTTTTAATTTTTATTCCCTTAAAACAGAGAAATATGTAACACAAAATAGTTACTAAATAACAGTTCCCACATGTCTACTTTACATTAGCACAATTTTGAAACCAAATTTTTTTTTTGCTACGAAGTTATAAGGGTTAAAAGTTGACCAGCGATATCTCATTTTTACAACAAATTGTACAAAACCATTTTTTTTAGGAACCACCTCACATTTGAAGTCACTTTGAGGGGTCTATATGGCAGAAAATACCCAAAAGTGACTCCATTCTAAAAACTGCACCTCTAAAGGTACTCAAAGCCACATTCAAGAAGTTTATTAACCCTTCAGGTGCTTCACAGGAGCTGAAGCAACTTGGAAGGAAAAAAATGAACATTTAACTTTTTAGTCACAAAAATGATCTTTTACAAATATTTTTTTTATGTTCACAAGGGTAAAAGGAGAAAATGGACAGAAAAAGTTGTTGTGCAATTTCTCCTGAGTACGCCGATACCCCATATGTGGGGGAAAATCACTGTCTTGGCACACGGCAGGGCTTAGAAGGGAAAGAGTGCCGTTTGACTTTTTCAAACTAAAATTGGCAGGAATTGAGATTGGACGCCATATCTCATTTCGAGAGCCCCTAATGTACCTAAACAGTGGAAACCCCCCACATGTGACACCATTTTGGAAACTAGACCCCCTAAGGAACTTATCTAGATCTGTTGTGAGCACTTTGAACCCCAAGTGTTTCACTAAAGTTTTATAATGCCTGGGTGTGAAAAAAAAAAATTCCACAAAAATGATTTTTTTTGTCCCCAATTTTTGATTTTTCCCAAGGAAATTGGACCCCAAAAGTTGTTGTCCAATTTGTCCTGAGTACGCTGATACCCCATCTGTGGGGGAGAAATACTGTTTGGATGCACCGCAGGGCTCGGAAAGGAAGTAATGACGTTTTGGAATGCAGACTTTGATGGGTGTCATGTTCAGTTTGCAGAGTCCCTGATGTGCCTAAACAGTGGAAACACATTTTGGAAACTAGACCCCCTAAGGAACTTATCTAGATCTGTGGTGAGCACTTTGAACCCTCAAGTGCTTCACGCAATTTTATAATGCCCGGGCATGAAATAAAAAATCCTATTTTTTTCCCACAAAAGTAATATTCAAGTCACCAATTTTTTAATTTTCCCTAGGGTAACATGAGAAATTGGACCATAAAAGTTGTACAATTTGTCCTGAGTACGCTGATTCCTCATATGTGGGGGGTAATCACTGTTTGGGCACACGGCAGAGCTCAGAAGGGAAGGAGTGCCATTTGACTTTTTCAAACCAAAATTGGCTGAAATCGAGATTGGACGCCATGTCGCATTTGGATAACCCCTGATGTGCCTAAACAGTGGGAATCCCCACAAGTGACCCCATTTTAGAAACTAGACCCCCTAAGGAACTTATCTAGATCTATGATGAGCACTTTGAACCCCCAAGTGCTTCACACAAGTTTATAACGTAGAGCCGTAAAATTAAAAAATCATATTTTTTCCACAAAAATGATCTTTTCACCCCAATTTTTTTTTATTTTCCCAATGGTAACAAGACCTAAAAAAATATTGTGCAATTTATCCTGAGTACGCTGATACCCAATATGTGGGGGTAAACCACTGTTTGTGTGAATGGCAGAGCTCGGAAGGGAAGGAGCGCAGTTTGACTTTTTCCACGCAGAATTGGCTGTATGCCATGTCGCGTTTGGAGAGCCCCTGATGTGCCTAAACAGTGGAAATCCCCCACAAGTGACACCATTTTGTAAACTAGACCCCTTAAGGAATTTATCTAGATCTGTTGGGAGCACATTCAACCCCCAAATGTTTCTCTAAAGTTTATAATGCCTGGGTGTAATAGCAAAAAAAAAAAAAATTTCCACAAAAAATGATTTTTTTAGTCCCCAATTTTCCAATTTTTGATTTTTCACAATGAAATTGGACCCCAAAAGTTGTTGTCCAATTTGTCTTGAGTACGCTGATACACCATATGTGGGGGGGAAATACTGTTTGGGTGCACGCAGGGCTCGGAAAGGAAGTAATGACATTTTGGAATGCAGACTTTGATGGGTGTCATGTTCAGTTTGCAGAGTCCCTGATGTGCCTAAACAGTGGAAACCCCCCACAAGTGACCCCATTTTGGAAACTAGACCCCCTAATGAACTGATCTAGATCTGTGGTGAGCATTTTTAACCCCTAAGTGCTTCACACAAGTTTATAATGCCCGGGCATGGAAATAAAAAATCCTATTTTTTCCCACAAAAATGATCTTTTAGTCACCAATTTTTTATTTTCCAAAGGGTAAGGGGAGAAATTGGACCCTAAAAGTTGTTGTCCAATTTGTCCTGAGTACGCTGATACCCCATATGTGGGAGAAAACTACTGTGTGGGGGCACGTTGGGGCTCGGAATAGAAGTAGTGACGTTTAGTAATGCAGACTTTGATGGAATGGTCTGCGGGTGTCATGTCGCGTTTGGAGAGCCCCTGATGTGCCTAAACAGTGGAAACCCCCCACAAGTGACCATATTTTGTAAACTAGACCCCCAAAGGAACTTATCTAGATGTGTGGTGAGCGCTTTGAACCCCCAAGTGCTTCACAGAAGTTTATAACGCTCGAACGTGAAAATAAAAAAATCATAATTTTTCCACAAACATGATCTTTTAGTCCCCAGTTTTTTATGTTCCCAAGGGTAACAGGAGAAATTGGACTTTGATGGAATGGTCTGCGGGTGTCATGTCGCGTTTGGAGAGCACCTGATGTGCCTAAACAGTGTAAACCCCCCACAAGTGACCCCATTTTGGAAACTAGACCCCCAAAGGAACTTATTTAGATTTGTGGTGAGAACTTTGAACCCCCAAGTGCTTCACAGAAGTTTATAACGTAGAGCCATAAAAATAATAAATCATATTTTTTTCTACAAAAAAGATATTTTCGCCCCAATTTTTTATTTTACCAAGGGTAACAGAAGAAATTGGACCCCAAGAGTTGTGCAATTTGTCCTGAGTATGCTGATACCCCATATGTGGGAGTAAACTACTGTTTGGGCGCATGGCAGAGCTCAGAAGGGAAGGAGCACCGTTTGACTTTTTCAATGCCGAATTGGCTGGAATTGAGATCAGATGCCATGTCACATTTGGAGAGCCCCTGATGTGCCTAAACAGTGGAAACCCCCCAATTCTAACTCCAACCCTAACCGCAACACACCCCTAACACTAATCCCAACCCTAATCATAACCCTAACCGCAAACCTAACCCTAACACACCCGTAACCCTAGTCCAAACCCTAACCCTAACATTTTGCCCCAATCCTAACCCTAAATTTAGCCCCAACCCTAACCCTAACCCTAATGGGAAAATGGAAATAAATACATTTTTTTAATTTTATTATTTTTCCCTAACTAAGGGGGTGACAAAAGGGGGGTTTGATTTACTATTTATAGCGGGTTTTTACGATTGGCAGCTGTCACGCTAAAAGACGCTTTTTATTGCAAAAAGTTGTTTTTGCATCATCACATTTTGGGAGCTATAATTTTTCTATTTTTTGGCCCACAGAGTCATGTGAGGTCTTATTTTTTGCGGGACGAGGTGACGTTTTTATTTGTACCTTTTTGGGGCACATGACATTTTTTAATCGCTTTTTATTACGATTTTGGGAGGCAGAATGAACAAAAACCAGCAATTCATGAGTTTCTTTTGGGGGAGGGGCGTTTATAGCATTCCGCGTGTGGTAAAATTGATAATGGAGTTTTATTCTTCGGGTCAGTACGATTACGGCGATACCTCATTTATATCATTTTTTTATGTTTTGGCGCTTTTATACAATAAAAAACGATTATATATAAAAAATAATTATTTTTGCATCACTTTATTCTGTGAGCTATAACTTTTTTATTGTTTCGCTGATGATGCTGTATGGCTGCTCATTTTTTGCGGGACAAGATGACGTTTTCAGCGGTACCATGCTTGTTTGTATCCGTCTTTTTGATTGCGTGTTATTCCACTGTTTGGTCGGCAGTATGATGATAAATCATTGTTTTTTTAGACCTGTTTTTTTTTTTAAGGGGTTCACTAAATGAGTTAACTAGTGGGACAGTTTTATAGGGTGGGTCGTTACGGACACAGCGATACTAAATATGTGTACTTTTATTGTTGTTGTTTTTTTTACATTAAAGAAGTGAATTTATTGGGGAATTTTTTTTTTTTTTCATTATTTAGGAATTTTTTTTACACATGTTTATTTTTATTTTTTTTAACATTTTTACTTTGTCCCAGGGTGGGACATCACAGTATGGGGTCAGATCGCTGGTGTGACACTTTGCACAACACTCGGTCACACCAGCGATCGCACAGGCACTGCTGGAGGCTTCTCAGTGCCTGCTCTCAGCAGGCACGGAGGAAGCCGCCTCCCTGCAGGACCCGGTGGCGCATTTCTGAGGGTCTCAGGGGAGCGCGCAGGGAGCCCCCTCCCTGCACGATACTCTCCTGTGCCCCCGGTACACCGCGATCATGTTTGATCGCGGTGTTCCAGGGGTTAATGTGCCGGGAGCAGTCCGTGACCACTCCTGGCACATAGGGCCGGGTGTCAGCTGTGATAATCAGCTGACACCCGGCGGCGATCAGCTGCTCTCCCCCCGGAGCGCAGCTGATCGCCCTGGACGTACTATTCCGTCCATGGGAATTAAGTATCAGGTCACATGGACGGAATATTACGTCCAATGGGATTAAGGGGTTAATAAAAAAAAATTATTTAAAAATACGACACAATGAATATGGAATGACAAAACATATAGAAAATTAGGTTTTAAGTAATATAGACTCCATTTACAACTAGCCTCCCAATAGTTTGGAGAGGTGTACAGGTGTTCTTGATTTAAGGGTTGGATACCTTTTTTTTTTCCTTTTCCTCTTATATAAATGTGTCTTTTAAAGATATAAATGATTTTACATGATGAAGGCTAATTTTATGCATAGCCAAAACGCATTGTGCTTGTATGTTTATTATACTGTCCTCATACACGTTAGCAGTAGTACTGAGCATTCCGATACTGCAAATATCGGGTATCGGCCGATAATCGCTGTAACGGAATTCCGATTCTGAGATCCGATATTTTTTGCATATCGGATACCGGAATCGGACGTTGACAGTAAAGTATATGGGGAGTTCCTGTGTCACAGAACGAAGTACTTGACACAGGAACTTCCCGAAACTGTAACTGTCAGTGTCGGTCAGGTCTGTCAGGAGTCAGCAGCACTTACCTGGCAAAAGATCCCCGGTGGTCACGTCCTGGACTCCTGGATGGCCGCCATTACCCTCTCCCTGGCGGTCACATGCAGCTTCTCGCGATAACTGCACGTGCTGCCGGGTACTGGGTAATCTCGGCCAGCTGTCGTGAGAGTACAGCGGTCCGGATGACGTCACCGCCGAGGAATCACCTATGGTAAGCAGCTCTGCTGCGTCGGGATGTCAGGCTCAGCCTGGCATCCAGATATAGCAGAGCTGGATTCGTCGTGGGACACTCATGATTTTGGACTGCGTCTGACAGGGAGTATTTGTGTTGGTTTGTTATTTTTGTTTTTTTACAGGAGATCGATGGCGTCACAGGATGAGAGTGAAATAAAAATAATGAAAACTGTGTTGTGTTTTATTTCATTAAAAGACTTTATTCTGGCTGTGTATTTTTTTTAACAATTTTCAAACTTTATGATTAATAATGGATCGGTGTCTTATTGACGCCTCTCCATTATTAACCGGGCTTATTGTCACCGTGCAATCAACGGTGACATTAACCACTTATTATCCCACTTGCCACCGCTACAAGGCAAGTGGGAAGAGCCAGGTAAAGTGCCACAACTGGCGCATCTTTGGATGCGCCAATTGTGGGGCTTCTGCAGCCTTAGCATTTTTAGGCTGTTGAGGGCAAAAATCCATGGGCCTTGACAGTCTTTTAATACCAGGCCGCAGCAGTCTGCTTTTTACTTGGCTGGTTAAAAAAAAAACGGGGACCCCAACGCCAGTTTTTTTCGAGGGGATCCCCTATTTTTGTTAACCAGCCAAGCTAAGCAGACTGCTGTGGCCTGGTATTATCAGGCTTGCAAGGTTCATGGATCTTGGATCCTTACCAGCCTGAAAAACCAGGCCTCAGCAGTCTGCTTCATCTGTCTGGTTAACAAAAATAGGGGGGACCCCACGCCATTTTTTTCGAGGGGATCCCCTATTTTTGCTAACCAGCCAAGATAAGCAGACTGCTGTGGCCTGGTATTATCAGGCTTGCAAGATCCATGGATATTGGCTCCTTAACAGCCTGAAAAACCAGGCCTCAGTAGTCTGCTTCATCAGGCTGGTTAACAAAAATAGGGCGGACCCCACGCCATTTTTTTTTGAGGGGATCCCTATTTTTGTTAATCAGTTCACTTCAGGTCAGCCGGGATTCCCTCTGACGTCACTGATGCTGTGCGGTGTCCCTGGTAGTGTTGAGCGATACGATACTGCAAATATCGGGTATCGGCCGATATTAGCTGTATCGGCCTTTCGATTCTGAATACCGATATTTTCGTCATATCGGATACCGGAATCGGGATTGTCACTGTCACTGTCTGTGTCCGTCGGTCGGGTCTGTCACTGTCAGTGTCCGTCGGTCGGGTCTGTCAGGAGTCAGCGGCACTTACCCGGCAGAAGATCTCCGGCGGTCACATCCCGGACTGCTTAATGGCCGCCATCCTCTTCTCCCGGCGGTCACATGCAGTTTCTCGCGATAACTGCAGTGACTGCTGGGTAATCCCGGCCGTAAAGCAGTCAGTCCGATGACGTCACCGCCGGGGAAGCAGGTAATCAGCTGTGCTGCGCCGGGATGTCAGGCTCTGCCTGTCATTGCGATGTAGCAGAGCTGGATCGTCGTGGGACTGTCGTTACTATGGACTGCGTCGGACAGGTGGTATACTGTTGGTTTGTTTTTTTTCTTTTTTTACAGGAGATCGATGGCGTCGCAGGAATGAGTGTATAATAAAAGAAATGAAAACTGTGTTGTCTCCTTTATTTCATTAAAATACTTTTTTCTTGCTTTGTCTTTTTTTTATGCATTTAATAACTTTGGGATTAATAATGGATCGGTGTCTTATTGACGCCTCTCCATTATTAACTGGGCTTATTGTCACCGTGCAATCAACGGTGACATTAACCCCTTATTACCCCGCTTGCCACCGCTACAGGGCAAGTGGGAAGAGCCGGGTAAAGTGCCACAATTGGCACATCTTTTGATGCGCCAAATGTGGGGCTGCTGTAGCCTGGTATTATCAGGCTGTTGAGGGCCAAAATCCATGGGCCTTGACAGTCTTTTAATACCAGGCCGCAGCAGTCTGCATTTTACTTGGCTGGTTAACAAAAATAGGGGGACCCCTACGCCGTTTTTTTTTCGAGGGGATCCCCTATTTTTGTTAACCAGCCAAGCTAAGCAGACTGCTGCGGCCTGGTATTATCAGGCTTGCAAGGTCCATGGATATTGGATCCTTACCAGCCTGAAAAACCAGGCCTCAGCGGTCTGCTTCATCTGGCTGGTTAACAAAATAGGGGGGACCCCACGCCAATTTTTTTCGAGGGGATCCCCTATTTTTGTTAATCAGCCAAGATATGCAGACTGCTGTGGCCTGGTATTATCAGGCTGGCAAGGTCCATGGATCTTGGCTCCTTAACAGCCTGAAAATCCAGGCCTCAGCGGTCTGCTTCATCTGGCTGGTTAACAAAAATAGGGGGGACCCCACGCCAATTTTTTTCGAGGGGATCCCCTATTTTTGTTAACCAGTTCCCTCTGACGTCACTGATTGTGTCCCTGGCTGACCTGAAGTGAAAGTGGAAAGCAATCAATTAAGCTTTCCACTTCCTCTCCTGTCAGCCAGGAGAGGAACTCATTCATTTGGGGGTTTACTGTGAGGCTGCAGCATTAGCTGCGGTCCCTGCAGTAAACATTAACCCTTTCTGAAGGATTACACCGTGGGACCTGACTGTACATCGGATTGGTAAGAATAATTTTGCTTTATTATTTTATTTTTATTACAGGAAATGGTTTTAGCAGGAAAATAAAATATGGTCAAAAACTGTGTGATTATTTCATTAAACTTCTTTTTTATTAAAGTGTGTGTGTTTGATTTTTCTTTCATACAATAGGATTAATAATTGATAGTTGTCTAATTGACAGCTCTCAATTATTAACCTGGCTTAAAGTGACCTTTCAATTGCAAGGTCATTTTAACCCCTTATTAACCCATTCACCACCGCTACAGGGCAATGGGAATAGACGGGCAAAGTGCCAGAAAGGGCAAATCTAATTAGAGATTTGCCCTTTCTGGGGTGTCTGGTGGCAGATGTTTGTAGCCGGGGGGGGCCAAAAATAATGGGCTATTATTATCTGCCCCCACTCACTGGCTTTGTCTGTCTGGTTGCGAAAATAGGGCGGGAGCCCACGCATTTTTTTTCAGCAATTTTACACCTCATATATATATATACATGTCATTAAATTTGTGACACATATATATATATATATTTATATTTATAGTTCATACACTTCTACATAGTATAACAGCCGCTAATTCAATTGCCGGCTTTTGTGAAAATGCAGAACCCGACATGAAATGACACTTGGTTTACATAGAGTTAACCATGTCTTTTCATGTAGTTTGATATCTGATTTGCACAAACAATTACATGAGTGTAAGTGTGCAAAATTTCACACCTGTAGGGGTTAATTAAAGGTGTAAATTCGTAGCAAAAAAGTCCGTTTTTTTACAATGAATTTACACCTTTAATTAACCCCTACAGGTGTGAAATTTTGCACAAATAGACTGATGTAATTGTTTGTGCAAATCAGATTGCAAACGACATGAAAAGACATGGTTAACCCTATGTACACCAAGTGTCATTTCATGTCGGGTGCTTCTGTCTTTTCACAGAAGCCGGCTTTACCCGGCAATTGAATCAGAGGATATTTTACTATGTAGAAGTGTATAAACTATACATATATGTATATATATATATGTCACAATGACATGTATATATATATATATATATGTATTCTATGTGTGTATATTTAGTGTTTATAAGGAAATAAAGGTTTTTTTTAGTTACGATATTTTGTTCCCATAGACTTACATTGGACTTCCGGTATCGGAATCGGATATCGGCGATATTTAGTGATATCGGCGATACCATTCCGATCCGATATTTTTAGATATCGAGCAGCATCGCTCAACACTAGTCCCTGGCTGACCTGAAGTAAAAGTGGGGAGCAATCAATTATGCTAACCACTTCCTCTCCTGTCAGCCAGGAGAGGAAATGATTCATTCGGGGGTTTACGGCGAGTCTGGCAGCATTAGCTGCGCTCCCTGCAGTAAACGTTAACCCTTTCAGAAGGATTACATCGGGGGACCTGACTGTGCGTCGGATAGGTAAGAATAATGTTGCTTTATTATTTTATTTTTATTTCAGGAGAACAAGAGAATCGAGGATTAACAGTACAATAAAAGATGGTAAAAAAAATGTTTTTATTTCATTAAAATTATTTATTCTTAATCTGTGTGTTTTTTTATTTACTTCAATAGGATTAATAATTGATAGTTGTCTAATTGACAGCTCTCAATTATTAACCTGGCTTAAAGTCACCTTTCAATAGCAAGGTGGCTTTAACCCATTATTAACCCATTTGCCACCGTTACAGGGCAATGGGAATAGACGGGCTAAGTGCCAGACAGGGCGATTCTAATTATAGATTTGCCTTTTCTGGGATGTCTGGGGGCAGATGTGAGTAGCCGGGGGGGCAAAAATAATGGTCCCTCTCTAAGCTATTATTATCTGCCCCCACTCACTGGCTTTGTCTGGGTGAGAAAATAGGGCGGGAGCCCGCGCATTTTTTTCAACAATTTTACACCTCATATATATATACATGTCATTGTGAGACATATATATATCTATATATATATATATTTAAAGTACATACACTTCTACATAGTATTATATCCTCTAATTCAATTGCCGGCTTTTGTGAAATTACAGACCCGACATGAAATGACACATGGTTTACATAGAGTTAACCATGTTATTTCATGTAGTTTGATATATGGATTTCACTAACAATTACATGAGTGTATGTGTGCAAAATTTCACACATGTAGGGGTTAATTAAAGGTGTAAATTCGTAGAAAAAAATGAGGTTTTTTTACAACTAATTTACACCTTTAATTAACCCCTACATGTGTGAAATTTTGCACACATACACTCTTGTAATTGTTAGTGAAAACCATATATCAAAGTACATGAAATGACATGGTTAATGTTATGATCTGCTACAAGCACTAAGGAAAGGTGGGAATTCTGTCCCTACAATAGGACTGAGCTTGATCCCTACGATGTAACGGGGAACCTGATCCTGCGACCAGACCCGCTAAAGTCCTCAGCTAGTCTGAACGAAGACCTATAGTTGCGAGGGAGGAATCCCTACAAGATCTAGGGACTGGGTGAAAAGATGGACACCTCCTAACAGAAAGTGTAGCAGGGAATATAAAACAGAAAACAAATACTAAGAGATCCTAAGATCAAGCAAAACTGACAGAGTAAGGCACCTAAGCACCTGGCTAGCTTAAGAGTAGATAATACAATGAAGTCCAGCAAAGCCAGAAGGGCGGAGCCAGACTAAATAGGGAAAAAAGGTCATGTGACAGCAAACTGAAACAAAACCTAACAAGAGGGTTCTAACAGTACCCTCCCTTCTAAGAGGATCCTCCGGATCCCCTAGGACTTAGGCTTATCCGGAAACCTCTTGTGAAACGCTCTGACAAGTCTAGACGCAGAAACATCATCCGCCCTCACCCATGAGTTATCCTCGGGTCCATAACCCTTCCAAGCGACGAGGTACTGCAAACTCCCTCTATACCGTCTAGAATTTAGGATGCGGGAAATCTCATATTGCCCGTCCTCCACCACCAGGGAACAGTGGCCGAGATGTCTCCATCTGAGACCTCAGCTTTTTTCAAGAGAGAAACATGAAACACCGGATTAATCTTCCAGGAGGTAGGAAGCTCCAACTTAACAGCAGATTGGTTAATAACCTGAAGCACCTTAAAGGGCCCTACAAACTTGGGACCCAATTTCTTAGACGGAATCCTCAAGCGCAGATTCTTAGAGGACAACCAAACCATGTCACCAATAGCAAACAAAACCTCTTGTCGTTTTCTATCAAAATACACTTTGGATCTTTTGTTAGCCTCCTGAAGATTACCACGTACAACAGTCCAAACTCTCTCCAAAACACCAGAAAAATTCTCCTCTTCAGGTACAGCCGATCCCAACTTGGAAAATGACCCAAAAGACGGATGTCTCCCAGTACAACAAAAAAAAGGCGAACAACCAGCAGAAGCGGATGTATGATTGTTAAGAGCAAACTCAGCAAGTGGCAGAAACTCAGACCACCCCTCTTGATTATCAGTCACAAAACAACGCAAGAACTGCTCAACATCCTGGTTTTTCCTTTCTGTCTGGCCATTAGACTCAGGATGATATCCGGATGAAAACGACAAATGAACTCCCAACCTGTCACAAAAGGCGCGCCAAAAACGAGCCACAAACTGAGGTCCCCTATCAGAAACAATGTCAGTAGGAACACCATGTAGTCTGACTATTTCCTTGACAAAGGCCTTAGCGAGAGTCTTAGCGCAGGGCAGTTTGATGAAAGGAACCAAGTGACACATCTTGCTAAAACGGTCCACGACCACCCAGATGACAGTGAAACCCTCAGAGGGGGGAAGGTCAGTAATAAAGTCCATAGCCAAATGTGTCCAAGGTGCACTAGGGACCTCAAAAGGGCAAAGCAACCCCGCAGCAGGAGAATGAGAAGACTTAGATCTAGCACACACAGTGCATTGTCGCACCCACTTAATGACTTCCTTCTGCCATCCTGGTCACCAAAAACTGCGACCCACAAGTCTCTTGGTCTCAGAGATTCCAGGATGACCTGCCAACCGAGAGTCATGACATTCATCAAACAAATCTCTCCTCAGGGTACCAGGCACAAACAACCTCCCATGCGGCGTGTTAGATGGGGCATTCTCCTGTGCTTTAAGAATCTCATCTTCCAAAACGGAGTCCAAAACAGCAATAACAACCCCCTCTTGCAAGATGTTTTCCTCCTCCTCCTCAGTACCCACCATAGGAGAAAAGCTGCGAGACAAAGCATCAGCTTTAACATTTTTAGTACCTGGGATGTAAGTAACGGTAAAATTAAACCGTGAGAAAAACAGTGCCCACCTAGTCTGACGGGCATTCAAGCGTTTGGCAGCATCGAGGTAGATCAGATTTTTATGATCGGTGAAGACTTGAACGGGAAATTCCGCTCCCTCCAAAAAATGACGCCAGTGTTCAAATGCGAGTTTAATTGCCAACAATTCCCGATTACCGATATCATAATTTAGTTCAGACTCAGAAAATTTCTTTGAAAAAAAAGCACAGGGATGTACTCCATCCGTCTTTGCCTGAGACAACACCGCGCCGACCCCCACGGAAGAAGCATCAACCTCAACCAAAAATGGTTTAGTCACATCAGGCTGCGTAAGGATGGGAGCAGAGCTGAACCTCTCCTTTAGCAACACAAAATCCTCAATGGCCTCAGTAGTCCACTGAACCGCATCAGCACCTTTCCTGGTGAGATTGGTCAGAGGTTTGGCAATCACAGAAAAATTTTTTATGAATTTTCTATAATAATTGGCGAAGCCCAAAAACCTCTGTATTGATTTCACACCAATAGGTCTAGGCCAATCCTGCACAGCTTGCACTTTCACCGGGTCCATCTCAAAACCTTCACTGGAGACAATGTAGCCCAAAAAACTAAGTCTCTGTACAGCAAACTCACATTTTTCTAGTTTGGCAAAAAGTGAATTATCACTCAGTAACTGTAATACTTCACGCACACTCCTCCAATGAGACTCCAAATCCGGTGAATAAATCAAAATGTCATCCAAATACACAACCCCACTTCTGCCGATCAAAGGTCTAAGGATGTCATTAATAAGATTCTGAAAAAATGCCGGGGCACTGGAAAGTTCAAAAGGCATGACCAGATTCTCAAAATGACCCAGTGGAGTGTTAAACGCAGTCTTCCATTCATCCCCCTCCTTCATGTGCAACAAATTGTATGCCCCTCGAAGATCAATTTTCGAGGACCACTTGGCCCCCACTAACTGATTAAACAAATCAGGAATCAATGGCAGTGGGTAAGGATTGCGTACAGTAATGTTATTAATTTCACGAAAGTCTAGACAAGGCCGTAAACCGCCGTCCTTTTTTTAACAAAAAAAAATCCAACCGCCACAGGAGATTTGGAAGGCCTAATGTGACCGGCGGCCAAGCTTGTCTGTATGTATTCCTCCAAAGCCTTTCTCTCAGGAATAGTCAAATTAAATAAACGACTTTTAGGAAGAGTCGCTCCAGGGACTGTCACGCTGTATAGCAGATATATATATATGTGATGTCAGTAATCTATATCAAAAGGGCAACATCCTATATAACATGCGCATAGATATATGATAACATAGAATTACCTGACAATGTCCAGTGGGTCAATACGGAATCCGTTATACACTGTCTCCGGCTAGAGGGTGACCGGGGTCTATGCTGACCCTAAACTGGGGTCCTAACTAAACCCTCTACCTGGAGGTACTGTTAAAGGTACAGAGGTCCAGGCCACCAGCGTAAACCCTGTCTCCTATCAATCCCTGCCAACTGTAATCTAGTCCTAAGAAGGACCCTGATTACCACCAAAGGGAATGAACAGGTAACGGTTAATGAACAGAAAGACATACAAGAAAGACAAGAAATAAAGTAAATAAAGTCTTACATACAACACTCACACACAGTAGGAACACCTAAGGTCTCAGAGAAAAACTATAAGCTGTAAGAGTAAAAACAACTAAGGAGCTCTTAGCTTAAGTATTCTCAGAACCGATCCAGTCTGCTAGACTACATGAATGCTTTCACCGGCATCTAACCAGCAGACTGGCAGCTATATAAAGGAAGCTAATTAGAACATAATCAAAAGCAGCCGGGCGAGGCTGGACCTAGTCTTAGCAAAGAGCTAGGTAAAATTAACTCCCTCATTACCAAACACAAAGAAACAGCAACTCAGCTGTGAGAAGTCAGAGTGTGTAATCGCGACGATCCTCGTGGCGATACACCCATGACAGTACCCCCCCTCTACGAGGGGACTCCGGACCCTCAGGGCCAGGTCTGCCCGGGTGAGTTGTGTGAAAGGTCCGAACCCATCGATCTGCGTTAACATCAGACGCAGGGACCCACGTCCTCTCCTCAGGACCATACCCCCTCCAATGAACCAAGTACTGAAGGGATCGGCGACTGAGACGTGAGTCAATGATTTTCGACCCATGAAATTCCACGTTATCATTGACCACCACTGAAGGAGGAGGTAGAGGTGACGGTATGACTGGTGCCACATACTTTTTAAGTAATGACTTGTGAAACACATTATGAATTTTAAACGTAGGAGGGAGATCCAGACGAAATGCCACCGGATTAATTATGGAACTGATCCTGTACGGCCCGATGAATCTGGGACCCAACCTCCAGGAGGAAACTTTAAGTTTTATATTCCTGGTAGACAACCAAACCAGATCGTTCACCTTCAGATCTAGACCAAAAACTCTCCCCCTATCAGCCATCCGTTTGTAACGGTTCCCCGTAACCTTCAGTCTTAACCGATCTGGAACTATCAGTCTCCCTGGAAGTCCCACAGGGGCTTCCCCCTGAGCCCCCAATACCTCCCCCTCAAGCTCAGAGCATACAGCTGACACTACAACTCCCTCCTGAGGAATAGGAACCGGGTCATCCGTCCTCCCGGCCCCTGGGAAAGTACGAGATAAGGCATCAGGAAGCAACTTTATTGAGCCGTCATATGCGCGATGAGGAGGTAACTCTTTACACCCCTCCTCTGAGAACATCTCCCCAAAGTCCTCCAGAAAAGGAGACAAAGTCCTAGGCACAACCACACCGATAACCGTGCTCATGCAGTTATTCCTGCAAAATTCACCCCACTGGATTATCTTTCTGGATTGCCAATCAATCACTGGGTTATGTTTAGCCAACCAAGGAAGTCCCAACACAATAGGAGTAGGTAGACCCTCCAACACATAACAAGACAATTGCTCTTTATGTATTGCCCCTACTCGAAGATCTATGTTATGAACAGCTTGTACCAAGCTACCTTGACCGAGAGGTCTAGAATCAATAGAGACTATAGGGACCGGTTTGGCCAATACACTCAGTTGCATACCATGCACCTGGGCAAACCGAGCGTCCACCAGATTAGCCCCGGACCCACTATCAAGAAAAACAGAAATCCTCTCAGTTCTAGTACCAATCACCACCTCCGCAGGCACGAGAAACTGAGAGGGATTTGGGGACGAAATACACACTCCCAGGTTAACTCCTTTGCTCAAAGAGGCCCGGGATGGACACCCCCCAACAAAATGTCCCTCTCTCCCGCAAAAGAAACACCTTCTAGTCTTGCGGCGCACCGCCGATTCCCTCCTACAAAAAGATGTCCCTCCCAACTGCATGGGTTCCTCAGAACAGACCAGGGGAACCTCAGTATAAGGGACTTTAGTAGTAGGTGGAGTCATCACGGGAGGCGGAGTTACCTCGCGTCTTCCCCGAATTCGTCTATCAATGCGAATAGCGAGGGCCATAGCAGCCTCCAGTGATGGAGGAGAATCATACTGAGCCAACACATCTTTTAATTTGTCAGACAACCCTTGACAAAACTGGCTCCTAAGAGCTGGGTCATTCCACTGAGTATCTGTTGCCCATCTACGGAACTCAGAAGAATATTCCTCCGCTGGACGATTTCCTTGCCGTATTTTACGTAACTTTGTTTCAGCAAGGGAAACTCGATCCGGATCATCATATACCAGACCCAGGGCAGTAAAAAATCGATCCACTGACTGGAGATCTGGGGAGCCTGGAGGAATAGAGAACGCCCAAGATTGAGGGTCCCCTTGTAAGAGCGAGATAACAATTCCCACCCTCTGCTCTTCACTCCCAGATGACCGAGGCCGCAGCCGAAAGTACAATTTACATGCCTCCCGGAAAGTAAAAAATTTGTCCCGCCCACCAGTGAACCTGTCCGGGAGAGCAACCTTAGGTTCAGATCTGGTTTGCTCCGGGGGGGACAAAACCTTGGACTTAATGTCTGCAAACTCCATGGACAACCCCTGCAACTGCCGGGCCAGCTGGGCTACTGGATCCATGACAGCTGGGGAGAATCTTTAGTATGGGCCGGTGAAAATGTCACGCTGTATAGCAGATATATATATGTGATGTCAGTAATCTATATCAAAAGGGCAACATCCTATATAACATGCGCATAGATATATGATAACATAGAATTACCTGACAATGTCCAGTGGGTCAATACGGAATCCGTTATACACTGTCTCCGGCTAGAGGGTGACCGGGGTCTATGCTGACCCTAAACTGGGGTCCTAACTAAACCCTCTACCTGGAGGTACTGTTAAAGGTACAGAGGTCCAGGCCACCAGCGTAAACCCTGTCTCCTATCAATCCCTGCCAACTGTAATCTAGTCCTAAGAAGGACCCTGATTACCACCAAAGGGAATGAACAGGTAACGGTTAATGAACAGAAAGACATACAAGAAAGACAAGAAATAAAGTAAATAAAGTCTTACATACAACACTCACACACAGTAGGAACACCTAAGGTCTCAGAGAAAAACTATAAGCTGTAAGAGTAAAAACAACTAAGGAGCTCTTAGCTTAAGTATTCTCAGAACCGATCCAGTCTGCTAGACTACATGAATGCTTTCACCGGCATCTAACCAGCAGACTGGCAGCTATATAAAGGAAGCTAATTAGAACATAATCAAAAGCAGCCGGGCGAGGCTTGACCTAGTCTTAGCAAAGAGCTAGGTAAATTAACTCCCTCATTACCAAACACAAAGAAACAGCAACTCAGCTGTGAGAAGTCAGAGTGTGTAATCGCGACGATCCTCGTGGCGATACACCCATGACAGGGACAAATTCAATTGCACAATCATAATCTCTATGAGGAGGCAATACCTGCGATTCTTTATCAGAAAAAACTTTCCAAAAATCCTGAATAGGTACAGGTAACTCCCCCTTAACTACAGCAGCAATACGCCCGTTACAACACTTGTCATAACACTTAGGACTCCAGGACTTAATTTCATTGGTAGACCAATCCAGTACCGGATTGTGCAATTTTAACCAGGGTAACCCCAAAATCACCGGAGAAGGTAAATTATTCAAAACTACCAAATCCAAATTCTCTTGATGAACACCATTAATAGTAAGAGGAAATTCACAGATATGGTGAGTAACATTTTTCAAGTGAGAACCATCCACAGACACCACATTAATAGGAGAAGATAGAAGTTTGGGTTTTAATTTTAGTTTTTCCAAAAATTTCCCATCAATCACATTGAGAGTTGAACAACAATCCACAAATACCCGAAACTCCAATAATTCCTCCTCAACAGCAGTGGAAGCAGAAAGAAAGACACCTTTATTGTTTAAACAAGCTATGCGGGCAAAACTGACCTCATTTTTTTTTCTCTCTTTATTCATTCGAAGCACACAGTTCTTAATGAAATGCTCAGATTTACCACAGTAGAAACACAAACCTTGAGTAAATCTGCGTTCTTTTTCTCGAGAGTGAGGTGTCATTGCTCCAATTTCCATCGGCTCTGCAATGTCAGTACATTCCTTCTCCAAACTTGGAGCTGACAAGGCAGATTTACTCTCATTAACCCTTGCACGCAGTCTCCTATCCACCCGTATGGCTAATTGCATAGCTTCTTGCAAGTTACCAGGTATGGGATAAGCAATCAGCAAATCTTTAACCCTTTCACTTAACCCTGCAAGAAATAAACTTTTCAAAGCTGAATCGTTCCAGCCCACCTGAGCGGACCACCTTCGGAAGTGAGTACAATATTTTTCCACATTACCTGATCCCTGTCTCAAACGTCTCAATTCTGTCTCAGCTGATGAAACACGATCCGGATCGTCATACAATAACCCCAAAGCAGAAAAAAAACTATCCACTGATCTAAAGCATGGATCACTAGGCTGCAGAGAAAAGGCCCAGTCCTGAGGTTCTTTGCGCAAAAGTGACATTATGAACCCTATGCGCTGTGATTCATCACCAGAAGATCTGGGTCTCAAATGGAAATACAACAAGCAAGCATTTTTAAAAGAAAAAAAACTTGTTGTTCACCAAAAAATAAATCAGGCAAACGTACCTTTGGCTCCACGAAATCAGCTCCAGGACAACTACTCACGTGTTTCTGGATTTCAGCCACCTCCAGAGAGAGTCGCTGCAGGTGTTGAGCCAAATCCTGAACCGACACCATAATAGAAACTGAAAATCTTTCCTTAGAGATTTTTTTTTTTTTTTTTCTTTGGGCTGGACTTACTGTTATGATCTGCTACAAGCACTAAGGAAAGGTGGGAATTCTGTCCCTACAATAGGACTGAGCTTGATCCCTACGATGTAACGGGGAACCTGATCCTGCGACCAGACCCGATAAAGTCCTCAGCTAGTCTGAACGAAGACCTATAGTTGCGAGGGAGGAATCCCTACAAGATCTAGGGACTGGGTGAAAAGATGGACACCTCCTAACAGAAAGTGTAGCAGGGAATATAAAACAGAAAACAAATACTAAGAGATCCTAAGATCAAGCAAAACTGACAGAGTAAGGCACCTAAGCACCTGGCTAGCTTAAGAGTAGATAATACAATGAAGTCCAGCAAAGCCAGAAGGGCGG
The DNA here is from genome assembly GCA_033576555.1 of Oophaga sylvatica. NCBI lineage: Eukaryota > Metazoa > Chordata > Amphibia > Anura > Dendrobatidae > Oophaga > Oophaga sylvatica. The sequence continues at coordinate 147,494,376 of JARQOD010000009.1, forward strand.
AGCCAGACTAAATAGGGAAAAAAGGTCATGTGACAGCAAACTGAAACAAAACCTAACAAGAGGGTTCTAACAGTTAACTCTATGTAAACCATGTGTCATTTCATGTCGTCTGGTTCTGTAATTTCACAAAAGCCGGCATTGCCCGGGAATTGAATCAGCGGCTATTTTACTATGTAGAAGTGTATGAACTATGAATATATGTATATATGTATATTTCACAATGACATGCATATATATATATATACAGTCAGGGCCAGAAATATTTGGACAGTGACACAATTTTCGCGAGTTGGGCTCTGCATGCCACCACATTGGATTTGAAATGAAACCTCTACAACAGAATTCAAGTGCAGATTGTAACGTTTAATTTGAAGGGTTGAACAAAAATATGTGTTAGAAAATGTAGGAATTGTACACATTTCTTTACAAACACTCCACATTTTAGGAGGTCAAAAGTAATTGGACAAATAAACATAACCCAAACAAAATATTTTTATTTTCAAAATTTTGTGGCGAATCCTTTGGAGGCAATCACTGCCTTAAGTCTGGAACCCATGGACATCACCAAACGCTGGGTTTCCTCCTTCTTAATGCTTTGCCAGGCCTTTACAGCCGCAGCCTTCAGGTCTTGCTTGTTTGTGGGTCTTTCCCTCTTAAGTCTGGATTTGAGCAAGTGAAATGCATGCTCAATTGGGTTAAGATCTGGTGATTGACTTGGCCATTGAAGAATGTTCCACTTTTTTGCACTCATGAACTCCTGTGTAGCTTTGGCTGTATGCTTGGGGTCATTATCCATCTGTACTATGAAGCGCCGTCCAATCAAGTTTGCAGCATTTGGCGGAATCTGGGCTGAAAGTATATCCCGGTACACTTCAGAATTCATCCGGCTACTCTTGTCTGCTGTTATGTCATCAATAAACACAAGTGACCCAGTGCCATTGAAAGCCATGCATGGCCATGCCATCACGTTGCCTCCACCATGTTTTACAGAGGATGTGGTGTGGCTTGGATCATGTGCCGTTCCCTTTCTTCTCCAAACTTTTGGCTTCCCATCATTCTGGTACAGGTTGATCTTTGTCTCATCTGTCCATAGAATACTTTTCCAGAACTGAGCTGGCTTCTGGAGGTGTTTTTCAGCAAATTTAACTCTGGCCTGTCTATTTTTGGAATTGATGAATGGTTTGCATCTAGATGTGAACCCTTTGTATTTACTTTCATGGAGTCTTCTCTTTACTGTTGACTTAGAGACAGATACACCTAATTCACTGAGAGTGTTCTGGACTTCAGTTGATGTTGTGAACGGGTTCTTCTTCACCAAAGAAAGTATGCGGCGATCATCAACCACTGTTGTCTTCCGTGGGCTCCCAGGTCTTTTGGATTGATGAGTTCACCAGTGCTTTCTTTCTTTCTCAGGATGTACCAAATTGTAGATTTTGCCACTTCTAATGTTGTAGCAATTTCTTGGATGGGTTTTTTTCTGTTCTTGCAGCTTAAGGATGGCTTGTTGCATGGAGAGCTCCTGTGACCGCATGTTTCCTTCACAGCAAAACCTTCCAAATGCAAACACCACACCTCAAATCAACTCCGGCCCTTTCATCTGCTTAATTGAGAATGACATAACAAAGGGATTGCCCACACCTGTCCATGAAATAGCCTTGGAGTCATTTGTCCAATTACTTTTGGTCCCTTTAAAAACAGGGTGGCACATGTTAAGGAGCTGAAACTCCTAAACCCTTCATCCAATTTTAATGTGGATACCCTCAAATGAAAGCTGAAAGTCTGAACTTCAACTGCATCTGATTTGTTTTGTTTCAAATTCATTGTGGTAATGTCTAGAACCAAAATTAGATAAATGTTGTCTCTGTCCAAATATTTATGGACCTAACTGTATGTATTCTATGTGTGCATATCTAGTGTTTACAAGGAAAGAAAGGTTTTTTTTTAATTACGATATTTCTGTCCCATTGACTTGCATTGGGTTTCCGGTATCGGAATCGGCGATACCCGATACTTTTTGAGTATCGGTCCGATCCAATCCGATCCGATATTTATGGATATCGGGAAGTATCGCTCAACACTAGTTAGCAGGGTGTGCGATGAGACATGTAGCTAAACCCCCTGTCTTCTTTGAGAAAAGAGGATGTAAAATTGTAACCTTCTTTTATTGTTTGCAGATGTGACAGGAATGTATGAAACTATAGAATGCAATAACAGGAGCATTTCAGAATATATAACTGCACAGAGCATGAAACACAAATAGTTTGCAATACACAGGTAACATGAGGCAATACAAAAACAGATTATTAACTACTTAGTACAACAAACGTACTGATAAACACAGGATTATAACAACTAGATAGTGCTTACCGACTATGCTTAGAGCAGGCTGTTTAAGAAGCATAAAGAACACGAATGGTGTAGTTTCTCCTAAGACACATGGAGGGATAATGGCTGCTGTTCCCTTCACAGTGTCATAAACGAGACCATGATACAACAGGAACCATCCCACAATGCCCTCGAAACTTCCCACAAGACATTGCAAATTAAACTAGAATCTATGCATTAAACGGCCAGCAGGTGGTGCTGTTACCTTACTATATGAAATGTATGAAGGACTAATACACTCAAAAGAATACAATGTCTATAATAATTGGAGACATAAAAAATGACTAGACTTTCTAGACAGCAATTATATGGCTGGACAGAACACTCCCCGCTTGACGTCAGCCGACGTCACTATTGTGTTTATTGGACGAAAACAGAAGAACGAGTTCCCCTACTGGCCTGAGGACCAATTTGGTCTCGTCTTGTTTCCATATTTTTACTTCCACCTTACGTACGATTCCATCCTTACTTGGGAATGTCTGAGTAATGAGACCTAATGGCCATTCATTTCTCCGAGACTGACAGTCTTTCATTAGTACTATATCGCCAGGCCGGAGGTTAGGCTTGCTGGTTTGCCACTTTCTCCTCTGTTGCAGATTAGGCAGGTACTGTTTTTTCCACTTGTCCCAAAAGGCATTGGAGAGACTCTGTACTTGTCTCCATCGACTCCTGTAACGGTCTTTAACATTAAATTCTCCAGATGGAGAGCAATTAAGGTCAGTCTTCTGCATAAGCAGCAGGGCTGGGGTGAGAACAGTTGGGTCATCAGGATCATTGGAAATTGGAGCGAACGGTCAGGCGTTTATGATGGCTGACACATCGGTCATGAATGTTGTCAAGCTTTCGTGTGTCAGTCTTGCAGATCCTTCCTGTAAAAAGATTGAATCGAGGATTCTCCTTGCGACACCTATCATTCTCTCCCATACACCTCCATGTGTGAAGAATGTGGTGGGTTAAAAGTCCAAGTACACCCATGTACACTTAGGTATTTTTCTACGTCCTTCATATCCAAGTTGGAAGAGAGTTGCAGTTCTCTTGCTGCTCTGACAAAGTTTGTGCCTCGGTCAGAACTAATATGTTTGACGGGTCCTTTGATGGCAATGAAACACCGGAGAGCGTTTATGAAGCACGAAGTGTCCATAGATTCAATTACCTCTATGTGTATGGCTCTGATGGATAAACAAGTGAACATAATCGCCCATCGTTTCCCGTTTGCGTGGCCTCCTCTGGTTTGTCGGACAACCACAGACCAAGGACCAAACACATCTAGACCGATATTGGTGAAAAGTGGATCTGTGCTAAATTGGTCATATGGAAGATCTGCCATCTTCAGAATCTGTGACATACCACGAAGTTTCTTGCAAGTAACACAGTTAAAGATGAATCTGCACACACATCTCTTAGCTCCAACTATCCACAAACCAGATGTTCTTAAGGGCCCCTCTGTGAACATACGACCTTGGTGTTTTGTCCACTCATGATAATGTTGAACAAGCAGAGTAGCTATGTGATGTTGTCCAGGAACTATCACGGGATGTTTCTCTGCAGAACCTATTTTTGCATTTTTAAGGCGTCCACCTATTCTTAAGAGACAGTCTCCATTCATGACTGGGTCGAGTTTCCTCAGAACACTATCCTTTGGTATTGGTCTTTCATTGGTTACACAGTCGATTTCTTTGGCATAGTTTTCCCGTTGTACAGCTCGGATAATTATATTCTTTGACTGCTCTAGATCGAGAGCTGTGTGGACATGTTTACAATGATGCAAACCTGTGCAGCTTTCCTTTTTTGTTGGTGAGGTTACCTTGTACGACTGAGCTATGTGGATCAGGCAGGCAATGGCACGAACAAGCGAATTCCAAGTAGAGAACCTACTGAATCGCTGAGATCCCAGGTGGCGTTTCAAAGTTTCTGTATGTAACGCAGACACTTGAGGGCGAATTTCAATGTCAGCATGTGGATTTACTAGTTCAAACAAGGCCATTTCTGTCATGTTGGGCAATGGCCTACACAAAAACTCAGGGCCTGTAAACCAAATTGTGTCTTTGAGGCGATTGGCAGCAACAAATCTGGTAGCCTGGTCCGCAGGGTTGAGGTGTGTAGGCACATATTTCCATTGTTCAGGTGAGGTAGACCTTCAAATTCTGAGCACTCTGTTGCTAACATAGACATAGAAGCATCTCACTTCATTATGGATGTACTCAAGTACTATCCTGCTGTCGGTGTAGAACTCAAAGTCTTTAATTTCTAGATTAATTTCCATAGCAACGAGTTCTGCCAACTCGACTGCTAACACAGAGGCAAAAGTTCCAGGCGTGGTACGGTGTGTTCACGGAGCGGAGTTAGTTTTGCTCTGCTCATGACAATCCCTACATGGCATTGACTAGTGTCTATCGTCTTCAAATAAGCTACCGCAGCAATCGCTTTGATTGAAGCATCGGAGAACACACAAAGGGTTTGTGTCTCTATCTCGGTACTAGGTACAGACACATACGAGCGTGTTATATGAAGACTTGATAAGGCTGTGAGGGAATTTCTCCAGGTCATCCACTTGGTTTTCACTTTTGTGGGAAGAGGAGTATCCCAGTTCGTCACCTCTCTGGTGAGCTCTCTTAAGATAGCCTTGCCCTCGATGACTACAGGAGCTTCAAATCCCAGTGGGTCACACAAACTGCTTATGGTAGACGGTACTCCTCTGCGAGTAAAGGGTTCATCTTCTCTGTTAACCTGGAAGGTGAAGGTATCAGCTTTTATGTCCCATAGTAGGCCAAGGCTCCGCTGCATCGGTAGGGAGTCTATGCCTAGATCTAAATTCTTCAAGTCATTTGAATGATCCTCAGGAGGGAAGGCTTTCATCACTGCCTTGCTGTTAGAAGCGATCTTGTGCAACCTCAGGTTAGATACAACGAGCATGTCTTTGGCTCTTTTCAGAAGACTAATCGCGGTCTCATTTGTTGGCATTGATTTCAAACAGTCATCCACATAGAAATCTTTCTCTATAAACAGTCTGGCATCTGTTCTGTACTCTGCTTCAACCTCTTGAGCTGCCGTAGACGGCTACTGCAGGAGAAGTACTATTACCAAAATTATGTACCTTCATACGATACTCCGTAATCTCTTTGGAAGGATCGTTATTAGAGTTGAGCGATACTTTCCGATATGCTAAAGTATCGGAATCGGAATGGTATCGCCGATATCACTAAAATATCGGCGATACCCGATACCGATACCGGAAGTCCCATGTAAGTCTATGGGAACAAAATATCGCAACTAAAAAAACCCCATTCTTTCCTTGTAAACACTAAATATACACACATAGAATACATATATATATATATACATGTCATTGTGACATATATATATACATATATGTATAGTTTATACACTTCTACATAGTAAAATATCCTTTGATTCAATTGCCGGGTAAAGCCGGCTTCAGTGAAAAGACAGAAGCACCCGACATGAAATGACACTTGGTGTACATAGGGTTAAACATTTCTTTTCATGTCCTTTGCTATCTAATTTGCACAAACAATTAAATCAGACTATGTGTGCAAAATTTCACACCTGTAGGGGTTAATTAAAGGTGTAAATTCGTTGTAAAAAAAACGGACTTTTTTGCTACGAATTTACACCTTTAATTAACCCCTAGAGGTGTGAAATTTTGCACACATAGTCTGATTTAATTGTTTGTGCAAATTAGATAGCAAAGGACATGAAAAGACATGGTTAACCCTATGTACACCAAGTGTCATTTCATGTCGGGTCACCCGACATGAAATGACACTTGGTGTACATAGGGTTAAACATTTCTTTTCATGTCCTTTGCTATCTAATTTGCACAAACAATTAAATCAGACTATGTGTGCAAAATTTCACACCTCTAGGGGTTAATTAAAGGTGTAAATTCGTTGTAAAAAAACGGACTTTTTTGCTACGAATTTACACCTTTAATTAACCCCTAGAGGTGTGAAATTTTGCACACATAGTCTGATTTAATTGTTTGTGCAAATTAGATAGCAAAGGACATGAAAAGACATGGTTAACCCTATGTACACCAAGTGTCATTTCATGTCGGGTTCTGCATTTTCACAAAAGCCGGCAATTGAATTAGCGGCTATTATACTATGTAGAAGTGTATGAACTACAAATATAAATATATATATATATGTGTCACAAATTCAATGACATGTATATATATATATGAGGTGTAAAATTGCTGAAAAAAAATGCGTGGGCTCCCGCCCTATTTTCGCAACCAGACAGACAAAGCCAGTGAGTGGGGGCAGATAATAATAGCCCAGAGAGGGACCATTATTTTTGCCCCCCCCGGCTACTAACATCTGCCCCCAGACACCCCAGGAAAGACAAATCTATAATTAGATTCGCCCTTTCTGGCACTTTGCCCGTCTATTCCCATTGCCCTGTAGCGGTGGCGAATGGGTTAATATGGGGTTAAAGCCACCTTGCTATTGAAAGGTGACCTTAAGCCAGGTTAATAATTGAGAGCTGTCAATTAGACAACTATCAATTATTAATCCTATTGCATGAAATAAAAATAAAACACACACACTTTAATTAAAAATCATTTTAATGAAATAAAGACACATGTTTTTGACCATCTTTTATTTTACTGCAAAAACACATTTCCTGTAATAAAAATAAAATAAAAAAGCAAAATTATTCTTACCTATCCCATGCACAGTCAGGTCCCACGGTGTAATCCTTCAGAAAGGGTTAATGTTTACTGCAGGGACCGCAGCTAATGCTGCAGCCTCACAGTAAACCCCAAATGAATGAGTTCCTCTCCTGCCTGACAGGAGAGTAAAGGCTGGGTGCCACATAACGATACACCAGCGATCCCGACAACGATATGCACTTGTCAGGATCGCTGGTGTATCGCTACATGATCGCTGCTGAGCTGCCAAACAGGCAGCTCAGGCAGCGATCTGGGACAGCGACACTGCGGGTAACATCGCTTAAGGGCCCGTCTCACATAGCGATATCGCTACCGAGATCGCTGCTGAGTCACTAGTTTTGTGACGCAGCAGCGAGCTCACCAGCGATATCGCTGTGTGTGACATTCAGCGACGATCAGCCCCCCTGCCGGGTATCGCTGATCATCGCAGAAATGTCAGGACCTTTTTTTGATCGCTGGTTTCCCTCTGACAGGCACGCATCGCTGCGTGTGACAGGCGGGAAACCAGCGATCAAAGGTCCTGACATTTCAGCGACGATCAGCGATACCCGGCAGGGGGGCTGATCGTCGCTGAATGTCACACACAGCGATATCGCTGGTGAGCTCGCTGCTGCGTCACAAAACTAGTGACTCAGCAGCGATCTCGGTAGCGATATCGCTATGTGAGACGGGCCCTTAAGTGGAAAGCTTAATTGATTGCTTTCCACTTTCACTTCAGGTCAGCCAGGGACACAATCAGTGACGTCAGAGGGAACTGATTAACAAAAATAGGGGTTCCCTTCGAAAAAAAAATGGCGTGGGGTCCCCCCTATTTTTGTTAACCAGCCAGATGAAGCAGACCGCTGAGGCCTGGATTTTCAGGCTGTTAAGGAGCCAAGATCCATGGACCTTGCCAGCCTGATAATACCAGGCCACAGCAGTCTGCATATCTTGGCTGATTAACAAAAATAGGGATCCCCTCGAAAAAAATTGGCGTGGGGTCCCCCCTATTTTTGTTAACCAGCCAGATGAAGCAGACCGCTGAGGCCTGGATTTTCAGGCTGTTAAGGAGCCAAGATCCATGGACCTTGCCAGCCTGATAATACCAGGCCACAGCAGTCTGCATATCTTGGCTGATTAACAAAAATAGGGGATCCCCTCGAAAAAAATTAGCGTGGGGTCCCCCCTATTTTTGTTAACCAGCCAGATGAAGCAGACCGCTGAGGCCTGGTTTTTCAGGCTGGTAAGGATCCAATATCCATGGACCTTGCAAGCCTGATAATACCAGGCCACAGCAGTCTGCTTAGCTTGGCTGGTTAACAAAAATAGGGGATCCCCTCAAAAAAAAAAACGGCGTGGGGATCCCCCTATTTTTGTTAACCAGCCAAGTAAAATGCAGACTGCTGCGGCCTGGTATTAAAAGACTGTCAAGGCCCATGGATTTTGGCCCTCAACAGCCTGATAATACCAGGCTACAGCAGCCCCACATTTGGCGCATCAAAAGATGTGCCAATTGTGGCACTTTACCCGGCTCTTCCCACTTGCCCTGTAGCGGTGGCAAGCGGGGTAATAAGGGGTTATTGTCACCGTTGATTGCACGGTGACAATAAGCCCGGTTAATAATGGAGAGGTGTCAATAAGACACCGATCCATTATTAATCCCAAAGTTATTAAATGTGTAAAAAAAGACAAAGCAAGAAAAAAGTATTTTAATGAAATAAAAGAGACAACACAGTTTTCATTAATTTTATTACTCTCTCATTCCTGCGACGCCATCGATCTCCTGTAAAAAAAGAAAAAAAAACAAACCAACAGTATACCACCTGTCCGACGCAGTCCATAGTAACGATTGTCCCACGACGATCCAACTCTGCTACATCGCAATGACAGGCAGAGCCTGACATCCCGACGCAGCACAGCTGCTTACCAGCTTCCCCGGTGGTGACGTCATCGGACTGACTGCTTTACGGCCGGGATTACCCAGCAGTCACTGCAGTTATCGCGAGAAACTGCATGTGACCGCCGGGGAGAAGAGGATGGCGGCCATGAAGCAGTCCAGGACGTGACCGCCGGAGATCTTCTGCCAGGTAAGTGCCGCTGACTCCTGACAGACCCGACAGACGGACACTGACAGTGACAGTGACATCCCGATTCCGGTATCCGATAAGACGAAAATATCGGAACTCGGAATCGGAATTCCGATACAGCTAATATCGGCCGATACCCGATATTTGCAGTATCGGAATGCTCAACACTAATCGTTATCCTTGAACCACAAGAATCTCAAGAAATTACTATGTTCCTCTTTAACAAAGAAACAGTGGAACATCTGTTGGATGTCTGCTGTGAATGCAATGGATTCTCTACGAAAACGGATAAGCACTCCTAAAAGTTTGTTGCTCAGATCCGGGCCTGATAACAAGACATCATTCAATTAAACACCTTCATACTTAGCACTCAAATCAAATACTACTCTGATTTGACCTGGCTTTTTCGGGTGATACACTCCAAACAGAGGCAGGTACCAATGTTCTTCGGGCTCTGAAGTGTAGGTGCTAGCTCTGCATGACCGTTTTTAAATATTTTCTCCATGAAGGTAAAGAAATGATCTTTCATCTCTGGTTTATTATGGAAGCTGTGCCTGAGGGAGACAAATCATTTGTAAACTTGTTCTCTGTTGTTAGGCAAGCGTTGTCTTTGAGGCTTGAAGGGTAGAGGTGCAATCCAGCTCTTCATTTTGTCCTGCACCATTCCTTGCTCCATCATCTCTAGGAACAGTCTATCTTCAAATGACATTGCTATACGATTATCTTCTTTGGACTTGTGGAAGACCGTACATCCAAGGTGATCTTGGTCACAATTCAGAATGCAATCATCATTGGCACTACTCACTAAGATACTTGGTGCTGAAGTGTTGTGTAGCAACTCCTTTATGAAATAGTGATTTTCACATGGTTGAAGGAGAGATGGACGTCCATTCTCGAGAGTCCTGGTAAACATGTTGTTAACTACTGTCGGTATGTAGGCACCTCCTAAACAGACCTCTCCTACAATGGCCCACCCAAGGTCGAGTCTCTGAGCATATGGAGCATTGTGTGAGCCATTGATCTGTTGTCTAACCTTATGAACTTGTAGAATATCTTTCCCTAAGATCAAGATTATTTGAGCCTCTGGGTCAAGGTTAGCAATCAGGCATTCTATACGCTTCAGATGAGGATGATACGATGCCACTTCAGGCGTAGGTATCTCTGACCTGTTGTCAGGAATCTGGTTACATTCCAATATGTTGGTAAGGGAAGACGCATTTGGCCATCTATAGACTCGACTACGTAGCCTGTTGCTCTCCTACCAGCTGTTTCTACTATACCGGCACAGGTTTTCAAAGAGTAGGAGGCACTGGGTCCTCTGACGTTAAAGCTATCAAAGAAGACGGACTTGGTTAATGACCTGTTACTCTGATCATCTAAAATCGCGTATACTTTGATGGCTTTGTCCTTTTCATCTGCCGGGTAGACTCTCACTAGAGAAATTTTAGAGCAAGACTTGCCTCCCATGAGATTTCCACAAACTTCTGTACACTTAGAAGTAACGGCTGGAGTGTCAGTATTTGAGTCATTCAGCTCCCCGCTATGCTCTTGGGGCAAAGTATCCGATGGTGATCCAGGGTGTAGAACTGAGTTATGTTCAGTGCTGTCACATTCGGTACACCTTGCACTAACCTCACAGTCTCTGGCGAAGTGGGATGTTGAAGAGCAGCATTTGTAGAAGATGCGGTTCTCCTTAAGGAAGGCCTTCCTTTCTTCCAATGACTTTTCTCTGAAAGCTCTGCACTTAAGGAAGGAATGTGGCTTCTTGTGTAAGCGACACTGCCTGCTTGGATCCTTGGATTTGTCTTCTTGACCGGAGCTGAACTCTTTGCAAACTGAACATGTGGAAGAAATGTTAGTTTTGTTGACCTCTACAGTTGTTCTACGAGGTTTACTAACAGAGTTATTGGCACATGACAGCATGAAATCAAAGCTAGGGTCATTTCTAATTTTTGCTTGTTCTGAGACAAAATCTACAAACACATTGAATGGAGGAAATGGTACATTGCAAGTCTGTTTATACCTAGATCCATATGTAACCCATTTGTCTTGCAGGTTATATGGGAGTTTCTGAACTATGGGGTTCACACCTCTAGCAGTGTCGAGATATGTCAACCCACAAGATCTCCTTCTGCTTTTGCTACACACAACTCCATTAACAAGTCAGTTAATTCTCTGAGCTTTGAATAATCCTTGTTTGCTATTCTAAGAAAGTCCTCTATTCTTTTAAACAAGGCACTTTCTATAACCTCTACTGAGCCATAGCATTCATCAAGTCTATTCCAAATTCTTTTGAGGCCGACATCTGGCTAATTTATATTAATGTCTCTGATTCTCTTTGCGTGTTCAGCGGACTCACTTCCTAGCCATTTTACCAAGAGATCCTCTTCTTCACTACAAGTTAGACCTATGTCTCTTATGGTATTTTTGAAGGAGGCTCGCCAAGCTCTGTAGTTTTCAGCGCGATTGCTGAACTTTACAAGTCCCTTAGTGACCAACTCAAGTCGAGCAAGGAACTTGGCAAAGTCCATTGTGACTTGATTGGCACTGATGCCAGCTGATGGAGTGTTCTCAGAGTACATGTGTGCTGTGCGATCATACCTGTTAGATGTATAATAAACCCGGCACTCAACTTTGGAGAAAAACGTGATTTTTATTGTTGTCAGTGATGCCAAACGTTTCGGTCCCGAAAGACCTTCATCAGTGACGTAAATCACAGTTTAGTTAGGTTATATTTTCAGAGCGGTTGTATTTTGCCTAAGGTGACCCCAGTTATAATGGAAAAACGCGGTTACCACCGCTAGTTAATAAGGTGCATATGGTGCCGGTGCACGTATCTATTAGACGTGCAGACTGATGGAAGAAGTCGGTAGTGAGGTCTGAGGTTTTTACTGCTGCCCTGTGGCCGAGTATCGCGGTATCCACCGCTGGATAAGTGCAGGCCTTTTTAAAAATTTCTTATCTGTGGGCTTGACGTATAGATCAGTCGTGATCCGGTCATTTGTATCTTTTATTACCAATGTATCCAAAAATGGATTTTATTTGAGTCGTGTGTCATGGTAAAAGTTATGCCTGGCCAGGTGGTGTTGAGAAAAGTAAGGAACTCGTGTAGAGATTCCAACGTGCCACTCCAGAGGCAAAAGACATCGTCTATGAATCGTTTCCATAGGACAACATGCTGTAAGTAGAGTGGATGTTTATAGATGTGGGTGGACTCAAAGTCCGCCATGTACGTATTGGCGTACGGAGGCGCCACGTTGGATCCCATGGCTGTGCCACGTGTTTGCAGGTAAAATGTATTTTGGAACAGAAAAAAATTGTTAAATAGGATAATGGATAGTAATTCAATGATCAAATTTGTTTGGTCCTCAGCCCAACCTTTAGATGTGAGAAGGTGATGTACCGAGTTGATTCCATTTATGTGAGGAATTGAAGTGTATAGATCCCTCACATCCATGGTTACTAGTATTGTATTTAAAGGAATGTTCTGCACTTTCTCGATTTCATTGAGAAAGTCCCCAGTGTCCAACAGAAATGAAGGAGCGGTTCGTGTAAGGGGTGTTAGAATTTTCTCAAGGTATTTGGCAATGGGAGACAGTACTGAGTTTGTGGAGGCCACTATGGGTCTCCCTGGTGGATTTTGTAGGTTCTTGTGAATTTTGGGTAGTGTGTAAAAGACTGGAGTAATGGGATTTTTGTTGCGAAGAAAATCGCACGTTTTAGAGTCGAGGATCCCAAGTTCAGTGTACTTGGAGATGGTGGTCTCAATCTTGGATTGGATCTCGCTGGTGGGGTCTCTAGGTAATTTATGATAGATAGAGATGTCAGAAAGCTGTCTATTAATCTCTGATATGTAAGAAGACTTATCCATTATTACCAGGGCTCCGCCTTTGTCTGCGGGTTTAAATATTAATGTTTTATCATCCTGGAGAGATTTCAAGGCTTGAATTTCTATTTGAGACATGTTGGAAGGGTAAAAAAGTTTCCCTTGTTCAATGTCTTTCCGTAATTTCAGGAAGGATGATTGAACAAAGTCTATAAACGTTTCCACCGCATGTGAGCCATGTGGGGGGCGGAATAGACTCTTGTTGCGGAGGCCCAAGTTAAGAATGGATAATGCATAATGGGGTCCCGGTGGAGTGGGATTAACCGTATCTACTGAAGAAAAATATACTTTAAGTCGTAATGACCGAAAGAAACGCTGTAGGTCCATGTCCAGGTCAAAAGTTTTATACTTATAGGCTGGGCAAAAGGATAATCCCTTTTGTAGTACTTGGTACTCGGCTATACCCAGAGTTCTAGAGGAGATGTTGATTACCAACGACTCTGTACCTGTGAGCGGGTGACTCGTATCTGGTCCGAGTTGTTTCTTGCCTCGTGAGCCCCATCTGGTCTTCGTCTTGAGAACCGGCGTCGCTGTCCTAAAAAAGGAACGGAGGGGTCCAAAGGAGCTTCGTTCCTGTTCGGACCCTGATGTGGAGTAGTCCGTAGATGAGTGTTGACCGCGTGAAGGTTGTCGTCTGAAGGAGGAATTGTCCTGCCATTTATAGACCCTGTTAGACTCGTAGTCAGCCGTGTCTCTGGAGAATTTGTTTCGTTTTCGACTCTCGGTATCCCTGGTGTGTTGGTCGATGCGTCCTTGTATCTGGATTTTCAGTATTTGTAGCTCTTCAGAAGTGCCGGTGGTGGCTAACTGAGTTTCGATATTCTGGATGGCTGCTGTGTTGATTTCGATAGCCTTGTGCAGATGTTCCAAGGTGAGCGTCATAAGGTCGAAAGAACACTTGTTAAGTATTTGTTCATACCTTGCACAGAAATCTGGGGAGTCGTGGAATAGGGTGGGGCGAAGTGGTACATGTAAACCCCGGGGTATTCTTTTAACCCGAAGATACTCCGATAGGGTGGCGCTGTGCAATCTAAGGTTAACTTGGTGCCTAAGTGCTCTTTCTAAATCACGTCCCCGTGCTTCGCGAGGTGGTGCTTTGAGGAAATCGCTGGAAAAACGAGACTGAGCCAATATTGCTGTAGTTTCTTCTGAATTATAGGAAAAGGTAGTAGAAGACATACCCACTATTTGCGTGCTACACGTTATGGGAAGGTACTAAGTAATAAATGTAGCATGGGCACAGCAATATTAAGAGGTGCCAGGGTAGGTTCCCAATCCAAATAATGTATAATAAACCCGGCACTCAACTTTGGAGAAAAAGGTGATTTTTATTGTTGTCAGTGATGCCAAATGTTTCAGGCCTGCACTTATCCAGCGGTGGATACCGCGATACTCGGCCACAGGGCAGCAGTAAAAACCTCAGACCTCACTACCGACTTCTTCCATCAGTCTGCACGTCTAATAGATACGTGCACCGGCACCATATGCACCTTATTAACTAGCGGTGGTAACCGCGTTTTTCCATTATAACTGGGGGTCACCTTAGGCAAAATACAACCGCTCTGAAAATATAACCTAACTAAACTGTGATTTACGTCACTGATGAAGGTCTTTCGGGACCGAAACGTTTGGCATCACTGACAACAATAAAAATCACCTTTTTCTCCAAAGTTGAGTGCCGGGTTTATTATACATTATTTGGATTGGGAACCTACCCTGGCACCTCTTAATATTGCTGTGCACACGCTACATTTATTACTTCATACCTGTTAGATGTCTCTGGTTGGTCCAACTGCTGTAGTACCTTTCTGAAGCGAAGGGATTCTCTTTAAGCCGGGCAGATTTCGGACCTTCTGCTCTGGAGAAAGATTATTGTAGTCAGTATCATCCCAATGTGTATCTCCTTGCTTTTGGTAGGGAGACTGATAGTTGGCTTTCTGGGGGTCCGAATTATCTGGTTAGCTTGGCTTGTTGACAAAATGCTCTGTCTTCGCCTGTGGGTCTGAATCGTCATTTGATTTGGAATGCCGATGGACGTACTCTGCAGTACGCTGCAATGGATCGTGAGTAACTCATTGTAGGTCTAGCACACTGCAGTTTCTGCTGTGTTCGCCGTCAGAATATACGGCAGCTTCTAGGGCTTCTGCTTCTGCTATGGCAGCTGCTGTTTCTTTTTCAATAGCAAGTTTCTGTAATGTTGCTTCAAGGCGCGCTTTCTCTGCGTCCATGCATGCTTGTTGTAGTTTCAATTCTATCTCCTGCTCAGCAATGGTGCTTTTTGCTCTTGCCGCTTCAGCCTTTGCGAAGGCAATAGCGGCGACATTGCTGACGGATGATGTCGTGGAGGAACCAACTCGTGATATCGTCTTGAAAGAGGATGCTCATCCTTGAGACATGATTCAACAGTTAGGCGAATGCTGTGATATCCCTTTGTCGGCTCTGCGTGGATAAAGGCGGGCTCTGCATGGTCCGATTATTCGGTCTGACCATTAAGAGGTAGCTGTAATATCAGTATGCAATAACCGTATGCTTGGATAATGGCGGGCTCTGTATGTCTGATCTTCTGAGCTTGTTCTCAGCAGTCGTTTCACTATACTATACTCATACACATAAGCAGGGTGTGCGATGAGACATGTAGCTAAACCCCTGTCTTCTTTAAGAAAAAGAGGCTGTAAAATTGTAACCTTCTATAATTGATTGCAGATGTGACTGGAATAGATGAAACTATAGAATGCAATAACAGGAGCATTTCAGAATATATAACTGCACAGAGCATGAAACACAAATAGTTTGCAATACACAGGTAACATGAGGCAATACACAAACTGATTATTACCTGCTTAGTACAACAAACGTACTGATAAACACAGGATTATAACACCTAGATAGTGCTTACCGACTATGCTTAGAGCAGGCTGTTTAAGAAGCATGAAGAACACGATTGGTGTAGTTTCTCCTAAGACACATGGAGGAGTAATGGCTGCTGTTCCCTCCACAGTGTCATAAACAAGACCATGATGCAACAGGAACCATCCCACAATGCCCTCGGAACTTCGCACAAGACATTGCAAATTAAACTAGAATCTATGCATTAAACGGCCAGCAGGTGGTGCTGTTACTTTACAATATGAAATGTATGAAGGACTAATACACTCAAAAAAATACAATGTCTATAATAATTGGAGACATAAAAAATGACTAGACTTTTCAGACAGCAATTATATGGCTGGACAGAACATTTATAATAAATTGGATATTCCTTGAAATATTCGGAGTATTTAATGAATCAGCCGGAAGCGCTCCTGGACAAACTGGAATTTTTTTTTTTCAGGAGAATGGTAGCGTAACCAAGGTACCCCTAATAAGAGCTCATCAGTACGCTCGCTTATGATTATTAGGGAAATTATCTCCTGATGAGAAGGAGACATGTTGAGAGTTAGTGGGATGGTGTGGTGTATGATCTGTGAGGGCAGAGTCGATCCATTTACCACTCGTACGGTCACTGGCTTTAATGAGTATGACCAGAGGTATTGCGTGCCATTGGGCCAAGGCAGAAGACATGAAATTGCCCTTCGCCCCAAATCCACACAAACCCCTACCATGTGAGTGGATGAGCCTAATGTTAGTGTTCACTTGAAGGTCAATTTGGAGTAAAACACCACTGTGTGTAGTGAGCCTCCTACTTTTGCCACTAGACGCGGTCGTTTCCCAACCGCTAGGAACATTTGGTGGCAAAATGTCCAGACTGCTGGCAGACATGACAGAACATGGATGTACGAGCGATCTGGGACTTAGATCCCGCTCGAGAAACTTCCATGGCCTCTTAGGACTCGGGTGCCTGATCCGGAGATTCCAGAGGTCTGGCAAAGTTAGGAGCCAGCCAAAACCTCTGCCGACACTGGGCTTGCTCCAACCTTCGCTCAAAGAAATGAAGGTTGGTGCGAGAGGAGATGGATATTAGCTCCTCAAGTGTGGCTGGAATCTCCCTAGCGGCCAGAGCATCTTTCACATGGTCAGCCAGCCCCCTCCAAAAGACCGGGATGAGGACTATATCCAGCTACACTAGCTCAGAAGCTAAGAAGCTCCGGAAGTGGACAGCAAAGTGACTGACCATGGACGAGCCCTGTGTCAATGCCAGCAGTTGGAGCGCCGTATTATGGGTGACTCGCGGTCCCAAGAAGACCTGCTTCAAAGTGCTCAAAAACCGCAGAGCACTCTGCACCACATAAT
>JARQOD010000009.1:147511741-147607145 GCA_033576555.1 Oophaga sylvatica
AACGTGCTCGGCAGGCTCCCAGGATCTATCCTCAGGCCCATAACCCCTCCAATCCACCAAATAAAATTTTTTACCTTGCACCCAACAATGGTGTTCACCTCATGATCGTCGGTAGATGAACCTGACGTCCCAGCAGATGACTCGGAAAACCGGGAAATGGCCACGGGTTTCAAGAGGGATACGTGAAAGGTGTCAGTGATACCAAGGCGAGGCGGAAGGGCTAGGCGGTAAACTACCTGGTTCACCTGCTCAAGAACTTTAAAGGGGCCCAAAAAGCGAGGTGCCAACTTGGTGGACTCTACCCGTAGCCTGATGTTTCGGGCAGAAAGCCACACTAGGTCACCCGGAGCAAACGTAGGAGCGGGGCGCCGATGGGCATCGGCCGAAGACCTCATCCTCTCTTTGGAGGCCTGAATGGCATCCTGAGTGCGGTCCCAAATGTCCCGTGCCTCCACAGCCCAGTCTGCCACCCTGGAATCGGCGGAAGACACGGGCATAGGCACTGGTACCCGCGGATGCTGACCGTAGTTCAGGAGGAATGGGGTCTGTCCGGTGGGGTCAGCCACAGCATTATTTAGAGCAAACTCAGCCCACGGTAGCAAGGATGCCCAGTCATCCTGCCTGGCAGAGACAAAATGTCGCAAGTATGTGACCAAGGTCTGGTTGGCCCTCTCTACCAACCCATTCGTCTCGGGATGGTATGCAGAGGAGAGATTCAACTCAATGCTGAGTAAACGACACAGCTCTCTCCAGAACCGAGACGCAAACTGGGGACCTCAATCACTGACAATTTTGTCTGGCATACCGTGTAGACGGAAAATATGCCTAATGAATAATGCTGCCAAGGCCCGTGCAGACGGTAACCGTGGTAACGGCACCAAGTGCACCATTTTGGAGAAGTGGTCGGTTATCACCCAGATGATGGTGCAGCCCCGAGACTTGGGTAAGCCAACCACAAAATCCATCCCGACCATCTCCCAGGGCCTGTCTGCCACCGGTAAAGGAAAGAGTAACCCAGCTGGCCGTTGTCGAGGGGACTTATTCTTGGCGCAGGAGACGCATGCCTAAACGTATTCCCTGACGTCACGGACCATATGTGGCCACCAGTATGTCCTCGCCAGCAACTCAGATGTCCTCTTTGCCCCAAAATGTCCACCCACCCTGGACGAGTGTGCCCAAGAGAGAACCTCCGGTCGCAAATTGATGGGTACAAAAGTCTTGCCCGGAGGCACAGACTCAAGCGAAACCGGGGCCACAGTTCTTAGGCTCTCTGTGGGGACAATCAGCCGAGGCTCCTCCACCTCCTCAGAGGACACCAAGGAGCGAGACAGAGCATCAGCATGAATGTTCTTCTCCCCTGAGAGAAAATGGAGGGTGAAATGGAATCGGGAGAAGAACAGGGACCATCTGGCCTGACGGGAATTTAGCCGCTGGGCGGTCTGTAAATAGACCAAATTTTTGTGGTCAGTGAACACTTGGAAGGGAAAGCGAGCCTCCTCCAGGAGATGTCTCCACTCAGAAAAGGCCAACTTCATGGCTAGCAACTCCCTATCCCCAATGGAATAATTCCTCTCCGCAGGTGTGAAGGTCTTGGAGAAGAAGAAGCAAGGTTTGTTTACGACCTTGAGCATCCTTTTGAAAAAGGACTGCTACAGCACCAACGGACGAGGCATCTACCTCCAATATAAAAGGCTTATCAACCTCGGGACGATGTAGGATAGGAGCGCTAGCAAAATGGGACTTGATTGAAGTAAAGGCCTTGGAGACCTCCTCTGACCACAATTTGGGATTGGCTCCTTTCTTGGTGAGGGCTACCAAGGGAGCAACCAAAGTAGAGAAGTGGGGAATGAATTGGCGATAGTAATTAATGAACCCCATAAAGCGCTGCACCGCTTTAAGAGAGTGGGGTTCTTGCCAATCCATTACAGCCTGTAGTTTGGCAGGATCCATAGCCAATCCCTGAGTGGAGATGATATAGCCCAGGAATGGCAAAGACTCCTGCTCAAACACACACTTCTCCAACTTCGCATATAAGGAATTTGCCCGCAAGAGGTCGAAGACCCTGCAAACATCTCTCCGGTGGGTGTCCATATCTGGAGAAAAGATGAGAATGTCATCCAGATAGACTACCACAGAGGTGGCAAGCATGTCCCGGAAGATGTCATTTACGAAATCTTGGAAGACGGCTGGAGCATTACAGAGCCCGAAGGGCATCACAAGATATTCATAATGTCCATCTCTGGTATTGAACGCCGTCTTCCATTCGTCCCCCTCACGGATGCGTATCAGGTTATAGGCACCACGAAGATCCAGCTTAGTAAATACCCTTGCTCTCCGGAGCCTATCAAAGAGCTCAGATATTAGGGGCAAAGGATATTTGTTCTTAACGGTAATGGCGTTAAGACCCTATAGTCTATACACGGTCGTAATTCTCCATTCTTCTTCTGCACAAAGAAAAATCCTGCCCCTGCTGGTGACACTGACTTCCTAATAAGCCCTCTGGCCAGATTTTCCTGGATGTATTGTGACATGGCCTCCGTCTCAGGAAGAGAGAGAGGATATACTCTTCCCCGAGGGGGCTCCGTTCCAGGCAAGAGGTCTATAGGACAGTCATAAGGGCGATGAGGCGGCAGAGTCTCCGCTGCCTTTTTGGAGAATACGTCTGCGTATGACCGATAAACCTTGGGAAGGGAATCAAGATCTATGGGTATCTCCGTTGTGGAAACCTGAACGTCCTCTCTGAGACATTTGTCTCTGCAATGATCACCCCAACCCAGTATTCTCCCAGAGAACCACTCAATATGGGGAGAGTGGTGGCGAAGCCAGGGTAATCCCAACAAAACCTCATCTATTCCCTCAGGAAGAACAAAAAGGGATATATTCTCCTGATGTGAAGGAGACATAGACAGAGGTAGAGTGACAGTCTGGTGGGTGATTTGTGAGGGCAGGATTGCTCCATTCAACACTCTCACCGATATTGGCTCGGCGAGCGTCACCAGCGGTATGGAATGGCGAGAGGCAAAGGAGGAGGACATAAAATTCCCCTCTGCCCCAGAGTCCACACAAAGCTTGGCGGGAAGGGTGGATGAACCTAGAGAGATTAACCCTTTAAGGAGCATCTTCGGAGCAAAATCCCTCGCGTCTAATGACACTTCCCCCTTGGTCACGGAACATGACTGTTTACTTATTCGCTGGGGACATCGGTTGGCATAATGTCCTGGCTGCTGACACACTCTACAGACCACGGATACTCGAGTGGTCCGAGACTTAGATCCCCCTCGAGTATTCTCCACGGTCTCTGGGGAGTCAGACGCCCGAACGGGAAATTCCAAAGGTTTGGCAAAGGTGGGTGCCAGCCGAAACCTCTGCCTACACTGGGTCCGCTCTAACCTCCGCTCGTGAAAACGGAGGTCGATGCGGGTAGATATAGAAATGAGTTTCTCCAGTGTGGCAGGAATCTCCCTGGTAGCCAAAGCGTCCTTTACATGGTCTGCCAGTCCTCTCCAGAACACTGGAATAAGCACTTTATCTGGCCACTCTAATTCAGAGGCCAAAGTCCGAAATTGGACTAAGAACTGGCTGACCATGGACAAGCCCTGTGACATTGTCAGCAGTTGGAGTGCCGTATCGTGCGTGACCTGAGGTCCTAAAAAGACCTTTTTCAGAGCCTCCAAAAACCGAGGAGCATTCCGCACCACACGATCGTCACGCTCCCACAGCGGTGTTGCCCACTCCAACGCCTGCCCGAGACTAGAGACAGTACAAAACCCACTTGTGCCCGATCCGTGGGGAAACGTGCAGCCAGAAGCTCGAGCTGTATAGAGCACTGACTCACGAATCCCCGACATTGCTTGCTGTCACCAGCAAACTTGTCAGGAAGCGGGAGGTGGGATAATGTAGGGACAGAGGTAGCAGAGGACAAACTGGCTGCAGCCACGCTAGCAGCCTGAACAGCGACTGCGGTAATATCCACAGCTGAGGTTGTGCGCTCAAAAGCCGCCAACCTACCCTCCAGCTGCTGGATGTACTGCCTTAGACGCTGGTCATCCGCCATTTTACTAGCCAGACCCTGGCGCTAATATTATGTTAGGGTCTGCGGAACGCACCTAATAGATATAATAGAGAGGTGCGTTCGCAGCCCGGGGTCCACCGTGCAGGCGAAGCCCGCTGCTAATAAGATGGCGAAAGTAGCGAACTCTGTTATCCCGCAGAGTCGCAAAAATAAACGCCATAGCGCTTTGTGGCAGTAAGTGCGAACTCTGTTAATCCCAGAGCCGCTAACGGGATGCCACAGCGCTATATGGCGATAGGTGCGAACTCACTTAACTTCAGTGAGCCGCAAAGTAAAACGCTAGGGCGCTGTCTAGCGTCTAAAGCGAACCCTCTTACGTCACAGAGCCGCTGAGAAAAAGTACTGTGTCCTGTCAGGCTCTCAGGTACACGGTTAATTGCTAAGCGAGCATAATACGTGGTCATGCGCTAATGTCCTCGCGGGAGTCACCCGCAATCTATGTCGTCTGAACGCCAGACCCTGAATACGGCAATCAAACTCCTCACCGGTTATGCCGGTAATCTAGGGCATCTAGGACACCGACCCTGACCACCTAGCACACCAAACTCCTCACCGATTAAGTCGGTATTCTAGTGGCTTATTTCAGCCGGGTCCCTATCCACACATACACATGACCACACTGGCGCATAGCATACAATGATTGATATTAGCGCATGGCGGCCCAGCCATGCTACCCTTTTATAGTAACAGCAACAGGACCTTCCAGGAACAAGGACCAATGAGAAACCTGTTCCAGAAGACTAGTAGTAACAGGGCCTTCCTGGCGGGCCAATAGGAGCTGCTGCAGTACCTGAGCATGTGACCCTGATCTCCAATGAGAGATCTCACTCTGGGCATGCTCAGAAGGGAAAATGCAGTACTTTGTCCCAAAGACGTCTGCTCCAGCATTGGCTATAATAGCCGATCCAGGAAAGGCAGCAACAAGTCACTGCCCAGTAGTGGAGTGGGCAAGACGCCTGGACCGACGCCTCTGCTGAGCAGGCTCCACTGCGGCCGGAGATGAATGGGAGACCGCAGCGGGATGGGTTCGAGACTCTCCTTGTGCAGCAGCTGGAAATCGAACCCTAACAGCCAGTGCCACTTTATCATTTACCATATGTTTTAGACACCAGCATAACATTTACAAAAAAAAAAATTGCCACACTTACTAAACACTGGAATAAAATGAAATTAACCAGAAATGCTAAGTAGCGTATACATTAGGGTGCCAAGGAAATGCATGGTAAAAATTAAGTAGCAAGTTTTTGAAGGTCTTACCTCCTAATTTTGTTACTTTTTGGTCATAGATATTTTATAATTTTCTTTTTTTAAGATTAGTTATCATTTACTCGTTGCTCAACGGCACATCATATTGCAGTTTTAAATGTTTGTTTAGTATTTATCGTCATGCATATCCTTCGTTATGTATGGCATGTTATGCCGTTTACTGATCAGATTAATTGATTTTATATTTTGATAGATCGGGCGTTTCTGAAAGCGGCGATACCAAATGTGTGTATATTTTTTTAACCCTTTAATTTTCACTGGGGTAATTTTAACATTTAGTTTTTCTTTTAATTTTTAAAAAAAATAATTTACATTTGTTTTTTGTGTGTGTACAATATTGTGTAAAATGAGAAACATGGAATAATTCACATGCCTTGAGCAAGTGGTAAATCTAAATAATGTCAACATATTTTACATGGTAAATCCTTATGCCAAAAGGAACAAATTTGAGGGGTAAGACTTAACAATTTGCAAAGTTCATTTTTCCTGGCACCCTAGTATACATGATGGCCAAAAGTCTTATGCAACAGCAGCCTGCCCATAATATCAGCGTGGTATACGTGTTTCCAATTTGACAATGTAAACCGGTGAGCAAAACAGATCTATACAGTTAAATGTCTTGATTTACTGTAGATTGTTTTTTAATGTTAAGAGAATTAGTTATCCCTGCACAAATAGGACATAAAAACAAATGCAGAAGGTAGTGTTACATAGATTCTAAATGTGACAACAGCGCACAGTTTAGTTGTGGGTAGAGATGAGGGGATCCTTTAAATTGAAATTCATCATTTTTTATGTATTTTCCCCAAAAATTAAATTCATTGCAAATAAATTTGTGTCTTTACTGGAAAGCTTGTAATTGCTCAGAAAATTCTCATGGGAGAGAGGAGAGAGAAAGAGAGAGAGGGGGAACCCAGCTGATCATAAGAGTTTACACCTTGCAAGTAAGAGAGAAAAAAGGAGAGGACCTCTGCTGACCATGAAAAGCTTACACTCAAGAGGAGAAAGAGAGAACCCTGCTGATCAAAAGAGCTTACACTTTACAGGAGAGAGAAAGGGAAGACCCTGTTAAGAATAAGAGCTTATACACTACAGAAGAGAGAGACTTACCCAATGACTCTGGAGATGGAAAACAACTCTGCCTATAAACTGAGCACTACTAAGGCCCGTTGATCTGATGGCCCAGTTACTGACCACCACTGTACAAGGTATGATAATCCATAAGAAGTCATACGAAATGACATTATCCAGCTCCATGATGCTTTAGCCAGATGAGAAATGGTGTCACGCGAGCTTTTTTTGAGAAACACAAATCGAATTTCCAAAGGTTCAAATTTACTTGAAACCATACATTTTAGGAAGCTTGACTTCAGTATGATCCTCCACTGATATTTCCCCTCATTTCTAGTTACTGAACTAGTAAAACTGTTATGCAAAATGTTAATATGCATTTGTATTTCTTAAAATACGTTTATATAATTAATCCCTTCATATTTTTGCAGTTTTTTTTTTCTCCACCTTCAAAAAAACATAAATGTTTTATTTTTCTGAGTACATGGATATATAAAAGTTTATTTTTCTTTGTGCTTTTCAATGATGGCATCTATTTTACTACACAATGTAGTAGACAATGTGAAAAAAAATTCAGGTGTACTGAAATAACAAAATAAAGCAACCATCACAGTTTTTTTTTTGCATTTTTATTTTTTTACAGCATTCATTTTATGGTAATAATAACCTGGAATAAAGATTCTCCAGGTCATTTTTATTGATTCTATTTTGGGATAGATAGGATGTTTTATTAGTTACTTCATGTTGGCAATTTTAATTATTTTCTATTTACCGTACGTTGTTTACCGGTTGGATTAACTAATTTTATATTTTGACAGATCAGACTTATATGGACGCAGTGACACTAACCACATGTATTTTCTTTTGAATACTTTTATTTTTAATAGGGAAAAGTTGGGTGATTCAAATTTTAATTCTATTTTGTGCGTTATGTGGTTAAAACAGCATGTAGGGCAAAATCTGCTTGTTTTGCATTGAGCTCTGAAGCAAAGGGATGCAGCACAGGTGTTGATGTAGGAGTCTCAGCAGTGCCTGAGAGCACTGGTGGTGGTCATGGGGGTAGCGATTCCTTTTTGCAGGCTTCTCATGTGTAAGAATTACAGTATTTTCCATGTTGCTGGAGGACTAAACTGTAGCATTGTGCAGGCTGTATTGTTGGAAAATAAGCCAGGTACATTATACACACATCGATTATCAACTACATCACTCCATCAGCATCTGAAATGGCATCTCCTGCTCATGTGGGGAAGCAGTGTTCAGCCCATCAACACCTACTGCATTCCAAATATTTTTCACTCTACCTCTATTGCATTTTCAGCTAATGCTGTCCTTTTGTATGCCCAAAAGCATGCATTCAGTCTGTTAGGGTCTGCGGAACGCACCTAATAGATATATTAGAGAGGTGCGTTCGCAGCCCGGGGTCCACCGTGCAGGCGAAGCCCGCTGCTAGTAAGATGGCGAAAGTAGCGAACTCTGTTATCCCGCAGAGTCGCTAAAATAAACGCTGTAACGCGCTGTGGCAGTAAGTGCGAACTCTGTTAATCCCCAGAGCCGCTAACGGGAATGCCACAGCGCTATATGGCGATAGGTGCGAACTCACTTAGCTTCAGTGAGCCGCAAAGTAAAATGCTAGGGCGCTGAACCAGCGTTATAAAGCGAACCCTGTTGCGTCACAGAGCCGCTGAGAAAAAGACTGTGTCCTGTTAACACCACAGGGACACACAGATAACTGCTGTGCGGATAGCAGTCCGTGATCACACAGACAGCAATGCAATCAAGCAATCTCCTCACCGGAGAAGCCAGTATTGTAGGGGCTTATTTCAGCCGAGCCCTAACCACATGCGTGCATGATCACACTGGCGCAAAGCACATAATGCAATTGATACTAGCGCATGGTTGCCCAGCCATGCCACCCTTTTATAGTAACAGCTACAGGACCTGCCAGAAACAAGGACCAATGAAACTGGTCCAGAACACCAGTAGTCACAGGACCTTCCTGGCGGACCAATAGGAGCTGCTGCAGTACCTGAGCATGTGACCCCTGATCTCCAATGAGAGATCTCACCCTGGGCATGCTCAGAAGAGGAAAACAAGGACTTTGTCCTAAAGACGTCTGCTCGCCGCTAACCAGTACTGGCCACAATAGCAGAGCCTGGAGAGGCAGCAGTAATCCTCTGCACACTGTTAGACTGGACGAGACGCTGGGACCGACGTCTAAGCTGAGCAGGCTCCACTGCGGACGGAGATGAATGGGAGACCGCAGCCGGAATGGCTTGAGATTCCCCTTGTGCAGAAGTGGGAACTTGACCCCTAACACAGTCATCCAACTAATTAGAAGTTGATGCCTTTTTTTCAGAAGAATTGCATGTGCTAAGGATTAGTGGAAGATAACTACCCACCGTTTATTGTACTAAAAATATTTCCTTGCCAGGTCTGAGTACAAAATGCAACAACAAAATTTTTTGTGTTATGTGTATCAATTTTTTGCTACAATGTACAATGAACTCACATTATTTCTATATTTGGGGGGTGAAATTCAATTTTATTTTGACTGCATCTGTTGTGAATTGCTCAAGATTATAAGAAAGAGTAAAATTGATTAAAATTATCAAAGCAAAATTCTTTAAGCTCTCTAAGAGTTCCAATTAAGCTTTCTCACAGCAGACGGTTGCCAATCGTATGTATGGCCAGTTCACTTCTCTCCCCCTCCTGCAGAGTCACACTTTCCCCCAGTGAAGCCCATGTCCAGAGCAGGTCAAAAATAGATAAAATGTTTAAAATTATCAAACTAAAATTCTTTAAATTCTTTTAGTGAAATTTTATTTTACAAAAATTATTAATATTTTCCCAAATTGATCAGAATTTTTGAATCAGAGGAATCGGTATATTACTAGGAAAATCTGTGTTCCCTAATCAGTGAAGGTTTAGCCCTGCGGATGGGTAACCACAGCATGTATGACCCTGTGACCACTATGCGCTCACTGAAGAGTCAGCTCTTTCCCTTGTGTGCTATCTGTGTGTAGGTCTGTTAAGGTCAGAAAAGAAAAAAAATGTCAAAAAAGACTAATTTTCTACCAAGCCAAAATTAATTAAATTCCATAAAAGTGCAATTTTATTTCACAAAAATTACAAATTTTCAAAAAACAAAAGCAGCAGCTGCACCAAGTACAATTTATCTGACATGATGGAACACATGTTTTATCTGCTAGTGCAACAAATTGATGAACATCAGCAGAGTTGCATCATAGAACACTTGACAGAAAAGTTCTTAAGGCTCTACACCCCAACACAAAACATTTCTATTGATAAGTGCCTTGCAAAATTCAAAGGAAGACTACACCTTAAGCAATTCATTCTGTCTAAAGGGTATGCCACACTAAAAACATCGCTAACGGGATCGCTAAAAAACGTCACTATTTAGCGATCCCGTTAGCGATGTTGTTGTGTGCGGCATCTACCAGCGACGCGGCCCCTGCTGAGATCCTGCTGTGATCTCGCTCGTCGCTGACATCGTTCCGGACCCTATTTTATCGTCGGCGCCCCCGCTGGTAAGTATATATCGCTGAGTGTGGCACCTTTTCTTAGCGATTTAGCGGTACTTTTGTACCGCTAAAGTCGTTAAGGAGATCGCTAACCGCGATAGCGTCCTTAACGACATCGCTAAAAGTTAAGCCGCTATCAGCGATATAGAAACAATCCCGCTAGCGATCGCATTAGTATGCGTCGTTATCGTGATCGCTAGCGGGATTGTTTAGTGTGGCAGTACCTTAAGAAGGCAAGGTTTGGAATAAAGTTCTACAAAATGTGCGAGAGTTCAACCAGATACACATCAGCTTTTTGCATTTATGAGGGGAAGATAGCCAACTAAACCCACCAGGTTGCCCTACTTATCTAGTGTAGTGCAGCGGGCTTTGGGTACGCCTCAGTTCACACTGACCACATTCTCCACCATATGTAGTACAGCGGGGTAGGTGCAGTGCACCAGATATGCAGGGATCACAGACAGTTCAATGTAAACAGTTTCTTTATTTCAAACTCACATACAGAAGTGATGTCCTCTGGATCATAGCCAGGTTTCCAAATATACAGTTTGTGTTCTGAACCTGTTGCCATAGACAATAACACCTCCGTGTCTCTTGTGCGAGTCAGCCACCTTGAGTTCCCTGACTTTGTGTTAGCTCCACACAGACCTAGGTTGTACAGAGCCACCTTCTCTGCAGCTTGCAAATTCCAAACTGACACTTCCAAGTCAAAACTGACAGATCTAAATGAATTTGTGGCCATAGAGCCACTTCCAAAACCCAGAGTGTAGAGAGGGATTCACCCCACTATCAAACTTGAAAATCCCTCTAAAAATAAAAGCCCTTTATTGGTTTTCCTAAAAATCTGAATGAGTCACTACTTAGACACAATCCATTCTTTCTTTTATTTCACCATGTGACTCACAGGCATCTTGCTGTGAACACAAGTCACTCCACCGGGTTTAATAGGACTCTGTCCGCATCCTGCAAGAAACATATTGACCCTCGCTTATGATACCCCTCACTGCTTCACACTAGAGACACCTGGAAAAATCATTTGGGAGCTGATAAGTCCATTTTTACAAAAAGAATCAGAATAACTATGCTACATTTCTAATTAGAAGTATTTGCTAATGATATTATTATTACACCTACTACATGTTGGGATAGGATCTGTGGAGATGGAGATACCCTTTTAAAATGTAAAATATAGCAAAAATCCTTAGCACTCACCTCTATGGTCCCTCTGTTGTTTACATTCATTTATCTGTATGTTTCCAGGAGCACGGGTTATGCGCAGGCATTTGACATGTTGCAATATTGTGACATGTGCTGTGTACTTGTGTGCATGCGCAGAATGGTCCCAAAACTCATCAGTGTCTGAAGTTCCGGGCTAGCATGAGGAGGCCCAGGGATTTATTGCTTGTGGTTGCAATCATAAAATGTGATGAGGAGCAGGCGAGTTATGGTGAGGAGCAGATGAGTTATGGTGAGGAGCAGAGAGACCAGAGAAGTGAGTTTTATGGTGAGTATAAGTACTTTTCTTTGTTTAACCTGTTAATGACTTTTATGGTTGAGAAAAGTTATGGCCAGCAGTTATCATTTATTCTTAATCTGAATGGAAGCATATCACTAAAAAAAAAATCTGTATTTTGCTGAATGCAGTTTTTTCAAAATACGAGTAGAATTAAATTGCAACTGAATTTATTTGCTCATCTCTATTCCTTTCTTTTCTTTGTCTTCTGTGAAAGTGGAACTTTTTTTCACAGTATTGTACTATGACTCATATCATGGAAAACACTTATTTCTCATTATTACCTTTGCTTAAGATTATTACTAGTGATGAGCGAGTATACTCATTGCTCGGGTTTTCCCCTAGCACGCTCGGGTGACCTCCGAGTATTTATAAGGGTGAGTTTCCACGGTCAGGATACGCTGCGTGTTTGGCGCTGTGCGCTGGCGCAGCGCCAAACACGCAGCGTCCAGATGTTACAGCATAGTGGAGGGGATTTCAAGAAATCCTGTCTCCACTATGCGTAACAATACGCAGGTGGCAAACCTGCGTAAACGGACATACGGCGCGTCTTTTTAGACCGCAGCATGTCCTCGCGTATTGCGGCGACGGTGCGTCGCCGCAACAGAATATTACACAGGGCTATGTAGCCCTGCGCTCTTTCCGGAGGTGTTCCGGAGGTGTCCTGAACACCTCCGGAAAGATCGCGCATCATAAAGGGGGCGGGGCTTAGACGGAGCGGAATTTCCGCTCCGTCCAAAGCGCTGTGGTTCCGGACCGTGGAACCACAGCCTAAGTGTTCGGAGATTTACTTTCTGTTGCTGTAGCTGCATGATTTGCGGTTGCTAGACAGCCTGAATACATGTGGGGATTCCTTAACAAGCAGGCATTCCTCACATGTATTCAAGCTGTCCAGCAGCCACAAATCATGCAGCTGCGGCAATAGAATCTAAATCTCAAGCACTTATAAATACTTGGACACCACCAGAGCATGCTCCGGAAAACCCGAGCAACGAGTATACTCGCTCATCACTAATTATTACACATATATTTGTTTTATGCATCTGTCTTTTTATGCATAGGCAATATGTCTAAGCCTCTATGATGTTCTCTACCAGAAGATCTACACTGAAACATCGTAACATACTTTCCATTGCCAAAATGTCAATTCACATAAAATGAGTCAATCTACCAAACATAATTAAATATTTGGAGAAAATGAACTTAACACAATTCTTGGGACTTGCACAGTAATTAAACATATTAAATTTAATTGTAATTTTCAGATAATGGGTTTTTATAATATTGATATTCTGCTACTGACCTGAGCAAAATGACCATGAAAATCTAGTGACAGATAGAAAAAGCAATTGTTTTAACAAGCCATGCATGCTTCATTACGGTTTATTAAATCTAAATTTGCTGTTGGCCATTCATGCATCATACTCAGAACAGCATTCTTTATACAAGGATGAACAATAAAATGTGGTTCAGTGGAACACAAAAAATATGAAAAAGCGATGATTGCAAAACTTTGCCAAGTCAAAGTGCAATTTAGTGTTATTACTGCGTTTCACATTCTATTGAACCTTTTTCAGCACCTGAACAATAAGGTGAGGAATAGTAGAAACTTGTATGAAAGTCCTATCTAAATACTAGTGAAAAACCAGTATCAAAATTATGATTAAAAACCAGTGTGTTAGATTTTACTACTATATTATTACGTAAGCCGAGATTTTCAGCCCATTTTTTATGGCTGAAAGTCCCTCTCTCGGCTTATATTCGAGTCACATACCAGGGGGTCGGCGGAGGGAGAGTACAGCTGTCCTATATACTCAACCCTCCGCCGGCGCGGTCTCTGCAGCCCTGCTCTTCTCCCACGGTCCGGCGCCTGTGTTCAGCGGTCAGCTGGTACCGCTCATTAAAGTCATGAATATGCACATATTCATGACTTTAATGAGCGGTAACACGTGACCGCTGAACACTGGCGCCGGGACCGTGGGAGAAGAACAGGGCAGAGACGCGCCGGTGGAAGGGTAAGTATAAGCGATATTTACCTGTCCCGTTCCGCTGTGTCCTCGGGTTCTCTTGCTGCGATATTCAGGCAGAGGGCGCGATGACGTGGTTACTGCGCGCCGCGCCCTCTGCCTGATCATTGACTGCTGGAGGACCCAGAAGACAGCGGCGCTCAGCGGTGGACCCGGTGACAGGTAAATGTCTCAGGTGCCGGGGCCCTGAGCGAGCGGTGACACCGGCACCTGTCCCCCATAGTGCGCCAGTGTCCCCGCCTGCTCAGGACACCGGCACCTGGCCCCAGCGACGACAGGTGAGTATGTCTTTTTTTTTTTTCGGTTGCAGCAGCAGCGGCAGCAATTGAGGCCTATACTATGGAGCATAATCTATGGGGGCACAATCTATGGATCATATATGGGGGCATAATCTATGGGGGCACAATCTATGGAGCATCAATGGGGGCACAATCTATGGAGCATCTATGGGGACACAATCTATGGAGCATCTATGGGGGCACAATCTGTGGAGCATCTATGGGGGCACAATCTGTGGAGCATCTATGGGGGCATAATCTATGGAGCATCTATGGAGCACAATCTATGGATCATCTATGGGGCATAATCTATGGATCATCTATGGGGCACAATCTATGGAGCATCTATGGGGCACAATCTATGGATCATATATGGGGGCATAATCTATGGGGGCACAATATATGGAGCATCAATGGGGGCACAATCTATGGATCATCTATGGGGGCACAATCTATGGAGCATCTATGGGGGCATAATACATGGGCAGCATATAGGGCATAATCTCATTTTCCACCCTTGGCTTATACTCGAGTCAGTACGTTTTCCCAGTTTATTGTGGCAAAATTAGGGGGGTCGGCTTATGCTCGGGTCGGCTTATACTCGAGTATATACTGTATTACTATTTTTTTAAAGCAACAATGTGATTTATTTTAAGAAAAGATGTGACAGCTCTCCTTTCATTTTTGCAAATACTTTTATTCCAGTTCAAAAAAATTCTGGAATATCTGTTAACAAGAGAAATTGAAACACATAGTTGTAAATTTATTGTGCAAATTCTGTCCCCAATGTTTAATCTGTAATAGGAGTAAACACATATTGGCTTCATAAAACAAGGGCACAATGGTTTATTTTTGCTATATTTTGCTGTATTATTGATAAACCATACTAAGAAGAAGCATTTCAGAACAGTTTCCACATTGTCACCTATAATCTGTACAATTTGATTGTAAAATAAACTGAAACCTTATTGAGTGGAAAAATAAAAATAAATAAATAAAAAATAAATAAATTATGTGGTTATATAAGTATGCATACATTTAACCCCTTAATGACCAAGCCATTTTGTAGGTTAAAGACCAGGCCAATTTTTACGATTCTGACCACTGTCTCTTTATGAGGTTATAACTCTGGAACGCTTCTACGGATCTTGGCTATTCTGAGATTGTTTTCTCGTGACATATTGTACTTCATGATAGTGGAAAAAAATTTCTTCAATATAACTTGCGTTTTTTTATGAAAAAAATGGAAATATGGCAAAAATTTTGAAAATTTTGCAATTTTCAAACTTTTAATTTTTATGCCATTAAATCAGAGAGATATGTCACAAAAATTAGTTAATAAATAACATTTCCCACATGTCTACTTTACATCAGCACAATTTTGGAACCAAAATTTTTTTTTGTTACGAAGTTATAAGTGTTAAAAGTTGACCAGCAATTTCTCATTTTTCCAACAAAATTTACAAAACCATTTTTTTAGGGACCATCTCACATTTGAAGTGAATTTGAGGGGTCAATATGACAGAAAATACCCAAAAGTGACACCATTCTAAAAACTGCACCCCTCAACGTGTTCAAAGCCACATTCAAGAAGTTTATTAACCCTTTAGGTACTTCACAAGAATTGAAGCAATGTGGAAGGAAAAAATGAACATTTAACTTTTTTTCCCAAAATTTTTCTTTCAACACAATTTTTTTAAATTTTGTCAAGGGTATCAGGAGAAAATGAACCAAAATATTTGTTGTACAATTTCTCCAGAGTACACCGATATACCATGTGTGGGGGTAAACCACTATTTGGGCGCATGGCAGAGCTCGGAATGGAAGCAGCGCCATTTGACTTTTTTGGCTGGAATTGAGATTGGACGCCATGTCGCATTTGGAGAGTCCCTGTGTGCCTAAACAGTGGAAACCCCCACAAGTGACCCCATTTTGGAAACTGGACCCCTCAAGGAACTCATCTAAATGTGTTGTGAGAGCTTTTAACCCCAAGGGCTTCACAGAAGGTTATAACGTAGAGACGTAAAATTAAAAAATCATATTTTTTCCACAAAAATGATCTTTTCATCCCAATTATTATTTTCCAAAGGATAAAAGGACCCCAAAAGTTATTGGGCAATTAGTCCTGAGTACGCTGATACCCCATATGTGGGGGTAAACCACTATTTGGGCGCATGGCAGAGCTCGGAAGGGAAGCAGCGCCATTTGACTTTTTTGGCTGGAATTGAGATTGGACGCCATGTCGCATTTGGAGAGTCCCTGTGTGCCTAAACAGTGGAAACCCCCACAAGTGACCCCATTTTGGAAACTGGACCCCTCAAGGAACTCATCTAAATGTGTTGTGAGAGCTTTTAACCCCCAAGGGCTTCACAGAAGGTTATAACGTAGAGCAGTAAAATTAAAAAATCATATCTTTTCCACAAAAATGATCTTTCCACCCCAATTGTTATTTTCCAAAGGGTAACAGGACCCCAAAAGTTATTGTGCAATTTGTCCTGAGTACGCTGGTACCCCATATGTGGGGGGAAACCACTATTTTGACGCATGGCAGAGCTCGAAAGGGAAGTAGCGCCTTTTTCAAATGCAGACTTTGATGGAATGGTCTGTGGGTGTCATGTCACGTTTGGATAGCCCCTGATGTGCCTAAACAGTAGAAACCCCCACAAGTGACTCCATTTTGGAAACTAGACCCCCAAGGAACTTTTCTAGATGTGTGGTGAGCACTTTGAACCCCCAAGTGCTTCACAGAAGTTTATAACGTAGAGCCGTGAAAATAAAAAAAATCATATTTTTTTCCACAAAAATAATCTTTTTGCCCCAAATTTTTATTTTTATAATGGTAACAGGAGAAATAGGACCCAAAAGCTATTGTGCAATTTGTCCTGAGTACGCTGATATCCCATATGTGGGGGGGAACCACTATTTTGACGCATGGCAGAGCTCGAAAGGGAAGTAGTGCCTTTTTCAAATGCAGACTTTGATGGAATGGTCTGTGGGTGTCATGTCACGTTTGGATAACCCCTAATGTGCCTAAACAGTAGAAACCCCCACAAGTGACTCCATTTTGGAAACTAGACCCCCAAGGAACTTTTCTAGATGTGTGGTGAGCACTTTGAACCCCAAGTGCTTCACAGAAGTTTATAACGTAGAGCCGTGAAAATAAAAAAATCATATTTTTTTCCACAAAAATAATCTTTTTGCCCCAAATTTTTATTTTTATAATGGTAACAGGAGAAATAGGACCCCAAAAGCTATGGTGCAATTTGTCCTGAGTACGCTGATATCCCATATGTGGGGGGGAACCACTATTTTGACGCATGGCAGAGCTCGAAAGGGAAGTAGCGCCTTTTTCAAATGCAGACTTTGATGGAATGGTCTGTGGGTGTCATGTCGCGCTTGGAGAGCCCCTGATGTGCCTAAACAGTAGAAACCCCCACAAATGACCCCATTTTGAAAACTAGACCCCCAAGGAACTTATCTAGATGTGTGGTCAGCACTTTGAACCCCCCAAGGGCTTCACAGAAGTTTATAACGTAGAGCCGTGAAAATAAAAAAAATCATATTTTTTTCCACAAAAATGACCTTTTTGCCCCCAAATTTTTATTTTTATAAGGGTAACAGGAGAAATAGGACCCCAAAAGCTATTGTGAATTTTGTCCTGAGTACGCTGATACCCCATATGCGGGGGGGAACCACTGTGATCGCCTTACTGCGATCTTTGGGAGGCACAATGAACAAATCTACCAAAGGTGAAGAATTGGTTTTCTTTTTTACGCCGTTCCTCGTGCGGTATTAGTGATTAGGCGACTTTATTCCTCGGATCGGTGCGATTACAGCGATACCAGATTTACACCCTTTTTTCATGTTTAGCTTCTGTCACACTCTAAAAGATGCTTTTTTTTGGAATAATTTTTTGTAAGAATTTTTTGCATCGCCGTATTTTGAGAGCTATAATTGTTCCATATTTCGGCCGACAGAGTTATCTGTGGGCTTATTTTTTGCGGGACGAGCTGACGTATTTATTGGTACCATATTCGGGCACATAACGTTTTTTGATCGCTTCCTATTCCGATTTTTGTGGAAGCAGAATGAACAAAAACCAGCAATTCAGGAATTGTTTTTTTTTTATTTTTTTCCCCGTTCTGCGTGTGGTAAAATTGATAAAGCAGCTTTATTCTTTGGGTCACTACGATTACAGCGATACCTCATTTATATATTTTTTTTATGTTTTGGCGTTTTTTACACAATAAAGAATTTTATAGAAAAAAATAATTATTTTTGAATCAGTTTATTCCGCGAGCTATAACTTTTTTATTTTTTCGCTGATGATGCTATATAGTGGCTTGTTTTTTGCGGGACAAGATGACGTTTTCAGCGGTACCATGATTATTTATATCTGACTTTTTGATCGCGTGTTATTGCACTTTTTCCAAGCGGTATAATGATACCGCTTGGAAAAAGTATAATTTACTACTTTTTTGTGTTTTTTTTTTACGGCTTTCACTGAATGGGGTTAACTAGGGTTATGCTTTTATAGATGGGATTTTTATGGACATGGCGATACCTAACATGTGTATTTTTTTTGTTTTTTATTTTTTTTATTACATAAAAATGTGTATTTTTTAGGGGATTTTTTTAAAATTATTTTTTAATATTTTTTTTACAATTTTTTTTAAAAAATGATTTTTTTCAACTTGTCCCTTTATGGGACTTTCACTTTTTTTACTTTTGATTGCAGTTACAATGCATTGCAATGCTCTGGCATTGCAATGCATTGCAACTATAGTGGAAGCTGCTGTGACATGATCACAGCAGCTTCCCGTAGCTAAATGACCCGGAGGTTGTCATGAACACCCCGGGTCATCAAGGCAGAGATCGGGCCCTGCGATTACATCGCTGGGACGCTGATCTGAGGCAGAGGGAGCTCCCGACCCTCTGCCTCCCCCCTGAGCTCTGCGATCGCGCTGGATCGCAGGAGTCAGGGGGTTAACAGCCAGGGGTGGTGGGGGCTCCGCTCCTGGCTGTCAGTGCAGGAAGCCTGGCCACTGCAGCGCCGGCTCCTGCACTGATCGCGCTGGGGAAGCTGAAATTTCAGCTTCTCCTGCGCGATCGCTGCTGTGTTTGGTCAGTCAGATTGACTGACCAAGCACAGCGCTGTGGGTGCGGGGACCGACGGCAAAGGTCCCCGCACCGCTTGCCGTGCCTGTCAGCTGTCTGTGACAGCTGTCGGCACTGATCTACCACTGCGTGTTTACATGCAGTGGTAGATCAAAGGCATGACGTGCAGAGTCCGTCCTGGTGCCGGAACTGGCACCTTGCCATGACGGACTCTGCACGTCAGTGGACATTAAGGGGTTAAACTAATACATTGTTGAAGAACACTATGAATTTATTACAGCAATCAGCCTTTTTGGGAAGTTGTTTATTGGCATGGCACATCTAGAATTGGCAATCTTTGTCAGATTGCAAGGGCATCTTCTATGTATAGCAATCTTCAGGATTACTTGCAGATTTTCTATAGGAAACAGGTCTGGACGCTGGATGGGCTATTCCTAAACTTTGAACTTTTTCAGAAGCCATTCATTTGTTGATTTGAAGATATGCTAAGACTTTGGAATTATGGTAAAAATATTCAACCTTGCTCTCACCAGATCATGACACATGTTTCCACATGGTTTTGGCAGAATTGATGTAGATTTTGGCAAAACATATCTGGGCTTCTATGTTTTTCTTTGCAAGAAAATGCTTCCATCTTGCCACCATACCCAAAAAGCTAGACATATGAAGAATACAGAAGATTGTTGTCACATGTGCTATACCACCTGTACTTGTTAGAAAATCTTGCAGCTCCTGTAATTTTACTGCTATTCTTTTGGCAGCCTCCTGGACCAATTTTTTTTTCTCATCCCTTCATTAAGTTTTGAGGTACGTTTGGTTTTAGGTAATGTTACTGTTATGACCGAATTTCAGCTACAACTTCACAGTATTCCGTGGTGTATCTGATGCCTTGAAAATTTGTTTTGTATCCTTCTCCTGACTGATAACATTCAACAATGAAATCCCTTTGCTTTTTTGTAAGCTGTTTACAGATCACAGCTTTTGCTGTAAAATGCAACTAAGAAAATGTCAGAAAGTCTATTAGACTAAACTTTATAAGGGATTAATCAGAAGCACGTTAAATGATGACAGCTGTGCACTTACTATTATTTAACATGAGTTTAAATATTATTGGCTGAACACAATCACATCCCCAATAATAAAAATATGTTCATACTTATGCAACAAAATTGTTAAAGTGTTACTATTTTTATTTCATTCTCAAAATGTTATACGTTCATTCTCTAGATTTTGATATAGATTTCTATAGATTATGTATGACATTAGTGGCGTAAAAAGTTCTGAAATTATTCTTCTTGGTATAATTTTTATGTGACTAAAACCTGGCATTATAACAGAGGTGTTGGACTTTTTAAATCCCCCTTGTGTGCTAAGGACTGCATGATATGGTACTTGAGATCTGGGGCAATAAAACTTTCTTTGATTTCCTAAAAAACATTTAAACCCTTAGTGACAGAGCCAATTTGTTACTTAATGACCAAGCCAATTTTTACAATTCTGACCACTGTCAATTTATGAAGTTTATGAAGATATAGCTCTGGAATGTTTCAACGTATTCCATTGATTCTGAGATTTTTTTGTGACATATTGTAACATTTCTTCTATATAACTTGCGTTTATTTATGAAAATTTGGCAAGAATTTTGACAATTTTACAATTTTCAAATTTTTAAATTGTGTTCCCTTAAATTAGAGTGTGGTGTCACACAAAATAGTTAATAAATAACATTTCCCACATGTCAACTTTACATCAGCACAATTTTGGAAACAGATTTTTTTTTTTAGGACGTTATAAGAGCTAAAAGTTGAAAAGCAATTTCTCATTTTTCCAATAAAGTTTACAAAACCATTTTTTTGACGACCACCTCACATTTGAAGGTAGTTTGGGGGGGTCAATATAACAGAAAATACCCAAAAGTGGCACCGATCTAAAAACTGCACCCCTCTAGGTGCACAAAACCACATTCAAGAAATGTATTAACCCTTAAGGTGCTTCACGAGAACTAAAGCAATGTGGAAGGAAAAAAATGAACATTTTACTTTTTTCACAAACAATTTACTTTGGGACTAATATTTTATTTTCACAAGGGTATCAGGAGAACATTGACCACAAAATTTGCTATTTGTTGTGCAATTTCTCCTGAGTACGCCAATTCCCTGAATGTGGGGGAAAGCCACTGTTTGGGCACATGGCAGGGCTCAGAAGGGAGAGAGCACCGTTTTTGATTTTTTGAACGCAAAATTGGCTAGAATCAGTGTTGGTGCCATGTCGCATTTGGAGACCCTGGTGTATCTAAACAGTGGAATCCCCAATTCTAACTCCAACCCTAACCATAATCCTAACCACAAACCTTACCCTAACACACCTCAAACCCTAATCCCAACCCCAACTTTAGCCAAACACTAGCTTTAGCCCAAATCTAACCCTAATGGAAAAATGGAAATAAATACATTTTATTTTAATATTTTAACCCAACCAAGGGGGTGATAAAGGGGAATTTTATTTACTATTTTTTTTATTTTAATCACTGTGATAGAGTCTATCAGAGTGATCAAAATGAACCAATAGGAAAAATTTACTATTGTTGCCGGGTGACGACCGGCAGATCTTGGTGGGCGCACTGTGCATGCGCCCGCCACTTTCTACCCGGAATAAGATGCAGGCAGGGGAACTTCACGGGGGGATACAGGGACACCGGAGTTACTGGGGGAGGATTGGGGGACCCATTTCTCTCTCCTCTGATGTGCAATCACATAAGAGGAAAGAGAAATTAAATGTGAAATGTGACTTTTTTGTGGTTGCTGTTAACGGCGATAGCAACACTGGGGTCTGTAAAAACTGACCCGAATCATGTTCTCAGGGGTCTCAGCTATCCCTGGTAGCTGAGACCCCAGAGAAATTCTGACTCTGGGGGGCGCTGTACACTTATTTCTCAGCGCCATTAAAAAGCGCTGAGTCATAAGTACTAGTGATGAGCGAGCACTAAAATGCTCGGGTGCTCGTTACTCGGGTCGAGCAGATATGAATACTCGGGTACTCGGACAGAACAACGAGCCCAATGTAAGTCTATGGGAGACCCGAGTATTTTGGCCGTGATCCCCCCGGGGGTCCATTAAAGGTCAAAAACATCTGAAAATGATGGAAGCACTGCTCAAATGACACTGAGACATCATGGGGAGAGCCCCTGGAAGGATTCCTGACTCCTAATTCACAGATTTAAGTAATGCTGTCAGAGTTTCATGCCATTTTTTCCGATGCACCCAAAAACATACCAAAACGAAACCGAAATTGATTTTGCTGGGAAGTGACAGCAATGTCTGCCCTGCTGTATTAGCCATATGCACCCCATTACGCCTTGGAACTGACATACTGGGTGAGCCCCACAAAAATCACTTCTCCATATTCATTTTGTACTCCCGTACTCTTTGTTTTACACATTGACAGCAATGTCTGTGCTGCTGCAAAGTCATATGCACCCCATTACGCCTTGGAACCCACATAATGGATGGGCCCCGTAAAAACCACTTCACCATATTCATTTTGTACTCCTGTACTCTTTGTTTTACACATTGACAGCAATGTCTGCCCTGCTGCAAAGTCA
Organism: Oophaga sylvatica; assembly: GCA_033576555.1. NCBI lineage: Eukaryota > Metazoa > Chordata > Amphibia > Anura > Dendrobatidae > Oophaga > Oophaga sylvatica. Next base: position 147,534,230 of record JARQOD010000009.1, read on the forward strand.
TATGCACCCCATTACGCCTTGGAACCCACATACTGGATGGGCCAGGAAAAACCACTTCACCATATTCATTTTGTACTCCAGTACTCTTTTGTTTACACAGTGACAGAATCATTACAATCAACCTTCCCAGGATCTACAGGCAATTAATGTAAAAAACAGCTGCTACTATATATTCCTGAAAATACAAGAGAGAAATGCACTAATGTGAAGATGTTGGAAAATATAACTGTGATCATGCTAAATTTTCCCTAACTGTTCCTTTCAGCTCTGGAGTAAATATTGGAGACACCATAGATAATCACAGAGGCTTTCAACAAGGTAATTTAGAGATAATAAGATAATTTTTTTATCTTCCTGTTTATAATCCAGTAAAGGAACATGCAGTCTCACTCGTAAAAGTTATCGCTTCAAAAACTGATTAAGTACTCTGCATCTACAAGCATTCAGCAATTACTTTTTTGTATTGAACTCTTACCATTTGATGGCTGAGGCAGTGCTGCAGTGTTTGCAGCTTCTGACTGATGTGTTCATTTCAGAGATGGATGCTGAAGAAGAGGAGGAGGACGAGGAGGTGCAGGAGCTGTAGACTGTGGGGGGGCAACCCTGATTGACATAGGACCCGCAATCCTCGGCGTGTGGAGTATGTATTCCATCCCAAGGTCCGAATGGGTCCCGGCTTCCACTATGTTAACCCAGTGTGCGGTCAGTGAGATGTACCGTCCCTGCCCATAGGCACTTGTCCACATGTCCGAGGTTAGGTGAACTTTCCCAGTAACAGCATTGTTGAGGGCACGGTCAGCATTGTCAGTGGGACACATGCTGGTGTAATGCTGGTACGGCACAACGGGAGAAATAGTGGCGACTGGGGACCGAGTACATTGAGATGGCCATCGCCATCAGGTTGCGGAAAGCTTCCGTCTCCACGAGCCAAAAAGGCAGCATTTCGAGAGCAAGCAGTCGAGAAATGTGCGAATTAAGTACTGTGGCCTGTGGGGCATTAGCTGGGTATTTCCGCTTCCATTCCAATGACTGGGGTATAGACAACTGAAGGCTGTGCTGGGAAAAGGACGTTGAAGGTCTTGATGATGGTACTGGTTGACTGTGGGCAACAACAGGTGCAGGGCCCAAGGCATCTTCACAGGCACGCTGAACTGGGGATTGGCTTTTACGCAAAACAGTGGAAGAAGCAGTGTTGTCACCTACAGACAGTATTCCTGGAGCCTGGGGTTCGGCCCACAAAGTCGGGTAATTTGCTGCCATGTGCCTAATCATGCTGGTGGTTGTCAGGCTGGTAGTTGTCTACCCCTGTTGATGCAGGCATGGCAAGTGCTGCAAATGGTATGTTTGGGGTTCTCGGTAGAGTCTTTAAAAAATAACCACACTTGGGAAATCTAACACTTGGAATTGCAACTTCCGTCCTGTTGGTTTAGGGGAACGGATGCATGCCTTTTGTCTTCGTCCAACACACTGTGTAATGTATGTAGTACAGTTCATATAGCGTCTTGTGCTTGGGTGCGATGAAAACACAGGAGTCACAGGTTTGATATAGAAAAGTCCTGTATTACTTCATACAAGTTGGCAGAAATAGTCACACAGTTTGCAGACACAGAAACAGGAGACACAGCAGGCCAGAGTAATCCAAGCTCAGCAATCACTCTCCAATACAGATTCAGGATCTTCTTCTCTGTTACTGTAAGTCCATGCAAACGTGGGTCTTTCAAAGAGCAGGGTTCAGAGTCCACAAGTGCTTCAGAGTTCCTCAGTAGGAATAGCTGGAGTACAAGGTCCAAGGCTTACAGGAGTCAAGTCACAGGTTCACTGCAGGCTAGATTCTGAAGCACTGATTGCTCAGCTGTGGCTGCTTAAGAAGCAAAAGGAGAGAATCAGGGCGGGAACATGCAAGCTGGAAACTCCATTTTGACTGAGGGCAAGATAGCTGCAGCAAGACAGAAAGTAAAATGGCTGACGAACAAACTGAGTTTCAGGAATATATACATAGAACCTTACATTACTCCCCCCTTAAGGACAACCTCCGGATGACCTCAGACCAGGCTTGTGTGGGTACCTCTGATGAAACTGACGGAGCAAGCGAGGAGCATTAACGTTATTGACCGGTTCCCATGAGTTGTCCTCCACTGGGTAGCCCTGCCATTTAATCAGATATTGTAACTGATTTCTATACAACCTGGAATCTAAAATCCTTTCCACCACAAATTCTTCCTGACCATCGACTAGCACTGGGTCAGGGCAAGGAGAGGAACGTCCAGGAAACGTATTGGGTGTCGCAGCCTTTAGTAGGGATACATGAAAGACAGGGTGGATTCTCATAGTTCTGGGCAGTTGAAGACGAAAGCAACGGCACTTATAATTTTACTGATTTTATAGGGTCCAATGTACTTATGTCCCAACTTAGACGATGGAATCCTTAACTTAAGATTTCTGGTTGACAGCCAGACCAAGTCTCCTACCTTGAAAGCTGGTGCAGGTTTACGAAATTTATCTGCTGCTTTCTTGTACCTTTCTTGAGCCGATTCCAGATTTTCCTTTAGAAGATCCATATTCTTCTGTAAAGACGTGATTCTTTCAGCCACTGCTGGTAAAGGCGTTTCTATGGGAAATCGTGGTAGAATGTTAGGATGATAACCTAGATTAGTAAAAAGGAGACTGCTTAGTGGAGGCACTCTGAGAGTTGTTATACGAGAACTCAGCTAATGGAAGTAGATCCACCCAATCATCCTGTAGGTGGCAGATAAAGCAGCGGAGATACTGCTCCAGGGTTTGATTGGTTCGTTCGGTCTGTCCATTAGTCTGGGGATGAAAAGCAGAAGAAAGGTTTACTTTAATGTCCAATGCTGCACAGAAATTTTGCCAAAACCTAGAAGTGAATTGCACCCCTCGATCCGAAATAACCTCATCCGGTACTCCATGTAAGCGAAACACATCTTTAATCATCAAATCTGATGTCTGTTTTGCAGTGGGTAAGCCGACACAAGGGATAAAATGAGCTGCCTTTGTTAGACGGTCAACCACCACTAGAATGGTGTTCTTCCCCTGAGAGGTTGGTAACTCCACAATGAAGTCCATAGAAATGGATCCCCACGGGCGGGATGGGGTGGGAAGAGGCTGTAACAGACCAGTTGGTGAGGAGCGAGGTGTTTTGCATCTTGCACAGACCTCACATGAAGTGACATAATTCAAAACATCCTTCCTGCAAGTGGGCCACCAAAAGAAACGAGAAAGAAATTCCTGTGTCTTTAGAATTCCTCTATGCCCAGCTATCTTGGAATCGTGAATGAGTTGCAATACTCTTCATCTGACTGTTTCAGGAATATACAGACGTTGTCCCTGAATCCACACACCATTCTTAAAGACAAGACTTACGTCCCTTGGGGGTTGTGCCAAAAAGGAATCCGCATGGTATGCTTCCTTGATGTCCTTAAGTAGGTCTTGATTATGAATTACTCCTAGGAATCTAGAGTCAGGAAGAATAGTCTTAGGAGGAGTAATTGGACGTGTCTCTGCTGAGTAAATCCTAGAGAGTGCATCAGCCTTTCCATTGCGCGATCCTGGTCTATAAGAGATGATAAAATTAAATTGGTTTAAGAAAAGATTCCAGCGAGCCTGGCGAGGAGTCAGGCACTTAGCCGACCTGATAAACTCAAGGTTACGATGGTCTGTCAGGACGACTATTTGCTGTGCAGCTCCCTGAAGAAGGTGTCTCCATTCTTTGAAGGCGGCAATAATGGCCAACAACTCTCTATTGCCCACATCGTAGTTCCTCTCAGCCGAAGACAACTGCTGGGAAAAGAAGGCACAGGGATGCAAGACATTCTTCTCACCTGTTCTCTGAGAGAGTATAGCTCCAACGGCACAGTCTGAAGCATCCACCTCTATTATGAAGGCAAGCTCGGGGTTGGGATGTACTAGGATAGGTGCAGTGGTAAATTTATCTTTTAGACGGGAAAATGCTTCCTGGGCTTGGGGAGTCCAGGAAAACCTAGACCCTTTCCGGGTAAGTTGAGTGATAGGTGACACTACCTCAGAGAAATTTCTAATGAAACGTCTATAGAAGTTGGCAAACCCGATGAAGCGCTGTACCTCCTTCACATTTCTAGGACTTGGCCAATCCTTGATGGCTTGGGTTTTGCTTCCATCCATACTAATTCCTTGTGTAGACAGTACATACCCCAGAAATTGAATTTCGGTCCTATGGAATTCACACTTTTCAAGTTTGATGTAAAGATGATTTTGTCTTAGACGTTCCAAGACCATTCTCACATGTCCATGATGTTCCTCTGTGGAGTTAGAAAAAATTAGAATATCATCCAAATAAATTACCACGAATGTATCTAGGAGATCCCTGAAGATGTCATTCACCAAGTGTTGGAAAGTGGCTGGGGCGGTACTCAGACCAAAAGGCATAACTAGATATTCAAAGTGTCCATAGCGTGACCTGAATGCAGTCTTCCATTCATCCCCAGGTCTAATACGGACTAAGTTATAGGCCCCACGAAGATCTAGTTTAGAAAAAATTTTGGCATGTCGCACTCTCTCCAATAACTCAGGGATTAAAGGCAATGGATAACGGTTTCTAATAGTAACCTTATTGAGTTCCCTATAGTCTACGCATGGTCTCAGAGATCCATCTTTCTTCTTTACAAAGAAGAGGGGTGCACCTGCAGGAGATGAAGAGGGGCGTATGAAGCCCTTGGCTAGATTTTCATCTATGTAATCCTTTAAAGCCTTTAGCTCGGGCCCCGCCAGGGGGTAGATCTTACCAAAAGGTATCTCTGCTCCAGGCAATAATTCAATTGGACAATCATATGGACGGTGAGGAGGAAGCTGGTCAGCGTTCTTCTTGTCACATAAATCCACATAGTCCTGGTATACAGCTGGTAGTTCAGGGACTGACATGATTCCTTTAGGAACAGAGCAAGCTGAAACTTTTGGACTCATCTGTTTCTCTGGAAAGTGTAATTCATTGGTCTCCCAGTTAATGGTAGGATTCTGAGCCTGCAGCCATGGTAGCCCTAGAATAATGGGAAAGTGGGGAGAAGAGATAAGCATAAAGGACAGTTTCTCTTGATGATCTTTACCCATAAGAACCCTCAAAGGCTCTGTTTCCTGATCCACTGGTCCAGAGGTCAGCAGGGAGCCATCCACAGTTTCCATCTGTACTGGAGTAGCCTTCTTCACTGAACGTATTCCCTGTTTCAGAGCAAAGGAGACATCCATAAAATTTCCACTTGCCCCTGAGTCGATCATAGCAGAGCTAGACACCCAAGCTGAGTCAACCCAGAGTTTGATGGAAAGAAAGCAATGAGAATTGTTTTTCTTACAACTCAGCTGGGACACCGCTGAGGAAACTTGAAAAATGGCAGCGTTTACACAGTCAATGTCCTCAGAGGTAACGGAGTTTAAGTCCGAGAAATCAAGATCTGTTGCTGCAGATCTCTCTGGAGCCTGAGGCTCGGACCTGACAGATCCCCTCTTGCAACACTCACAATGAATGAGTGCTGCAGTAGTCTTACGAGAACGTCTGGGGCAGTTTATAATGAAGTGCCCTGACTTACCACAATAGAAACATAGATTCTCCTTAAAACGATGTTCCTTGCGTGCATCACTAACCCGTCGTTGTAAAGAGTCTACCTGCATGGGTTCAGGTTCAGGTTCCCGTGTAATCCTACTCAAAGGTTCCTTAGCTGGAGAGGAAGGTAGGAAAAGGTTAGTACGATAGCTTTCGAACCATCTCTCTTGCCTGCGTTCAGTCAGACGAGTATCAATACGGATGCAGTAGTTAATAAAGTCACCTAACTCAGTGGGAGGGTCGGCACAAGCAAGTTCATCCTTAATCAGTGGAGATAACCCCTTTCGAAAAATAGATTTTTTGGCGGAACTGTCCCAGGTGGTATCAAGGGCCCATCTCCTGAAATCCAAGGCATATTCAGCTACCGAGTGCTTACCTTGGCGCAAAGCTAACATGGCTGCTTCAGCTGTTGCACCTCGATTGGGGTCATCAAACACCTGCCCCATGGCTGAAATAAAATCATCAAGGTGATTCAAACAATCATCCTCAGTCTCAATCAGAGGGTTTGCCCACATTAAAGCCTTGTTGGTAAGCAACATAATTATAGTAAGCACCTTAGATCGTTCAGTGGGAAATTGTGAAGCATGTGCAGAAAAAAAAAGATTGCATTGATTAATAAATCCCCTGAATTTCTCACGTTCACCGCCAAAACGAAAAAGGGGCAACTTGGGAATCCCAGCACTCGGGGCTACGGCAGGAGCCTGGACTCGCCCCTCTAGAACCTCAATCCTGGCTCGCAAATCCTGGGTAGTCTGTCCAACCACTTGCAAATTGTGATTATTGAGGTCCTGTAGATTTGTAAAACGGGTCTTTATATTCTGCAAATCTGCAAGGATATTATCAGTCACTCCGCAAAGTTCCTTTATGCGGGCCTCCATTTTCCAGATCTTTTAAGACAGGATTACTGGAAGAAGAGGAGAGAAAAAAAACAATAGTGTTCACCTGTGGCAACACTGCAGAGAGAAAAAAAAATTAAGGGAACTGCTCACCTGGAATGGTTGTGAGAAGTCACAACCACTATCATCACAGAAAGTTTCAACCAGACATCTGATATCCAGAGTTACAGCAGACAAAAAAGAGAAAAGAAAGGAAAAAAAAAAAAAAAACATAGTGTTTACCTGTGGTAACACTGCAAAAAGAAAAAACTTAAGGGAATTGCTCACCTGGAATGGTTGTGAGAAGTCACAACCACTGTCATCACAGAAAGTACAACCGGACGTCTGATATCCACAGTACAGCAGACACAGCCTTCCAGACCCAGCAGACACTAACGTTTTGGCTTCAGAATCTTGTAATGTATGTAGTACAGTTCATATAGCGTCTTGTGCTTGGGTGCGATGAAAACACAGGAGTCACAGGTTTGATATAGAAAAGTCCTGTATTACTTCATACAAGTTGGCAGAAATAGTCACACAGTTTGCAGACACAGAAACAGGAGACACAGCAGGCCAGAGTAATCCAAGCTCAGCAATCACTCTCCAATACAGATTCAGGATCTTCTTCTCTGTTACCGTAAGTCCATGCAAACGTGGGTCTTTCAAAGAGCAGGGTTCAGAGTCCACAAGTGCTTCAGAGTTCCTCAGTAGGAATAGCTGGAGTACAAGGTCCAAGGCTTACAGGAGTCAAGTCACAGGTTCACTGCAGGCTAGATTCTGAAGCACTGATTGCTCAGCTGTGGCTGCTTAAGAAGCAAAAGGAGAGAATCAGGGCGGGAACATGCAAGCTGGAAACTCCATTTTGACTGAGGGCAAGATAGCTGCAGCAAGACAGAAAGTAAAATGGCTGACGAACAAACTGAGTTTCAGGAATATATACATAGAACCTTACACACTGCTTCTTCTTGCCTGTTGGGGTGCTATGCCTCCTTCCCCATGTGTGCTGCTGTCCTCGCTCTGCATGTCCTCCTGCCAGGTTGGGTCAGTCACTATGTCATCCACCACCTTGTCTTCCACATCTCCACCATGCTCCACCTCCTGACTTTCCGGCAATTGTGTCTCATCATCGTACACCTCTTGTGACTGTGGCTGCTCAAAATTTGTGCATCGCTACATGGAATATCATCTTTCCCCTCTTCAAGTGGAGCGTCTGAGAGGTACGAAACTCCAAATGGATAACTGAACAGTAGAGATGAGCGACTTTGCCTCCTGGAGGGTCCAGTCGGGTTTCGGACCACCCGACTTTCGCAAAAGTCGAGTCGAACGAAATTGGCCGACTATCAGAAAAAGTCGAAGGTCCGACTGAAACTCCAACCGACCTCAATGCAAGTCAATGGGGAAAAAAAGTCGGCAGGGAGTGGAGGACAGTAAACACACCTACAGTGCCCATTTCAATGCCAACAACATCAATTCTTATTACTTAAGCTTGTCAACCTCAATATTCTTTATAAAAATAGTAACGCATTGAAAACTGGGGGTTATTTGGCTAAAGTTGTGGGGGGGCAGGGCTGGCTCCAGGTTTTCGTAGGCCCCGGGCGAAAGAGTCTCTGTGGACCTCTTTAACACATACCACAATTCATGATGCTCCGATACGTCAGAGAAATATAGGTATAGTACAATGCCAAATACTTCACTTCTTACATTACATGAGTGATATATATTGTAAATTCTACAATAGCTCAAAAACCAGACAGTATAGTCCTCCATTCAGTATTATGGGCACCACATAGTGTGACATACAGAATGGGCTCCATTTAATGCTCCATACAGACTAGGCCCCATATGTGCTCCATATGATGCTACATATATAAAGGGCCCTATATGATGCCCCATAAATAATGAATCCCATATGATGCTCTAGTATATGATGGGCCCCATAAAATGCTCCAAATATAATGGTCCTCATAAATAATGCTCCAGTATATGATGGGCCCCATGGATGATGCTCCAGTGTATGATGGGCCTTTATAATGTTCCATATATAATGGGCCCCATATGATGCTCCAGTGTATAATTGGCCCCTTATATGATGATCCAGTGTATGATAGGCACCATTTATAATGCTCCAGTGTATGATGAGCCCCATATAATGCTCCAAATATAATGGTCCCCATAAATAATGGTCCATATATAATGAGCTCCATGTGATGCCCCATAAATAATGAACCCCATATGATGCTCCAGTATATGATGGGCCCCATGGATGATGCTCCAGTGTATGATGGGCCTATAAAATATAATGCTCCATATATAATGGGCCCCATATGATGCTCCAGTGTATAATGGGCCCCGTATATGATGCTCCAGTGTACGATTGGCCCCATTTATAATGCTCCAGTGTGTCATGAGCCCCATGTAATTCTCCAAATATAATGGTCCCCATATATATTGCTCCATATATAATGGGCTCCATGTGATGCCCCACAATAATGAACCCCATATGATGCTCTAGTATATGTTGGGCCCCATATGTTGCTCCAGTATATGATGGGCCCCATGGATGATGCTCCTGTGTATGATGGGCCTATATAATGCTCCATATATAATGGGCCCCATATGATGCTCCAGTGTATGATGGGCCCCATTTATAATGCTCCAGTGTATAATGAGCCCCATATAATGCACCAAATATAATGGTCTCCATATATAATGGGCTCCATGTGATGCCACATAAATAATGAACCCCATATGATGCTCTAGTATTTGATGGGCCCCATAGATAATGCTCCAGTGTATGATGGGCCTATATAATGCTCCCTATATAATGGGCTCCATATGATGCTCCAGTGTATAATGGGCCCCATATATAATGCTCCAGTGTATGATGTGCCCTGTTGTGAATGTGTTAGAAATGAATTCTGAGCAGAAGCTCCCTCTGGTGGTTACAAACAGTACTGAACCATTCAATGAAGATTGTGAAGATTGGCAATCAGGAGTTACAGACTGGTCTTATATAAGGGAGGTTCCCTCCCATCAGGGTTGCCGGTGATCAATTGTTCTTGTCTCAACTTTGGTTCCTGGTTCACTTGGAAGCTTGCTGAGTCTTGCCTGCATCTTCTGCTAACAGATAAGATATTTTCTGCTTTTATTTTTGTGCTTGCTGTTTGCATTTTTTCATGCACTTCTGTGGAGGTCAGCCAGGTCCCCTCCGGGGGCTTGTGCTCCTCTCAGTTTATCTGAACCACTGTTATTTGTTCATTTGCCTTTTCCAGTTTTTTCGGTGGCTGCGGCTTAGTTTTGTTACACCAGAGAACTAATTTAGGTGGTAGAGGTCGTGTGATCTCAGGTGTTTTTGCAATTAGTAGAGTTGGTATTTTTTTTAGGGTTTTTTGGATTGCAGTAAGTGTCCTTCCTATCCTTTTCTTTCTAGGAAGATTGGGCCCCAACGTTTGCTCATACTATTTTCTGTCTGTGTCTGTATTTTCTCTTGTCTAACCGCCATTACATGTTTGGGGGCTTCCTATGTTCTTTGGGGATCTGCTCCGGGGCAGATAGTTTTCCTCTTTCTATCTTTAGGTGTAGTTAGCCTCTCAGGCAGTGACGAGGCGTCTAGGACCAACGTAGGTATGCTCCACGGCTGCCTTTAGTTGTGGTGGTTAGTCAGGGTACTGCAATCCAGTAGATTCCAACCTCTCTGGTATATTGCCGTTTTTGCCTGCTCTCCTCAGCTACCAAATCATAACAGTGCCCCATATATAATGCTCCAGTGAATAATGGGCCCTATCTATGATGCTCAAGTGTATGATGGGCCCCATATATAATTCTCCAGTGTATAATGCTCCCCATATATTGCTCCGAATATATAAAAAAAAAGAAATACCTCTCCTCGCTGGAAACTGCTCTACTCTGGATTCCTCAGCGTCGCCATCTTCCAGCTCTCTGCACTGTGACTTTTCAGGCAGAGGGCGCACAGATGTGACTTCATCGCGCTCTCTGACCTGAATGTCACTGTCAGGAAATGCGGAAGATGTCACAGCGGTGGAGCAGGGAGAGGAAAGTATTGCAAGTGCTGGGGCCCTAAGCAAGAAGGGGGGCCCACTCGTGGGCGCCGGCACTGGCACAGGGCCCCTCATAGTACGCCGGTGTCTCTTACAGCGAGGGGGCCCCCCCACCTGCTCCAGACCCTGGCACTTGCCCGGGTGCGCCTGGTGCTGACGCTGGCCTTGGGGAGGGTACAGCCCAGTTAGGGAGGTGGAAAAACTGGCATATGTTGAGGTGTAGGCTGGACGTTCAGCATCTGCAAATGGAGGAATTGGAGAAGTCGGAGGAAGAGGAGGACAAAGCGAGCCATTTTGCTGGCAACCTAGGTGTCATCAGGGAAAGATGGGACAAAATCCTTTGAAACCCAGGCATGGTTTATTTTAATGAAAGTGAGATCAACAACATTTTGGGATGACAGCCGGGTCCTTCTTTCTGTCAGGATTGATCCAGCAGCACTGAAGACTCTTTCTGATAGGACACTACCAGCAGGGCAAGCGAGCTCCTGTAAGGCATATTGTGCCAAATCAGGCCAGGTGTCCAGTTTACAGGCCCTGTAGTCAAAGGGGAATGAACTGTGAGGGAGAACGTCGATAGGGGAGGAGAGGTAATTTTGAACCATAGTTGACAACTGCTGTCTCCTGTCTGTAGCAATCGATTCAGTATTAACAGTCATATGACTGCGCTCTCGAAATGAGCTTTCGTTTCTGGAGGAGGAGGGTCGAATGCCTACAGCCAACTGTTGCCTATACCGTGGGCTAGGCAGCACTGTCCCACTGCCGCTGTCCCCTGTGGACCCTGCATCCACTGTTATGTTTTGGTAACTGAGGAAAATAGCAAAAAATAGCAAAAGCAGTAATACACCTGAGAGGCTGGAACCTATTGGATTGCAGTAACCTGAACTAACCACACAACTAGAAGTAGCCGTGGAGCGTTCCTACGGTGATCCTAGATGCCTCGTCACAGCCTGAGAAATAACTACACCTAAAGGCAGAAAGATGAAAGCTATCTGCCCCGGAGCAGATCCCCAAAGAAAATAGGAAGCCCCCAAACATGTAATGGCGGTTAGACAAGAAGAAAGCACGGACACAGAAAGAAAATAGAATGAGCAAACACTGGGGCCCAATTTGTCTAGACAGAAAAGTACAGGAAAGAATTCTGACTGCAATCCAAAAAAACCCTAACAAAAATACCAACACTTCTGATTGCCAAAAAACCTGAGATCACACGATCTCATCCACCTAAATCAGATCTCTGGTGTAACAAAACGCTATTCAGAAAATAAAAAGTAACAAAGGAGCAAAGCAAAAAGTGCAGATACAAACGGAGCACAATTGCAGCGCCAGACCCCCAAAAGGGGACAGGCTGCAGTCCACTGCAAGCAGCAAACCAGCAGAGAAAATCAAACAGAGGAAAAAAAAAACAGCAAACACTTATCTGAAGGAGAGCAGGAAACTAGCAGTGCTTCAAGCAAGACCAGAAGGAACAATTGATAACCGGCAAGGCTGCTGGGAACTCAGGCCACTTATATCCTACCATTCAGCGCCAGCTGAAGGCCATTCAGTAATCAGTTCATTACCCTCAGCAACCACCGGAGGAGCCCCAGCTCAGAAATCGCCTCCAGCATATTCACAACAGTACCCCACCATGAGGAGGGGTCACCAAACCCTCACCTGCGCAACCAGGCCGATCAGGATGGGCTCGATGATAGGCACGGATAGGTCTCCCAGCATGAATGTCCGAAGCAAATACCCAAAAATTGTCCTCCTGACCATAACCTCTCCACTTAACCAAATACTGGAGTTTCCGTCTAGCAAAACGAGAATCCAATATCTTCTCAACCACATACTCCAAATTGCCCTCAACCAAAACAGGGTCGGGAGGCTCAGCCATAGGAACCACTGGTTCGACAAACCTCTTCAATAAGGACTTGAGGAACACGTTATGGATCTTAAATGTCTCTGGAAGAAGCAAACGGAAGGAAACCGGATTAATAATTTCCATGATCTTATAAGGTCCAATGAATCTTGGCTTAAATTTTGGAGATGCAACCTTCATAGGGATATTCCTTGAGGACAACCAAACCAAGTCCCCCACTTTAAAATGAGGACCATCAGTCCTATGCCGGTTGGCAAACCGCTGGGCCTTCTCCTGAGAGAGAGACAACCTCTCCACCAGCTGGTCCCAAATCTGCTGCATACGCTGCACAATAGAGTCAACCCCCGGACAGACAGAAGCCTCCGTCTGTCCTGAAGAAAATTGAGGGTGAAACCCGGAATTGCAGAAAAATGGAGACATCAAGGTGGCAGAGCTAGCTCTATTATTAACAGCAAACTCAGCCAAAGGCAAAAAAGAGACCCAGTCATCTTGATCAGCAGACACAAAACATCTCAAATAAGTCTCCAAGGTCTGGTTTGTTCTCTCGGTTTGTCCATTGGTCTGAGGGTGAAATGCAGAGGAGAAAGACAACTGAACACCAAGTTTAGAACAAAATGTCCTCCAAAATCTGGAAACAAACTGTACTCCTCTGTCAGGCACAATGTTCTCCGGAATGCCATGTAACCGAACCACATGCTGAAAGAACAAAGGCACCAACTCGGAGGAGGAAGGCAACTTAGGTAATGGCACAAGATGTATCATGTTGGAAAACCTATCACAGATTACTCAGATAACGGTCATTCTCTGAGAGACATGAAGGTCAGAAATAAAATCCATAGAAATATGGGTCCATGGCCTCTTGGGTACAGGTAATGGCATTAACAAACCACTAGAACGAGAGCAAGGCTTGGAACGAGAGCAATTCCCACAAGACTGCACAAAGTCCCTGACGTCACGAGACAAAGTAGGCCACCAAAAGGAGAGACTCACCAAGTCTCTGGTACCAAACATCCTGGGATGACCAGCCAATGCGGAACAATGAATCTCAGACATCACACTCTTTTTCCACTGGCCTAGAACAAACAACTTCCCAAAAGGGCAGTGCTCAGGTTTATCCTCCTGACACCCTTCCAGAGCCAGTCTCAAATTGTGCGAAATGGCGAAAAGAACCACACCCTCTTTCAAAATAATAGCAAGATCAGATAACTCAGGAGAATCTGCAAAGAAACTCCTCGAGAGGTCATCCGCCTTGACATTCTTAGTGCCAGGAAGAAAAGAAACCACAAAATTAAAACGTGTGAAAAATAAGGCCCACATGGCCTGTCTAGGATTAAGTCGCTTGGCTGATTCGAGATAAACCAGTTTCTTATGGTCTGTGAGGACCACCATCTGATGTTTGGCTCCTTCCAGCCAATGTTTCCACTCTTCAAAGGCCCACTTCATGGCCAATAACTCCCGATTACCCACGTCATAATTACGTTCAGTTGGAGAAAATTTTCGAGAGAAAAAGGCAAAATGGTTACTCTTAGAGGTCTCTGGATCCCTTTGGGACAAAATGGCACCTGCCCCAATCTCAGAGGCATCAACCTCCACCTGAAACGGCAGAGAAACATCAGGCTGCCGTAGAACAGGAGCAGAAATGAATCTCTGCTTAAGTTCCTGAAACGCAGAAACTGCCTCAGGAGGCCAATTCACCACATCGGAACCCTTTTTGTTCAAATCAGTCAATGATTTAACAATACCAGAAAAATAACCAATAAATTTACGATAAAAATTGGCAAAACCCAAAAATCTCTGAAGAGCCTTCAATTAAGTAGGTTGAACCCAATCACAGATGGCCTGAACCTTGACCGGGTCCATTTCAATAACAGACGGAGACAAAATGAATCCCAGAAATGAGATCCTCTGCATGCCAAAAAGACACTTTGATCCCTTCACATACAGTGCATTCTCTCTCAAAATCTGGAACACAGTCCGAACATGTTTCACATGAGAGTCCCAGTCATTGGAAAAAATCAAGATATCATCCAAATAAACAATCAGAAATTTATCCACAAAATCCCTGAAAATATCATTCATGAAGGATTGGAAGACGGAAGGGGCATTAGTAAGCCCAAAAGGCATCACTAGGTACTCAAAATGCCCCTCTGGGGTATTAAACGCCGTCTTCCATTCATCCCCATGCTTAATGTGAATAAGGTTATACTCCCCCCTGAGGTCAAGCTTGGTAAACCAACTAGCACTTTTCACTCTGGAAAATAGGTCAGAAATCAAAGGTAACGGATATTGATATTTAACAGTGATCTTATTCAGGAGGCGATAATCAATACACGGCCTCAATGAACCATTCTTTTTGGCCACAAAGAAAAAAAACGGCGCCCAAGGGTGAAGAGGATGGTCTGATATGACCCTTCTCCAATGACTCTTTGATAAAGGATCACATAGCATCGTGTTCAGGTACAGATAAATTAAAAAGGCGACCTTTAGGAAATTTACCACCAGGCACTAATTCAATAGCACAATCATTGCTTCTGTGAGGGTGCAAGGATGCAGATTTACACTTTCACTAAACACATCAGAAAAATCAGTCAAAAAGTCAGGGACATCCTGAGACTGGGGAGAGGCAGAAAAAACAGGAGTGTCAGTATTAACACATTTGCAGCCCCAACTGGTCACAGACATAGATTTCCAATCCAAAACAGGATTATGAGACTGTAACCAAGGGAAACCCAGTACAATAATGTCATGCAGATTATGCAGCACCAGAAATTTGCAACTCTCCTGATGATCTGGTTCAACCCTCATTATCACCTGAGTAGAAAACTGGGGTTTATTCTCCGCCAAAGGGGTAGAATCAATGCCCAGTAGGGGAATAGACTTCCGCAGGGGTATCAAGGGAAACTCACAACATTTGGCAAAGTCAAAATCCATCAGGTTAATAGCTGCACGGGAATCAACAAAAGCAAGCTGCTCCACACGGCCAGACAAGTGTGCAAACTCCATTGAGAGAAAAAAAAATCCTCCTCAGCACCCAGAGAAAAGAGGGGAAAAAAATGCAACAGAGTTTCTTTATTACTATTTTCCCCTTCTGTGAGTACCATACAATTTTCAGTTTTTGGGCCGGTCATACTGTTATGTTTCGGTAACTGAGGAGAAATAGCAAAAAATAGCAAAAGCAGTAATACACCAGAGAGGCTGGAACCTATTGGATTGCAGTACCCTGACTAACCACCACAGCTAAAGGCAGCCATTGAGCGTTCCTACGTTGGTTCTAGACGCCTCGTCACAGCCTGAGAGATTAACTACACCTAAAGATAGAAAGAGGAAAGCTATCTGCCCCGGAGCAGATCCCCAAAGAAAATAGGAAGCCCCCAAACATGTAATGGCGGTTAGACAAGAAGAAAGCACGGACACAGACAGAAAATAGAATGAGCAAACGCTGGGGCCCAATCTGTCTAGACAGAAATGTACAGGAAAGAATTCTGACTGCAATCCAAAAAAACCCTAACAAAAATACCAACACTTCTGATTGCCAAAATACCTGAGATCACACTATCTCATCCACCTAAATCAGATCTCTGGTATAACAAAACGCTATTCAGCAAATAAAAAGTAACAAAGGAGCAAAGCAAAAAGTGCAGACACAAACGGAGCACAATTGCAGCGCCAGACCCCCAAAAGGGGACAGGCTGCAGTCCACTGCAAGCAGCAAACCAGCAGAGAAAATCAAACAGAGGAAAAAAAAACAGCAAACATTTATCTGAAGGAGAGCAGGAAACTAGCAGTGCTTCAAGCAAGACCAGAAGGAACAATTGATAACCGGCAAGGCTGCTGGGAACTCACGCCACTTATATCCTACCATTCAGCGCCAGCTGAAGGCCATTCAGTAATCAGTTCATTACCCTCAGCAACCACCGGAGGAGCCCCAGCTCAGAAGCCGCCTCCAGCATATTCACAACAGCACCCCCCCTTGAGGAGGGGTCATCGAACCCTCACCTGCGCAACCAGGCCGATCAGGATGGGCTCGATGATAGGCACGGATAAGTCTCCCAGCATGAATGTCCGAAGCAAACACCCAAGAATTGTCCTCCTGACCATAACCTCTCCACTTAACCAAATACTGGAGTTTCCGTCTAGCAAAACGAGAATCCAATATCTTCTCAACCACATACTCCAAATTGCCCTCAACCAAAACAGGGTCAGGAGGCGCAGCCATAGGAACCACTGGTTCGACAAACCTCTTCAATAAGGACTTGTGGAACATGTTATGGATCTTAAATGTCCCTGGAAGAAGCAAACGGAAGGAAACCGGATTAATAATTTCCATGATCTTATAAGGTCCAATGAACCTTGGCTTAAATTTTGGAGATGCAACTGTCATAGGGATATTCCTTGAGGACAACCAAACCAAGTCCCCCACTTTAAAACGAGGACCATCAGTCCTATGCCGGTTGGCAAACCGCTGGGAACTCAGGCCACTTATATCCTACCATTCAGCTCCTGCTGAAGGCCATTCAGTAATCAGTTCATTACCCTCAGCAACCACCGGAGGGAGCCCCAGCTCAGAAGCCGCCTCCAGCATATTCACAACAACCCACCACATTAACCCAGTGCGCAGTGATGGACATGTAACGGCCCTGGCCATGACTACTTGCCTATGCATCTGTTGTGAGGTGCACCTTTCCACTCACTGATTGCTTGAGTGCATGGACAATGCGGTCTTTCACATGCAGGTGGAGTGCAGTGATGTCTTTTCTAGAAAAGAAGTGCCGGCTGGGTAGGTCATAGCGTGGGACAGCATAGGCCATGAGCTCTTGGAACACTGCGCTTTCAACCAAACGGAAGGACATCATCTCTAATGAGATCAGTTTGGCAATGTAGGCATTCAAAGCCAGTGTATGCGGATGAGAGGATGAGAACTTTCTTGTCCTACTCAGAGTGTCTGCTAGTGTGAGCTGGACTTGAGAGATGCATATGAGGGAACTAGCGGTGGACATGGCGGACTGAGAGGAGGTTGGTGATGGTGGTGGTGGTGGTGATGGCCTAGATTCAATCTTTGATTGCAAAAACATTGTGATTCCCTGACTGCTTTGGCCTTGCGACGACACCTCAACATTTCTTGCTAGTGGTGTGCCAACCGGTGGGGTAACAGTGGTGGAAGCGATGGAGAGTTACTGGCTATCTTCAGTCAAAGCAGGTGCACATGTACTACCTGAGGTTTTGTAGTCCGTCCACGCTTGCAAGTGCATGTTCATTAAATGTCTAAGCATGCAACTGGTATTCAAATTTCGAAGATTTTTCCCTCGGCTAAAGGTCCTTCCGCACTTCTTACAGATAACCTTTGCCTCATCAATAGGATTTTGGTCAAAAAAGTGCCACACTGCACTTCTCCTACTATGGGATAAAATTTCAGGGCTTGCACACTGTGCTAATTTGACCATCTGGCCAAGCTGTCCTGCAACAGCTCCATGGAGTAATCTGAGGTGTGGCCTGCGGCATTCTTTCACTTTTGGTGGGGGTGAAGGACACAAGGAAAGGTGTTGTTCCTGACCAGGAGCCTGCACTGACGACCCAATGCTTGCATTTTTTGAAACTTCAGAAGAGGAGGCGATAGAGCTGGAGGCTGTTTCGGCAATGTAAGCCAAAACCTGCTCCTTATGCTCCGGCTTTAAAAGCGGTTTACCTACTCCCAGAAAAGGGAGCCTTACAGGCCTTCTGGAGCCAGACGATGGGTCAACATCTCCAGCCTTAGGTGCTATTGTGGTTTTGGCACTACCAGCAGATGCACCATAACCACCATCAGTACCAGCTGGCCCCCCCGCCCACATCCGCAGCCTCTTCCACCATACTTCCTCATGTTTGGGAAAATGTACCCAAAATACCAGCAGATATTTGGTACTGTATCAGAAGCGTACAGCTGTATTCGGTGAAGGGGAAAATTTCAATCTCCATATATATTTCCGGAGTCACACACAGACACTCTTAGGCTCAGTATGGATTAGACCAGAATATAAAAAGCAGAAAAAGTGTACTGTATCAGAAGATACCAGGTGTATATAGTATAGGGGAAAATTGTTAATCTCCGTATATATTTTCGGAGTCACACACAGACGCTCTCAGGCTTAGTATGGGTTAGACCAGATTATAAAAAGCAGAAAAAGTGTACTGTATCAGAAGATACTAGGTGTATATAGTATAGGGGGAAATTGTAAATCTCCGTATATATTTCCGGAGTCACACACAGACGCTCTCAGGCTCAGTATGGATTAGACCAGAATATAAAAAGCAGAAAAATTATACTGTATCAGAAGATACCAGGTGTATATGGTATAGGGGAAAATTTCAATCTTCGTATATATTTCCGAAGCCACACACAGACACTCTCAGGCTCAGTATGGATTAGACCAGAATATAAAAAGCAGAAAAAGGGTACTGTATCAGAAGATACCAGGTGTATATTGTATAGGGGAAAATTGTAAATCTCCGTATATATTTCCAGAGTCACACACAGACGCTCTCAGGCTCAGTATGGATTAGACCAGAATATAAAAAGCAGAAAAAGGGTACTGTATCAGAAGATACTAGGTGTATATAGTATAGGGGGAAATTGTAAATCTCCGTATATATTTCCGGAGTCACACACAGACGCTCTCAGGCTCAGTATGGTTTAGACCAGAATATAAAAAGCAGAAAAATGATACTGTATCAGAAGATACCAGGTGTATATGGTATAGGGGAAAATTTCAATCTTCGTATATATTTCCGGAGCCACACACAGACACTCTCAGGCTCAGTATGGATTAGACCAGAATATAAAAAGCAGAAAAAGGGTACTGTATCAGAAGATACCAGGTGTATATAGTATAGGGGAAAATTTCAATCTCTGTATATATTTCCGGAGTCACACAGACGCTCTCTCAGTATGGATTTGACCGTAATACAAAAGGCAGAAAAAAAGTACTGTATCAGAAGATACCAGGTGTATATAGTGTAGGGGAAAATTTCAATCTCCGTATATATTTCCGGAGTCACACACGGATAGTCAGCATGTATTTGTTCGTGATTCCAGCTGGTACACAGTAGTGTGTGAGGAGCGTACAGCTCTATACGCTGTGAGAAAAAATGAACGCTCGGTAACTGTGCAGAAAAAAAGAATAAAATTATTAGTGCTGTGTAAAAAGCAGTCTGCACAGCAGTGTACACACAGCAATACAACTAGCAGGCAGCCTAATAACCAGTGCTGCTGCACACAAGAAAATCCTCCCCTGTCACTGGCAGGCATCCTAATAACCAGCGTTGTTGCACACAAGAAAATACTCCCCTGTCGCTGCACATTAACTGTACAGCACAATTGCTATCAGCACAAGAACTTCTGTTTCCAGCCCTAACTCTCTCCCTACTAATAAACATCGTCAGCAACCTCTCCCTACTGTTAAGATCAGCAGAAGTAAAATGGTGGTCGGCGGTCAGGGCTTTTATAGACAATATGACTCCCCCAAAGCAAGCCAATCACTGCAATGCCCTTCTCTAAGATGGTGGTGGACGCTGCCGATGTCATCTCGTTGCCCACAGTGTACGTCCTTGTTCATTGGCTGAAAAAAGGCGCCTGTAAGCATTATGGGATAACCAACTTTGGCGCTCGGGTCGACGACCGCATGGCCGACCTCATGCTATGGTCGGGTTTCGCTTGGCGAAACCCGACTTTGGCGACAGTCGGCGACTTATGAATCTGACCGACCTGTTTTGCTCAACTCTACAGAACAGCTCTTCGGAGTGTCAGAGTGTGGGATCTGTTGTCTCAGGGCGCTCGGCATGATACGAAGAAGAATGATCAGGGTGAGTAATAGCCGGTCCACACTTATGGCTACTCATAGTTGACCGTGATGAAGACATAGTGGTTGTGGTGGTGGCTAACTGAATTGAAGCATTATCCACAGGGCTGCCACTAGGAATTTCAGGGGCCCCATATTGGCAAAATTTATGGGGCCCCCCTTGAGACTCCGCCCAGGCTCCATCCCCAGTTCCGACTCCACCCTAGCTCCTCCTCCACCACGCGAACCATCCAAAATCCCTCCGCCTTTCCTTGGAGAAACTCCACTTCTGCACCACGCCCTCACCAATGACACATTAACACCAAATCACATGCATAGCCATCAGCTTTTGTTTTGACCAAAAGATTTTTTAATCCTGCCACCACAACAAGGTAGACTCTATTGGCAGGGCCCTACTCTGCTCTAACCTATTAAACATCTGGTAACTTTTTTTTTGCATATTTTAATTATCTTTCGTCAAGGGAATGTGTCACATAAATTTTTTAAACTAATTGATATAATATATATATAATATATATATATATATATATACACACACTGTATTTCTGATTGCAGATTATTGTATTCAGTTAGTGATGGGCCCCCTTTAAGATGCTCCATACAAAATACTCCCCATATAATGCTCCATAAAGGTTAATAATGGCCCCATAAGATGCTCCATAGATTTTATGCCGCCATATGATGCTTAGTAGATTATGCCGCCATATGATGCTCCACAGATTTTATGCCCCCATATGATGCTCCATAGATGTATATGCCCCATATGCTGCTCCATAAAAGTTATGCCCCCATAAGATGCTCCATATATTTTATGCCCTATATGATGCCCCATAGATTTTATACCCCCATATGATGCTCCATAGATTTTATGCCCCATATGATGCTCCATAGATTTTATGCCGCCATACGATGCCCCATAGATTATGCCGCCATATGATGCCCCATAGATTATGCCGCCATATGATGCTCCATAGATTATGCCGCCATATGATGCTCCATAGATTTTATGTCCCAAATGATGCTCCATAGATTTTATGCCGCCATATGATGCCTCATAGATGTATATGCCCCCATTTGATGCCCCATAGATGTATATGCCCCCATATGATGCCCATAGATGTATATGGCCCCATATGATGCTCCATAGATTTTATGCCGCCATGTGATGCTCCATAGATTTTATGCCGCCATGTGATTCTCCATAGATTTTATGCCGCCATGTTATGCTCAATAGATTTTATGCCGCCATATGATGCTCCATAGATGTATATGCCCCATATGATGCTCAATAGATTTTATGCCGCCATATGATGCTCCATAGATTTATGCCCCTTATGATGCCCCATAGATGTATATGCCCCATATGATGCCCCATAGATGTATATGCCCCAATATGATGCTCCATAGATGCATATGCCCACATATGATGCCCCATAGATGTATATGCCCTCATATGATGCTCAATAGATTTTATGCCCCATATGATGCTCCATAGATTTAATGCCGCCATATGATGCTCCATAGATTATGCTGCCATATGATGCCCCATAGATGTATATGCCCCATATGATGCCCCATAGATGTATATGCCCCCATATGATGCTCCATAGATACATATGCCCCCATATGATGCCCCATAGATGTATATGCCCTCATATGATGCTCAATAGATTTTATGCCCCAATGATGCTCCATAGATTATGCCGCCATATGATGCTCCATAGATTATGCCGCCATATGATGCCCCATAGATGTATATGCCCCCATATGATGCCCCATAGATGTATATGCCCCCATATGATGCCCATAGATGCATATGCCCCCATATGATGCCCCATAGATGTATATGCCCCCATATGATGCTCCATAGATTATGCTGCCATATGATGCTCCATAGATTATGCCGCCATATGATGCCCCATAGATGTATATGCCCCCATATGATGCTCCATAGATTTCATGCCGCCATGTGATGCTCCATAGATTTTATGCCACCATATGATGCTTCTTAGATGTATATGTCCCCATATGATGCTCCATAGATTTTATGCCGACATATGATGCTCCATAGATTATGCCGCCACATGATGCTCCATAGATTATGCCGCCATATGATGCACCATAGATGCATATGCCCCCATATGATGCTCCATAGATTTTATGCCGCCATGCATGTGATGCTCCAGATTTTATGCCGCCATATGATGCTCCATAGATTATGCCGCCATATGATGCTCCATAGATTATGCCGCCATATGATGCCCCATAGATGTATATGCCCCCATATGATGCCCCATAGATGTATATGCCTCCATATGATGCTCAATAGATTTTATGCTGCCATATGATGCTCCATAGATTTTATGCCCCATATGATGCCCCATAGATGTATATGCCCCCATATGATGCTCCATAGATTTTATGCTGCCATATGATGCTCCATAGATTATGCTGACATATGATGCTCCATAGATTATGTCGCCATATGAAGCCCCATAGATGTATATGCCCCATATGATGCTCCATAGATGTATATGCCCCCATATGATGCTCCATAGATGTATATGCCCCATATGATGCTCCATATATTATGCCACCATATGGTGCTCAATAGATTATGCCCCATATGATGCTCCATAGATTATGCCGCCATATGATGCTCAATAGATTATGCCCCCATATGATGCTCCATAGATGTATATGCCCCCATATGATGCTCCATAGATTTTATGCCCCATATGATGCTCCATAGATTTTATGCCGCCATATGATGCTCAATAGATTTTATGCCCCATATGATGCTCCAAAGATTATGCCCCTTATGATGCTCCATAGATTATGCCACCATATGATGCTCCAAAGATTATGCCGCCATATGATGCTCCATAGATTATGCCACCATATGATGCTCCAAAGATTATGCTGCCATATGATGCTCCATAGATTATGCCCCATATGATGCTCCATAGATTATGCAGCCATATGATGCTCCATAGATTATGCAGCCATATGATGCTCAATAGATTATGCCCCCATATGATGCTCCATAGATGTATATGCCCCCATATGATGCTCCATAGATTATGCCCCATATGATGCTCCATAGATTATGCCCCATATGATGCTCCATAGATTATGCCGCCATATGATGCTCCATAGATTATGCCACCATATAATGCTCCAAAGATTATGCCGCCATATGATGCTCCATAGATTATGCCCCATATGATGCTCCATAGATTATGCAGCCATATGATGCTCCATAGATTATGCAGCCATATGATACTCCATAGATTATGCCCCATATGATGCTCCAAAGATTATGCCGCCATATGATGCTCCATAGATTATGCCCCATATGATGCTCCGTAGATTATGCCCCATATGATGCTCCATAGATTATGCCACCATATGATGCTACAAAGATTATGCCGCCATATGATGCTCCATAGATTATGCCCCATATGATGCTCCATAGATTTTATGCCCCCATATGAGGTGCAGGCCGGGGGGTGGCCACACGCAGCATTCCAACAGGGCCCCAGCCCAGGGCAGGCAGGAGGGGCCCACAGCATCCACTAACAGGGTCCCCAGGGCCCCTGTTGCTGGATGCTGCGCCTGCCCTGGGGGCCCTTTTGGTGGATTCTGGGCCCCCCTTCTTGCCCTGGGCCCTGTTGGTGGTACATGGTGGATGCTGGCGCTGCGGTTGTCCTGGCCGGGCCCCCCCTGAGACAGACTACTCACCCTGCTGAGCTCGCCTGCCGCCTGCACCCATCCCGGTCCGGTCCGCCGCTCCCAGCCACGTGGCAGTGTGTGTCAGGCACAACACACCGACGTGACACGCTACTCACTCTGCTCCGGAATGAGGAAGTGGAGCAGGGCAGCGTGTGACGTCACGGCTGGACCATGATGCATCAGGGCGGGCCGTAGCTTAAAGCTACAGTGCCTGCCCATTTAATTTGCCAGCCAGGAGGTCAGGACTGGGGACAGTGGGGAGTGGGGAATATAAAGCAGCGAAGCGCTGCGCCTGCTGCCGGACCATGCTGCCAGTGTGCTCGGGCGGGCCCCCCTAAAGCACGGGGCCCCATACATTAGTAAGGGTTGTAATGCCCTGATGGCGGCCCTGATTATCCGCTATTCAACCAACTATCGTTTCACACTGTTCGGGCTTTAATTGTGGTGTGCTGTGGTCCCCTAGAAACTGGGACAGAAAGTTTGAGCGAGAACATGTGGGTCTTTGCTGTGGCCCACTTTCAGCTTGGCCACGGCCTCGGCCTCTGCATGCGCCATCAGCATCACGTTCACTTCCCTGTCCCTTGCCCCTTTCCTTGCCCATTTTAAATGGACTACTGAAATATTTGAAAAGCTCAATACAAATGGATTTATTTGTAGAAAAATTATATATGATCAATATACCTGCAAAGCGAAAATTTTTACACCACTGATACACCATGCCTCAGCATGAGATAAAAAACTGTATTAATTTTTTGGGTTATGTTTTTGTGTACTGTTTGAACACAATAAAAAAGGGGTACAAGAAGGCTAGCAAACAGAACTATGCAATGTATGCCTGCCAAGAAAAGATGTTTCCACCACACATGCACCAGGCCTTAGCCTGAGATCACAGAGTATATTAATTTTTGGGGTTTGTTTTTTTGTTACTGTTTGAACACAATAAGAAAGGCGTACAAGAAGGCTAACAGACAAAACTATGCAACATATGCCTGCCAAGAAAAGATTTTTCCATCACAGATACACCAGGCTTCAGACTGAGATACCAGACTGGATTAATTTTTTATGATTGTGTGGATAAAAAAGCCTGCTGGATATAACGAGAATGAGACAATGGCCAAAAAATGGAATTTAAGCCTAAAATGCATCAAATTTTGGCACACGAATGTATGAGGCATGTCACAGATAGAACACACAGTTAAATGTGGCCTGTTTTTAAAAATAATGCATCATGGTGTTGTCTTTTAGTGCACTCACACCCAGGGCTGAATAAAAAAAATGCCGTACACTGGCCACACGTTGAGCACGCACAGAAATGAGCTGCCACGGAGATACCAGTACCACAAATTTGTGCCCTGATTTCTTTGGATTAAAAAGTACTGGTGTTTTTACGTGCAATCACTCCCAGGGCTGCAAAAAAACATTGTCGTACACTGGCCACACTTTGAGCACCCGCAGATATGAAATGGCATGGAGATAATAGTACCACTAATTTGTGCACCTTTTTTTGTATATAAAGTACTGGTATTTTTACATGCAATCACATCCAGGGCTAAAAAAAAATTGCCGTACAATGGCCACACGTTGAACACATACAGATATGAAATGGTACGGAGATAACAGTACCACTAATTTGTGCACCATTTTTTTTAATAAAAAGTACTGGTGTTTTTACGTGCAATCACACCCAGGGCTACAAAAAAATATTGCCATACAATGGTCACATATTGACCACGCACAGATATGAAAAGGCACGGAGATAACTGTACTACTAGTTTGTGCACCTTTCTTTTTTATAAAAAGTACTGGTGTTTTTACATGCAATCACACCCAGGGCTACAAAAAAAAATAGCCGTACACTGGTCACACTTTGAGCACACACGGATGTGAAATGACACTGCGATAATAGTACCACTAATTTTGCACCTTTTTTGTAATAAAAAGTACTGGTGTTTTTACATGCAATTACATCCATAGCTAAACCACAAAAATTGCCGTACACTGGCTACACGTTGACCACACACAGATATGAAATGGCACGGAGATAACAGTACCACTGATTTGTGCACCATTTTTTCTCAATAAAAAGTACTGGTGTTTTTACGTGCAATCACACCCAGGGCTACAAAAAGATATTGCCGTACAATGGTCACATGTTGACCACGCACAGATATGAAATGGCAAGGAGATAACACTACTACTAATTTGTGCAGCTTTCTTTTTTATAAAAAGTACTGGTGTTTTTACGTGCAATCACACCCAGGGCTACAAAAAAAATTGACGTAAACTGCCCACACGTTGACCATGAACAGATATTAAATGGCACGGAGATAACACAACCACTAATTTGTGCCCTTTTTCTTTAAATAAAAAGTACTGGTGTTTTTACGTGCAATCACACCGTGGGCTCCAAAAAAATATTACCGTACACTGGCCACCCTTTGAGCATGCACAGATATGAAATGACATGCAGATAACAGTACCACTAATTTGTGTCTTTTTTTAAATAAAAAGTACTGGTGTTTTTAAGTGAAATCACACACAGGGCTACAAGAAAAAATTGCCGTACACTGGCCACGCTTTGAGCATGTACAGATATGAAATTGCACAGAGATAGCAGTACAACTAATTTGTGCACCTTTTATTTTATATAAAAAGTACTGTTGTTTTTACGTGCAATCACACCCAGTGCTACAAAAAAAATATTGCCGTACACTGGCCACACTTTGAGCACGCACAGATGTGAAATGGCACTGAGATAACAGTACCACAAATTTGTGCCTTTTTTAAATAAAAATAGTGGTGTTTTTACATGCAATCACACCCAAAGCTACAAAAAAAAATTGCCATACACTGGCCACACGTTGAGCACGCACAGATAAGAGCTGGCACGGAGATAACAGTACCACTAATTTGTGCACTTTTTTAATAATTTTTTGTAATTTTTTTACATGCAATCACACCAAGGACTATAAAAAAATATTGCCGTACACTGGCCACACATTGAGCATGCACAGGTAAGAGCTGGCATGGAGATACCATTAACATAAATTTGTGCCCTGTTTTTATTTTTTTATAAAAAGTAATGGTGTTTTTAAGTGCACTCACACCCAGAGCTAAAGAAAAAAAATTACTTACACTGGCCACACGAAATGATCTGGCACGTAGATACCACTCCGAAAAATATGTGGCCTGTATTCCAATTACACCTGGGGCTAGCTATATACGGCCAATATATCCTACAGGTAGCAGCAGTAGCACCAAAACACAGGAAGGGAATGGATCCTCTTGATGTGTGCGATGATCTATATACGCACATACAGTGCCTGCAGACCTTTCACTGATGTGTATAGAGCGAAGTTCACTCCCCTGCCTAACTAACACTGGAACCTTTATACTATGGAATTAGTCCTTAAAAGGACTCTTGGGTTATCAGGATTTGAGTAGTTTAGGATGGTAGACCCCACACTGGCTAAGAAATCACCAAATCTGACCCTATCTTGGCAACCGGTCTTCCTACACTCTCTGAATCCGGAGCTGAATGTGGCGAGCAGGGCGGCGTCCGGTCTCTTATACTCGTGATGATGTTGAATGGCCAAGCAAATCACTGCACGACAACAACAAAAATGGCTGCGGTGTTTCATTGCCTGGCATACATTCCCTACAGCGTGATTGGGTCTCGCCGAGTAATCGCGGAAATAGGACACAATTGTGAAGTTTAACAAAATGTATTGGCTTTTTAAAATTTTTGTGGAAATACAAAAATTGAAAAGTGGGGCGTGCAAAATTATTCATCCCCTTTAACTTAATACTTTGTTTCGCCACCTTTTGCTGCGATTACAGCTGCAAGTCGCTTGGGGTATGTCTCTATCAGTTTTGCACATCGAGAGACTGAAATTCTTGCCCATTCTTCCTTGGCAAACAGCTCTAGCTCAGTGAGGATGGATGGAGATCGTTTGTGAACAGCAGTTTTCAGCTCTTTCCACAGATTCTCGATTGGATTCAGGTCTGGACTTTGACTTGGCCATTCTAACACCTGGATACGTTTATTTGTGAACCATTCCATTGTAGATTTTGCTTTATGTTTGGGATCGTTGTCTTGTTGGAAGACAAATCTGTCACAGTCTCAGGTCTTTTGCAGACTCCAACAAGTTTTCTTCAAGAATGGTCCTGTATTTGGTTCCATTCATCTTCCCATCAATTTGAACCAACTTCCTTGTCCTTGCTGAAGAAAAGCAGGCCTAAACCATGATGCTGTCACCACCATGTTTGACAGTGGGGATAGTGTGTTCAGGGTCATGAGCTGTGTTGCCTTTACGCCAAACATATCATTTGGCATTGTTGCCAAAAAGTTTGATTTTGGTTTCAACTGACCAGAGCCCCTTCTTCCACATATTTGGTGTGTCTCCCAGGTGGCTTGTTGCAAACTTTAAACAACACTTTTTATGGATATCTTTGAGAAATGGCTTTCTTCGTAACACTCTTCCATAAGGGACAGATTTGTGCAGTGTACGACTGATTGTTGTCCTATGGACATACTGTCCCTCCTCAGCTATCGATCTCTGCAATTCATCCAGAGTGATCATGGGCCTCCTGGCTGCATCTCTGATCAATCTTCTCCTTGTTTGAAATGAAAGTTTACACGTCCCAATTTTCAGTTTTTGTATTTCCACAAAAATTTAAAATAATCAATAAATTTCATTCAACTTCACAGTTGTGTCCCACCTGTTGTTGATTCTTCACCAAAAATTAATATTTGGTATCTTTATGTTTGAAGGATGATATGTGGGAAAATGTTGAAAAGTTCCAGGGGGCCAAATACTTTCGTAAGGCACTGTATATCATGTATAAAATGAAAACACAGGATTTTGTTGAATTGAAGTTATAGTTATAAAATATATTTCTTATTTTATTAAAATCCTACAGAATACTATTGACAGTATTGCATATTTATGTGTGTGCCAGTTGAAGCTACTTAGATTATAGAGTGACCAAATTAAATTTCTGTCTGTAGTAGGTAGTAGAGTTGAGTGAAACAGCTCGGTCAGATTCAAAAGTCGCCGACTTTCGCCAAAGTTGGGTTTGACCGAGCGAAACCCGACCATAGCGAGAAGTCAGCCATGCGGTCATCGACCCGAGCGCCAAAGTCGGTTTTTCCATAATGCTTGTAGGCGCCTTTTCTCAGTCAATGAGCAAAGACGTACACTGTGGGCAACAAGATGACATGGGCAGCGGCCACCACCATCTTAGAGAAGGGCATTGCAGTGATTGGCTTGCTTTGTGTGGCGTCACAGTGGCTATAAAAGCCCTGACCGCCGTCCGCCATTTTACTTCTGCCGATCTTAGCATAGGGAGAGGTTGCTGACGCTGTTTATTAGTAGGGAGAGAGCTATGCAGGAAAGAAAAGTTATTCTGTGCTTGTGCTGATAGCAATTGTGCTGTACAGTTAGTGTGCAGTGACAGGGGAGGATTTTGTTGTGTGCAGCAGCGCTAGTTATTAGGCGGCCTTCCAGTGACAGGGGAGGATTTTCTTGTGTGCAGCAGCGGTGGTTAATAGGCTGCCTGCTAGCTGTATTGCTGTGTGTACACTGATGTGCAGACTGCTTTTTACACAGCACTAATACTTTTATTCTTTTTTTCTGCACAGTTACCGAGCATTCATTTTTTCAAAAACCGTATACAGCTGTACGCTCCTCACACACTATCATGTAGCGGCTGGTATCACGGACAAATACATGCTGACTATGTGTGTGTGACTCTGGAAATATATACGGAGATTTACAATTACCCTAGACTGTATACAGCTGTATGCTTGTGATACATTACCCTTTTTCTGCTTTTTATATTCTTGTCAAATCCATACTGAGCCTGTGAGCGTCTGTGTCTAATTCCGAAAATATATACGGAGATTTACAATTACTCCTAGACTGTATACAGCTGTACGTTTCTGATACATCACCCTTTTTCTGCTTTTTATATTCTGGTCTAATCCATACTGAGCCTGTGAGAGTCTGTGTCTGACTCCAGAAATAAATACGGAGTTTTACAATTACCCCTACATTGTATACAGCAGGATTATTCTGATACAGTACCCTTTTTCTGCTTTTTATATTCTTGCCTAATCCATACTGAGCCTGTGAGCGTCTGTGTCTGACTCCGAAAATATTTACGGAGATTCACAATTACCCCGAGACTGTATAAAGCTGTACGCTTCTGATACATTACCCTTTTTCTGCTTTTTATATTCTGGTGTAAACCAGACTGAGCCTGTGAGAGTCTGTGTCTGACTCCGGAAATATATACGTAGATTTACAATTACCCCTAGACTGTATATAGCTGTGCGCTTTTGATACAGTATCCTTTTTATGCTTTTTATATTCTGGTCTAATCCATAGTTAGCCTGTGAGCGTCTGTTTCTGACTCCGGAAAAATATAAGGAGATTTACAATTACCCTAGACTGTATACAGCTGTACGCTTGTGATACAGTACCCTTTTTCTGCTTTTTATATTCTTGTCTAATCCATACTGAGCCTGTGAGCGTCTGTGTCTGACTTCAGAAATATATATGGAGATTTACAATTACCCATAGACTGTAACAGCTGTACGCTTGTGATACATTACTCTTTTTCTGCTTTTTATATTCTTGTCAAATCCATACTGAGCCTGTGAGCGTCTGTGTCTGACTCCGAAAATATATACAGAGATTTACAATTACTCCTAGATTGTATAAAGCAATACGTTTCTGATACATTACCCTTTTTCTGCTTTTTATATTCTGGTTTAATCCATACAGAGCCTGTGAGAGTCTGTGTCTCACTCCAGAAATAAATACGGAGTTTTACAAATACCCCTATATTGTATACAGCTGGTTTCTTCTGATACAGTACCCTGTTGTGAATGGACTTGAAATGAGTTCTGAGCAGAGGCTCCCTCTGGTGGTTACAAGCGGTACTGGACTGTCCAGTGAAGATTGTGAGGAGTGGGAATCAGGTGTTACTGACTGGTCTTATATAAGGGAGTCGCCTTCCCATCAGGGTTGCCGGTGATCAATTGTTCTGTTCTCAATCCTTGAGTCCTGTTTCCTTTGTAGCCTGCTGTGTCGTGTCTGCATCTCCTGCTAACAGATAAGACATTTTCTTCTTTTGTTTTTGTGCTTGATTTTTGCATTTTGTCCTGTACTTCTGTGGGGGCCTTCAGGGTCCCCTCCGGGGGCTTTTGCCCTCTCAGTTTAGTTCAGTCACTGATGTTTGTACTTTTGCTTTTTCCAGTTTTTTCAGTGGCTGCTGTTTTGATTTTGTTACACCAGAGAACTAATTTAGGTGGTAGAGGTCGTGTGATCTCAGGTGATTTTGAAATTAGTAGAGTTGGTGCTTTTCAGGGTTTTTTGGGATTGCAGTAAGTGCCCTTCCTATCCTTTTCTATTTTAGGTAGTTTGGGCCCCAACGTTTGCTCATACTATTTTCTGTCTGTGTCAGTATTTCATCTTGTCTAACCGCCATTACATGTTTGGGGGCTTTCTATGTTCTTTGGGGATCTGCTCCGGGGCAGATAGCTTTCCTCTTTCTATCTTTAGGTGTAGTTAGTTTCTCAGGCTGTGACGAGGCGTCTAGGACCAACGTAGGAACGTTCCACGGCTGCCTCTAGTTGTGGTGGTTAGTCAGGGTACTGCAATCTCATAGATTCCAACTTCTCTGGTGTATTGCCTTTTTTACCTGCACTCCTCAGCTACCGAAACATAACAGTATCACCGGCCCAAAGATTGAAAATTGTATGGTACTCACAGAAGGGAAAAAATATTGTGAAAGAAAAAAGGTTGTCAGAGTTGTCAGAGATATTTTTCTGTTTGTTGCATTTTTTCCCTCTGTATCTCTGGGTGCTGGGGAGGATTTTTTTTTTTTCTCAATGGAGTTTGCACAGTTGTCTGGCCGTGTGGATCAGCTTGCCACTGAGGTTCGGAGTATTGCTGCCTATCTTGCTAGGTTGCCTGTTGTGGAACCTAGGATTCCCATGCCAGATTTGTTTTTAGGGGATCGAGCTAAGTTTCAGAATTTCAAAAATAATTGTAAATTGTTTTTTGCCTTAAAATCTAAGTCCTCAGGGAACGCAGCGCAGCAGGTTCAAATTGTCATCTCTCTCCTGCGCGGCGATCCTCAGGATTGGGCTTTTTCCCTGACACCTGGAGATCCTGTTTTGAGTGATGTTGATGCATTTTTTCAGGCTTTGGGGTTATTGTACGATGAGCCTAATGTCACTGATCAAGCTGAAAAAGCCTTGTTGGCATTAAATCAGGGTCTTGATGACGCTGAGTTATACTGTCAGAGATTCCGTAGGTGGGCAGTCCTGACCAAGTGGAATGACGACGCTTTGGCGGCCCTTTTTCGGAAGGGTCTGTCAGATAATGTAAAGGATGTTATGGTGGGATTCTCTGTCCCCTCTGGTCTCAATGATTCTATGTCATTAGCGATTCAAATTGACAGACGTTTGCGTGAGCGGAGAAGTATGCGTGGAATAGTGTTGCCTTGTGAACCTGCTTCTGAATCCATGCAGTGTGATAGAGTGGTTTCTGGGGCACAGCGTCATGAGTTTCGAAAGCGCAATGGGTTATGTTTCTACTGTGGTGATGCCTCTCATGCTATTTCAGTCTGCCCTAAGCGGGGAAGATGTTTTGCACGCTCAGTTGACTTGGGTAGTGTTCAGACTAAGTTTTTATTAACTGTCACTCTGATATGCTCTCTGTCCTCATTTTCTGCTCAGGCTTTCGTTGATTCTGGAGCAGCTATTAACCTGATGGATTATGATTTTGCTAAACGTTGTGGGTTTCCCTTGATACCCCTACAGAAGTCTATTCCCCTACTGGGGATCGATTCTACCCCTTTGGCTGAGAATAAACCTCAATTCTCTACTCAGGTGATAATGAGGGTTGAACCTGATCATCAGGAGTGCTGTAAATTTTTGGTTCTGTATAATCTGCATGATATTATCGTACTGGGCTTCCCTTGGTTGCAGTCTCATAATCCTGTTTTGGATTGGAAATCTGTGTCTGTAACCAGTTGGGGCTGCCAATGTGTTAATACCAACACTCCTGTTTTTCTGCCTCCCCCCAGGCTCAGGATGTTCCTGACTTTTTGATTGATTTTTCTGATGTGTTTAGCGAAAGTAAATCTGCATCCTTGCCTCCCCATAGGAGCTATGACTGCGCTACTGAATTAGTGCCTGGTAGTAAATTCCCTAAAGGTCGCCTTTTTAACTTGTCTGTACCTGAACATGACGCTATGCGGTCTTATATCAAGGAATCATTGGGAGAAGGGTCATATCAGACCATCCTCTTCACCCTTAGGTGCCGGTTTTTTCTTTGTGGCCAAAAAGGATGGTTCATTAAGGCCGTGTATTGATTATCGTCTTTTGAACAATATTACTGTAAAATATCAATACCCGTTACCTTTGATTTCTGACCTGTTTTCCAGGGTGAAAAACGCTACTTGGTTTACCAAGCTTGTCCTCAGGGGGCATATAACCTTATTCGCATTAAGCACGGGGATGAATGGAAGACGGCATTCAATACCCCTGAGGGGCATTTTGAGTACCTTGTGATGCCCTTTGGGCTCACTAATGCTCCTTCTGTCTTCCAGTCCTTCATGAATGACATTTTCAGGGATTTTGTGGATAAATTTCTGATTGTTTATTTGGATGATATCTTGATTTTTTATAATGACTGGGACTCTCATGTGAAACATGTTCGAACTGTATTCCAGATTTTGAGAGAGAATGCTCTGTATGTGAAGGGATCCAAGTGTCTTTTTGGCGTACAGAGGATCTCATTTCTGGGATTCATTTTGTCCCCATCTGTTATTGAAATGGACCCGGTCAAGGTTCAGGCCATCTGTGATTGGGTCCAACCTACTTCATTAAAGGCTCTTCAAAGATTTTTGGGTTTTGCCAATTTTTATCGTAAATTTATTGGTAATTTCTCGGTTATTGTTAAACCATTGACTGATTTGACCAGAAAGGGTTCTGATGTGGTGAATTGGCCTCCTGAGGCAGTCTCTGCATTTCAGGAACTTAAGCAGAGATTCACTTCTGCTCCTGTTCTACGGCAGCCTGATGTTTCTCTGCCATTTCAGGTGGAGGTTGATGCCTCTGAAATTGGGGCAGGTGCCGTTTTGTCCCAAAAAGATCCAGAGACCTCTAAAAGTAACCCTTGTGCCCTTTTCTCTCGAAAATTTTCTCCTACTGAACGTAATTATGACGTGGGTAATCGGGAGTTACTGGCCATAAAGTGGGCTTTTGAAGAGTGGAGACATTGGCTGGAGGGAGCCAAACATCAGGTGGTGGTCCTTACGGACCATAAGAATCTGGTTTATCTGGAATCTGCCAAGCGACTCAATCCTAGACAGGCCAGGTGGGCCTTGTTTTTCACACGTTTTAATTTTGTGGTTTCCTTTCTTCCTGGCACTAAGAATGTTAAGGCGGATGCCCTCTCGAGGAGTTTCCTTGCGGACTCTCCTGAGTTATCTGATCCTTCTGTTATTTTGAAAGAGGGTGTAGTTCTTTCCGCCATCTCACCCAATTTGAGACTTGCTCTGGAGGGGTGTCAGGAGGATAGGCCCGAGCACTGCCCTGTTGGAAAATTGTTTGTCCCGGACCAGTGGAAAAAGAGTGTGATGTCTGAGATTCATTGTTCCGCGTTGGCTGGGCATCCCGGAATTTTTGGTACCAGAGACTTGGTTAGTCGGTCCTTTTGGTGGCCTACCTTGTCTCGTGATGTCAGGAAATTTGTGCAGTCCTGCGGGACTTGCTCTCGCTCCAAGCCTTGCTCTCGCTCTAGTGGTTTGTTGATGCCATTACCTGTGCCCAAGAGACCATGGACCCATATCTCTATGGATTTCATTTCCGACCTCCATGTTTCTCAGAGAATGACCGTCATCTGGGTGATTTGCGATAGGTTTTCCAAGATGATACATCTTGTGCCATTACCTAAGTTGCCTTCCTCCTCTGAATTGGTGCCTTTGTTCCTTCAGCACGTGGTTCGTTTACACGGCATTCCTGAAAACATTGT
This sequence comes from Oophaga sylvatica, assembly GCA_033576555.1. NCBI lineage: Eukaryota > Metazoa > Chordata > Amphibia > Anura > Dendrobatidae > Oophaga > Oophaga sylvatica. The sequence goes on from JARQOD010000009.1 coordinate 147,569,229, forward strand.
GTCTGACAGAGGAGTCCAGTTTGTTTCCAGATTTTGGAGGACCTTTTGTTCTAAACTTGGTGTTCAATTGTCTTTCTCCTCGGCGTTTCATCCTCAGACCAATGGTCAAACTGAGAGAACAAACCAGACATTGGAGACTTATCTAAGATGCTTTGTGTCTGCTGATCAGGATGACTGGGTCTCTTTTTTGCCTTTGGCTGAGTTTGCTCTTAATAATAGGGCTAGCTCTGCCACTTTGATGTCTCCATTTTTCTGTAATTCTGGGTTTCACCCTCGATTTTCTTCAGGACAGACGGAGGCTTCTGTCTGTCCAGGTGTTGACTCTGTTGTGGAGTGTATGCAACAGATTTGGGACCAGGTAGTGGAGAGGTTGTCCCTCTCTAAGGAGAGGGCCCAGCGGTTTGCTAACCGGCATAGGACTGATGGTCCTCGGTTTAAAGTGGGGGACTTGGTCTGGTTGTCCTCAAGAAATATTCCTATGAGAGTGGCATCTCCTAAATTTAAGCCTAGGTTCATTGGACCTTATAAGATCATGGAGATTCTTAATCCTGTTTCTTTTCGTTTGCTTCTTCCAGGGACATTTAAGATCCATAACGTGTTCCACAAGTCCTTGCTGAAGAGGTTTGTTGAGCCAGTGGTTCCTACTGCTTTGCCTCCTGACCCTGTTCTGGTTGAGGGCAATATGGAGTTTGTGGTTGAGAAAATATTGAATTCTCGTTTTTCTAGACGGAAACTCCAGTATTTGGTTAAGTGGAGAGGTTATGGTCAGGAAGACAATTCTTGGGTGTTTGCTTCGGACATCCATGCTAGGAGACTCATCCGTGCGTATCATAGAACTCATCCTGACCGACCTGGTTGCTCAAGTGAGGGTTCGGTGACCCCTCCTCAAGGGGGGGGTACTGTTGTGAATGGACTTGAAATGAGTTCTGAGCAGAGGCTCCCTCTGGTGGTTACAAGCGGTACTGGACTGTCCAGTGAAGATTGTGAGGAGTGGGAATCAGGTGTTACTGACTGGTCTTATATAAGGGAGTCGCCTTCCCATCAGGGTTGCCGGTGATCAATTGTTCTGGTCTCAATCCTTGAGTCCTGTTTCCTTTGTAGCCTGCTGTGTCGTGTCTGCATCTCCTGCTAACAGATAAGACATTTTCTTCTTTTTGTTTTTGCGCTTGATTTTTGCATTTTGTCCTGCACTTCTGTCGGGGCCTTCAGGGTCCGCTCCTGGGGCTTTTGCCCTCTCAGTTTAGTTCAGCCACTGATGTTTGTACTTTTGCTGTTTCCAGTTTTTTCAGTGGCTGCTGTTTTGATTTTGTTACACCAGAGAACTAATTTAGGTCGTAGAGGTCGTGTGATCTCAGGTGATTTTGAAATTAGTAGAGTTGGTGCTTTTCAGGGATTTTTGGGATTGCAGTAAGTGCCCTTCCTATCCTTTTCTATTTTAGGTAGTTTGGGCCCCAACGTTTGCTCATACTATTTTCTGTCTGTGTCAGTATTTCATCTTGTCTAACCGCCATTATATGTTTGGGTGCTTTCCATGTTCTTTGGGGATCTGCTCCGGGGCAGATAGCTTTCCTCTTTCTATCTTTAGGTGTAGTTAGTTTCTCAGGCTGTGACGAGGCGTCTAGGACCAACGTAGGAACGCTCCACGGCTGCCTCTAGTTGTGGTGGTTAGTCAGGGTACTGCAATCTCATAGATTCCAACTTCTCTGGTGTATTGCCTTTTTTACCTGCACTCCTCAGCTACCGAAACATAACAGTACCCTTTTTCTGCTTTTTATATTCTTGCCTAATCCATACTGTGCCTGTGTGCGTCTGTGTCTGACTCCGGAAATATATACGGAGATTCACAATTACCCCAAACTGTATACAGCTATACGCTTCTGATACATTACCCTTTTTCTGCTTTTTATATTCTGGTCTAATCCATAGTTAGCATGTGAGCGTCTGTGTCTGACTCCGGAAAAATATACGGAGATTTACAATTACCCCTAAACTGTATACAGCTGTACGCTTGTGATACAGTACCCTTTTTCTGCTTTTTATATTCTAGTCTAATCCATACTGTGCCTGTGAAAGTCTTTGTATGACTCTGAAGATATATATGGAGATTTAAAATTACCCCTATACTGTATACAGCTGTACGCTTGTGATACAGGACCCTTTTTCTGCTTTTTATATTCCGGTGTAATCCATACTGAGCCTGTGAGCGTCTGTGTCTGACTCCGGAAATATATACGGAGATTTACAATTTACCCCTAGATTGTATACAGCTGTACACTTCTGATACATTACCCTTTTTCTACTTTTTATATTCTTGTCTAATCCATACTGAGCCTGTGAGCGACTGTGTCTGACACCGGATTATATATGGAGATTTACAATTACCCCTATGCTGTAAACAGCTGTACACTTGTGAGATATTACCCTTTTTCTGCTTTTTATATTCTTGTCTAATTCATACTGAGCCTGTGAGCGTCTGTGTCTGACTCCAGAAATATATACGGAGATTTACAATTACCCCTACACTGTAAATAGCTGAACGCTTCTGATACAGTACCATTTTTCTGCTTTTTATATTCTGGTATAATCCATACTGAGCCTGTGAACATCTGTGTCTGACTCCGGAAATATATAGGGAGATTTACAATTACCCCTACACTGTATACAGCTGGTTTCTTCTGATACAGTACACTTTTTCTGCTTTTTATATTCTTGTCTAATCCATACTGAGCCTGTGAGCATCTCTGTCTGACTTCGGAAATTTATATGGACATTTACAATTACCCCTGGACTGTATACAGCTGTACAGTCATGGCCAAAAGTTTTGAGAATGACACAAATATTAATTTTTACAAAGTCTACTGCTTCACTTTTTACGTCTAACGTCAATTTGCATATGCTCCAGAATGTTATAAAGAGTGATCAGCTTAACAGCAATTACTTGCAAAGTCAATATTTGGCTAGAAAATGAACTTTATCCCCCAAAACACATTTCAACATCATTGCAGCCCTGCCTTAAAAGGACCAGCTAACCTTTTTTCAGTGATTGCTCCATTAACACAGGTGTGGGTGTTGATGAGGACATGGCTGGAGATCAATCTGTCATGATTAAGTAAGAATGACACCACTGGACACTTTAAAAGGAGGCTGGTGCTTGGCATCATTGTTTCTCTTCTGTTAACCATGGTTATCTCTAAAGAAACACGTGTAGTCATCATTGCAATGCACAAAAATGGCCTAACAGGGAAGAGTATCGCAGCTAGAAAGATTGCACCTCAGTCAACAATCTATCGCATCATCAAGAACTTCAAGGAGAGAGGTTCAATTGTTGCCAAAAAGGCTTCAGGGCGCCCAAGAAAGACCAGCAAGCGCCAGGATCGTCTCTTAAAAGTGTTTCAGCTGCAGGATCGGGCTACCAGCAGTGCAGAGCTTGCTCAGGAATGGCAGCAGGCAGGTGTGAGTGCATCTGCACGCACTGTGAGGCGGAGACTCTTGGAGCAAGGCCTGGTCTCAAGGAGGGCAGCAAAGAAGCCAATTCTCTCCAGAAAAAAACATCATGGACAGACTGATATTCTGCAAAATGTACAGGCAGTGGACTGCTGAGGACTGGGGTAAAGTTATTTTCTCTGATGAATCCCCTTTTCAATTGTTTGGGACATCAGGAAAACGCCTCATTCGGAGAAGACAAGGTGAGCGCTACCACCAGTCTTGTCTCATGCCAACTGTTAAGCATCCTGAAACCATTCATGTGTGGGGTTGCTTCTCAGCCAAGGGAATCGGCTCTCTCACAGTCTTGCCTAAAAACACAGCCATGAATAAAGAATGGTACCAGAATGTCCTCCAAGAGCAACTTCTCCCAACCCTCCAAGAGCAGTTTGGCGATCAACAATGCCTTTTCCAGCATGATGGAGCACCTTGCCATAAAGCAAAGGTGATAACTAAATGGCTCAGGGAACAAAACATAGAGATTTTGGGTATATGGCCTGGAAACTCCCCAGATCTTAATCCCATTGAGAACTTGTGGTCAATCATCAAGAGACGGGTTATCAAATAAAAACCTAAAAATTCTGACAAAATGAAAGCATTGATTGTGCAAGAATGGACTGCTATCAGTCAGGATTTAGTCCAGAAGTTGATTGAGAGCATGCCAGGGAGAATTGCAGAGGTCCTGAAGAAGAAGGGTCAACACTGCAAATATTGACTTGCTGCATTAACTCATTCTAACTGTCAATATAAGCTTTTGTTATTCATATGTTTGCAATTATTATATTTCTGCCTGTGATAAAAACATCTGTCAAACACATATAAAAACTAGAGGGCAGCAGATCATGTGAAAATATAATATTTGTGTCATTCTCAAAACTTTTGGCCATGACTGTATGCTTGTGATATATTACTCTTTTTCTGCTTTTTATATTCTTGTCTAATCCATACTGAGCCTGTGAACGTCTTTATCTGACTCCGAAAATATATACGGAGATTTACAATTACTCCTAGACTGTATACAGCTATACGTTTCTGACACATTACCCTTTTTCTGCTTTTTGTATTCTGGTGTAATCCATACTGAGCCTGTGAGAGTCTGTGTCTGACTCCAGAAATAAATACGGAGTTTTACAATTACCCCTACATTGTATACAGCTGGTTTCTTCTGATACAGTACCCTTTTTCTGCTTTTTATATTCTTGCCTAATCCATACTGAGCCTGTGAGCGTCTGTGTCTGACTCCGGAAATATATACGGAGATTCACAATTACCCCGAGACTGTATACAGCTGTACACTTCTGATACATTACCCTTTTTCTGCTTTTTATATTCTGGTGTAATCCAGACTGAGCCTGTGAGTCTGTGTCTGACTCCAGAAATATATACAGAGATTTACAATTACCCCTACACTGTAAATAGCTGAACGCTTCTGATAAGGGACCCTTTTTCTGCTTTTTTTATTCTGGTATAATCCATACTGAGCCTGTGAACATCTATGTCTGACTCCGGAAATATTTAGGGAGATTTACAATTACCCCTACACTTTATACAGCTGGTTTCTTCTGATACAGTACACTTTTTCTGCTTTTTATATTCTTGTCTAATCCATACTGAGCCTGTGAGCATCTTTGTATGACTTCGGAAATTTATATGGACATGTACAATTACCGCTAGACTTTATACAGCTGTATGCTTGTGATACATTACTCTTTTTCTGCTTTTTATATTCTTGTCTAATCCATACTGAGCCTGTGAGCGTCTTTATCTGACTCCGAAAATATATACGGAGATTTACAATTACTCCTAGACTGTATACAGCTATACGTTTCTGATACATTACCCTTTTTCTGCTTTTTATATTCTGGTGTAATCCATACTGAGCCTGTGAGAGTCTGTGTCTGACTCCAGAAATAAATACGGAGTTTGACAATTACCCCTACATTGTATACAGCTGGTTTCTTCTGATACAGTACCCTTTTTCTGCTTTTTATATTCTTGCCTAATCCATACTGAGCCTGTGAGCGTCTGTGTCTGACTCCGGAAATATATACGCAGATTCACAATTACCCCGAGACTGGATACAGCTGTACACTTCTGATATATTACCCTTTTTCTGCTTTTTATATTCTGGTGTAATCCAGACTGAGCCTGTGAGAGTCTGTGTCTGACTCCGAAAATATATACGTAGTTTTACAATTACCCCTAAACTGTATATAGCTGTACGCTTTTGATACAGTACCCTTTTTCTGCTTTTTATATTCTGATCTAAGCCATAATTAGCCTGTGAGCGTCTGTGTCTGATTCCGGAAAAATATAAGGAGATTTACAATTACCCTAGACTATATACAGCTATACGCTTGTGATACAGTACCCTTTTTCTGCTTTTTATATTCTAGTCTAATCCATACTGAGCCTGTGAGCGTCTGTGTCTGACTCCAGAAATATAAACGGAGATTTACAATTACCCCTACACTGTAAATAGCTGAACGCTTCTGATACAGTACCCTTTTTCTGCTTTTTAAATTCTGGTATAATCCATACTGAGCTTGTGAGCATCTGTGTCTGACTTCAGAAATACATAGGGAGATTTACAATTACCCCTACACTGTATACAGCTGGTTTCTTCTGATACAGTACCCTTTTACTGCTTTTTATATTCTTGTCTAATCCATACTGAGCCTGTGAGAGTCTGTGTCTGACTTCAGAAATATATATGGAGATTTACAATTACCCATAGACTGTATACAGCTGTATGATTGTGATACATTACTCTTTTTCTGCATTTTATATTCTTGTCAAATCCATACTGAGCCTGTGAGTGTCACGGGTGTGTCGCTGCGAAGATCGTCGCGATTGCACACCCTGACTTCTCACAGCTGAGTTTCTGCTGCTGGGTGTTTTTCGGCAGTGACAGAGTTAATTCTCCCTCTCTCTGTGCTGGACAAGACCAGCCTCGCTCAGCTGCAATTAATGTTGCGATAATTGGATTCCTTCAAATACCTGCCTGTCTGCTAGGGAAGTGTCGGTGAAAGCATTCATGCAGACCAGCAGAGCGGATCATATTGAGAAGTCTAAAGCTAAGAGTACCTGTTGTGGTTTTCTCCTCTCCTCGCTTTATTATTTATCTCCTTACCCGTTGGTGTTCCCTCTGTAGTGGTAGTTTTGTATGCAAGGTGTCTTTTATTTTACCCCTTGTACTGTCTCGTTCGTCTTATACTGTGTGTAGGCAGTTACCTTCCCATTCCCTGTGGTGGTAATCAGGGTCCTTTTCAAGACTAGATTACAGTGGTCAGGGATTCACAGGAGATAGGGTTACGTTGGCGGCCTGGACCTCTGTACCATCAACAGTACCTCCAGGTAGAGGGATTAGTCAGGACCCCAGCTTAGGGTCAGCATAGACCCCGGTCCTCCTGTATGCAGTAACAGCGTGACATTTTCACCGACCAATAAAGATTTTCTCCAGTCACCATGGATCCAGTAGTCAGTCTAGCTCGGCAGTTGCAGAGTTTGTCCATGGAGCTGGCGGACGTTACGTCCAAGGTTTTGTACCCCTCGGAGCAGGCCGGACCTGAACCTAAAGTAGCTCTCCCTGACAGATTCACTGGGGCCGGGACAAGGTGTTTGCTTTCCGGGAGGCATGTAAATTGTACTTTCGGCTGCGACCTCGGTCATCTGGGAGTGAAGAACAAAGGGTGGGGATTGTCATCTCGCTCCTACAAGGAGACCCCCAATCCTGGGCGTTCGCTCTTCCCCCGGCGCCCCAGCTCTCCAGTCAGTGGATAGGTTTTTTGCAGCTCTGGGTCTTGTATATGATGACCCGGATCGGGTCTCCCTTGCTGAATCTAAGTTACGTAGGATACAGCAGGGAGATCGTCCGGCGGAGGAATTCTGTTCGGAGTTCCGTAGGTGGGCCACGGACACCCAGTGGAATGACCCGGCTCTTAGGAGCCAGTTTTGTCAAGGGTTATCTGACAAATTAAAGGATGTGCTGGCACAGTATGACCCTCCCACGTCACTGGAAGCCGCTATGGTCCTTGCTATTCGTATTGACAGACGTCTTCGGGAGAGGTGCGGGGTAACTTCGCCCCTGTGATGACTCCACCTTCCTCAAGGGTCCCTTATACGGAGGTTCCCCTGGTCAGTCCAGAGGAGCCTATGCAATTTGGAGGGACATCATTCCGGGGGAGGGGATCGGTGGGGCGCCACAAAACGAGAAGTTGTTTCTTCTGTGGGAAAAAGGGACATTTTATTGGGGGGTGTCCATCCCGTCCTTTGCAGCGTGAGAAGTCTTCGGAAAACTATTGATCCCAGATTGTGTGGTGGACGACAATCTGGGAGTAAGTATTTCGTCCCTAAATTCGTCTCAGTTTCTCGTACCGGCGGAGGTGGTGGTGGGTGCGAGAACTGAGAGGATATCTGTTCTTCTGGATAGTGGGGCCGGGGCTAATCTGGTGGATGCTCGCTTTGCCCGAGTTCAAGGTATGCGATTGAGTGTGTTGGCTAAACCCGTCCCCATATTCTCGATCGACGCCAGACCTCTCGGTCAGGGAAGTTTTTTGCAAGCAGTGCATAACATAGATCTTCAAGTGGGGGCGTTGCATAAAGAACTGTTGTCTTGTTATGTGTTGGAGGGTCTTCCTACTCCTATAGTGCTGGGCCTTCCTTGGTTAACTAAGCATAACCCGGTTATTAATTGGCAATCCAGAGAGATAAGCCAATGGAGTGAATTCTGTAATAAAAACTGCATGAAAACGGTCATTGGTGCGGTCGCTCCTAGGGCCTTACCTCCATTTCTGGTGGACTTTGAGGATGTATTCTCAGAGAAAGGGTGTCAAGAACTACCTCCTCATCGCGAATATATCTGTGCTGTTAACTTGCTCCCTGGGGCCAAATTACCGAAATCTAGGTTGTATAACCTTTCTGGTCCTGAGAGACAGGCCATGAAGGATTATATTTCAGAGAGTCTGGCTAAGGGGCATATTAGACCTTCATCTGCCCCGGTGGCCGCGGGGTTCTTCTTTGTGAAGAAAAAAGATGGAGGCCTACGCCCTTGCCTGGATTTCCGTGAGCTTAATCGGATTACGGTCCGAGATCCGTATCCGCTCCCACTTATTCCCGATCTCTTCAATCAGATCGTGGGTGCCAAATGGTTCTCTAAGTTGGATCTCAGGGGGGCGTACAATCTGATTAGGATGAAGGAGGGGGATGAGTGGAAGACGGCGTTTAACACTCCGGAAGGGCATTATGAGAACCTTGTTATGCCATTTGGTCTGAGTATTGCCCCGGCGGTGTTTCAACACTTTGTAAATGACATCTTTCGCCACCTAATAGGACAGTTTGTGGTCATATATCTGGATGATATTTTAATTTACTCACCGGATCTTGTGGCTCATCAGGAGCTTGTTAGGCAGGTGTTACAGATCTTGCGGGATAATAAACTGTACGCCAAATGGGAGAAGTGTGTGTTCGCCGTACAGGAACTTCAGTTTTTAGGATTCCTGGTGTCAGCATCCGGTTTTCGTATGGACCCTGGGAAAGTGCGGGCAGTTCTTGAGTGGGATCTGCCAGAGGATCTTAAGGCATTACAACGTTTCTTGGGGTTTGCTACCTACTACCGGAAATTCATTCGTAATTTTTCGTCCATAGTTAAACCCCTCACAGACATGACTAAAAAAGGGACGGATTTTTCAAAGTGGTCTGACAAGGCTTGTCAAGCGTTTTCTTCCTTGAAAAAATGTTTTGCTTCAGCACCCATACTTATTCAGCCTGATGCGTCACAGCCGTTCATTGTTGAGGTGGACGCTTCCGAGGTAGGGGTGGAGCAGTATTGTCACAAGGTTCGTCCCCTGGTAAATGGCATCCGTGCGCCTTCTTCTCTAAAAAATTGTCGTCCGCGGAGAGGAATTATGATGTCGGCAATAGGGAACTCTTGGCTATTAAGTTAGCTTTTGAGGAGTGGCGTCATTTTTTGGAGGGGGCAGTCCACCCGGTCACCGTCATTACCGATCACAAAAACTTGCTATATTTAGAGTCCTCTAAACGTCTGAATCCCAGACAAGCTAGGTGGTCGTTGTTTTTTACCAGGTTTAATTTTGTCGTCACATATCGTCCTGGGTCAAAAAATGTTAAGGCGGATGCCTTATCTCGCTGTTTCCCAGGGCTGGTAAATACGGAGGACCCGGTTCCGGTCCTTAAGGAGGGTGTGGTGGTGTCAGCAGTATGCTCTGAGCTTGAGGAGGAGGTATTGGAGGCTCAGGGGGACGCCCCTGTAGGACCTAAAGGGAGACTGTTTATTCCAAATCAGTTGCGACAAAAGGTGATCGAGGCACACCATAATTCAGCTTTGGCAGGACACCCAGGGAGTAAAGCAACTGAGGATCTTCTCTCGCGCCGGTTTTGGTGGCCTAACTTACATAGGGAGGTGGTAACTTTTGTCGCGTCCTGCGGGGTTTGTGCGTGCTCTAAGACCCCACATACCCGTCCATCTGGACCCTCTTACCTTTGAAGATCCCGGAGCGTCCGTGGACTCATCTGTCTATGGACTTCATTATGGACCTCCCGCCATCTTCGGGTAAAACAGTCATACTCGTTGTGGTGGACAGGTTCAGCAAGATGGCACATTTTATCGCTCTTCCTGCTCTTCCTAATGCTAAAACTCTTGCGCAGGTGTTTATTGGGGAGATTGTAAGACTTCACGGGGTACCCTCCGATGTGGTGTCGGATCGGGGGTCTCAGTTTGTGTCCAAATTCTGGAAAGCATTTTGTACACGGCGGGGGATGCAGTTGTCATTTTCATCGGCTTTTCACCCGCAGACCAATGGTCAGACAGAACGTCTGAACCAGAGCTTGGAGACATATCTCCGGTGTTTTGTGTCAGAGAACCAGGAGGACTGGGCTTCTTTCTTGCCTCTGGCGGAGTTTGCTCTAAATAATAGGCGGAGCGAGTCCACTGGTAAGTCCCCGTTTTTTGGGGCATATGGTTTTCACCCCCAGTTTTGTACCTTCAATAGGGGGGGCTCTTCTGGGGTTCCCGAGGAGGAATGATTTTCGTCGTCACTTGCTTCAGTGTGGGAAGGAGTGCTGAATAATCTGAGTACTATGGGGAACGGATACAAACGTATGGCTGATAGGAGGAGAGTGTCTGGTCCGGACCTAAGTGTGAACGATCTGGTATGGTTGTCTACCAAGAATATAAAACTTAAGGTTCCCTCCTGGAAACTGGGTCCCAGGTTCATCGGGCCATACAAGATCAGTTCTATAATTAATCCGGTTGCATTCCGTCTTGACCTCCCTCCCACATTTAAAATTCATAATGTGTTCCACAGATCGTTGCTTAAGAGGTATGTGGCGCCGGTGATACCTTCACCTTTACCTCCTCCTCCTGTGGTGGTCAATGGTAACTTGGAGTTCCAGGTGTCGAGAGTCATCGATTCACGTCTGAATCGCCGGTCCCTTCAGTACCTTATTCATTGGAGGGGGTATGGTCCTGAGGAGAGGACGTGGGTTCCTGCGTCGGATATTAACGCAGACCGATTGGTTCGGGCCTTCCACACTACACACCCAGATAAACCCGGCCCTGAGGGTCCGGAGGCCCCTCGTAGAAGGGGGGGTACTGTCACGGGTGTGTCGCTGCGAAGATCGTCGCGATTGCACACCCTGACTTCTCACAGCTGAGTTTCTGCTGCTGGGTGTTTTTTCGGCAGTGACAGAGTTAATTCTCCCTCTCTCTGTGCTGGACAAGACCAGCCTCGCTCAGCTGCAATTAATGTTGCGATAATTGGATTCCTTCAAATACCTGCCTGTCTGCTAGGGAAGTGTCGGTGAAAGCATTCATGCAGACCAGCAGAGCGGATCATATTGAGAAGTCTAAAGCTAAGAGTACCTGTTGTGGTTTTCTCCTCTCCTCGCTATATTATTTATCTCCTTACCCGTTGGTGTTCCCTCTGTAGTGGTAGTTTTGTATGCAAGGTGTCTTTTATTTTACCCCTTGTACTGTCTCGTTCGTCTTATACTGTGTGTAGGCAGTTACCTTCCCATTCCCTGTGGTGGTAATCAGGGTCCTTCTCAGGACTAGATTACAGTGGTCAGGGATTCACAGGAGATAGAGTTACGCTGGCGGCCTGGAACTCTGTACCATCAACAGTACCTCCAGGTAGAGGGATTAGTCAGGACCCCAGATTAGGGTCAGCATAGACCCCGGTCCTCCTGTATGCCGTAACAGCGTGACAGTGAGCGTCTGTGTCTGACTCCGAAAATAAATACGGAGATTTACAATTACTCCTAGATTGTATACAGCTGTACGTTTCTGATACATTACCCTTTTTCTGCTTTTTATATTCTGGTGTAATCCATACTGAGCCTGTGAGAGTCTGTGTCTGACTCCAGAATAAATACGGAGTTTTACAAATACCCCTACATTGTATACAGCTGGTTTCTTCTGATACATTACCCTTTTTCTGCTTTTTATATTCTTGCCTAATCCATACTGAGCCTGTGAGCATCTGTGTCTGACTCCGGAAATATATACGGAGATTCACAATTACCCCGAGACTGGATACAGCTGTACACTTCTGATACATTACCCTTTTTCTGCTTTTTATATTCTGGTGTAATCCAGACTGAGCCTGTGAGAGTCTGTGTCTGACTCCGGAAATATATACGTAGATTTACAATTACCCCTAGACTGTATATAGCTGTACGCTTTTGATACAGTACCCTTTTTCTGCTTTTTATATTCTGGTCTAATCCATAATTAGCCTGTGAGCGTCTGTTTCTGACTCCGGAAAAATATAAAGAGATTTACAATTACCCTAGACTGTATACAGCTGTACACTTGTGATACAGTACCCTTTTTCTGCTTTTTATATTCTGGTCTAATCCATACTGAGCCTATGAGCGTCTGTGTCTGACTCCAGAAATATAAACGGAGATTTACAATTACCCCTACACTGTAAATAGCTGAACGCTTCTGATACAGTACCCTTTTTCTGCTTTTTATATTCTTGTATAATCCATACTGAGCTTGTGAGCATCTGTGTCTGACTTCGGAAATACATAGGGAGATTTACAATTACCCCTACACTGTATACAGCTGGTTTCTTCTGATACAGTACCCTTTTACTGCTTTTTATATTCTTGCCTGATCCATACTGAGCCTGTGAGCGTCTGTGTCTGACTCTGGAAATATATACGGAGATTCACAATTACCCCAAACTGTATACAGCTGTACGCTTCTGATACATTACCCTTTTTCTGCTTTTTATATTCTGGTGTAATCCAGACTGAGCCTGTGAGAGTCTGTGTCTGACTCCGGAAATATATACGTAGATTTACAATTACCCCTAGACTGTATATAGCTGTACGCTTTTGATACAGTACCCTTTTTCTGCTTTTTATATTCTGGTCTAATCCATACTGAGCCTGTGAGCGTCTGTGTCTGACTCCAGAAATATAAATGGAGATTTACAATTACCCCTACACTGTATACAGCTGTTCGCTTCTGATACATAACCCTTTTTCTGCTTTTTATATTCTGGTCTAATCCATAGTTAGCCTGTGAGCGTCTGTGTCTGACTCCAGAAAAATATACGGATATTTATAATTACCCCTAAACTGTATATAGATGTACGCTTGTGATACAGTACCCTTTTTCTGCTTTTTATATTCTAGTCTAATCCATACTGAGCCTGTGAAAGTCTTTGTCTGATTCTGAAGATATATATGGAGATTTACAATTACCCCTATACTGTATACAGCTGTGCGCTTGTGATACAGGACCCTTTTTCTGCTTTTTATATTCCGGTGTAATCCATACTGAGCCTGTGAGCGTCTGTGTATGACTCCGGAAATATATACGGAGATTTACAATTACCCCTAGACTGTATACAGCTGTACATTTCTGATACATTACCCTTTTTCTACTTTTTAAATTCTTGTCTAATCCATACTGAGCCTGTGAGAGTCTGTGTCTGACTCCAGAAATAAATACGGAGTTTTACAAATACCCCTACATTGTGTACAGCTGGTTTCTTCTGATACAGTACCCTTTTTCTGCTTTTAAATTCTTGCCTAATACATACTGAGCCTGTGAAAGTCTTTGTCTGATTCTGAAGATATATATGGACATTTACAATTACCCCTATACTGTATATAGCTGTGCGCTTGTGATTCAGGACCCTTTTTCTGCTTTTTATATTCCGGTGTAATCCAAACTGAGCCTGTGAGCGTCTGTGTCTGACTCTGGATTATATACGGAGATTTACAATTACCCCTATGCTGTAAACAGCTGTACACTTGTGAGATATTACCCTTTTTCTGCTTTTTATATTCTGGTCTAATTCATACTGAGCCTGTGAGCGTCTGTGTCTGACTCCAGAAATATATACGGAGATTTACAATTACCCCTACACTGTAAACAGCTGAACGCTTCTGATACAGTACCCTTTTTCTGCTTTTTATATTCTGGTATAATCCATACTGAGCCTGTGAACATCTGTATCTGACTCTGGAAATTTATAGGGAGATTTACAATTACCCCTACACTGTATACAGCTGGTTTCTTCTGATACAGTACCCTTTTTCTGCTTTTTATATTCTAGTCTAATCCATACTGAACCTGTGAAAGTCTTTGTCTGACTCTGAAGATATATATGGAGATTTACAATTACCCCTATACTGTATACAGCTGTACGCTTGTGATACAGGACCCTTTTTTTGCTTTTTATATTCCGGTGTAATCCATACTGAGCCTGTGAGCGTCTGTGTCTGACTCCGGAAATATATACAGAGATTTACAATTACCCCTAGACTGTATACAGCTGTACACTTCTGATACATTACCCTTTTTCTACTTTTTATATTCTTGTCTAATCCATACTGAGACTGTGAGCGTCTGTGTTTGACTCAGGATTATATACAGAGATTTACAATTACCCCTACACTGTAAATAGCTGAACGCTTCTGATACAGTACCCTTTTTCTGCTTTTTATATTCTGGTATAATCCATACTGAGCCTGTGAGCGTCTGTGTCTGACTCTAGAAATATAAACGGAGATTTACAATTACCCCTACACTGTAAATAGCTGAACGCTTGAGATACAGTACCCTTTTTCTGCTTTTTATATTCTTGTCTAATCCATTCTGAGCCTGTGAGCGTCTTTATCTGACTCCGAAAATATATACGGAGATTTACAATTACTCCTAGACTGTATACAGCTATACGTTTCTGATACATTACCTTTTTCTGCTTTTTATATTCTGGTGTAATCCATACTGAGCCTGTGAGAGTCTGTGCCTGACTCCAGAAATAAATACGGAGTTTTACAATTACCCCTATATTGTATACAGCTGGTTTCTTCTGATACAGTACCCTTTTTCTGCTTTTTGTATTCTTGCCTAATCCATAATGAGCCTGTGAGCGTCTGTGTCTGACTACGGAAATATATACGGAGATTCACAATTACCCTGAGACTGTATACAGCTGTACACTTCTGATACATTACCCTTTTTCTGCTTTTTTTATTCTGGTGTAATCCAGACTGAGCCTGTGAGAGTCTGTGTCTGACTCCGGAAATATATACGTAGATTTACAATTACCCCTAGACTGTATATAGCTGTACGCTTTTGATACAGTACCCTTTTTCTGCTTTTTATATTCTGGTCTAATGCATAGTTAGCCTGTGAGCGTCTGTTTCTGACTCCGGAAAAATATAAGGAGATTTACAATTACCCTAGACTGTATACAGCTGTACGCTTGTGATACAGTACCCTTTTTCTGCTTTTTATATTCTAGTCTAATCCATACTGAGCCTGTGAGCGTTTGTGTCTGACTCCAGAAATATAAACGGAGATTTACAATTACCCCTACACTGTAAATAGCTGAACGCTTCTGATACAGTACTCTATTTCTGCTTTTTATATTCTGGTTAGTGTTGAGCGATACGATACTGCAAATATCGGGTATCGGCCGATATTAGCTGTATCGGCCTTTCGATTCCGAATACCGATATTTTCGTCATATCGAATACCGGAATCGGATTTGTCACTGTCACTGTCTGTGTCCGTCGGTCGGGTCTGTCACTGTCAGTGTCCGTCGGTCGGATCTGTCAGGAGTCAGCGGCACTTACCTGGCAGAAGATCTCCGACGGTCACGGCCTGGACTGCTTCATGGCCGCCATCCTCTTCTCCCCGGCGGTCACATGCAGTTTCTCGCGATAACTGCAGTGACTGCTGGGTAATCCCGGCCGTAAAGCAGTCAGTCCGATGACGTCACCGCCGGGGAAGCAGGTAATCAGCTGTCCTGCGCCGGGATGACAGGCTCTGCCTGTCATTGCGATGTAGCAGAGCTGGATCGTCGTGGGACTATCGTTACTATGGACTGCGTCGGACATGTGGTATACTGTTGGTTTGTTTTTTTTCTTTCTTTACAGGAGATCGATGGCGTCGCAGGAATGAGAGTACAATAAAAGAAATGAAAACTGTGTTGTCTCTTTTATTTCATTAAAATACTTTTTTCTTGCTTTGTCTTTTTTTTATGCATTTAATAACTTTGGGATTAATAATGGATCGGTGTCTTATTGATGCCTCTCCATTATTAACCGGGCTTATTGTCACCGTGCAATCAACGGTGACATTAACCCCTTATTACCCCGCTTGCCACCGCTACAGGGCAAGTGGGAAGAGCCGGGTAAAGTGCCACAATTGGCACATCTTTTGATGCGCCAAATGTGGGGCTGCTGTAGCCTGGTATTATCAGGCTGTTGAGGGCCAAAATCCATGGGCCTTGACAGTCTTTTAATACCAGGCCGCAGCAGTCTGCATTTTACTTGGCTGGTTAACAAAAATAGGGGGACCCCTACGCCGTTTTTTTTTCGAGGGGATCCCCTATTTTTGTTAACCAGCCAAGCTAAGCAGACTGCTGTGGCCTGGTATTATCAGGCTTGCAAGGTCCATGGATATTGGATCCTTACCAGCCTGAAAAACCAGGCCTCAGCGGTCTGCTTCATCTGGCTGGTTAACAAAAATAGCGGGGACCCCACGCCAATTTTTTTCGAGGGGATCCCCTATTTTTGTTAATCAGCCAAGATATGCAGACTGCTGTGGCCTGGTATTATCAGGCTGGCAAGGTCCATGGATCTTGGCTCCTTAACAGCCTGAAAATCCAGGCCTCAGCGGTCTGCTTCATCTGGCTGGTTAACAAAAATAGGGGGGACCCCACGCCAGTTTTTTTCGAGGGGATCCCCTATTTTTGTTAACCAGTTCCCTCTGACGTCACTGATGGTGTCCCTGGCTGACCTGAAGTGAAAGTGGAAAGCAATCAATTAAGCTTTCCACTTCCTCTCCTGTCAGCCAGGAGAGGAACTCATTCATTTGGGGGTTTACTGTGAGGCTGCAGCATTAGCTGCGGTCCCTGCAGTAAACATTAACCCTTTCTGAAGGATTACACCGTGGGACCTGACTGTACATCGGATTGGTAAGAATAATTTTGCTTTATTATTTTATTTTTATTACAGGAAATGGTTTTAGCAGGAAAATAAAATATGGTCAAAAACTGTGTGATTATTTCATTAAACTTCTTTTTTATTAAAGTGTGTGTGTTTGATTTTTCTTTCATACAATAGGATTAATAATTGATAGTTGTCTAATTGACAGCTCTCAATTATTAACCTGGCTTAAAGTGACCTTTCAATTGCAAGGTCATTTTAACCCCTTATTAACCCATTCGCCACCGCTACAGGGCAATGGGAATAGACAGGCAAAGTGCCAGAAAGGGCAAATCTAATTAGAGATTTGCCCTTTCTGGGGTGTCTGGGGGCAGATGTTAGTAGCCGGGGGGGGGGCCAAAAATAATGGACCCTCTCTGGGCTATTATTATCTGCCCCCACTCACTGGCTTTGTCTGTCTGGTTGCGAAAATAGGGCGGGAGCCCACGCATTTTTTTTCAGCAATTTTACACCTCATATATATATATATACATGTCATTAAATTTGTGACACATATATATATATATTTATATTTATAGTTCATACACTTCTACATAGTATAATAGCCGCTAATTCAATTGCCGGCTTTTGTGAAAAAGCAGAACCCGACATGAAATGACACTTGGTTTACATAGAGTTAACCATGTCTTTTCATGTAGTTTGATATCTGATTTGCACAAACAATTACATGAGTGTAAGTGTGCAAAATTTCACACCTGTGGGGTTAATTAAAGGTGTAAATTCGTAGCAAAAAAGTCTGTTTTTTTTACAACGAATTTACACCTTTAATTAACCCCTACAGGTGTGAAATTTTGCACACATAGACTGATGTAATTGTTTGTGCAAATCAGATTGCAAACGACATGAAAAGACATGGTTAACCCTATGTACACCAAGTGTCATTTCATGTCGGGTGCTTCTGTCTTTTCACAGAAGCCGGCTTTACCCGGCAATTGAATCAGAGGATATTTTACTATGTAGAAGTGTATAAACTATACATATATGTATATATATATGTCACAATGACATGTATATATATATATGTATTCTATGTGTGTATATTTAGTGTTTACAAGGAAATAAAGGTTTTTTTTAGTTGCGATATTTTGTTCCCATAGACTTACATTGGACTTCCGCTATCGGAATCGGATATCGGCGATATTTAGTGATATCGGCGACTGCATTCCGATCCGATATTTTCTGATACCAAGCAGTATCGCTCAACACTAACTCTGGTATAATCCATACTGAGCCTGTGAGAGTCTGTGTCTGACTCCAGAAAAAAATACGGAGTTTTACAAATACCCTACATTGTGTACAGCTGGTTTCTTCTGATAAAGTACCCTTTTTCTGCTTTTTATATTCTTGCCTGATCCATACTGAGCCTGTGAGCATCTGTGTCTGACTCCGGAAATATATACGAAGATTCACAATTACCCCAAACTGTATACAGCTGTAAGCTTGTGATACAGTACCCTTTTCCTGCTTTTTATATTCCGGTGTAATCCATACTGAGCCTGTGAGCGTCTGTGTCTGACTCCGGAAATATATACTGAGATTCACAATTACCCCGAGACTGGATACAGCTGTACACTTCTGATACATTACCCTTTTTCTGCTTTTTATATTCTGGTGTAATCCAGACTGAGCCTGTGAGAGTCTGTGTCTGACTTCAGAAATATATACGTAGATTTACAATTTCCCTAGACTGTATATAGCTGTACGCTATTGATACAATACCCTTTTTCTGCTTTTTATATTCTGGTCTAATCTATAATTAGCCTGTGAGCGTCTGTTTCTGTCTCCGGAAAAAAATAAGGAGATTTACAATTACCCTAGACTGTATACAGCTGTACGCTTCTGATACAGTACCCTTTTTCTGCTTTTTATATTCTAGTCTAATCCATACTGAGCCTGTGAAAGCCTTTGTCTGACTCTGAAAATATATATGGAGTTTTAGAATTACCCCTATACTGTATACAGCTGTATGCTTGTGATACAGGACCCTTTTTCTGCTTTTTATATTCTGGTATAATTCAAACTGAGGCTGTGAGAGTCTGTGTCTGACTCCGGAAATATATACGGAGATTTACAATTACCCCTAAACTGTATACAGCTGCACACTTCTGATACATTACCCTTTTTCTACTTTTTATATTCTTGTCTAATCCATACTGAGCCTAAGAGCGTCTGTGTCTGACTCCGGAAATATATACGGAGATTTACAATTACCCCTACACTGTAAATAGCTGAACGCTTCTGATACAGTACCCTTTTTCTGCTTTTTATATTCTGGTATAATCCATACTGAGCCTGGGAACATCTGTGTCTGACTCCGGAAATATATAGGGAGATTTACAATTACCATTACACTGTATACAGCTGATTTCTTCTGATACAGTATCCTTTTTCTGCTTTTTATATTCTTGTTCAATCCATACTGAGCCTGTGAGCGTCTGTGTCTCAGTCCGGAAATATATACAGAGATTTACAATTACCCCTATACTGTATACAGCTTTATGCCTGTGATACAGTACCCTTTTTCTGCTTTTTATATTCTGGTATAATTCATACTGATGCTGTGAGAGTCTGTGTATGACTCCAGAAATATATACGGAGATTTACAATTACCCCTAGACTGTATACAGCTGTACACTTCTGATACATTACCCTTTTTCTACTTTTTATATTCTTGTCTAATCCATACTGAGCCTGTGAGTGTTAGGGTCTGCGGAACGCACCAAATATATGGTGTAAAATGGTGGAGCACTCCGCACCACACGATCGTCGCGCTCCCACAGCGGTGTTGCCCATTCCAACGCTCTGCCCGAGAGTAAAGATAGTACAAAACCCACTTGTGCCCGATCCGTGGGGAAACATGCAGCCAGAAGCTCGAGCTGTATAGAGCACTGACTCACGAATCCCCGACATTGCTTGCTGTCACCGGCAAACTTGTCAGGAAGTGGGAGGTGGGATAATGTAGGGGCAGAGGTGGCAGAGGACAAACTGACTGCAGCCACGCTTACAGCCTGAACAGTGACTGCGGTAACATCCACAGCTGAGGTTGTGCGCTCAAGAGCCACCAACCTACCCTCCAGCTGCTGGATGTACTGCAGTAGACGCTGGTCATCCGCCATTTTACTAGCCAGACCCTGGTGCTAGTATTATGTTAGGGTCTGCGGAGCGCACCAAATATATGATGTAAAAAGGTGTGTTCGCAGCCCAGGGTCCACCGTGCAGGCGGAGCCTGCTGCTAGTAAAATGGCGCAAGAAGCGAACTCTGTTATCCCGCAGAGTCGCCAAAATAAACGCCGTAACGCGCTGTGGCAATATGTGCGAACTCTGTTATTCCACAGAGCCGTTAGAAGGAGTTCCGCAGCGCTATATGGCGATGTGTGCAAACTCACTTAACACCACTGAGTCTCAAAATAAACACGCTAGGGCGCTGTCCAGCGTTGGAATCGAACCCTGTTACTTCACAGAGCCGCTGAGACAAACTTCTGTGTCCTGTCAGGCACCCAGGTACACAGTTGACTGCTAAGCGAACATAGAACGTGATCATGCACTAATGTGCTCGCGGGAGACACCCGCAATCTATGGCGTCTGAACGCCAGACCCTGAATACGGCAATCAAACTCCTCACCGGTTATGCCGGTAATCTAGGGCATCTGGGACACCGACCCTGACCAGCTAGCATACCAAACTCCTCACCGATTAAGTCGGTATTCTAGGGGCTTATTTCAGCCGGGCCCTAACCACACACACGCATGACCACACTGGCGCAAAGCATATGACAATTGATACTAGCGCATGGCGGCCCAGCCATGCTACCCTTTTATAGTAACAGCTACAGGATCTGCCAGAAACAAGGACCAATGAAACTTTTTCCAGAACACCAGTAGTCACAGGACCTTCCTGGCGGACCAATAGGAGCTGCTGCAGTACCTGAGCATGTGACCCCTGAACTCCAATGAGAGATCTCACTCTGGGCATGCTCAGAAGGGGAAATCAAGGACTTTGTCCTAAAGACGTCTGCTCGCCACTAACCAGTACTAGCCACAATATCAGAGCCTGAAGGAGCAGCAGTAATCCTCTGCACAGTGTTAGACTGGGCGAGACGCTGGGACCAACGTCTAAGATGAGCAGGCTCCACTGCAGACGGAGATGAATGGGGGACCGCAGCGGGACTGGTTCGAGACTCCCCTTGTGCAGCAGAGGGAACTTGAACCCTAACATTACCTCCCCTCCTAGGCCCACCCTTCTTTGGGCCTCGCTGCGCTCAAAGGCTGCGAAGCGTGAACATGCTCGGCAGGCTCCCAGGACCTATCCTCAGGCCCATAACCCCTCCAATCAACCAAATAAAATTTTTTGCCTCGTACCACCTTTCACCCAACAATGGCGTTCACCTCATGATCATCGGTAGATGAACCCGACGTCCCGCAGATGACTCGGAAAACCGGGAAATGGCCATGGGTTTCAGGAGGGACACGTGAAAGGTGTCAGTGATACCAAGGCGAGGCGGAAGGGCTAGGCGGTAAACTACCGGGTTCACCTGCTCAAGAACTTTAAAGGGACCCAAAAAGCGAGGTGCAAACTTGGTGGACTCTACATGTAGCCTGATGTTTCGGGCAGAGAGCCACACTAGGTCACCCGGCGCAAATGTAGGAGTGGGGCGCCAATGGGCATCGGCCGAAGACCTCATCCTCTCTTTGGAGGCCTGAATGGCATCCTGGGTGCGGTCCCAAATGTACCGTGCCTCCACAGCCCAGTCTGCCACCCTGGAATCGGCGGAAGACACGGGCATAGGCACTGGTACCCGCGGATGCTGACCATAGTTCAGGAGAAATGTGGTCTGTCCGGTGGAGTCAGCCACAGCATTATTTAGAGCAAACTCAGCCCACGGTAGCAAGGATGCCCAGTCATCCTGCCTGGCAGAGACAAAATGTCGCAAGTATGTGACCAAGGTCTGGTTGGCCCTCTCTACCAGCCCATTCGTCTCGGGATGGTATGCAGAGGAGAGATTCAACTCAATGCTGAGTAAACGACACAGCTCTCTCCAGAACCGAGACGCAAACTGGGGACCTCGATCACTGACAATTTTGTCTGGCATATCGTGTAGGCGGAAAATATGCCTAATGAATAATGCTGCCAAGGCCTGTGCAGACGGTAACCGTGGTAACGGCACCAAGTGCACCATTTTGGAGAAGTGGTCAGTTATCACCCAGATGATGGTGCAGCCCCGAGACTTGGGTAAGCCTACCACAAAATCCATCCCGACCATCTCCCAGGGCCTGCCTGCCACCGGTAAAGGAAAAAGTATCCCAGCTGGCCGTTGTCGAGGGGACTTATTCTTGGCGCAGGAGACGCACGCCTGAACGTATTCCCTGACGTCACGGACCATATGTGGCCACCAGTAAGTCCTCGCCAGCAACTCAGATGTCCTCTTTGCCCCAAAATGTCCACCCACCCTGGACGAGTGTGCCCAAGAGAGTACCTCCAGTCGCAAATTGATGGGCACAAAAGTCTTGCCCGGAGACACAGACTCAAGCGAAACCGGGGCCACAGTTCTTAGGCTCTCTGTGGGGACAATCAGCCGAGGCTTCTCCTCCACCTCCTCAGAGGACACCACGGAGCGAGACAGAGCATCAGCACAAATGTTCTTCTCCCCTGAGAGAAAATGGAGGGTGAAATGGAACCGGGAGAAGAACAGGGACCATCTGGCCTGACGGGAATTTAGCCGCTGGGCGGTCTGTAAATTGACCAAATTTTTGTGGTCAGTGAACACTTGGAAAGGAAAGCGAGCCCCCTCCAGGAGATGTCTCCACTCGGAAAAGGCCAACTTCATGGCTAGCAACTCCCTATCCCCAATGGAATAATTCCTCTCCGCTGGTGTGAAGGTCTTGGAGAAGAAGAAGCAAGGATGTTTACGACCTTGAGCATCCTTTTGAAAAAGGACTGCTCCAGCACCAACGGACGAGGTATCTACCTCCAATATAAAAGGCTAATCAATCTCGGGACGATGTAGGATAGGAGCACTAGCAAAATGGGACTTGATTGAAGTAAAGGCCTTGGAGACCTCCTCTGACCACAATCTGAGATTGGTTCCTTTCTTGGTGAGGGCTACCAAGGGAGCAACCAAAGTAGAGAAGTGGGGAATGAATTGGCGATAGTAATTAATGAACCCCAAAAAGCGCTGCACCGCTTTAAGAGAGTGGGGTTCTTGCCAATCCATTACAGCCTGTAGTTTGGCAGGATCCATAGCCAAACCCTGAGTGGAGATGATATAGCCCAGGAATGGCAAAGACTCCTGCTGAAACACACACTTCTCCAACTTCGCATATAAGGAATTTGCCTGCAAGAGGTCGAAGACCCTGCAAACATCTCTCTGGTGGGTGTCCATATGAGAATGTCATCCAGATAGACTACCACAGAGGTGGCAAGCATGTCCCGTAAGATGTCATTTACGAAATCTTGGAAGACGGCTGGAGCATTACAGAGCCCGAAGGGCATCACAAGATATTCGTAATGTCCATCTCTGGTATTGAACGCCGTCTTCCATTCGTCCCCCTCACGGATGCGGATCAGGTTACAGGCACCATGAAGATCCAGCTTAGTAAATACCCTTGCTCCCCGGAGCCTATCAAAGAGCTCAGATATTAGGGGCAAAGGATATTTTTTCTTAACGGTAATGGCGTTAAAACCCCTATTGCCTATTCACGGTCGTAATTCTCCATTCTTCTTCTGCACAAAGAAAAATCCTGCCCCTGCTGGTGACACTGACTTCCTAATAAACCCTCTTGCCAGATTTTCCTGGATGTATTGTGACATGGCCTCCGTCTCAGGAAGAGAGAGAGAATACACTCTTCCCCGATGGGGCTCCGTTCCAGGCAAGAGGTCTATAGGACAGTCATAGGGGCGATGAGGCGGAAGAGTCTCCGCTGCCTTTTTGGAGAATACATCCGCGTATGACCGATAAACCTTGGGAAGAGAATCAAGATCTATGGGTATCTCCGCTGTGGAAACCTGAGCGTCCTCTCTGAGACATCTGTCTCTGCAATGATCACTCCAACCCAGTATTCTCCCAGAGGACCACTCAATATGGGGAGAGTGGTGGCGAAGCCAGGGTAATCCCAACAAAACCTCATCTATTCCCTCAGGAAGAACAAAAAGGGATATATTCTCCTGATGTGAAGGAGACATAGACAGAGGTAGTGAGACAGTCTGGTGGGTGATTTGAGAGGGCAGGATTGCTCCATTCAACACTCTCACCGATATTGGCTCGGCGAACGTCACCAGTGGTATGGAATGGCGAGAGGCAAAGGAGGAGGACATAAAATTCCCTTCTGCCCCAGAGTCCACACAAAGCTTGGAGGGAAGAGTGGATGAACCTAGAGAGATTAACCCTTTAAGGAGCACTTTCGGAGCAAAATCCCTCGCGTCTAATGACCCCGCTCCCATGGTCACGGAACATGACCGTTTACTCATTCGCTGGGGACATCGGTTGGCATAATGTCCTGGCTGCTGACACACTCTACAGACCACGGATACTCGAGTGGTCCGAGACTTAGATCCCACTCGAGTAGTCTCCACGGTCTCTGGGGAGTCGGATGCCCGAACGGGAAATTCAAGAGGTTTGGCAAAGGTGGGTGCCAGCCGAAACCTCTGTCTACACTGGGTCCGCTCTAACCTTCGCTCATGAAAACGGAGGTCGATGCGGGTAGATATAGAAATGAGTTTCTCCAGTGTGGCAGGAATCTCCCTGGTAGCCAAAGCGTCCTTTACATGGTCTGCCAGTCCTCTCCAGAACACTGGAATAAGAACTTTATCTGGCCACTCTAATTCAGAGGCAAAAGTCCGAAATTGGACTGAGAACTGGCTGACCATGGACAAGCCCTGTGACATTGCCAGCAGTTGGAGTGTCGTATCGTGCATGACCTGAGGTCCTAAAAAGACCTTTTTCAGAGCCTTCAAAAACCGAGGAGCACTCCGCACCACAAGATCGTCGCGCTCCCACTGCAGCGTTGCCCACTCCAATGCTCTGCCCGACAGAAGAGACACAATGAAAGCTACTTGTGCCGTTCCGTGGGGAAACATGTTGCCAGAAGCTCAAGCTGTATAGAGCACTGACTCACGAATCCCTGACAATGTTTACTATCACCCCTTAACTTGTCTGGAAGTGGGAGGTGGGATAATGTCGGAGCAGAGGTAGCGGTGGCAAACTGGCTGCAGTTACGCTAGCAGCCTGAACAGCGACTGCGGTAACATCCATAGCTGAAGTTGTGCGCTCAAGGACTGCCAACCTACCCTCCAGCTGCTGGATGTACTGCTGTAGACGCTGGTCGTCCGCCATTTTACTAGCCAGACCCTGGCGCTAATATTATGTTAGGGTCTGCGGAACGCACCTAATAAATATTGTAGAGAGGTGTGTTCGCAGCCCGGGGTCCACCGTGCAGGCGAAGCCCGCTGCTAGTAAGATGGTGAAGGTAGCGAACTCTGTTATCCCGCAGAGTCGCTAAAATAAACGCTGTAGCGCGCTGTGGCAGTTAGTGCGAACTCTGTTAATCCCCAGAACCGCTAACGGGAATGCCACAGCGCTATATGGCGATAAGTACGAACTCACTTAACTTCAGTGAGCCGCAAAGTAAAACGCTAGGGTGCTGAACCAGCGTTATAAAGCGAACCCTGTTGCGTCACAGAGCCGCTGAGAAAAAGACTGTGTCCCGTTAGACTCACAGGGATACACAGATAACTGCTATGCGGATAGCAGTCCGTGATCATGCAGACAGCAACCCAATTAAGCAATCTCCTCAGCGGAGAAGTCGGTATACTAGGGGCTTATTTCAGCAAAGCCCTAACCACGTGCACCCAAATCTCCTCACCGGAGAAGCCGGTATTCTAGGGGCTTAATTCAGCCGAGCCCTAACCACATGCGTACATGATCACACTGGTGCAAAACACATAATGCAATTGATACTAGCGCATGGCGGCCCAGCCATGCCACCCTTTTACAGTAACAGCTACAGGACCTGCCAGAAAAAGGACCAATGAGAAACTGTTCCAAAACACATATAGTTTCAGGACCTTACTGGCGGACCAATAGGAGCTGCTGCAGTACCTGAACATGTGACCCCTGATCTCCAATGAGAGATCTTACCCTGGGCATGCTCAGAAGGGGAAACGCAGGACTTCATCCCAAAGACGTCTGCTCCAGCACTGGCTATAATAGAAGATCCAGGAGTGGCAGCAGCAAGTCTCTGCACAGTATTGGAATGGGCAAGACGCTGGGACCGACGTCTCTGCTGAGCAGGCTCCACTGGAGACGGAGATGGATGGGGGACCGCAGTGGGACTGGTTCGAGACTCCCCTTGTGCAGCAGTGGGAACTCGAACCCTAACAATAGGTCCCCTAGATTCGTAGTTGTGTAGGAATGTGCTGGTGGCCACGGTGTGGGTGGCGGAGCGCTTTGGGGTGCCATTGGCGAAAGAAAAGACTGAAGGCCCTCATACTGTTATAAGTTTCGTGGGCATAATAATTGATTCTGAAAAGATGGAGTGCCGTTTACCAGACGAGAAATTGTCGTTACTCAAGTAGGAGGTGGATAGGATGAGAAAACTATGGAAGGTGACCTTGAAGGAGTTGCAGTCGCTGTTGGGCAGATTGAATTTTGCATGCAGGATCATGCCCAAGCAAAGGATATTCTGCCGCAGGCTGTCGGTGGCGACTGCGGGGGTAAAGGCTGCACACCATTTCATTCAGATGAATAATGAGCATAGGGAGGATTTAATGGTGTGGCAGGGTTTCTTGGGCAGTTACAAATGTCGGTCGTTAATGCAGGGTGAGGTTTTGAACAGTTTTGACTGCGAGATTTACACAGATGCAGAGGGCTGTTTTGGTTACGGGCCCTATTGTAAGGGTAGGTCGAGTGTTGGAAATTGGCCGGAGGAATGGAAGACGTCAGGACTTACAAAAAACCTGGCCTTATTGGAGTTGTTTCCAATTGTCGTTGCGTTCTCTGTCTGGGGTAACATGTTTGAGAACCAGAGTGTTAGATTTCATTATGACAATATGAGTGTGGTGTTGGTTATTAACAGTTCGTCAGCTTCATCCCCTCTGGTGATTAAGTTGGTTAGAGTTTTGGTCCTCCGGTGTCTTGAATTGAATGCTTGAATTTCTGAAGTCCACGTGCCGGGGGTGCAAAACTCAATAGCGGATGCTTTGTCTCGTTTCCCATGGGAATGTTTCCGGGAGTTGGTGCCAGAAGCGGAGGCCTCGGGTGTGGAATGCCCTTCACATCTTTGACAGGTGATTATGGAGGAGCAGGAAGGCTGATTTGGGAGTCGGTTTCGAGCCAGACATGGTCATCATATGAATCCTCGTGGCGGGTATAGCAAAGCTGGGTGTCGAGTTGGGGAGGGTTGGAGTATGAGGAAGATAGAATGTCGGCAGTGTTGTTTTTGGTGGGGAAGGTAGCTGAATTGGGTTCGTCAATTTCAAAGGTGAATACATTTATGGCCGGATTGGCATTCGGTTTTAAGTTGCAGGGATTGGTGGATGTTACAAAAAAATTTCTGGTTAGACAGGCTTTAAGCGGTCTTATGAAAGGCAATCGGATTTTTGATAAGAGGAGACCAATATCATTCAGTGTGTTGGAAAGGTTGGGCCGAGTTTTGAAAGGCATTTGTGGTTCCAATTTTGAGGTGGCATTATTTAGCTAGCTTATTCTTTAGCCTTTTTTGGGGCCTTGCGATTAGGAGAATTGGTATCTTACAGCAAAACCAGGGCTGGGGATTTGTTGGAAGGCGATGCGGAGTTTTTGGAGGGGGGCATTGCTTTTTGGATAAGGAATTCAAAAACCGATCAGTTGGGGAGATGTAGACGGGTGGTGTTAGGGCGGGTCGAGGGGTCACCGATGTGCCCGCAGAAGTGTTTGGAGCAATATTGATATTTGTGGCCAGGGAGAGCGGGCCCATTGTTGTGTCACGTGGATGGGGCATTTCTGTCTTGTTTTCCAGTTTGTCACGGTTTTGAAGAAAGGTCTGCGAGAGTTGGGCCTTACTCCAGGTAAATGCGGGTCGCACTCTTTTGGGATCGGGCTGCCTCGGAGGCTGACAGTCTTGCTTTGGGTGCAGACGCAATCAGGCATATTGGCAAGTGGAGTTCAGACCGTTATCTAATGTATGTATGTCATTAATTACAGTGGTAGAGTGTTAGATAGTGTTTTTTTATATTTGCTTGTTGTATGA
Source organism: Oophaga sylvatica (assembly GCA_033576555.1). Taxonomy (NCBI): domain Eukaryota; kingdom Metazoa; phylum Chordata; class Amphibia; order Anura; family Dendrobatidae; genus Oophaga; species Oophaga sylvatica. The sequence goes on from JARQOD010000009.1 coordinate 147,597,437, forward strand.
ATTTTTCCAGGTGGTGACCCCTAACTAAGCCTGGACACTCCTTCATGCACTGGCAGGGCGTTGCGGGCAGACGTTAGGCCGGATGGTAGACAATTGGGTTTTAGTGGCGAACAGGTGGTGATTCGTTGGTTAGGATTTAGAGGGATGGTTTGGGGCAGGGTTCTGTCTGAATTTTCCAGAGCCTCCCGCTTTGATAAATCACACGACATTCTTATTATTCAAGCGGGAGGTAATGATTTGGGTGTGAGGCCTGTTAGGGAATTAAATAGGGACATGTGCTTTGACTTGCTGAGGTTGTGGACATCTTTTCCGGGGGTGTTGACTGTGTGGTCAGATAATGTTCCCAGGAAAAATGGAGGCAGACTAGATCTTTGAAGGGGATTATTAGAGCCAGGGTAAAATTAAACAGGGCAGTAGTGGGTTTTGTATCCAGGAATGGGGGTTTAAGTGTGAGGCACTTTGAATTGGAAGCGGGCGTTTGTAATTTCTGGTTGGAGGATGGGGTTCACTTAAACGCAATAGATATCGACCTATGGGCATTGGCAATTTAGAAAGGGATTGAGAAGGCGTTGGTTGCATTGGGGCAATCACGAGCCTGAGGTGGTCAGGGCTACTCGTGGTTGGAGGGGGGTGGGGTTCTTGGAGTTGACGCTGATTGATCGGGGAAGGAATTGTGAGGAAAATTCCAGGCAGTTTGAAATTATGTGGGGTTGATCGGGCATTTGGTTATGGGCTCTGGAAGGGGTTTTACCCCGGGAGTTTTGGTGGTTTAGTCTTCCCGGAACGGGATGTATAGTGCCCTCGAACTGGTGATGTACGGCTGAGGGTAACATGTTAGATGAGTTTATTTTTGCCGCCAGATTTTATGCCAGATCTTTTAGCTCCAAGAACCCTCCCCTCATATTTTTTGCATACCGAATGGTATTAGTATTGATTTTGTTATATGTTATTTTTGTTCATAAAAAATTGGCCGCTGTGGCCAAAATTTACCAAAAGAATTAAGTGGTAGTGTCTACATTTGAAGGGTGTTATGTTGGTGTGGATTGGGCTTCGGGTGGGATGGCCATGAGAGGAAGCCGTACTCGCCATACGCGGTCATGGTCTGTAGTGTGTGCAGGATGAAAGAAAATGCTGTTATTAATATTCTGTTACTGCAGTATATCACAGATAAATTAATTCACACTCACACTGACAATACAGGTACAACACATCCCTTTCACTTGAAGCTTTGAATTATTATTCAGAGACTGAGACTATCATTCTCATTTTCAATGTCTTGTGTGCTCAGACCTCCTATTCCTAGTTTTTAAAATTCTAAAATTGTGCTGCTTGGCCCTCATTTTTTATAGTGCCTGTGATAGTTCCCCTTGACACATTAGAGTGTGTGATATGATAGTTGCAATCCACTATGAAGGAGCCTGTGTGACCAAGTTTGATGTCTTTAGTCGGCTAAGAGGCTGCCGCAGTCTTCTTAAGCTTGTGAAATGGCATAAAGATTTCTTTGTTTGAGATCTTCATGAATTGATTCACAAATTGCTCACATTCGTGGGGACCTGAATTTCTGCAAGTTTGACTTACACTAAGTAGGAATACGGACGTGTGAGAGGCGTGAAAACCACGCAATACACATGGAACAATATTTCTCTATGGGGCAGCTCTGATCATGCGTTATTTTCTCGGCCGTAACTTACGGTGCGAGACAACCGCAGCATGCTGCGATTGTACGCATATTACTCCCGTTGTACGCCAATGAAAGTCTTTGGGTGCGAGAAAACAATGGATTACACACGAACCAGACGTGTGACTTGCGAGAAATACTCACCGGTGTCCTTTAGAAAAGCCGGCAATTCACCCCCGGCTATACTGTAAAATCACACTGACAGGTTTAATAAAGACTAGAAAGAATAGCTATATACACATAGAATACATATATATATATATATATAATATACATGTCATTGAGACATATATATATATATACATATATTTATAGTTCATGCACTTCTACATAGTATAATAGCCGCTAATTCAATTGCCGGCTTTTGTGAAATTACAGACCCGACATGAAATGACACATACAGGTTACATACAGTATATGATGAGCTCCACATAATGCTACAGTATATGATGGTCCCTATATAATGTGCCATACAGTATAGGATGGTCCTTATAGAGTAGAATGAGCCCGACATATTGCTCCATACAGTATAATGAGTAGCAAATAAAGTTCCATACAGTATATGATGGGCCCCATATATTGCTCCATACAGAATGGGCTCCATATAATGCTCCATACAGACTAGGCCCCATATGTGCTCCATATGATGCTCCATACCCTATATTACAATTGCAACTCCTCCTTCAAATCATATCCAAAAATGGAATAAAGAAAAAAAGAAGTAACCAAAGAGTTTTCTTGAAAAATTGTAAACTTTTATTACATAAATAAATACATAAAAAATATACCAAGAGCACCACAAGCCAATATCCATACCCTATATGATGCCCCATAAATAATGAGCCCCATATGATGCTCCAATATATGATGGGCCCCATGGATGATGCTCCATTGTATGATGGGCCTATATAATGCTCCATGTATAATGGGTCCCATACGATGCTCCAGTATATGATGGGCCCCATGGATGATGCTCCAGTGTATGATGGGCCTATATAATGTTCCATATATAATGGGCCCCATTTATAATGCTCCAGTGTATAATGGGCCCCGTATATGATGCTCCAACGTATGATAGGCCACATTTATAATGCTCCAGTGTATGATGGGCCCCATGGATGATGCTCCAATGTATGATGGGCCTATGTAATGCTCCATATATAATGGACTCCATATGATGCTCCAGTATATGATGGGCCCCATGGATGATGCTCCATTGTATGATGAGCCCAATTTATAATGCTCCAGTGTATGATGGGCCCCATGGATGATGCTCCAGTTTATGACGGGCCTATATAGTGCCCCATATTTAATGGGCCCCATATGATGCTCCAGTGTATAATGGGCCCTATATATGATGCACAAGTGTATGATGGGCCCCATATATAATTCTCCAGTGTATAATGCTCCTAATACATTGCTCCAAACATTAAAAAAAATGAAATACCTCTCCTCGCTAGGCACTGCTCTACTCTAGACTCCTCAGCTTCGCCATCTTCCAGCTCTCTGCACTTGGACTGTTCAGGCAGAGCGCCTACAGATGTGACGTCATAGCGCTCTCTGACCTGAATGTCACTGTCAGGAAACGCGGAAGAAGTCACAGTGTAAGGTTCTTTGTCTCTGTTGACATGTTCCTTGAAACTCAGTTTTCCGTCGGCCATTTTGCTTTCTGTCTTTCTGCAGCTCTTGCCCTCAGTTAATATGGAGTTTCCAGTTTTCATGTTCCCGCCCTGATTCTTTCCTCTTGCTTCTTAAGCAGCCTCAGCTGAACAATCAGTGCTCCTGAATCAAGCCTCAGTCAGTCTGTGACCTGACTCCTGGAAGCCTTGGACTTGTACTCCAGCTATTCCCTACTGAGGAACCTTGGAACACTTTTGGACTCTGGAAACCTGCTGTTTGGTGAAACCATGTTTGCAGAGGAATTACGGTACAGTGAAGAGATCCTGAACCTGCTTTGGAGAGTTATTGTAGAGCTTGAAGTTACTCTGGCCTGCTGTGTCTCCTGTCGCTGTTCCTGCAAACTGTGTGAACTTTTCAGCATGCTCGTATGAAGTAATACAAGTCATTTCATTTCAACCTATGTCTCCTGTGTTATCCTCGCACCCAAGCACAAGACGCTATAGGAACTGTACACTATACATGACAAGATTCAGGAGCCAATGTTTAGTGTCTGCTGGGTCTGGGAAAGCCGTGTCTGCTGTGACTGTGGATATCAGATGTCCGTTTAATACCTTATGTGATGACAGTGGTTGTGACTTCTCACAACCATTCCAGGTGAGCGCATTCCCTTAAAATTTTACTCTGGAGTGTTACCACAGGTAAACACTATTGTTTTTTTTTTTTTTTTTCCTCTTCTCCTTCCAGCACCTCTGCCTTAAAAGATCTGGAAGATGGAGGCCCGCATAAAGGAACTTTGCGGAGTGACTGATACAATCCTTTCAGATGTACAGACTTTAAAAACCCATTTTGCAAGCCTACAGGACCTCACTAATCATAATTTGCAAGTGTTTGGACAGACTACCCAGGAATTGTGAGCCAGGATTGAGGCTCTAGAGGAACGAGCCCAGGCTCCTGCCATAACCCCAAGTTCTGGGATCCCCAAATTACCTCCTTTTCGTTTTGGCGGTGAACGTGAGAAATTCAGGGGATTTATTAATCAATGCAATTTATTTTTCTCTGCACATGCTTCACAATTTCCCACTGAATGATCCAAAGTGCTTACTATAATCATGTTGCTTACCAATAAGGCTTTGATGTGGGCAAACCCTCTGATTGAGACTGAGGATGATTGTTTGAATCACCTTGATGCTTTTATTTCAGCCATGGGGCAGGTGTTTGATGACCCCAATCGAGGTGCAACAGCTGAAGCAGCCATGTTAACTTTGCGCCAAGGTAATCGTTCAGTAGCCGAATATGCCCTGGATTTCAGGAGATGGGCTCTTGATACCACTTGGGACACTTCCGCTAAAAAATCTATTTTTCGGAAAGGGTTGTCTCCACTGATTAAGGATGATCTTGCTCGTGCCGACCCTCCCACTGCGTTAGGTGACTTTATTAACTATTGTATCCGTATTGATGCTCGTCTGACTGAACGCAGACAAGAGAGATGGTTCGAAAATAATCGCACTAACCTTTTACTACCTCCCTCCTCAGCTAAGGAACCTTTGAGTAGGATCACAAGGGAACCAGAACCTGAACCCATGCAGGTGGACTCTTTACAAAGACGGGTTAGTGATGCACGCAAAGAACATCGTATAAAGGAAAATCTATGTTTCTACTGTGGTAAGTCAGGGCACTTCATTATAAACTGCCCCAGCCGTTCTCGTAAGACTACTGCAGCAGTCATTCACTGTGAGTGTTGCGAGAGGAGCTCTGTCATGTCCGAGCCTCAGGCTCCAGAGAGATCTGCTGCAAGAGATCTTGATTTCTCGGACTTAAACTCTGTTAGTTCTGGGGAGGATGACGGTATAAACGCTGCAATTTTTCAAGTTTCCTCAGCGGTGTCCCAGCTGAGTTGTAAAAGAAACAATTCTCATTGCTTCCTTTCCATCAAACTCTGGGTTGACTCAGTCTGGGTGTCTAGCTCTGCTATGATCGACTCAGGAGCAAGTGGAAATTTTATGGATATCTCTTTTGCTCTGAAACAGGGGATACGTTCAGTGAAGAAGGCTACTCCAGTACAGATGGAGACTGTGGATGGCTCTCTACTGACTTCTGGACCAGTGGATCAAGAAACAGAGCCTTTGAGGGTCCTTATGGGTAAAGATCATCAGGAGAAAATGTCTTTTTTGCTTATCTCTTCTCCCCACTTTCCCATCATTCTAGGGCTACCATGGCTGCAGGCGCAGAATCCTACGATTAACTGGGAGACCAAGGAATTACACTTTCCGGAGAAACAGATGAGTCAAGGAGTTTCAGCTTGCTCTGTTCCTAAAGGAACCATGTCAGTCCCTGAACTACCAGCTGTATACCAGGACTATGACGATTTATGTGACAAGAAGAACGCTGATCAGCTTCCTCCTCACAGTCCATATGATTGTCCAATTGAATTATTACCCGGAGCCGAGATACCTTTTGGTAAGATCTACCCCTAGCGGGGCCCGAGCTGAAAGCTTTGAAGGATTATATAGACGAAAATTTAGCCAAGGGCTTCATACGCCCCTCTTCATCTCCCGCAGGTGCACCCATTTTCTTTGTGAAGAAGAAAGATGGATCTCTGAGACCCTGCATAGACTATAGGGAACTCAATAAAGTTACTATTAGAAACCGTTATCCATTGCCTTTAATCCCTGAGTTGTTGGAGAGAGTGCGGCATGCCAAAATTTTCTCTAAACTGGATCTCCGTGGGGCCTATAACTTGGTCCGTATCAGACCTGGGGATGAATGGAAGACTGCTTTCAGGTCACGCTATGGACACTTTGAATATCTAGTTATGCCTTTTGGTCTGAGTACCGCCCCAGTCACTTTCCAACACTTCGTGAATGATATCTTCAGGGATCTCCTAGATACATTTGTGGTGATTTATCTGGATGATATTCTAATTTTTTCTAACTCCACAGAGGAACATCATGGACATGTGAGAATGGTCTTAGAACTCCTAAGACAAAACCATCTCTACATCAAACTTGAAAAATGTGAATTCCATAGGACCGAAATTCAATTTCTGGGGTATGTACTATCTACGCAAGGGATTAGTATGGATGGAAGCAAGACCCAAGCCATCAAGGATTGGCCAATTCCTAGAAATGTGAAGGAGGTGCAGCGTTTCATCGGGTTTGCCAACTTCTATAGACGTTTCATTAAGAATTTTTCTGAGGTAGTGTCACCTATCACCCAACTTACCCGGAAACAGTCTAGGTTCTCCTGGACCCCGCAAGCTCAGGAAGCATTTTCCTGTTTAAAGGATAAATTTACCACCGCACCTATCTTAGTACATCCCAACCCCGAGCTTGCCTTCATAATAGAGGTGGATGCTTCAGACTGTGCCGTTGGAGCTATACTCTCTCAGAGAACAGGTGAGAAGAATGTCTTGCATCCCTGTGCCTTCTTTTCCCAGCAGTTGTCTTCGGCTGAGAGGAACTACGATGTGGGCAATAGAGAATTGTTGGCCATTATTGCCGCCTTCAAGGAATGGAGACACCTTCTTCAGGGAGCTGCACAGCAAATAGTCGTCCTGACAGACCATCGTAACCTTGAATTTATCAGGTCGGCTAAGTGCCTGACTCCTCGCCAGGCTCGCTGGAATCTTTTCCTAAACCAATTTAATTTTGTCATTTCTTATAGACCAGGATCGCGCAATGGAAAGGCTGATGCACTCTCTAGGATTCATTCAGCAGAGACACGTCCACTTACTCCTCCAAAGACTATTCTTCCTGACTCTAGATTCCTGGGAGTGATTCATAATCAAGACCTACTTAAGGACATCAAGGAAGCATACCATGCGGATTCTTTGTTGGCTCAACCCCCAAGGGACGTAAGTCTTGTCTTTAAGAATGGTGTGTGGATTCAGGGACAACGTCTGTATATACCTGAAACAGTCAGATTGAGAGTATTGCAACTCATCCACGATTCCAAGATAGCCGGGCATAGGGGAATTCTAAAGACACAAGAATTTCTTTCTCGTTTCTTTTGGTGGCACACTTACAGGAAAGATGTCTTAAACTATGTCACTTCATGTGAAGTCTGTGCAAGATGCATAACACCTCGCTCCTCACCAACTGGTCTGTTGCAACCTCTTCCCACCCCGTCCCGCCCGTGGGGATCCATTTCTATGGACTTCATTGTGGAGTTACCAACCTCTCAAGGGAAGAACACCATTCTAGTGGTGGTTGACCGTCTAACAAAGGCAGCTCATTTTATCCCTTGTGTCGGCTTACCCACTGCAAAACAGACATCAGACTTGATGATTAAGAATGTGTTTCGCTTACATGGAGTACCGGATGAGGTCATTTCGGATCGAGGGGTGCAATTCACTTCAAGGTTTTGGCAAAATTTCTGTGCAGCATTGGACATTAAAGTAAACCTTTCTTCTGCTTTTCATCCCCAGACTAATGGACAGACAGAACGAACCAATCAGACCCTGGAGCAGTATCTCCGCTGTTTTATCTGCCACCTACAGGATGATTGGGTGGATCTACTTCCACTGGCTGAGTTCTCTTATAACAACTCTCAGAGCGCCTCCACTAAGCAGTCTCCTTTTTACTCCAATCTAGGTTATCATCCTAACATTCTTCCTCGATTTCCCATAGATATGCCCTTGCCGGCAGTGGCTGAAAGAATCACTTCTTTACAAAAGAATATGGATCTTCTAAAGGAAAATCTAGAATTGGCTCAGGAAAGGTTACAGCAAGCAGCAGATAAATTTCGTAAACCTGCACCAGCTTTCAAGGTAGGAGATTTGGTCTGGCTGTCAACCAGAAATCTTAAATTAAAGATTCCATCGTCTAAATTGGGACATAAGTACATTGGACCTTATAAGATCAATAAGATTATAAGTGCTGTTGCTTGTCGTCTTCAACTGCCCAGAACTATGAGAATCCACCCTGTCTTTCATGTATCCCTACTAAAGGCTGCAACACCCAATACGTTTCCTGGACGTTCTTCTCCTTGCCCTGACCCAGTGCTGGTCGATGGTCAGGAAGAATTTATGGTGGAAAGGATTCTAGATTCCAGGTTGTACAGAAATCAGTTGCAATATTTGATTAAATGGCAGGGCTACCCAGTGGAGGACAACTCATGGGAACCAGTCAATAATGTAAATGCTCCTCGCCTGCTCCGCCAGTTTCATCAGAGGTACCCTGACAAGCCTGGTCTGAGGTCATCCGGAGGTTGTCCCTAAGGGGGGAGTAATGTAAGGTTCTTTGTCTCTGTTGACATGTTCCTTGAAACTCAGTTTTCCGTCGGCCATTTTGCTTTCTGTCTTTCTGCAGCTCTTGCCCTCAGTTAATATGGAGTTTCCAGTTTTCATGTTCCCGCCCTAATTCTTCCCTCTTGCTTCTTAAGCAGCTTCAGCTGAACAATCAGTGCTCCTGAATCAAGCCTCAGTCAGTCTGTGACCTGACTCCTGGAAGCCTTGGACTTGTACTCCAGCTATTCCCTACTGAGGAACCTTGGAACACTTTTGGACTCTGGAAACCTGCTGTTTGGTGAATCCATGTTTGCAGAGGAATTACGGTACAGAGAAGAGATCCTGAACCTGCTTTGGAGATTTATTGTAGTGCTTGAAGTTACTCTGGCCTGCTGTGTCTCCTGTCGCTGTTCCTGCAAACTGTGTGAACTTTTCAGAATGCTTGTATGAAGTAATACAAGTCATTTCATTTCAACCTATGTCTCCTGTGTTTTCCTCGCACCCAAGCACAAGACGCTATAGGAACTGTACACTATACATGACACATGGCTGGGCAGCATACATCTTGCGTCAGGCAAGGTAGTCAGTGATAACGGCCTTAATTTTGTGGCGGCCATAGCCCTGGCAAAACTCAGACACAAAACCTTGCCTGGTTCACACCTTGAACCTGGTGGTGCAGTGCTTCCTAAATAATTATCCGGAGTTAACAGCCCTGCTCCATAAGGTGCGAAGACTGTTCTCGCACATCTGTCGCTCGCCGTAAACTCCAGTTGTATGCAGAGGCTGCAGCGATCACTCCTCCTCCACAAGCACCACCTAATCATAGACGTTGCAACAAGGTGGAACTCCACCATGCACATGGTTGAGAGGCTGTGTGAACAGAGGCAGGCTGTAATGCATTTGTGGGAGGATACACGGGCAGGCAGTTCAAGGGCAGACATGGAGTTGTCGGGTGTGCAGTGGTCAAAGCTGAAAGACCTCTGTAAAGTCCTTCAGTGTTTTGAGGAATGCACATGGCTGGTAAGCGCAGAAGATGCCATCATAAGCATGAGCATCCCACTTATGCGCCTCCTCATGCAAACTTTGACGCACATTAAGGATCAGGCGTCTGCAGCGGAGGAGGAGGAGGGAAGCCTTGATGATAGTCAGTTATTGTATGCTCAGGGAACTGTCCTGGATGAGGT
>JARQOD010000009.1:147607245-147672071 GCA_033576555.1 Oophaga sylvatica
GCAGCATCGACACCGGGCTGGAGAAGGGGCTCAAGGAGGGCCTCTACCTTTTCCCCCCTGTCCTTGTGTTTTGGGTTTTTTTCCCCTAGTTTTGGGGGCGCTGGTACTTCATCTTCATCTCACAATAAAATGACATGTGTACTTGGTGCTACACGGTGAGATTTGGGCTTAAAAGGTCTGCGCTGGGGTTTTCCCCACTTCCTTCCGAGCTGCGGGGTCGGTCGGGTTCCATGCTGGCAGCCCCTGGGCACTGGGTTTCCTCTTTTTGTCTTCAGCTATACCCCCCCCCTTTAAGCCCTAGCTGTGGGCTCTACTATTTTTGTGTCGGGGGGCACTGCAGCGTTTTTGTGGGGAAATTTTGCACTTTCTTCTCCTGATATAATGACGGCAATGTTTTGAACTTTTGCTTGGTAGAGGGGGTGCCCTGCTGGAGGCACTGATCAGGGACACCACATTGCTTTGATTGGGCGTTGCCCCCGTTGAAAACGAAGTAGGAAAAAAAAGGAAGAGAGGGGGGGTGTGATGGAGGAGCGAGAAAAGAGGGGGGGAAGAGAGGGAGGGGGGGTGAAGAAGGGGAAGAAATGGGGAGTGGAGGGAGAGAAGAGGGGAAAGGGGGAAAAGGAGAGAAAGATGGAGGAGAGAGAGAGGAGAAAGATGGAGGGGAGAAGTAGAAGAAGATGAAGAAGAAGATTTGAGAGTTGGAGAGGAAGAGATAGAAGAAGAGGAAAAAATGGATGGGTCAGAGATGTGAGGGAGGGGAAAGAAGGAATGAGAGGGATGGCAGCGAGGAAAGAGGAGAAAAGTCTGAAGAAGAAAGAGAAAGGGACTGAGAGAAGAAAAAGGAGAGGGTGTCCCCCTGTGGCTCTTCAGAGGGGATGGTTGAAACAAAAATGCATTTTTTCCCTGTACAAGGCTCCTTATTCAATGAGAGCATCCTACACCTTTTCCCTTTGTCTCCACATGATGGACATGTGATGTGTGTGACTCTGAATTCTGCTCTTGTGACATGTCAGTGATCATTTTCTCACAGACGATTTAACACCTTTTCAATCTTATTCACATAAAAAATCACTTCCTGGTCCGTTCAAATTAACTTTCTGTACCTTCTACACGATGCACCACTGCTCTTTTATAGCAGACGGTAATCTATTAACAAACTTTCCCGTTACCTTTCAAACAAAAAACAAAAAAAAAACATTTCATTATGCAGCGTAAAATCTGCCTGTCCATTTGCTTCTCACGTACTCTAACCTTCTATTCACATGCCTAGCCCTTTGATTCTCACGTACTGTGTCTATTCCAAAAACCTATTCAACAAAGGTGATTAAAAATCTGAAAACTGCTGCATTCTGGTTCTGTGTGTCTTCGCTGAATGCCTGATGGGAGGGTAAGTCAAGCCGCTGCGCAGTTTGTGTGTGTGTGTTCTCCCTCAGCCTGCAGTTTCCTTATCTGTGGAGCGACCTTGGTCTAAAGCAAGCTAGTAGAAAAAAAAAGGGTTGGAGAATAAAACTCTAAAGTAAATTGATTAGAAAAAAAAACTCTCCAAAATTATTTTAAAAATGTACTTAAAAGAAAAATTTTAAAAACAAAAGTTAGATTAGTAAAAAACTCTAGAAAAAGAAAAAATAAATTCACCAAAAAGGGGAGAAAAGAAAAACCGTATTAATCATAAAACTCTGAAAAACAACCCTTGTTACTAAAACAGCTAATTAAAAACAGAAAAGAGGTGGAAAAACTGATTGTAAAATGATAAAAACAAAAAGAAAAGTACTTTAAAACTTTTGTCTGGTAGCGTATGCTTTTTCCTACCACCTTCTGGAATGTCACCTCACTGCTGCCAGCACTTCCCCCCTCCCTTATATCTCTGCTTGCTGTCTCTACGGGCACTAAAATCACGTATCAAAAAAAAAATGATCCCTCAGAATAGCAAAAATGAATATAGTTCAGTCTGAATGCCTAAGAATTTTCACGCTTCAGCCTGTAGCCAAAAAACTAGCTTAAAAAGATCAAAACCAGGAACAGATGTGACAACGTGATTAGCAGAGGAGGGGGGGTCAAAGAGGTTTTCTCGCTGCTACAGCCAGCAGTGAATGAGATACTGACAGAGTGCACGCTGAATGAGATTTAAAGCGACAGTACCTGCAAGACAGACAGTGACATGTACAATGAGACAGACACCCGGGAGAATACGAATCCCTCTTTTGATGATCTGTGACACATACAAGCTGCTCTGGTAACTGATAACTCACCAATTGCACTGAGCACGGCGATGCTCAAGGTCTATCGCTTTCTGAAAACCGTACGCCCTGGCCGGTGCGCCGGTCACAGTAATCTGTAATAGCCTTAATCAAAATACTCACCTCCACGTCTGATTTGACTGGATGACCTCCCCCTTGCGTGGACGATTATTGTGAGAACTTATCCAAACAAAGCTCCTGCCCCTCACACCTGGATTGATCTGGGATGACCTCCCTCCTGTGTGTGAAAGATTTCTGCAGAAACTTAAACCGATTCAAAGCCCTCGCCCTCACACCTGGCTTGATCTGGGATGACCTCCCACCGATGTGTGAAGGATCACTGCGTGGACTTATGCAGCAATTTGTTTTTTGCTATACAGCTACCAGAAATCAGCAAGCAAAAACACAGTCACCATTCCAACTTTTCTCCCGGTTCACATAAAACATGAAACACAAACACAGCACAGCAGCAAACAACTCGGCTTATATCCCAGGGGTTTTTAATAAGGGTATGGACTTTTTAACACTACCTGTAAATGCGGTGATGACCACGTCCGACCGGCTAGAAGTGTAGGCTAGGACTAGGCACAGGGAACATTCAGGTAAGATGACAGAGTTTTCTTACCTTACTGATGGAGCTGCAGTCTCCGTCCCGTGTGCCAAGGCCAGGGCCAACACCCCTGTCTCTCCAGTCGGCCGGGTCCTCGTGCGTTTCGTCCAATGCCCCGCGTGCAGGCGCCAACTGTTATGGAAATTTAATTAGGATAAATTTATCCTTCAGTGTTTGCTGCTTGCCGTTCCCAATTCTCTATTAAATGTCTTTTTGAGCGCTCAGAACGAAATGAAACTGTCCACAACGGAAGTGTCAGTATAGCAGTTCGTCAAGACCACACATTTATTATTCATTCAAGGTTTATACGTTTACAAAAGGGCTAGTTAGTCAATTAACATACAATTAAAAGCTGCTAGATTATTGGCTGTTCTAGTGTAAGTATGATAATTATGATAAAAGGGCTGAAGTTGCAGATTTATTGTTTACTGCTCTTTGCCCCAGCATTCTTGCATGACTATAAAGTAAACAATAGATATCTAACTAAGACTCTATGTACTTGTTCCTTATGAAGGCCAGAGTCTTTTAAAACGACTGATTATAGCTGGCATAGATATGTGTGAGCACAGGATTTTTAGCAAGTGAGATCTATCTAACTGTGAATGCATATATATGAATATACTTTGAATATATGGAATACATATATATTTCCATGACATTACTGACAGAGGTGCATATTCACCCAGAAATTCAGATATCACCCTAAAAGAGGTATGTTCACATTAGGTCAGGGACTCACCAGAATTGAGACCACCTTGACGATGGTTGGTGGGCTTTAAAAATGTTTGGCCAAATGTTATACTAAGCGTCTCAAATTTTTCCTTTTACTCCAAAGCCATATTGCTATTCAAAATTTCATGTATTCTATGTTGTCATGCTTCAGTATGCTTGAGTGCAGTCTTTTTTCGTATGTTTTACATGGGGGTAGCTTCCCTTGGTTTGCACCTAGTTCACATAGTCTGGATGTGCTAGTCAGGTTTTTTGTCTTTTGAATGTTAGCTTACTGACCGAGCACTCTGCCCCCACCAGGTGGTGATTTTAATTACACCAGGTCCCTACTTTACCCATAAATGCAGGCATTACTGACAGAGGTGCATATTCACCCAGAAATTCAGATATCAGTCTAATAGAGGTATGTTCACATTAGGTCAGGGACTCACCAGAAATGAGACCACCTTGACGATGGTTGGTGGGCTTTAAAATGTTTGGCCAAATGTTTATACAAGCGTCTCAAATTTTTCCTTTTACTCCAAAGCCATATTGCTATTCAAAATTTCATGTATTCTATGTTATCATGCTTCAGTATGCTTGAGTGCAACCTTTTTTCGCAAATTTGCAGCTTAATGACCCGGCCAATTTTTACAATTCTGACCACTGTCACTTTAGAGGTTATAACTCTGGAACGCTTTAAAGTATCCCGCTGATTCTGAGAATGATTCGTGACATATTTCACTTCATGTTAGTGGTAAAATTTCTTCGATATGACTTGTGTTTATTTATGAAAAAATGGAAATATGGCAAAAATTTTGAAAATTTTGCAATTTTCAAACTTTAAATTTTATGTCCTTAAATCAGAGATATGTCAATCAAATTTCTTAATAAGCAACATTTCCCACATATCTACTTTACATCAGCACAACTTTGTAAGCCAAATTTTTTTTTGTTAGGAAGTTATAAGGGTTAAAAGTTGACCAGCGATTTCTCATTTTTACAACAAAATTTACAAAGCCATTTTTTTTAGGGACAACATCATATTTAAAGTCATTTTGAGGGATGTTACGTGACTGAAAATACCCAAGGTGACACCATTCTAAAAACTGGACCCATAAAGGTGCTCAAAACCACATTCAATAAGTTTATTAACCCCTTACGTGCTTCATAGGAACTGTAGCAATGTGGAAGGAAAAAATTAACATTTAACTTTTTTTTGCAAAAAATTTGCTTCACAAGTGTTAAAAGAGAAAATGAGCAAAAACATTTATTGTGCAATTTGTCCTGAGTACGTGCTAGGGTTCAAGTTCCCGCTGCTGCACAAGGAGAGTCTTGAACCAGTCCCGCTGCGGTCTCCCATTCATCTCCGGCCACAGTGGAGCCTGCTCAGCAGAGACGTCACTCCTGGCATCTTTCCCATTCCAATACTGTGCAGAGACTTGCTGCTGCCTTTCCTGGATCTGCTATTATAGCCAGTGCTGGAGCAGACGTCTTTGCGACGAAGTCCTGCGTTTCCCCTTCTTTCCCCAGGGTAAGATCTCTCATTGGAGATCAGGGTCAAATGTTCAGGTAGTGCAGCAGCTCCTATTGGTCCGCCAGGAAGGTCCTGAAACTACATGTGTTTTGGAACATTTTTCATTGGTCCTTGTTTCTGGCAGGTCCTGTAGCTGTTGCTATAAAAGGGTGACATGGCTGGGCTGCCATGCGCTAATATCAACCATTATATGCTTTGCGCCAGTGTGGTCATGCGTGTGTGGTTAGGACGGCTGAAATACGCCATTACAATACCGACTTAATCGGTGAGGAGCTTGGTATGCTAGCTGGTCAGGGTCGGTGTCCTAGATGCCCTAGATTACCGGCATAACCGGTGAGGAGTTTGATTGCCGTATTCAGGGCCTGGCGTTCAGACGCCATAGATTGCGGGTAACTCACGCGAGGACATTAGCGCATGATCAGTTCTATGTTCGCTTAGCAGTCAACTTTGTACCTGGGTGCCTGACAGGACACAGAAGTTTGTCTCTAAGGCTCTGTGATGTAACAGGGTTCGCTTTCAACGCTAGACAGCGCCCTAGCGTGTTTATTTTGCGACTCAGTGGTGTTTAAGTGAGTTTGCACACATCGCCATATAGCGCTGCGGCATTCTTTCTAGCGGCTCTGTGGAATAACAGAGTTCGCACATATTGCGACAGCGCGTTACGGCGTTTATTTTGGCGTCTCTGCGGGATAACAGAGTTCGCTTCTTGCGCCATTTTACTAGCAGCAGGCTCCGCCTCATTATATTTGGTGCGTTCTGCAGACCTTAACAGTACGTTGATACCCCATATGTGGGGGTAAACCACTTTTTGGGTGCATGCAGTGCTTGCAAGGGACGAAGCGCCTTTTGACTTTTTTAACGCAAAATTAGCTGGACGCCATGTCGCGTTTGGAGAGCCCCTGATGTGCCTAGACAGCAAAACCCCCAACAAGTGACCCCATTTTGGAAACTAGACCCCTTAAGGAACTTATTTAGATGTGTGGTGAGCACTTTGAACCTCCAAGTGCTTCACAGAAGTTTATAAAGTAGAGCCGTGAAAATAAAAAATAATTTTTTTCCCCAAAAATTATATTTTAGCCCGCTATTTTTTATTTTCCCAAGGTTAACAGGAGAAATTGGACCACAAAAAATGTTGTGCAATTTTTCCTGAGTACGCTGATACCCCATATGTGGAGGAAACCACTGTTTGGGTGCATGGGAGAGCTTGGAAGGGAAGGATTGCCATTTTGGAATGCAGACTTTGATGCCATGTTCTGCGGGGGTCATGTTGCGTTTTCAGAGCCCCTGATGTGCCTAAACAGTAGAAAACCCCCCACAAGTAAACCCATTTTTGAAAACTAAACCCCAAGGAGCTTATGTGGATGTGTGGTGAGCACTTTGAAACCCAAATGTTTCACAGAAGTTTATAAACGCAGAGCCGTGAAAATAAAAAAAAACATTTTTTTTCCTCAAAAATGATTTTTTTAGTCCAATATTTAGACTTGAGAGTCCTCAGTGGTTTGATACCTTTTAATGGCTAACTGAAAAGATGGTAACAAATTGCAAGCTTTCGAGACTACTCAGGTCTCTTCATCAGGCATAGACTAATACAACATCTGAAGAATCACATATTTATACACAAAATAGCACAGAAAAAATGCAATAGGTAGGACAAGTGACATGAAGCAGAACATAATATGACATAACATAAATATGACTAGTTCATAGATAAGGAGTGAAGGTTTTATTACCCTCTGATTGGGGTCTGGTATTGTGTTGTGATGACCCTAAAAGGTCAGGGAGGCAGATTCCTTAATTGTTGTAGAACGACATAAACTCTGGGATATATTCATCCCAGCACTAAGAGTGTCAAAGGTCATCATAAGTTTATATTCCCAGACTTTTCTATCCTTCTTTTTTAGTCCACTATTTTTTATTTTTCCAAGGGTATCAGGAGAAATTGCACCATGAAAATTGTTGTGAAATTTGTCCTGAGTACGCTGATACCCTATATGTGGGGGGTACCTCTTTTGGGTGCATGGGAGAGTTTGAAAGATATGGAGCGCCGTTTTGGAATGGATACTTTGAATGGAATGTTCTGCATGCATCAAGTTGCGCTTGGAGACCCCATGATGTGCCTAAATAGTGGGAACCTCTCAATTCTAGCTCCAACCCTAACCGCAACACATTCCTTACCCTAATCCCAACCCAACCTAATCCCTAACCTAATCCTAACCCTGATTCCAACCCTAACCCTAATTCCAACTCTAACACTAATTCTAACCCTAACTCTAACCCTAACCCTAATTCTAGCCCTAACCCTAATTCTAACCTTAACCCTAATTCCAACCCTAATTCTAACCCTAACCCTAACCCTAATGGAAAAATGAAAGTAAATATACAATGCTAAAAAAAATAAAGGGAACACTCAAATAACACATCCAGATCTAAATGAATGAAATATTCTCAATGAATACTTTGTTCTGTACAAAGTTGAATGTGCGTCAACATGATCACACAAAAATCATCAATGGAAATCAAATTTTTGAACCAATGGAGGCCTGGATTTGGAGAGACTCCCAAAATAAAAGTGGAAACAAGTCAAAATGAAAAAAAAAAAAGGACAAAATTAAGTGGAAACAAGTCAAATGATGCTCAGTATGGTGTGTGGCCTCCACGTGCCTGTATGACCTTCCTACAATGCCTGGGCATACTCCTGATGAGTAGAGTTGAGCGATACTTTCCGATATCCTAAAGTATCGGAATCGGAATGGTATCGCCGATATCACTAAAAAATCGGCGATACCCGATACCGATACCGGAAGTCCCATGTAAGTCTATGGGAACAAAATATCGCAACTAAAAAAACCCCATTCTTTCCTTGTAAACACTAAATATACACACATAGAATACATATATATATATATATACATGTCATTGTGACATATATATATACATATATGTATAGTTTATACACTTCTACATAGTAAAATATCCTTTGATTCAATTGCCGGGTAAAGCCGGCTTCAGTGAAAAGACAGAAGCACCCGACATGAAATGACACTTGGTGTACATAGGGTTAACCATGTCTTTTCATGTCGTTTTGCTATCTGATTTGCACAAACAATTAAATCAGACTATGTGTGCAAAATTTCACACCTGTAGGGGTTAATTAAAGGTGTAAATTCGTTGTAAAAAAAACGGACTTTTTTGCTACGAATTTACACCTTTAATTAACCCCTACAGGTGTGAAATTTTGCACACATAGTCTGATTTAATTGTTTGTGCAAATTAGATAGCAAAGGACATGAAAAGACATGGTTAACCCTATGTACACCAAGTGTCATTTCATGTCGGGTCACCCGACATGAAATGACACTTGGTGTACATAGGGTTAACCATGTCTTTTCATGTCCTTTGCTATCTAATTTGCACAAACAATTAAATCAGACTATGTGTGCAAAATTTCACACCTGTAGGGGTTAATTAAAGGTGTAAATTCGTTGTAAAAAAAACGGACTTTTTTGCTACGAATTTACACCTTTAATTAACCCCTACAGGTGTGAAATTTTGCACACATAGTCTGATTTAATTGTTTGTGCAAATTAGATAGCAAAGGACATGAAAGACATGGTTAACCCTATGTACACCAAGTGTCATTTCATGTCGGGTTCTGCATTTTCACAAAAGCCGGCAATTGAATTAGCGGCTATTATACTATGTAGAAGTGTATGAACTACAAATATAAATATATATATATATGTGTCACAAATTCAATGACATGTATATATATATATATATATATATATATGAGGTGTAAAATTGCTGAAAAAAAATGCGTGGGCTCCCGCCCTATTTTCGCAACCAGACAGACAAAGCCAGTGAGTGGGGGCAGATAATAATAGCCCAGAGAGGGACCATTTTTTTTGGCCCCCCCCGGCTACTTAACATCTGCCCCCAGACACCCCAGAAAGGGCAAATCTCTAATTAGATTTGCCCTTTCTGGCACTTTGCCCGTCTATTCCCATTGCCCTGTAGCGGTGGCGAATGGGTTAATAAGGGGTTAAAATGACCTTGCAATTGAAAGGTCACTTTAAGCCAGGTTAATAATTGAGAGCTGTCAATTAGACAACTATCAATTATTAATCCTATTGTATGAAAGAAAAATCAAACACACACACTTTAATAAAAAAGAAGTTTAATGAAATAATCACACAGTTTTTGACCATATTTTATTTACCTGCTAAAACCATTTCCTGTAATAAAAATAAAATAATAAAGCAAAATTATTCTTACCAATCCGATGCACAGTCAGGTCCCACGGTGTAATCCTTCAGAAAGGGTTAATGTTTACTGCAGGACCGCAGCTAATGCTGCAGCCTCACAGTAAACCCCAAATGAATGAGTTCCTCTCCTGCCTGACAGGAGAGTAAAGGCTGGGTGTCACATAACGATACACCAGCGATCCCGACAACGATATGCACTTGTCAGGATCGCTGGTGTATCGCTACATGATCGCTGCTGAGCTGCCAAACAGGCAGCTCAGGCAGCGATCTGGGACAGCGACACTGCGGGTAACATCGCTTAAGGGCCCGTCTCACATAGCGATATCGCTACCGAGATCGCTGCTGAGTCACAAGTTTTGTGACGCAGCAGCAAGCTCACCAGCGATATCACTGTGTGTGACATTCAGCGACGATCAGCCCCCCTGCCGGGTATCGCTGATCGTCGCAGAAATGTCAGGACCTTTATTTGATCGCTGGTTTCCCTCTGACAGGCACGCATCGCTGCGTGTGACAGGCGGGAGACCAGCGATCCGCTGGTAACCAAGGTACACAGCGGGTTTCCAGGCACCGCGCAGCGCTTGGAAACCCGCTGTGTACCTTGGATACCAGCTCCCTGCATCAGGGCGCTGGTATCCAAGGTACACAGCGGGTTTCTAGGCACAGCCCCGCGCCTGGAAACCCGCTGTGTACCTTGGTTACCAGCGGATCGCTGGTCTCCCGCCTGTCACACGCAGCGATGCGTGCCTGTCAGCGGGAAACCAGCGATCAAAAAAAGGTCCTGACATTTCAGCGACGATCAGCGATACCCGGCAGGGGGCTGATCGTCGCTGAATGTCACACACAGCGATATCGCTGGTGAGCTCGCTGCTGCGTCACAAAACTAGTGACTCAGCAGCGATCTCGGTAGCGATATCGCTATGTGAGAGGGCCCTTAAGTGGAAAGCTTAATTGATTGCTTTCCACTTTCACTTCAGGTCAGCCAGGGACACAATCAGTGACGTCAGAGGGAACTGATTAACAAAAATAGGGGTTCCCTTCGAAAAAAAAATGGCGTGGGGTCCCCCCTATTTTTGTTAACCAGCCAGATGAAGCAGACCGCTGAGGCCTGGATTTTCAGGCTGTTAAGGAGCCAAGATCCATGGACCTTGCCAGCCTGATAATACTAGGCCACAGCAGTCTGCATATCTTGGCTGATTAACAAAAATAGGGGATCCCCTCGAAAAAAATTGGCGTGGGGTCCCCCCTATTTTGTTAACCAGCCAGATGAAGCAGACCGCTGAGGCCTGGATTTTCAGGCTGTTAAGGAGCCAAGATCCATGGACCTTGCCAGCCTGATAATACCAGGCCACAGCAGTCTGCATATCTTGGCTGATTAACAAAAATAGGGGATCCCCTCGAAAAAAATTGGCATGGGGTCCCCCCTATTTTTGTTAACCAGCCAGATGAAGCAGACCGCTGAGGCCTGGATTTTCAGGCTGTTAAGGAGCCAAGATCCATGGACCTTGCCAGCCTGATAATACCAGGCCACAGCAGTCTGCATATCTTGGCTGGTTAACAAAAATAGGGATCCCCTCGAAAAAAAAAACGGCGTGGGATCCCCCCTATTTTTGTTAACCAGCCAAGTAAAATGCAGACTGCTGCGGCCTGGTATTAAAAGACTGTCAAGGCCCATGGATTTTGGCCCTCAACAGCCTGATAATACCAGGCTACAGCAGCCCCACATTTGGCGCATCAAAAGATGTGCCAATTGTGGCACTTTACCCGGCTCTTCCCACTTGCCCTGTAGCGGTGGCAAGCGGGGTAATAAGGGGTTATTGTCACCGTTGATTGCACGGTGACAATAAGCCCGGTTAATAATGGAGAGGCGTCAATAAGACACCGATCCATTATTAATCCCAAAGTTATTAAATGTATAAAAAAAAGACACAGCAAGAAAAAAGTCTTTTAATGAAATAAAAGAGACAACACAGTTTTCATTACTTTTATTACTCTCTCATTCCTGCGACGCCATCGATCTCCTGTAAAAAAAGAAAAAAAACAAACCAACAGTATACCACCTGTCCGACGCAGTCCATAACGATAGTCCCACGACGATCCAGCTCTGCTACATCGCAATGACAGGCAGAGCCTGTCATTGCAACGCAGCACAGCTGATTACCTGCTTCCCCGGCGGTGACGTCATCGGACTGACTGCTTTACGGCCGGGATTACCCAGCAGTCACTGCAGTTATCGCGAGAAACTGCATGTGACCGCCGGGGAAAGAAGATGGCGGCCATGAAGCAGTCCAGGACGTGACCGCCGGAGATCTTCTGCCAGGTAAGTGCCGCTGACTCCTGACAGACCCGACCGACGGACACTGACAGTGACAGTGACAATCCCGATTCCGGTATCCGATAAGACGAAAATATCGGAACTCGGAATCGGAATTCCGATACAGCTAATATCGGCCGATACCCGATATTTGCAGTATCGGAATGCTCAACCCTACTGATGAGGTTGCGAATGTTCTCCTGAGGGATCTCCTCCCAGACCTGGACTAAAGCATCCGTCAACTCCTGGACAGTCTGTGGTGTAACGTGATGTTGGTGGATAATGCGAGACATGATGTCCCCAGATGTGCTCAATCAGATTCAGGTCTGGGGAGCGGGCAGTCCAGTCCATAGCTTCAATGCCTTCATCTTGCAGGAACTGCTGACACACTCCAGCCACCTGAGGTCTGGCATTGTCCTGCGTTAGGAGGAATCCAGGGCCAACCTCACCAGCATATGGTCTCACAAGGGGTCTGAGGATCTCATCTCGGTACCTAATCGCAGTCAGGTTACCTCCAAAGAAATGCCACCCCACACCATTACTGACCCACTGCCAAACCTGTCATGCTGAAGGATGTTGCAGTCAGCAGATCACTCTCCACGGCGTCTCCAGACTCTGTCACGTCTGTCACATGTGCTGAGTGTGAACCAGCTGCCGGCAACATCCTAAATACCGACCCGAATATGTTCTCTGGGGTCTCGGCTACCCCCAGCAGCCGAGACCCTAGAGAAATTCCGACTCTGGGGAGCACTATAGACTTTTTCCACAGCGCCATTAATTAACGGCGCTGTGGTGTAAGTACCCTTAACTACCACCGTTAAAATGCGTATTGGAGGTCGTTAAGGTTTTAAAGAATTCAAAAGGACCTTCACTAGATTTATCATGTTGAACTGGACACATTATGTAATATTGGCAGCACAGCAGAATAATTTTTTATTTTTTATTTTTAATTGTGCCTCTCCATTGTGGATATTTAGCAGTCAAAGTATTTGGCACCGAATGAGTTAACTTTAGTTAAGTACAAGTGGGTGCTATTTGATAATTGTCACTGGCAGTGTATACTTCTCCCTTTATCAGTTGCTATTTGTTAATTCCCAGCTGGATTTATTAAAACTTAACTCATTAGGTGCCAATGCTCTGACTGCTAATATCTCCTCGGAGAGGCAAAATGAAAAAAAATGTTTTATTTCGCAGTGCAGCCAATAATACATTTGTGTGTCCAGTTCAACATGAACAATTTAAGTAAAGTCCTCTTTAAAAAGTATTATTCCAACAAGCTAATGTTTACATAGCAATATCATAAAGAATCTAATAAAATAATATATTCATACCCATATATTGATGCTCCCTAAAAAAATGTGTATCTATTGCAATTTTTATTTATTATCTTGTAAGGATCTTTCATTTTGTGATAAATTGTCCTCTATAAACTTCTAATTATGTAATTATTCTTCCCTCCAGTGATGATGTATTCAATCATGTGACTCATTTTTATCTTTTGCTTCATTTTCATTCAGAGATTATTTATTTTACTTGTAAAATTATACTTACAATTTTTTGTCAAGTTTTTTGCAGATGTATACATCTGTATTGGTCATGTTTGGGCATCTGTGTTACAACCCCTTCTACTATCTGAGGCCATATAACATACAGTATTTTAGGGTTTGCAGATTGCACCAAATATAAATTATGATAAGGTCGGTGTGATCGCAACAGTCCACTGTTGAGAATGCAGCTAGTAGACAATGGCGGAGTGAAGCTGCAAGCAAGCACCACAAGCACATCGAGTTAAATGTCACTTGGTGTGAACAGAGTGCAAAGTACCAGACTCTGTAACTGCACAGAGCCGTACCAAACTGAGGCACTCTAAGCTGTGCCCTGTTAAACGTCACATGTGCACAGTAGTAATGAAGCTAGTATGTGGTCCCTATAGCTCACCCCCCACTATGCTGGTGATGAGCCTGCCATGTCACATGGTTTGTGTAACTCGCATATGCAAAGAAGTCACCTGGTGCAGGTACTAAGCTCAAGCGGGAGTTCCCACCCTACACTGCCTAACGAGAACCACCTTGCAGTGCCAGTAGCTGCACATGTGCATATACAGGGTGGTAACTGTCCCACCTACTAACACACAGAAAATACAAGTGATCTTAGCGCGCCGATGGGTGACCCAAAGATTCTTTTATAAACTGTGCCTAAGTCCAGTCACACAGAACCTTGCTTGCTGGCAAATCGGGAGCCGGCATAGGAGCTGAGCAGCTGACACGACCACCAATGAGAGGACGCCACCTCACGGGCATGCTCAGTAGGATGATTCCTGGACTTAGCCTCCGGAACGCATTCTGTGACTGCCTATTGTAGTCACTATGGCAGTAGCTGAGAACCAGCAGTAACAAAGCGCACAGCACGAGTCTGAGCAAGACACTGAGACCGACGTCTTTGCTGTGCAGGTTCTACTGCAGTCGAAGAAAAAATGTGAGACCACAGAAGGAGATAAGGCTTGGGATCTACCCTATTCAGACGGTGAAACCCGACGCCTAGCAACATATACAGTTGTGCTCAAAAGTTTACATATCCTGGCAGAATTTTTGCTTTCTTGGCCTTTTTTTTAGATAATATGAATGATAACAGCAATTTTTTTCTCCAATCATGGTTAGTGGTTGAGTGAAGCCATTTATTGTCAAACTACTCTGTTTTCTCTTTTTTAAATCATATTGACAACCCAAAGCATCAAAATAACCTGATCAAAAGTTCACATACCCCATTTCTTAATATCGTGCATTGCCCCCTCTAACATCAATGACAGCTTGATGTCTTTTATGGTAGTTGTGGATAAGGTTCTAATTTTCTCAGATGGTTAAAGCTACCCACTCTTTTTGCTCAAAGCCTTCAATGCCTTTAAATTTCTGGGCTGTCTAACATTAACAGCGCCCTTGAGATCTCCCCAGAGTGACTCAATGATATTGAGGTCAGGAGACTAAGATGGCCACACCAGAACCTTCACTTTGTTCTGTTGTAGCCAATGACAGGTCGACTTGGCTTTGCGTTTTGGATCATTATCATGTTTGGAACGTCCAATTAGGTCCCATGCGCAGCTTCCGGGCTGATGATTTAAAATTTGCCTCTAGTATTTGCTGATAACGTGCTGCATTCATCTTTCCTTCAACTTTAATCAAGTTTCCTGTGCTTTTGTAGCTCACATTCCCAAAACATCAGCAATCCACCTCCGTGCTTTACAGTAGGAATGGTGTTACTTTCATCATAGGCCTTGTTTACCTCTCTCCAAATGTAAAGTTTATGGTTGTGGCCCCAAAAATTCAATTTTGGTCTCATCACTACAAATTACCTTTGTTCCAGAAGTTTTGAGGCTTGTCTCTGTGCTGTTTTGCATATTGTAGGTGAGATACTTTGTGGCATTTGCGCAGTAATGGCTTTATTCTGGCAACTCGACAATGCAGCCCATTTTTCTTCAAGTACCTCTTATTGTGCTTCTTGAAACAGCCACAACCCCTAGTTTCAGCCACACCACTAGTTTTCAGAAAGTCCAGTTTTTCAGCTGATATTATTTGAGGGTTTTTCTTTGCATCATGAACATTTTTCCTTGTAGTTGTGGGCAAAATTTATTGTTGGTCTACCTGACCGTGGTTTTGTTTTTACAGAGTCCCTGATTTTCCATTTGTTAATCAAAATTTGAATGCTGACTGTTTATTTCAATTCCTTGGATATCTTTTTGTATACCTTTCCTGATTTTATACAGTTCAACTACCTTTTCCCATAAATCCGTTGACAATTCCTTTGCTTTCTCCTTGACTCACAATCCAGAAATGTCAGCGGCTGGATGAAAGATGCAAGAGTCTGTCTGGATCCCAGAACCTCACTCAGCTTTTATGCACACACACTGATTACAAGCAAACAGGTCAAAAGTGAGGATGTTATGCTTAGTACGCCATGAAACCCATTTGTGTCAACTTCAGTGCATGTTATCAGGCCAATATCACCAGGGTATGTGAATTTTTGATCAGGGTTATTTGGATGTTTTGGGTTGTCATTATGATTTGAAAATAGAAAACACTGTATTTAATGCCATAGGTACTATCATTTGACCTGCTAGGTTGTTTTTTGTATCGACAGATTTTTATAATTATAAAGCCTGTGACATGACATTTTGCTACAGATTTGACATATGCATTTTACTCTATAAATTACAAAATAAATTGTGATTTTTTTTTATTTCATACAGTAAGTAAATCATTTTTTTTATACTCCTATTATATGCATTGTACTATACATGGTTATTTATTTATTACTATGCTCACTTACATGGCGTCAACACATTCATTTGCACTTTACAGACATGTACCCATTGGAGATCACAATCTAAATTCTGTATCACTTATCCTAAAAAATGAACTGGAGCATAAGTTTGTATTCATGCAAATATAGAAGCATGTTCACATTGGCCATTAAGCTGACAAAATGTAAGGCAGAAACAAAATGATAATACCCTGCTGTAAGTAAATAAGTAAAAAGAAATAGTGCATATAAAGAAAATAGGGTACTTAGTAAACACTGGTTCTGATAGAAAAAAAGCTTAAAAGCCATCCCACCAGCATCAAGATGTAGCCAAATCGGGGTGGTCCTAGCCTCTACGATTAAAAAATTACCATGTGCCAAAGTGAAGTCAATGTGAGTAAGTGTCAAGTAGGACCTTGTCCTGAAACATTTACACCCAGCAATTGAAGGCTATAGAAACATAATGTCCAGCTCAAAGAATGGAAGGCCACACCTTTACCTGCACTGAAACTGAATCTTAACAGAAAAAATGAACTGGAATATTAGTTGGTATGCATACAAAATACAGGAGCATGTTAATGCTGGTCACTAAACAGACAAAGCGTATGACAGAAACAAAATGAGCATATACCATGTTGCAAGTAAATAACTAAAAACAATATTGTATAGAAATAACATTGGGTACTCTGTCTTGCTCCATCATTATTAATGTCACTTTGACACAGGTAAGGTTTTTAAAAAAAGAGATTTTGGACCATCTCAGTTTGGGTACACCTTGACACTGTGGGATGACTTTTAAGATTTTTGATAATATGGTGTTTACTAAGTACCCCATGTTATTGAAATGCACTTTTGCTTTTTTATAGCAGGGCATATGTTCAGTTTGTTCTTGTCTAAATTTCCTACTAGTATATCCTTAAAGTGTGGGAAGAAACCAACACAAACGAGGGGAGAATATGCAAACTCCTTGCAGATGATGTCCTTGATGGGATTTGAACTCAGGACACGAGCGCTGCAAAAGAACATTGCTAACCACTGAAACCCCGTGATGACCAATGGTTGGATTATTGTGGAGCTCAACCACATAATTATTTAACCATATGAATCTGATCATCGTTTATATACTAGAACCCATGGTATTACTTAAACCTGTCATACATAAATGTATTAAATTAATTATTAGTTTTGCAATTAACTTTTAAAATATTTTAATTTTCTCTATTGTTGTTTAAATCTATATACAATATAAAATCATTTATAAAACTCATATTACCATAAATTTTTCATTAACTGAGGAGTTAATATTACTAACTGAATTGTTCCTGAACAACTTCAAGCATATCTCTTTAATCTTTTGTCTTTTTCTAATACTTGAACTTATTTTGTTTGGGATTAACTGTACTCTTTGCTCAATTTATTTTAGAGCCATACTCGGTTTTCATGAAGACTATTTTGAAATTAATCCAAAACCAATTTATTAAATTTTAACGTGCAAATAACCTCAGGCTGATTTTGTATTACTGTAATTGTATTGACCTTGATAGATGTCTACTTGCTAAGCAGTAAAGACCAAGAATGCAAATGCTGCATGTCTATCACTTTGTTAACATTTGTACAACCACAAACTCCTCTGGGCCTTTTTAGACTTCTATGCTTGAGAAGTTAAACTTCTTTATAATGTATGAAAATAGAACAATACTTGCAATGTTAGTTTGAAATGTAGCTAAAAATTTTCAGAAGTATTGACTGATGTTATAAATGTTAGGAATAAAATATATCTTGAGCATCTTAATTTGAGTAATCATTGTAGCAGTGTGTATAAAGAATAAGAAAGGAGTCATATTATTTGTTAACAAATATTCTTTGAATGATTTCTTTTTTTAATTTCATGTTGGTCTGTTCACCAGCTCTAAATACATGAAACCTTGCTTGAATTATTTTTAAACTCAATGTAACCTGCAAAGCAAGATGTAAGACATTGAAAAAACATGAAAAGCTTTATTTTTTCATTTAAACTAGAAAAGTAAAGAAAAAAAAGTAAATAAACTAAAAAAGTTTTATTTTCAATCAAGTCTGAATAATGCCTTAATGCCATCCTTTTGCCATCCATCACCTATAAACTTCTATCTTCAGAAAGTTATACATTCACATATATGGTAGGATTCTGCTGTACTTGACCACTAATCACTGCTATTGTACATTTTTAAAGGTTGTCACTCCATTCCACTAGAACCTGCTATTTTACATCTGTACTTGCCTTATATAAAGGATTTGTCTTGTTAATGCTGTTCCAGTGGAAGCCATCTTGTTTCCTGTTTGACCATACTTCAAAATACATGGAACTAGTGATGAGCGAGCACTAAAATGCTTGGGTGCTCGTTGCTCGGGTTGAGCAGATTGGAATACTCGGGTACTCGGACAGAACAACGAGCCCAATGTAAGTCTATGGGAGACGCGATTATTTTTGCCGCGATCCACCCTGGGGGTCCTTTAAAGGTCTAAAAATGTCTGAAAATGATGGAACACTGCTATTGGGATCACCTCTGGAAGCATTTCTGACTCCTAGTTCACAGCTATAAGCAATGTTGTCAGAGTTTCATGCCATTTTTTCAGATTGCACCGAAAAACATACCAAAACAAAACCAAAACTGATTTGGCTGAGAAATATGTTAAGGCACATCCTTTCCAGGTTAATGACTTGAATATAATGCTAAAATAATTAACCCCAGACAAAAATGTTCCTCACCTCTTGAGATATGTTCCGACGCAGTGTTTTAGAAGCATTTTTGCTACTTTAATATTGATTTCAACTGAAACAAATGCATTCACTGTGAATGTCATTGTAACATTTAACAACCCTAGCTGGTCATGTGGTGTGTGACACATAAGCAGACACATCTTATTTAATTTTATAAAGGAGGGACTGTTAAAGTCACAGAGCCTATTTTTACTGGTGAATCAGGTGGTATTAGTCTTCTTAAAGGGCCATTATTAAACAGTGGGTCACCCAAATTGTTGTAGCCTATGCTGTGAGTGGATGAACTGCCAAGAATTACGACGCACCCCAATACCCTTTTCATAAGATGTCCAGGATGGCCTCCATAAAAAAAAAGTTGCATTGAATGCAAGGCCTGCTCTGCTAACAATTCATATGCACTCCAATAAGCCTTTGAACCCACATACTGGATGCGCCCCATAAAATCCACTTCACCATGTTAATTTTTGTACTCTTGTTTTACACATTGACAGCAGTGTCTGCCCTTCTGCATAGCCATATGCACCCTATTACGCCTTGGAACCCACATACTGGATGGGACCCGTAAAAATCACTTCACCATATTCATTTTGTACTCCCGTACACTTTTGTTTACACAGTGACAGCAATGTTTGCCCTGATGCATAACCATATGCACCCCATTATGCCTTGAAACCCACATACTGGATGGGCCCCTGAAAATTTACTTCACCATATTCATCTTGTGCTCCGTACTCTTTTGTTTACACAGTGACAGAAATGTCTGCCCTGCTGCAAAGTCATAAAGCACCCCATTACACCTTGAAGCCCACATACTGGATGGGACCCGTAAAAATCACTTCACCATATTCATTTTGTACTCTGTACTCTTTGTTTTACGCATTGAAATCAATTTCTGCCCTGCTGCAAAGTCATATGCACCCCATTACGCCTTGGAACTCACATACTGGATGGGCCCTGAAAATCCACTTCACCATATTCATTTTGTACTCCCGTACTCTTTTGTTTACACATTGACAGCAATGTCTGTCTTGCTGCAAAGTCATATGCACCCCATTACGCCTTGGAACCCACATTTTCGATGGGCCCATAAAAATCCACTTCACAAAATTTATTTTGTACATCAAGAGGTCATCAATGATAGACATAAAATGTCTAAGTTAATGGACCCAAGTGAGGATTTATGGGGCTTTAGTGCAAGATTTCAAACTTATGTAAGAAAATGGCATTTCCATGCCAAAATTAATTACATCTCCATGCAAAGAGTGCGTTTTTTCCACTAAAAAACTTGAAGATCATTATATTTTTTTTACACTTTTATTGTATCAGATAAAGAAAATATTGTTGCTTCCCTGAAATCGTCTTCTGATGGCAAAGGAAATCATTCAGTGAAATGTGAAACTGTAGCAAAGATTGTACATTGCAAGATGGTGGAAATTAAACAAGGCATGGTTTGAAAAGATTATTTTTAAATGTCAGAAAAGTGCGTTCTTCCCCTACCAAATCAATTATCAATGTTATAATAAAAAATTACATAGACAATCACACAGAGTTAAGGAGAACTGACTGCAAGAAAAAAAAGGAAAGAATCTGCATCTATTCCACCAAAACTTGCTAACACTTCAGAGTTGTGGCTGATAAAAATATCATCAATTAGTCCAAAAGTGAGTGAAACAGATTACTTTAATTATTTAATAGTGTGATGGTTCCCTCTTTGCTAAATTATTTACTGGAGAATTTGGACATTTGATTTGCCAAGTTTTTAACACTAAGATTCAGAACGTTAATTGATGATAAAAATATCATCAATTAGTCCAAAAGCGAGTGAAACAGATTACTTTAAATCCTTGCAAGACTATAAAGTTTCCTAATGTGGCAAAAAAGGGTGTCTGTTTTCTGAAAAGCTTTTCAGAATAACCAACAATGCAGTCTAAATGACTTGATTGGAGACTGGAGACAGTTTAAAAAAAAAAAATGGTGTACCATGAAACCTCAAGCTGTCAAACCCTTTCTTGTTTTTCAATGGTAATGGAATCCCGACAATATGTTGAGAGTAGGAGGCGTACTTTTAAAGGGATGATAACTTTTTATTTTTTAATGGTGTGATGGTTCCCTCCTTGCTATACTTACTGGAGAATTTGGATATTTGATTTGCCAAGTTTTTTAACACTAAGGTTCAGATACGGCTTTAACCCCTTACTGTCCATTGACGTGCACAGTCCATCATGGCAAGGTGTCAGTTTTGGCACCAGGACGGACTGTGCACGTCATGCCTTTGAACTACCACTGCGTGTAAAACTTAGTAGTAGTTCAGTGTCGACAGCTGTCTATGACAGCTGACAGGCACGGCAAGAGGTGCGGGGACCCTTGCAGTTGGTCCCTGCCCCCACAGCGCTGTGATTGGTCAGTCAATCTGACTGACCAAACACAGCAGCGATCGGGCAGGAGAGGCTGAAATTTCAGCCTCTCCTGCCCGATCAGTGCAGGAGCTGAGCGCTCCAGTGGCAGAGCTTTCTGCACTGACAGCCGGGAGCAGCCATCCGCGCCGCCCTGGCTGCTAGCCCCCTGACTGCTGCGATCGAGCGAGATCGCAGCATTCAGAGGGTAGGCAGGGGTCGGGAGCTCCCTCTGACTCAGATCGGCGTCCCCGCAATGTATTTGCAGAGCCCGATCTCTGCCTTGATGACCCGGGTTGTCATGACAACCTCCGGGTCATCTAGCTACGAAAAGCCGCTGTGACCATGCTCATAACATGGTCATAGCAGTTTTCTCCATTGGTATAATGCATTGCAATGCTGGAGCATTGCAATGCATTATACCTGCAACAAAAGTAAAAAAGTGAAAGTCCCATAAAGTGACTAGGTAAAAAAACATTTTTTAAAAAATTTGTAGAAAAAATAAATAAAAAATAATAAAAAAAATTCCCCTAATAATACACATTTTTATGTAAACAAAAACAAAAAACAAAAAAATACACGTTTGTATCTCCGCGTCCGTGAAAATCCAATCTATAAAAGCATAATCCTAGTTAACCCCTTCAGTGAAAGCCGTAAAAAACGCACAAAAAAGTAGTAAATTATACTTTTTCCAAGCGGTATCATCATACCACTTGGAAAAAGTGCAACAACAAGCGATCAAAAGACGGATATTAATAAACATGGGACCTCTGAAAACGTCATCTTGTCCCGCAAAAACAAGCCGCCAAACAGCATTATCAGCAAAAAATAAAAAAGTTATAGCTTGCAGAATAAAGTGATGCAAAAATAATTATTTTTTTTATAACAGTTTTTATTGTGTAAAAAACGCCAAAACATAAAAAAAGATAAAAATGAGTTATCGCTGTTATCGTAGTGACCCGAAGAATAAAGCTGCCTTACCAATTTTACCACGTGCAGAACGGAGGAAAAAAAAAAAGATTTCTGAATTGCTGATTTTTGTTCATTCTGCTTCCACAAAAATCGGAATAGGAAGCGATCAAAAAAACGTTATGTGCCAGAATATGGTACCAATAAAAACGTCCGCTCGTCCCGCAAAAATAAGCCCGCACAAAACTCTGTCGGCCAAAATATGGAAAATTTATATTTCTCCAAAATTACGGCGATGCAAAAATTTCTTACAAAAATTTCTTCCAAAAAAAGCGACTTTTAGGCCTGTTTCCCACTTGCGTCTAACCGACCTGCGTCGGTCAGCGCACGGCCACCGCTAAGCTCCGCCCCGGCCACGCCTCCTCCCGATCGCTCTGCCTATGGGCGCATGATGCTGCATGCGACCTGCGTACCCTATCTTTAGCATTGAGTATGCAGGCCGTGCGCAGCTATGCATCTGCCGCCGCTTGCGTCCTTTTGACGGTGCGCCGATCTGCGCCCAATGCACCGTGTTGCATTTTGGTGCGGTCGATGCACCGTCAAAAGGACGCAAGCGGCGGTAAACGCATAGCTGCACATGGCTGTGTACCCAATGCTAAAGATAGGTTATGCAGGTCGCATGCAGCGTCATGCTCCCATAGACGGAGCGGCCGGGAGGAGGAGCGGCCTGGACAAGAGCTTAGCGGTGGCCGTGCGCTGACCGACGCAGGTCGGTCAGACACTGGTGTGAAAATAGCCTTAGTGTGTGACAGAAGCTAAACATGAAAAAAGGATATAAATCTGGTATCGCTGTAATCGCATCGATCCAAAGACGCCTAATCAATCACTAATACTGCACAAGGAACAGCGTAAAAAATAAAACCAATTCTTCACCTTTTGTGGATTTGTTCATTCTGCCTCCCAAAGATCGCAGTAAGGCGATCACAGTGGTTCCCCCAGCGTACTCAGGACAAATTGCACATCAACTTTTGGGGTCCTATTTCTCCTGTAACCCTTATAAAAATAAAATATTGGGGCCAAAAGATCATTTTTGTGGAAAAAAATATTTTTTTATTTTCATGGCTCTACGTTATAAACTTTTGTGAAGCACTTGGGGGTTCAAAGTGCTCACCACATATCTAGGTAAGTTCTTTTGGGGCTCTAGTTTCCAAAATGGGGTCACTTGTGAGGGTTTTCCACTGTTTAGGCACATCAGAGGCTCTCCAAATGTGACATGACTCCAGCAGAACATTCCATCAAAGTCTGCATTCGAAAACGGCGCTCCTTCCCTTCTGAGCTCTGCCATACGCCCAAATAGTGGTTTACCCCCACATATGGGGTATCAGTGTACTCAGGACAAATTGCACAATAACTTTTGCGGTCCTGTTATCCTATGAAAATAAAAATTGGGGTGAAAAGATCATTTTTGTGGCAAAAGTATGATTTCTTAATTTTACGGCTCTACGTTATAACCTCTGTGAAGCCTTTGGGGTTCAAAGTGCTCACCAGACATTTAGATAGTTCCTTGGGTGATCTAGCTTCTAAAATGGGGTCACTTATGGGGGGTTTCCACTGTTTAGGTACATCAGGGGCTCTCAAAACATGACATGGTGTCCGCTCTCGACTGCAGCCAATTTGACATTCAAAATCTCAAATGATGCTCCTTCCCTTCTGAGCACTGCCGTGCGCCTAAAGATTGGTCTTCCTCCACAAATGGGGTATCAGTGTACTCAAGAGAAATTGTACAACAAATATTGTGGTTCATTTTCTCCTGATACCTTGACAAAATTAAAAAAATTGTGTCGAACGAAAAATTTTGGGGAAAAAAAGTTGAATGTTCATTTTTTCCTTCCACATTGCTTCAATTCTTGTGAAGTACCTAAAGGGTTAATAAACTTCTTGAATGTGGTTTTGAACACTTTGAGGGGTGCAGTTTTTAGAATGGTGTCACTTTTGGGTATTTTCTGTCATATTGACCCCTCAAAGTCACTTCAAATGTGAGGTGGTCCCTAAAAAAATGGTTTTGTAAATTTTGTTGTAAAAATGAGAAATCGCTGGTCAACTTTTAACACTTATAACTTCTTAACAAAAAAAATGTTGGTTCCAAAATTGTGCTGATGTAAAGAAGACATGTGGGAAATGTTATTTAATAACTATTTTTGTGACATATCTCTCTGATTTAAAGGCATAAAAATTAAAAGTTTTAAAATTGCAAAATTTTCAAAATTTTCACCATATTTCCATTTTTTTCATAAATAAACGCAAGTTATATTGAAGAAATTTTACCACTATCATGAAGTACAATATGTCACGAGAAAACATTCTCAGAATCGCCAAGATCCGTTGAAGCGTTCCAGAGTTATAACCACATAAATTGACAGTGGTCAGAATTGTAAAAATTGGCTTGGTCATTAACCTACAAAATGGCTTGGTCCTTAAGGGTTAAAGAAGGCTAATATTTGTAATATAACGCAATTTTATTTCAAAGTACAAAATTCAAGGAATAGTAAGATTGCATAGTATGAGTGCGTACACTTTTGTATATTTTAACATACAAAGGTTAAGTATACAGGTCCTTCTCAAAAAATTAGCATATAGTGCTAAATTTCATTATTTTCCATAATTTAATGATTACAATTAAACTTTCATATATTTTAGATTCATTACACACCAACTGAAATTTGTCAGGTCTTTTATTGTTTTAATACTGATGATTTTGGCATACAACTCCTGATAACCCAAAAAACCTATCTCAAAAAATTAACATATTTCAACCATCCAATAAAATAAAAGTGTTTTTTAAAAACAAATAAAAAAAACATCAAATAATAAAGTTCAGTTATGCACTCAATACTTGGTCGGGAATTAGTGTTGAGCGATAGTGCTCGATATCTAAAAATATCGGATTGGAATGGTATCGCCGATAGCACTAAATATCGTCGATACCCGATTTCGATACGGAAGTCCAATGTAAGTCTATAGGAACAAAATATCGCAACTAAAAAAAACCTTTATTTCCTTGTAACACTAAATATACACATAGAATACATATATATATATATATATACATGTCATTGTGACATATATATATACATATATGTATAGTTTATACACTTCTACATAGTAAAATATCCTCTGATTCAGTTGCCGGGTAAAGCCGGCTTCTGTGAAAAGACAGAAGCACTCGACATGAAATGACACTTGGTGTACATAGGGTTAACCATGTCTTTTCATGTCGTTTGCAATCTGATTTGCACAAACAATTACATCAGTCTATGTGTGCAAAATTTCACACCTGTAGGGGTTAATTAAAGGTGTAAATTCGTTGTAAAAAAAACGGACTTTTTTGCTACGAATTTACACCTTTAATTAACCCCTACAGGTGTGAAATTTTGCACACTTACACTCAAAGTAATTGTTTGTGCAAATAAGATATCAAACTACATGAAAAGACATGGTTAACTCTATGTAAACCAAGTGTCATTTCATGTCGGGTTCTGCATTTTCACAAAAGCCGGCAATTGAATTAGCGGCTATTATACTATGTAGAAGTGTATGAACTATAAATATAAATATATATATATGTGTCACAAATTCAATGACATGTATATATATATATGAGGTGTAAAATTGCTGAAAAAAAATGCGTGGGCTCCCGCCCTATTTTCGCAACCAGACAGACAAAGCCAGTGAGTGGGGGCAGATAATAATAGCCCAGAGAGGGACCATTATTTTTGGCCCCCCCCGGCTACTAAAATCTGCCCCAGACACCCCAGAAAAGACAAATCTCTAATTAGATTCGCCCTTTCTGGCACTTTGCCCGTCTATTCCCATTGCCCTGTAGCGGTGGCGAATGGGTTAATAAGGGGTTAAAATGACCTTGCAATTGAAAGGTCACTTTAAGCCAGGTTAATAATTGAGAGCTGTCAATCAGACAACTATCAATTATTAATCCTATTGTATGAAAGAAAAATCAAACACACACACTTTAATAAAATAGAAGTTTAATGAAATTATCGCACAGTTTTTGACCATATTTTATTTACCTGCTAAAACCATTTCCTGTAATAAAAATAAAATAATAAAGCAAAATTATTCTTACCAATCCGATGTACAGTCAGGTCCCACGGTGTAATCCATCAGAAAGGGTTAATGTTTACTGCAGGGACCGCAGCTAATGCTGCAGCCTCACAGTAAACCCCCAAATGAATGAGTTCCTCTCCTGGCTGACAGGAGAGGAAGTGGAAAGCTTAATTGATTGCTTTCCACTTTCACTTCAGGTCAGCCAGGGACACAATCAGTGACGTCAGAGGGAACTGGTTAACAAAAATAGGGGATCCCCTCGAAAAAAAATGGCGTGGGGTCCCCCCTATTTTTGTTAACCAGCCAGATGAAGCAGACGGCTGAGGCCTGGATTTTCAGGCTGTTAAGGAGCCAAGATCCATGGACCTTGCCAGCCTGATAATACCAGGCCACAGCAGTCTGCATATCTTGGCTGATTAACAAAAATAGGGGATCCCCTCGAAAAAAATTTGCATGGGGTCCCCCCTATTTTTGTTAACCAGCCAGATGAAGCAGACCGCTGAGGCCTGGTTTTTCAGGCTGGTAAGGATCCAATATCCATGGACCTTGCAAGCCTGATAATACCAGGCCACAGCAGTCTGCATATCTTGGCTGATTAACAAAAATAGGGGATCCCCTCGAAAAAAATTGGCGTGGGGTCCCCCCTATTTTTGTTAACCAGCCAGATGAAGCAGACCGCTGAGGCCTGGTTTTTCAGGCTGGTAAGGATCCAATATCCATGGACCTTGCAAGCCTGATAATACCAGGCCACAGCAGTCTGCTTAGCTTGGCTGGTTAACAAAAATAGGGATCCCCTCGAAAAAAAAACGGCGTAGGGGTCCCCCTATTTTTGTTAACCAGCCAAGTAAAATGCAGACTGCTGCGGCCTGGTATTAAAAGACTGTCAAGGCCCATGGATTTTGGCCATCAACAGCCTGATAATACCAGGCTACAGCAGCCCCACATTTGGCGCATCAAAAGATGTGCCAATTGTGGCACTTTACCCGGCTCTTCCCACTTGCCCTGTAGCGGTGGCAAGCGGGTAATAAGGGGTTAATGTCACCGTTGATTGCACGGTGACAATAAGCCGGTTAATAATGGAGAGGCGTCAATAAGACACCGATCCATTATTAATCCCAAAGTTATTAAATGCATAAAAAAAAGACAAAGCAAGAAAAAAGTATTTTAATGAAATAAAAGAGACAACACAGTTTTCATTTCTTTTATTGTACTCTCATTCCTGCGACGCCATCGATCTCCTGTAAAAAAAGAAAAAAAAAAAAACCAACAGTATACCACCTGTCCGACGCAGTCCATAGTAACGACAGTCCCACGACGATCCAGCTCTGCTACATCGCAATGACAGGCAGAGCCTGTCATCGCAACGCAGCACAGCTGATTACCTGCTTCCCCGGCGGTGACGTCATCGGACTGACTGCTTTAACGGCCGAGATTACCCAGCAGTCACTGCAGTTATCGCGAGAAACTGCATGTGACCGCCGGGGAGAAGAGGATGGCGGCCATGAAGCAGTCCAGGACGTGACCGCCGGAGATCTTCTGCCAGGTAAGTGCCGCTGACTCCTGAAAAACCCGACCGACGGACACTGACAGTGACAGACCCGACCGACGGACACAGACAGTGACAGTGACAAATCCGATTCCGGTATTCGATAAGACGAAAATATCGAAACGAATTATCGAAAGGCCGATAGAGCTAATATCGGCCGATAGCCGATATTTGCATTATCGTATCGCTCAACACTATCGGGAATCCTTTTGCAGAAATGACTGCTTCAATGCGACGTGGCATGGAGGCAATCAGCCTGTGACACTGCTGAGGTGTTATGGAGGCCCAGAATGCTTCGATAGCGGCCTTGAGCTCATCCAGAGTGTTGGGTCTTGCGTCTCTCAACTTTCTCTTCACAATATCCCACAGATTCTCTATGGGGTTCAGGTCAGGAGAGTTGGCAGGCCAATTGAGCACAGTAATACCATGGTCAGTAAACATTTACCAGTGGTTTTGGCACTGTGAGCAGGTGCCAGGTCGTGCTGAAAAATGAAATCTTCATCTCCATAAAGCATTTCAGCCGATGGAAGCATGAAGTGCTCCAAAATCTCCTGATAGCTAGCTGCATTGACCCTGCCCTTGATGAAACACAGTGGACCAACACCAGCAGCTGACATGGCACCCCACATCATCACTGACTGTGGGTACTTGACACTGGACTTCAGGCATTTTGGCATTTCCTTCTCCCCAGTCTTCCTCCAGACTCTGGCACCTTGATTTCCGAATGACATGCAAAATTTGCTTTCATCAGAAAAAAGGACTTGGGACCACTTAGCAACAGTCCAGTGCTGCTTCTCTGTAGCCCAGGTCAGGCGCTTCTGCCGCTGTTTATGGTTCAAAAGTGGCTTTACCTGGGGAATGCGGCACCTGTAGCCCATTTCCTGCACACGCCTGTGCATGGTGGCTCTGGATGTTTCTACACCAGACTCAGTCCACTGCTTCCTCAGGTCCCCCAAGGTCTGGAATCGGTCCTTCTCCATAATCTTCCTCAGGGTCCGGTCACCTCTTCTCGTTGTACAGCGTTTTCTGCCACATTGTTTCCTTCCAACAGACTTCCCATTGAGGTGCCTTGATACAGCACTCTGGGAACAGCCTATTTGTTGAGAAATTTCATTCTGGGTCTTACCCTCTTGCTTGAGGGTGTCAATGATGGCCTTCTTGACATCAGTAAGGTCGCTAGTCTTACCCATGATGGGGGTTTTGAGTAATGAACCAGGCAGGGAGTTTTTAAAA
Source organism: Oophaga sylvatica (assembly GCA_033576555.1). Classification (NCBI taxonomy): domain Eukaryota; kingdom Metazoa; phylum Chordata; class Amphibia; order Anura; family Dendrobatidae; genus Oophaga; species Oophaga sylvatica. The sequence goes on from JARQOD010000009.1 coordinate 147,636,168, forward strand.
GCCTCAGGAATCTTTTGCATGTGTTTAGAGTTAATTAGTTGATTCAGAAGATTAGGGTAATATGTCGTTTAGAGAACCTTTTCTTGATATGCTAATTTTTTGAGACAGGTTTTTTGGGTTATCAGGAGTTGTATGCCAAAATCATCAGTATTAAAACAATAAAAGACCTGACAAATTTCAGTTGGTGTGTAATGAATCTAAAATATATGAAAGTTTAATTGTAATCATTACATTATGGAAAATAATGAAATTTAGCACTATATGCTAATTTTTGAGAAGGACCTGTATATAAGGATTAAATACATATAATGATTAAGAATATATAAAGATTAACTACATACAGTATACTTACATCATCACCAAGAGGCTTTTAAACTTCATCCGTCTGGAATATCAGAGAAGCAACACCAAGACAGAGAACCCCAGGGAGATTCACTACACTGCATGGGCGTCCCCAATTATGCAGGTATGAATGAACACACTGTACATGTACAGGTACACCAGTTTTTGCTTCTGTCAGGCTACTTTCACACATCAGTTTTTTGCAGTCAGGCGCAATCCGGCAGTTTTTGCAAAAAACGGATCTGTTTTTTTTACAGCCGGATTCATTTTTTTCTCATTGACATGCATTAGCACCGGATCGCGCCGCATGTCATTGCGTTTAGCCCGTTTTCTTCCGGATCCGTCATAGATTTTAATTGCGGCGGCTGGACAGGACGCATCATGCAACGTTTTTTTTTTTTCCGGCCGGAAACGCCTGAGAGCGCCTGAAGCTCTCTCTCTCTCTCTCTCCGTGCCAGACATGCGTACACTACATTTTCCGGGTTCAAAAGTTCACAACGGATCTGGCTAAAAACCGGATCCGACACATCAGTTTTTTCCAACCTAAGCTGGATCTGTCTTTTTTGCAATTGGACGGATTGTGCCTGATTGCAAAAAACTGATGTGTGAAAGAGGCCTTAGTCATGTTTCTCTGCTCCTGTATAGTGCTTTAAGGCACTGTCACACTTAGCGATCGCACCAGCGATCACGACGACACGACTTGGCGAGATCGCTAGTGCGATCGCTATGTGATCGCTAGTTGGATTCCAAACACAACTCATCAGCAATCTGTATAACGACCTCTGAGGTCGTTGGGAAAACCTAGTCCCACCTGCGACGCTGGTGAAGTCGTTCATAAAGGGTGTCACACTCAGCGATTCAGGCTCACCAGCGGGACACCAATGACCAAAAAACGGCTCAGAACGTTCATAAGCGATCAACGACATCTCAGCAGGGGTCACATCGCTGCTACATGTCACACACAGCTGCGTCGCTAACGAGATCGCTACTGCATAATGAAATCGGTGACTCGTTAGCGATCTCGTTTAGTGTGACAGTACCTATACGCTATGTAGTAACTCTACTTTCACCAAGCCCTTCAAGTGGCCAGCTTTCAAGGTCGGAAGGAAATGAGATGTCTTGGAGTCATCAAACAAGGGCCCATAAATCCTTATAATATAAAAGCCACAATGATTTAGATAAAACCACCACACACAGAGGTTAATTAAACCTTAACTGTTATGTTTTGGTAGCTGAGGAGAGCAGGCAAAAACGACAATATACCAGAGAGGTTGGAATCTATTGGATTGCAGTACCCTGACTAACCACCACAACTAAAGGCAGCCATGGAGCATTCCTACGTTGGTCCTAGACGCCTCTTCACAGCCTGAGAGATTAACTACACCTAAAGATAGAAAGAGGAAAGCTATCTGCCCCGGAGCAGATCCCCAAAGAACATAGGAAGCCCCCAAACATGTAATGGCGGATAGACAAGAGGGAATACAGACACAGACAGAAAATAGTATGAGCAAACGCTGGGGCCCAATCTGCCTAGATAGAAAAGGATAGAAAGGATACTCACTGCAATCCAAAAAAACCCTAAAAAATGCCAACGCTACTGATTGTAAAAACACCTGAGATCACACGACCTCTACCACCTAAATCAACTCTCTGGTGTAACAAAACTAAGCCGCAGCCACTGAGAAAACTGGAAAAGGCAAATCAACAAATAACAGTGGCTCCAGCGGAACTGAGAGGAGCCCAAGCCCCCCGGGGGGACCTAGCTAACCTCACAGAAATGCAGAGAAATATGCAAAAGGTAAGCACAAAAACAAAAACAGAAAATATCTTATCTGAAAGCAGAAGAAGAGGCAAGACTCAACAAGCTTCCAAGTGAACCAGGAACCACAGTTGAGACAAGAACAATTGATCACCGGCAACAATGATGGGAGGGAACCTCCCTTATATCAAGCCAGTCTGTGACTCCTGATTGCCAATCCTCATTGAATGGTTCAGTACTGTTTGTAACCACCAGAGGGAGCTTCTGCTCAGAATTCATTTCCAAAACATTCACAACAGTACACCACCTTGAGGAGGGGTCACCGAACCCTCATTAGTCTCCTAGCATGGATGTCCGAAGCAAACACCCAAGAATTGTCCTCTCCTGACCATAACCTCTCCACTTAACCAAATACTTGAGTTTCCGTCTAGAAAAACGAGAATCCAATATTTTCTCAACCACATACTCCAGATTGCCCTCGACTAAAACAGGGTCAGGAGGCACAGCCATAGGAACCACTGGCTCGACAAACCTCTTCAATAAGGACTTGTGGAACACGTTATGGACCTTAAATGTCCCTGGAAGAAGTAAATGAAAGGAAACAGGAGTAAGAATCTCCATGATCTTATAAGGTCCAATGAACCTAGGCTTAAACTTAGGAGATGCAACTCTCATAGGGATATTTCTTGAGGACAACCAGACCAAGTCCCCCACTTTAAACCGAGGACCATCAGTCCTATGCCGGTTGGCAAACCGCTGGGCCTTCTCCTGAGAAAGGGACTACCTCTCCACTACCTGGTCCCAAATCTGCTGCATACGCTCCACAACAGAGTCAACACCCGGACAGACAGAAGCCTCCGTCTGTCCCAAAGAAAATCGAGGGTGAAACCAAACATTGCAGAAAAATGGAGACATCAAAGTGGCAGAGCTAGCCCTATTATTAAGAGCAAACTCAGCCAAAGGCAAAAAAGAGACCCAGTCATCTTGATCAGCAGACACAAAGCATCTCAGATAAGTCTCCAATGTCTGGTTTGTTCTCTCAGTTTGTCCATTGTTCTGAAGATGAAAAGCAGAGGAGAAACACAATTGAACACCAAGTTTAGAACAAAAAGTCCTCCAAAATCTGGAAACAAACTGGACTCCTCTGTCAGACACAATGTTCTCAGGAATGCCGTGTAACCGAACCACGTGCTGAAGGAACAAAGGCACCAATTCGGAGGAGGAAGGCAACTTAGGTAATGGCTAGTGTTGAGCGATACTGCTCGATATCTAAAAATATCGGATTGGAATGGTATCGCCGATATCACTAAATATCGGCGATATCCGATTCCGATACCGGAAGTCCCATGTAAGTCTATGGGAACAAAATATCGCAACTAAAAAAAACCTTTATTTCCTTGTAAACACTAAATATACACACATAGAATACATATATATATATATATACATGTCATTGTGACATATATATATACATATATGTATAGTTTATACACTTCTACATAGTAAAATATCCTCTGATTCAATTGCCGGGTAAAGCCGGCTTCTGTGAAAAGACAGAAGCACCCGACATGAAATGATACTTGGTGTACATAGGGTTAACCATGTCTTTTCATGTCGTTTGCAATCTGATTTGCACAAACAATTACATCAGACTATGTGTGCAAAATTTCACACCTGTAGGGGTTAATTAAAGGTGTAAATTCGTTGTAAAAAAAACGGACTTTTTTGCTACGAATTTACACCTTTAATTAACCCCTACAGGTGTGAAATTTTGCACACATAGTCTGATTTAATTGTTTGTGCAAATTAGATAGCAAAGGACATGAAAAGACATGGTTAACCCTATGTACACCAAGTGTCATTTCATGTCGGGTTCTGCATTTTCACAAAAGCCGGCAATTGAATTAGCGGCTATTATACTATGTAGAAGTGTATGAACTACAAATATAAATATATATATATATGTGTCACAAATTCAATGACATGTATATATATATATATATATATATATGAGGTGTAAAATTGCTGAAAAAAAATGCGTGGGCTCCCGCCCTATTTTCGCAACCAGACAGACAAAGCCAGTGAGTGGGGGCAGATAATAATAGCCCAGAGAGGGACCATTTTTTTTGGCCCCCCCCGGCTACTTAACATCTGCCCCCAGACACCCCAGAAAGGGCAAATCTCTAATTAGATTTGCCCTTTCTGGCACTTTGCCCGTCTATTCCCATTGCCCTGTAGCGGTGGCGAATGGGTTAATAAGGGGTTAAAATGACCTTGCAATTGAAAGGTCACTTTAAGCCAGGTTAATAATTGAGAGCTGTCAATTAGACAACTATCAATTATTAATCCTATTGTATGAAAGAAAAATCAAACACACACACTTTAATAAAAAAGAAGTTTAATGAAATAATCACACAGTTTTTGACCATATTTTATTTACCTGCTAAAACCATTTCCTGTAATAAAAATAAAATAATAAAGCAAAATTATTCTTACCAATCCGATGCACAGTCAGGTCCCAAGGTGTAATCCTTCAGAAAGGGTTAATGTTTACTGCAGGGACCGCAGCTAATGCTGCAGCCTCACAGTAAACCCCAAATGAATGAGTTCCTCTCCTGCCTGACAGGAGAGTAAAGGCTGGGTGTCACATAACGATACACCAGCGATCCCGACAACGATATGCACTTGTCAGGATCGCTGGTGTATCGCTACATGATCGCTGCTGAGCTGCCAAACAGGCAGCTCAGGCAGCGATCTGGGACAGCGACACTGCGGGTAACATCGCTTAAGGGCCCGTCTCACATAGCGATATCGCTACCGAGATCGCTGCTGAGTCACAAGTTTTGTGACGCAGCAGCAAGCTCACCAGCGATATCACTGTGTGTGACATTCAGCGACGATCAGCCCCCCTGCCGGGTATCGCTGATCGTCGCAGAAATGTCAGGACCTTTATTTGATCGCTGGTTTCCCTCTGACAGGCACGCATCGCTGCGTGTGACAGGCGGGAGACCAGCGATCCGCTGGTAACCAAGGTACACAGCGGGTTTCCAGGCACCGCGCAGCGCTTGGAAACCCGCTGTGTACCTTGGATACCAGCTCCCTGCATCAGGGCGCTGGTATCCAAGGTACACAGCGGGTTTCTAGGCACAGCCCCGCGCCTGGAAACCCGCTGTGTACCTTGGTTACCAGCGGATCGCTGGTCTCCCGCCTGTCACACGCAGCGATGCGTGCCTGTCAGCGGGAAACCAGCGATCAAAAAAAGGTCCTGACATTTCAGCGACGATCAGCGATACCCGGCAGGGGGGCTGATCGTCGCTGAATGTCACACACAGCGATATCGCTGGTGAGCTCGCTGCTGCGTCACAAAACTAGTGACTCAGCAGCGATCTCGGTAGCGATATCGCTATGTGAGACGGGCCCTTAAGTGGAAAGCTTAATTGATTGCTTTCCACTTTCACTTCAGGTCAGCCAGGGACACAATCAGTGACGTCAGAGGGAACTGATTAACAAAAATAGGGGTTCCCTTCGAAAAAAAAATGGCGTGGGTCCCCCCTATTTTTGTTAACCAGCCAGATGAAGCAGACCGCTGAGGCCTGGATTTTCAGGCTGTTAAGGAGCCAAGATCCATGGACCTTGCCAGCCTGATAATACTAGGCCACAGCAGTCTGCATATCTTGGCTGATTAACAAAATAGGGATCCCCTCGAAAAAAATTGGCGTGGGGTCCCCCCTATTTTTGTTAACCAGCCAGATGAAGCAGACCGCTGAGGCCTGGATTTTCAGGCTGTTAAGGAGCCAAGATCCATGGACCTTGCCAGCCTGATAATACCAGGCCACAGCAGTCTGCATATCTTGGCTGATTAACAAAAATAGGGATCCCCTCGAAAAAAATTGGCATGGGGTCCCCCCTATTTTTGTTAACCAGCCAGATGAAGCAGACCGCTGAGGCCTGGATTTTCAGGCTGTTAAGGAGCCAAGATCCATGGACCTTGCCAGCCTGATAATACCAGGCCACAGCAGTCTGCATATCTTGGCTGGTTAACAAAAATAGGGGATCCCCTCGAAAAAAAAACGGCGTGGGGATCCCCCCTATTTTTGTTAACCAGCCAAGTAAAATGCAGACTGCTGCGGCCTGGTATTAAAAGACTGTCAAGGCCCATGGATTTTGGCCCTCAACAGCCTGATAATACCAGGCTACAGCAGCCCCACATTTGGCGCATCAAAAGATGTGCCAATTGTGGCACTTTACCCGGCTCTTCCCACTTGCCCTGTAGCGGTGGCAAGCGGGGTAATAAGGGGTTATTGTCACCGTTGATTGCACGGTGACAATAAGCCCGGTTAATAATGGAGAGGCGTCAATAAGACACCGATCCATTATTAATCCCAAAGTTATTAAATGTATAAAAAAAAGACACAGCAAGAAAAAAGTCTTTTAATGAAATAAAAGAGACAACACAGTTTTCATTACTTTTATTACTCTCTCATTCCTGCGACGCCATCGATCTCCTGTAAAAAAAGAAAAAAAACAAACCAACAGTATACCACCTGTCCGACGCAGTCCATAACGATAGTCCCACGACGATCCAGCTCTGCTACATCGCAATGACAGGCAGAGCCTGTCATTGCAACGCAGCACAGCTGATTACCTGCTTCCCCGGCGGTGACGTCATCGGACTGACTGCTTTACGGCCGGGATTACCCAGCAGTCACTGCAGTTATCGCGAGAAACTGCATGTGACCGCCGGGGAAAGAAGATGGCGGCCATGAAGCAGTCCAGGACGTGACCGCCGGAGATCTTCTGCCAGGTAAGTGCCGCTGACTCCTGACAGACCCGACCGACGGACACTGACAGTGACAGTGACAATCCCGATTCCGGTATCCGATAAGACGAAAATATCGGAACTCGGAATCGGAATTCCGATACAGCTAATATCGGCCGATACCCGATATTTGCAGTATCGGAATGCTCAACCCTACTGATGAGGTTGCGAATGTTCTCCTGAGGGATCTCCTCCCAGACCTGGACTAAAGCATCCGTCAACTCCTGGACAGTCTGTGGTGTAACGTGATGTTGGTGGATAATGCGAGACATGATGTCCCAGATGTGCTCAATCAGATTCAGGTCTGGGGAGCGGGCAGTCCAGTCCATAGCTTCAATGCCTTCATCTTGCAGGAACTGCTGACACACTCCAGCCACCTGAGGTCTGGCATTGTCCTGCGTTAGGAGGAATCCAGGGCCAACCTCACCAGCATATGGTCTCACAAGGGGTCTGAGGATCTCATCTCGGTACCTAATCGCAGTCAGGTTACCTCCAAAGAAATGCCACCCCACACCATTACTGACCCACTGCCAAACCTGTCATGCTGAAGGATGTTGCAGTCAGCAGATCACTCTCCACGGCGTCTCCAGACTCTGTCACGTCTGTCACATGTGCTGAGTGTGAACCAGCTGCCGGCAACATCCTAAATACCGACCCGAATTATGTTCTCTGGGGTCTCGGCTACCCCCAGCAGCCGAGACCCTAGAGAAATTCCGACTCTGGGAGCACTATAGACTTTTTCCACAGCGCCATTAATTAACGGCGCTGTGGTGTAAGTACCCTTAACTACCACCGTTAAAATGCGTATTGGAGGTCGTTAAGGTTTTAAAGAATTCAAAAGGACCTTTCACTAGATTTATCATGTTGAACTGGACACATTATGTAATATTGGCAGCACAGCAGAATAATTTTTTATTTTTTATTTTAATTGTGCCTCTCCATTGTGGATATATTAGCAGTCAAAGTATTTGGCACCGAATGAGTTAACTTTAGTTAAGTACAAGTGGGTGCTATTTGATAATTGTCACTGGCAGTGTATACTTCTCCCTTTATCAGTTGCTATTTGTTAATTCCCAGCTGGATTTATTAAAACTTAACTCATTAGGTCCAATGCTCTGACTGCTAATATCTCCTCGGAGAGGCAAAATGAAAAAAATGTTTTATTTCGCAGTGCAGCCAATAATACATTGTGTGTCCAGTTCAACATGAACAATTTAAGTAAAGTCCTCTTTAAAAAGTATTATTCCAACAAGCTAATGTTTACATAGCAATATCATAAAGAATCTAATAAAATAATATATTCATACCCATTATTGATGCTCCCTAAAAAAAATGTGTATCTATTGCAATTTTTATTTATTATCTTGTAAGGATCTTTCATTTTGTGATAAATTGTCTCTATAAACTTCTAATTATGTAATTATTCTTCCCTCCAGTGATGATGTATTCAATCATGTGACTCATTTTTATCTTTTTGCTTCATTTTCATTCAGAGATTATTTATTTTACTTGTAAAATTATACTTACAATTTTTTGTCAAGTTTTTTGCAGATGTATACATCTGTATTGGTCATGTTTGGGCATCTGTGTTACACCCCTTCTACTATCTGAGGCCATATAACATACAGTATGTTAGGGTTTGCAGATTGCACCAAATATAAATTATGATAAGGTCGGTGTGATCGCAACAGTCCACTGTTGAGAATGCAGCTAGTAGACAATGGCGGAGTGAAGCTGCAAGCAAGCACCACAAGCACATCGAGTTAAATGTCACTTGGTGTGAACAGAGTGCAAAGTACCAGACTCTGTAACTGCACAGAGCCGTACCAAACTGAGGCACTCTAAGCTGTGCCCTGTTAAACGTCACATGTGCACAGTAGTAATGAAGCTAGTTGTGGTCCCTATAGCTCACCCCCCACTATGCTGGTGATTGAGCCTGCCATGTCACATGGTTTGTGTAACTCGCATATGCAAAGAAGTCACCTGGTGCAGGTACTAAGCTCAAGCGGGAGTTCCCACCCTACACTGCCTAACGAGAACCACACTTGCAGTGCCAGTAGCTGCACATGTGCATACAGGGTGGTAACTGTCCCACCTACTAACACACAGAAAATACAAGTGATCTTAGCGCGCCGATGGGTGACCCAAAGATTCTTTTATAAACTGTGCCTAAGTCCAGTCACACAGAACCTTGCTTGCTGGCAAATCGGGAGCCGGCATAGGAGCTGAGCAGCTGACAACCGACCACCAATGAGAGGACGCCACCTCACGAGCATGCTCAGTAGGATGATTCCTGGACTTAGCCTCCGGAACGCATTCTTGTGACTGCCTATTGCTAGTCACTATGGCAGTAGCTGGAGAACCAGCAGTAACAAAGCGCACAGCACGAGTCTGAGCAAGACACTGAGACCGACGTCTTTGCTGTGCAGGTTCTACTGCAGTCGAAGAAAAATGTGAGACCACAGAAGGAGATAAGGCTTGGGATCTACCCTATTCAGACGGTGAAACCCGACGCCTAGCAACATATACAGTTGTGCTCAAAAGTTTACATATCCTGGCAGAATTTTTGCTTTCTTGGCCTTTTTTTTAGATAATATGAATGATAACAGCAATTTTTTTTCTCCAATCATGGTTAGTGGTTGAGTGAAGCCATTTATTGTCAAACTACTCTGTTTTCTCTTTTTTAAATCATATTGACAACCCAAAGCATCAAAATAACCCTGATCAAAAGTTCACATACCCCATTTCTTAATATCGTGCATTGCCCCCTCTAACATCAATGACAGCTTGATGTCTTTTATGGTAGTTGTGGATAAGGTTCTTAATTTTCTCAGATGGTAAAGCTACCCACTCTTTTTGCTCAAAGCCTTCAATGCCTTTAAATTTCTGGGCTGTCTAACATTAACAGCGCCCTTGAGATCTCCCCAGAGTGACTCAATGATATTGAGGTCAGGAGACTAAGATGGCCACACCAGAACCTTCACTTTGTTCTGTTGTAGCCAATGACAGGTCGACTTGGCTTTGCGTTTTGGATCATTATCATGTTGGAACGTCCAATTAGGTCCCATGCGCAGCTTCCGGGCTGATGATTTAAAATTTGCCTCTAGTATTTGCTGATAACGTGCTGCATTCATCTTTCCTTCAACTTTAATCAAGTTTCCTGTGCTTTTGTAGCTCACACATTCCCAAAACATCAGCAATCCACCTCCGTGCTTTACAGTAGGAATGGTGTTACTTTCATCATAGGCCTTGTTTACCTCTCTCCAAATGTAAAGTTTATGGTTGTGGCCCAAAAATTCAATTTTGGTCTCATCACTACAAATTACCTTGTTCCAGAAGTTTTGAGGCTTGTCTCTGTGCTGTTTTGCATATTGTAGGTGAGATACTTTGTGGCATTTGCGCAGTAATGGCTTTATTCTGGCAACTCGACAATGCAGCCCATTTTTCTTCAAGTACCTCTTATTGTGCTTCTTGAAACAGCCACACCCCTAGTTTCAGCCACACCACTAGTTTTCAGAAAGTCCAGTTTTTCAGCTGATATTATTTGAGGGTTTTTCTTTGCATCATGAACTATTTTCCTTGTAGTTGTGGGCAAAATTTTTGTTGGTCTACCTGACCGTGGTTTTGTTTTTACAGAGTCCCTGATTTTCCATTTGTTAATCAAAATTTGAATGCTGCTGACTGTTATTATCAATTCCTTGGATATCTTTTTGTATACCTTTCCTGATTTATACAGTTCAACTACCTTTTCCCATAAATCCGTTGACAATTCCTTTGCTTTCTCCTTGACTCACAATCCAGAAATGTCAGCGGCTGGATGAAAGATGCAAGAGTCTGTCTGGATCCCAGAACCTCACTCAGCTTTTATGCACACACACTGATTACAAGCAAACAGGTCAAAAGTGAGGATGTTATGCTTAGTAGCCATTGAAACCCATTTGTGTCAACTTCAGTGCATGTTATCAGGCCAATATCACCAGGGTATGTGAATTTTTGATCAGGGTTATTTGGATGTTTTGGGTTGTCATTATGATTTGAAAATAGAAAACACTGTATTTAATGCCTAGGTACTATCATTTGACCTGCTAGGTTGTTTTTTGTATCGACAGATTTTTTATAATTATAAAGCCTGTGACATGACATTTGCTACAGATTTGACATATGCATTTTACTCTATAAATTACAAAATAAATTGTGATTTTTTTTATTTCATACAGTAAGTAAATCATTTTTTTATACTCCTATTATATGCATTGTACTATACATGGTTATTTATTTATTACTATGCTCACTTACATGGCGTCAACACATTCATTTGCACTTTACAGACATGTACCCATTGGAGATCACAATCTAAATTCTGTATCACTTATCCTAAAAAATGAACTGGAGCATAAGTTTGTATTCATGCAAAATATAGAAGCATGTTCACATTGGCCATTAAGCTGACAAAATGTAAGGCAGAAACAAAATGAATATATACCCTGCTGTAAGTAAATAAGTAAAAAGAAATAGTGCATATAAAGAAAATAGGGTACTTAGTAAACACTGGTTCTGATAGAAAAAAGCTTAAAAGCCATCCCACCAGCATCAAGATGTAGCCAAATCGGGGTGGTCCTAGCCTCTACGATTAAAAAATTCCCATGTGCCAAAGTGAAGTCAATGTGAGTAAGTGTCAAGTAGGACCTTGTCCTGAAACATTTACACCCAGCAATTGAAGGCTATAGAAACATAATGTCCAGCTCAAAGAATGGAAGGCCACACCTTTACCTGCACTGAAACTGAATCTTAACAGAAAAAATGAACTGGAATATTAGTTGGTATGCATACAAAATACAGGAGCATGTTAATGCTGGTCACTAAACAGACAAAGCGTATGACAGAAACAAAATGAGCATATACCATGTTGCAAGTAAATAACTAAAAACATATTGTATAGAAATAACATTGGGTACTCTGTCTTGCTCCATCATTATTAATGTCACTTTGACACATGGTAAGGTTTTAATAAAAGAGATGTGGACCATCTCAGTTTGGGTACACCTTGACACTGGTGGGATGACTTTTAAGATTTTTGATAAATATGGTGTTTACTAAGTACCCCATGTTATTGAAATGCACTTTTGCTTTTTTATAGCAGGGCATATGTTCAGTTTGTTCTTGTCTAAATTTCCTACTAGTATATCCTTAAAGTGTGGGAAGAAACCAACACAAACGAGGGGAGAATATGCAAACTCCTTGCAGATGATGTCCTTGATGGGATTTGAACTCAGGACACGAGCGCTGCAAAAGAACATTGCTAACCACTGAAACCCCGTGATGACCAATGGTTGGATTATTGTGGAGCTCAACCACATAATTATTTAACCATATGAATCTGATCATCGTTTATATACTAGAACCCATGGTATTACTTAAACCTGTCATACATAAATGTATTAAATTAATTATTAGTTTTGCAATTAACTTTTAAAATATTTTAATTTTCTCTATTGTTGTTTAAATCTATATACAATATAAAATCATTTTAAAACTCATATTACCATAAATTTTTCATTAACTGAGGAGTTAATATTACTAACTGAATTGTTCCTGAACAACTTCAAGCATATCTCTTTAATCTTTTGTCTTTTTCTAATACTTGAACTTATTTTGTTTGGGATTAACTGTACTCTTTGCTCAATTTATTTTAGAGCCATACTCGGTTTTCATGAAGACTATTTTGAAATTAATCCAAAACCAATTTATTAAATTTTAACGTGCAAATAACCTCAGGCTGATTTTGTATTACTGTAATTGTATTGACCTTGATAGATGTCTACTTGCTAAGCAGTAAAGACCAAGAATGCAAATGCTGCATGTCTATCACTTTGTTAACATTTGTACAACCACAAACTCCTCTGGGCCTTTTTAGACTTCTATGCTTGAGAAGTTAAACTTCTTTATAATGTATGAAAATAGAACAATACTTGCAATGTTAGTTTGAAATGTAGCTAACATTTTCAGAAGTATTGACTGATGTTATAATGTTAGGATAAAATATATCTTGAGCATCTTAATTTGAGTAATCATTGTAGCAGTGTGATAAAGAATAAGAAAGGAGTCATATTATTTGTTAACAAATATTCTTTGAATGATTTCTTTTTTTTAATTTCATGTTGGTCTGTTCACCAGCTCTAAATACATGAAACCTTGCTTGAATTATTTTTAAACTCAATGTAACCTGCAAAGCAAGATGTAAGACATTGAAAAAACATGAAAAGCTTTATTTTTTCATTTAAACTAGAAAAGTAAAGAAAAAAAAGTAAATAAACTAAAAAGTTTTATTTTCAATCAAGTCTGAATAATGCCTTAATGCCATCCTTTTGCCATCCATCACCTATAAACTTCTATCTTCAGAAAGTTATACATTCACATATATGGTAGGATTCTGCTGTACTTGACCACTAATCACTGCTATTGTACATTTTTAAAGGTTGTCACTCCATTCCACTAGAACCTGCTATTTTACATCTGTACTTGCCTTATATAAAGGATTTGTCTTGTTAATGCTGTTCCAGTGGAAGCCATCTTGTTTCCTGTTTGACCATACTTCAAAATACATGGAACTAGTGATGAGCGAGCACTAAAATGCTTGGGTGCTCGTTGCTCGGGTTGAGCAGATTGGAATACTCGGGTACTCGGACAGAACAACGAGCCCAATGTAAGTCTATGGGAGACGCGATTATTTTTGCCGCGATCCACCCTGGGGTCCTTTAAAGGTCTAAAAATGTCTGAAAATGATGGAAACACTGCTATTGGGATCACCTCTGGAAGCATTTCTGACTCCTAGTTCACAGCTATAAGCAATGTTGTCAGAGTTTCATGCCATTTTTTCAGATTGCACCGAAAAACATACCAAAACAAAACCAAAACTGATTTGGCTGAGAAATATGTTAAGGCACATCCTTTCCAGGTTAATGACTTGAATATAATGCTAAATAATTAACCCCAGACAAAAATGTTCCTCCACCTCTTGAGATATGTTCCGACGCAGTGTTTTAGAAGCATTTTTGCTACTTTAATATTGATTTCAACTGAAACAAATGCATTCACTGTGAAATGTCATTGTAACATTTAACAACCCTAGCTGGTCATGTGGTGTGTGACACATAAGCAGACACATCTTATTTAATTTATAAAGGAGGGACTGTTAAAGTCACAGAGCCTATTTTTACTGGTGAATCAGGTGGTATTAGTCTTCTTAAAGGGCCATTATTAAACAGTGGGTCACCCAAATTGTTGTAGCCTATGCTGTGAGTGGATGAACTGCCAAGAATTACGACGCACCCCAATACCCTTTTCATAAGATGTCCAGGATGGCCTCCATAAAAAAATGTTGCATTGAATGCAAGGCCTGCTCTGCTAACAATTCATATGCACTCCAATAAGCCTTTGAACCCACATACTGGATGCGCCCCATAAAATCCACTTCACCATGTTAATTTTTGTACTCTTGTTTTACACATTGACAGCAGTGTCTGCCCTTCTGCATAGCCATATGCACCCTATTACGCCTTGGAACCCACATACTGGATGGGACCCGTAAAAATCACTTCACCATATTCATTTTGTACTCCCGTACACTTTTGTTTACACAGTGACAGCAATGTTTGCCCTGATGCATAACCATATGCACCCCATTATGCCTTGAAACCCACATACTGGATGGGCCCCTGAAAATTTACTTCACCATATTCATCTTGTGCTCCGTACTCTTTTGTTTACACAGTGACAGAAATGTCTGCCCTGCTGCAAAGTCATATGCACCCCATTACACCTTGAAGCCCACATACTGGATGGGACCCGTAAAAATCACTTCACCATATTCATTTTGTACTCCTGTACTCTTTGTTTTACGCATTGAAATCAATTTCTGCCCTGCTGCAAAGTCATATGCACCCCATTACGCCTTGGAACTCACATACTGGATGGGCCCCTGAAAATCCACTTCACCATATTCATTTTGTACTCCCGTACTCTTTTGTTTACACATTGACAGCAATGTCTGTCTTGCTGCAAAGTCATATGCACCCCATTACGCCTTGGAACCCACATTTTCGATGGGCCCATAAAAATCCACTTCACAATATTTATTTTGTACATCAAGAGGTCATCAATGATAGACATAAAATGTCTAAGTTAATGGACCCAAGTGAGGATTTATGGGGCTTTAGTGCAAGATTTCAAACTTATGTAAGAAAATGGCATTTCCATGCCAAAATTAATTACATCTCCATGCAAAGAGTGCGTTTTTTCCACTAAAAAACTTGAAGATCATTATATTTTTTTTACACTTTTATTGTATCAGATAAAGAAAATATTGTTGCTTCCCTGAAATCGTCTTCTGATGGCAAAGGAAATCATTCAGTGAAATGTGAAACTGTAGGCAAAGATTGTACATTGCAAGATGGTGGAAATTAAACAAGGCATGGTTTGAAAAGATTATTTTTAAATGTCAGAAAAGTGCGTTCTTCCCCTACCAAATCAATTTATCAATGTTATAATAAAAAATTACATAGACAATCACACAGAGTTAAGGAGAACTGACTGCAAGGAAAAAAAAGGAAAGAATCTGCATCTATTCCACCAAAACTTGCTAACACTTCAGAGTTGTGGCTGATAAAAATATCATCAATTAGTCCAAAAGTGAGTGAAACAGATTACTTTAATTATTTAATAGTGTGATGGTTCCCTCTTTGCTAAATTATTTACTGGAGAATTTGGACATTTGATTTGCCAAGTTTTTAACACTAAGATTCAGATACGTTAATTGATGATAAAAATATCATCAATTAGTCCAAAAGCGAGTGAAACAGATTACTTTAAATCCTTGCAAGACTATAAAGTTTCCTAATGTGGCAAAAAATGGTGTCTGTTTTCTGAAAAGCTTTTCAGAATAACCAACAATGCAGTCTAAATGACTTGATTGGAGACTGGAGACAGTTTAAAAAAAAAAAATGGTGTACCATGAAACCTCAAGCTGTCAAACCCTTTCTTGTTTTTCAAATGGTAATGGAATCCCGACAATATGTTGAGAGTAGGAGGCGTACATTTAAGGATGATAAACTTTTTTATTTTTTAATGGTGTGATGGTTCCCTCCTTGCTATTACTTACTGGAGAATTTGGATATTTGATTTGCCAAGTTTTTAACACTAAGGTTCAGATACGGCTTTAACCCCTTACTGTCCATTGACGTGCACAGTCCATCATGGCAAGGTGTCAGTTTTGGCACCAGGACGGACTGTGCACGTCATGCCTTTGAACTACCACTGCGTGTAAACACTTAGTAGTAGTTCAGTGTCGACAGCTGTCTATGACAGCTGACAGGCACGGCAAGAGGTGCGGGGACCCTTGCAGTTGGTCCCTGCACCCACAGCGCTGTGATTGGTCAGTCAATCTGACTGACCAAACACAGCAGCGATCGGGCAGGAGAGGCTGAAATTTCAGCCTCTCCTGCCCGATCAGTGCAGGAGCTGAGCGCTCCAGTGGCAGAGCTTTCTGCACTGACAGCCGGGAGCAGCATCCGCGCCGCCCCTGGCTGCTAGCCCCCTGACTGCTGCGATCGAGCGAGATCGCAGCATTCAGAGGGGTAGGCAGAGGGTCGGGAGCTCCCTCTGACTCAGATCGGCGTCCCCGCAATGTATTTGCAGAGCCCGATCTCTGCCTTGATGACCCGGGTTGTCATGACAACCTCCGGGTCATCTAGCTACGAAAAGCCGCTGTGACCATGCTCATAACATGGTCATAGCAGTTTTCTCCATTGGTATAATGCATTGCAATGCTGGAGCATTGCAATGCATTATACCTGCAACAAAAGTAAAAAAGTGAAAGTCCCATAAAGTGACTAGGTAAAAAAAACATTTTTTAAAAAAATTTGTAGAAAAAATAATAAAAAATAATAAAAAAAATTCCCCTAATAAATACACATTTTTATGTAAACAAAAACAAAAAACAAAAAAATACACGTTTGTATCTCCGCGTCCGTGAAAATCCAATCTATAAAAGCATAATCCTAGTTAACCCCTTCAGTGAAAGCCGTAAAAAACGCACAAAAAAGTAGTAAATTATACTTTTTCCAAGCGGTATCATCATACCACTTGGAAAAAGTGCAACAACAAGCGATCAAAAAGACGGATATTAATAAACATGGTACCTCTGAAAACGTCATCTTGTCCCGCAAAAACAAGCCGCCAAACAGCATTATCAGCAAAAAAATAAAAAAGTTATAGCTTGCAGAATAAAGTGATGCAAAAATAATTATTTTTTTATAACAGTTTTTATTGTGTAAAAAACGCCAAAACATAAAAAAAGATAAAAATGAGTTATCGCTGTTATCGTAGTGACCCGAAGAATAAAGCTGCCTTACCAATTTTACCACGTGCAGAACGGAGGAAAAAAAAAAAGATTTCTGAATTGCTGATTTTTGTTCATTCTGCTTCCACAAAAATCGGAATAGGAAGCGATCAAAAAACGTTATGTGCCAGAATATGGTACCAATAAAAACGTCCGCTCGTCCCGCAAAAAATAAGCCCGCACAAAACTCTGTCGGCCAAAATATGGAAAATTTATATTTCTCAAAATTACGGCGATGCAAAAATTTCTTACAAAAATTTCTTCCAAAAAAAGCGACTTTTAGGCCTGTTTCCCACTTGCGTCTAACCGACCTGCGTCGGTCAGCGCACGGCCACCGCTAAGCTCCGCCCCGGCCACGCCTCCTCCCGATCGCTCTGCCTATGGGCGCATGATGCTGCATGCGACCTGCGTACCCTATCTTTAGCATTGAGTATGCAGGCCGTGCGCAGCTATGCATCTGCCGCCGCTTGCGTCCTTTTGACGGTGCGCCGATCTGCGCCCAATGCACCGTGTTGCATTTTGGTGCGGTCGATGCACCGTCAAAAGGACGCAAGCGGCGGTAAACGCATAGCTGCACATGGCCTGTGTACCCAATGCTAAAGATAGGTTATGCAGGTCGCATGCAGCGTCATGCTCCCATAGACGGAGCGGCCGGGAGGAGGAGCGGCCTGGACAAGAGCTTAGCGGTGGCCGTGCGCTGACCGACGCAGGTCGGTCAGACACTGGTGTGAAAATAGCCTTAGTGTGTGACAGAAGCTAAACATGAAAAAAGGATATAAATCTGGTATCGCTGTAATCGCATCGATCCAAAGACGCCTAATCAATCACTAATACTGCACAAGGAACAGCGTAAAAAATAAAACCAATTCTTCACCTTTTGTGGATTTGTTCATTCTGCCTCCCAAAGATCGCAGTAAGGCGATCACAGTGGTTCCCCCCAGCGTACTCAGGACAAATTGCACATCAACTTTTGGGGTCCTATTTCTCCTGTAACCCTTATAAAAATAAAAATTTGGGGGCCAAAAGATCATTTTTGTGGAAAAAAATATGATTTTTTATTTTCATGGCTCTACGTTATAAACTTTTGTGAAGCACTTGGGGGTTCAAAGTGCTCACCACATATCTAGGTAAGTTCTTTTGGGGCTCTAGTTTCCAAAATGGGGTCACTTGTGAGGGGTTTCCACTGTTTAGGCACATCAGAGGCTCTCCAAATGTGACATGACTCCAGCAGAACATTCCATCAAAGTCTGCATTCGAAAACGGCGCTCCTTCCCTTCTGAGCTCTGCCATACGCCCAAATAGTGGTTTACCCCCACATATGGGGTATCAGTGTACTCAGGACAAATTGCACAATAACTTTTGCGGTCCTGTTATCCTTATGAAAATAAAAATTGGGGTGAAAAGATCATTTTTGTGGCAAAAGTATGATTTCTTAATTTTACGGCTCTACGTTATAACCTTCTGTGAAGCCTTTGGGGTTCAAAGTGCTCACCAGACATTTAGATAAGTTCCTTGGGTGATCTAGCTTCTAAAATGGGGTCACTTATGGGGGTTTCCACTGTTTAGGTACATCAGGGGCTCTCAAAACATGACATGGTGTCCGCTCTCGACTGCAGCCAATTTGACATTCAAAATCTCAAATGATGCTCCTTCCCTTCTGAGCACTGCCGTGCGCCTAAAGATTGGTCTTCCTCCACAAATGGGGTATCAGTGTACTCAAGAGAAATTGTACAACAAATATTGTGGTTCATTTTCTCCTGATACCCTTGACAAAATTAAAAAAATTGTGTCGAACGAAAAATTTTGGGGAAAAAAAGTTGAATGTTCATTTTTTCCTTCCACATTGCTTCAATTCTTGTGAAGTACCTAAAGGGTTAATAAACTTCTTGAATGTGGTTTTGAACACTTTGAGGGGTGCAGTTTTTAGAATGGTGTCACTTTTGGGTATTTTCTGTCATATTGACCCCTCAAAGTCACTTCAAATGTGAGGTGGTCCCTAAAAAAATGGTTTTGTAAATTTTGTTGTAAAAATGAGAAATCGCTGGTCAACTTTTAACACTTATAACTTCTTAACAAAAAAAATGTTGGTTCCAAAATTGTGCTGATGTAAAGAAGACATGTGGGAAATGTTATTTAATAACTATTTTTGTGACATATCTCTCTGATTTAAAGGCATAAAAATTAAAAGTTTTAAAATTGCAAAATTTTCAAAATTTTCACCATATTTCCATTTTTTTCATAAATAAACGCAAGTTATATTGAAGAAATTTTACCACTATCATGAAGTACAATATGTCACGAGAAAACATTCTCAGAATCGCCAAGATCCGTTGAAGCGTTCCAGAGTTATAACCAC
Source organism: Oophaga sylvatica (assembly GCA_033576555.1). Classification (NCBI taxonomy): domain Eukaryota; kingdom Metazoa; phylum Chordata; class Amphibia; order Anura; family Dendrobatidae; genus Oophaga; species Oophaga sylvatica. The sequence continues at coordinate 147,655,840 of JARQOD010000009.1, forward strand.
ATAAATTGACAGTGGTCAGAATTGTAAAAATTGGCTTGGTCATTAACCTACAAAATGGCTTGGTCCTTAAGGGGTTAAAGAAGGCTAATATTTGTAATATAACGCAATTTTATTTCAAAGTACAAAATTCAAGGAATAGTAAGATTGCATAGTATGAGTGCGTACACTTTTGTATATTTTAACATACAAAGGTTAAGTATACAGGTCCTTCTCAAAAAATTAGCATATAGTGCTAAATTTCATTATTTTCCATAATTTAATGATTACAATTAAACTTTCATATATTTTAGATTCATTACACACCAACTGAAATTTGTCAGGTCTTTTATTGTTTTAATACTGATGATTTTGGCATACAACTCCTGATAACCCAAAAAACCTATCTCAAAAAATTAACATATTTCAACCATCCAATAAAATAAAAGTGTTTTTTAAAAACAAATAAAAAAAACATCAAATAATAAAGTTCAGTTATGCACTCAATACTTGGTCGGGAATTAGTGTTGAGCGATAGTGCTCGATATCTAAAAATATCGGATTGGAATGGTATCGCCGATAGCACTAAATATCGTCGATACCCGATTTCGATACCGGAAGTCCAATGTAAGTCTATAGGAACAAAATATCGCAACTAAAAAAAACCTTTATTTCCTTGTAAACACTAAATATACACACATAGAATACATATATATATATATATATACATGTCATTGTGACATATATATATATACATATATGTATAGTTTATACACTTCTACATAGTAAAATATCCTCTGATTCAGTTGCCGGGTAAAGCCGGCTTCTGTGAAAAGACAGAAGCACTCGACATGAAATGACACTTGGTGTACATAGGGTTAACCATGTCTTTTCATGTCGTTTGCAATCTGATTTGCACAAACAATTACATCAGTCTATGTGTGCAAAATTTCACACCTGTAGGGGTTAATTAAAGGTGTAAATTCGTTGTAAAAAAAACGGACTTTTTTGCTACGAATTTACACCTTTAATTAACCCCTACAGGTGTGAAATTTTGCACACTTACACTCATGTAATTGTTTGTGCAAATAAGATATCAAACTACATGAAAAGACATGGTTAACTCTATGTAAACCAAGTGTCATTTCATGTCGGGTTCTGCATTTTCACAAAAGCCGGCAATTGAATTAGCGGCTATTATACTATGTAGAAGTGTATGAACTATAAATATAAATATATATATATGTGTCACAAATTCAATGACATGTATATATATATATGAGGTGTAAAATTGCTGAAAAAAAATGCGTGGGCTCCCGCCCTATTTTCGCAACCAGACAGACAAAGCCAGTGAGTGGGGGCAGATAATAATAGCCCAGAGAGGGACCATTATTTTTGGCCCCCCCCGGCTACTAAAATCTGCCCCCAGACACCCCAGAAAAGACAAATCTCTAATTAGATTCGCCCTTTCTGGCACTTTGCCCGTCTATTCCCATTGCCCTGTAGCGGTGGCGAATGGGTTAATAAGGGGTTAAAATGACCTTGCAATTGAAAGGTCACTTTAAGCCAGGTTAATAATTGAGAGCTGTCAATCAGACAACTATCAATTATTAATCCTATTGTATGAAAGAAAAATCAAACACACACACTTTAATAAAATAGAAGTTTAATGAAATTATCGCACAGTTTTTGACCATATTTTATTTACCTGCTAAAACCATTTCCTGTAATAAAAATAAAATAATAAAGCAAAATTATTCTTACCAATCCGATGTACAGTCAGGTCCCACGGTGTAATCCATCAGAAAGGGTTAATGTTTACTGCAGGGACCGCAGCTAATGCTGCAGCCTCACAGTAAACCCCCAAATGAATGAGTTCCTCTCCTGGCTGACAGGAGAGGAAGTGGAAAGCTTAATTGATTGCTTTCCACTTTCACTTCAGGTCAGCCAGGGACACAATCAGTGACGTCAGAGGGAACTGGTTAACAAAAATAGGGGATCCCCTCGAAAAAAAATGGCGTGGGGTCCCCCCTATTTTTGTTAACCAGCCAGATGAAGCAGACGGCTGAGGCCTGGATTTTCAGGCTGTTAAGGAGCCAAGATCCATGGACCTTGCCAGCCTGATAATACCAGGCCACAGCAGTCTGCATATCTTGGCTGATTAACAAAAATAGGGGATCCCCTCGAAAAAAATTTGCATGGGGTCCCCCCTATTTTTGTTAACCAGCCAGATGAAGCAGACCGCTGAGGCCTGGTTTTTCAGGCTGGTAAGGATCCAATATCCATGGACCTTGCAAGCCTGATAATACCAGGCCACAGCAGTCTGCATATCTTGGCTGATTAACAAAAATAGGGGATCCCCTCGAAAAAAATTGGCGTGGGGTCCCCCCTATTTTTGTTAACCAGCCAGATGAAGCAGACCGCTGAGGCCTGGTTTTTCAGGCTGGTAAGGATCCAATATCCATGGACCTTGCAAGCCTGATAATACCAGGCCACAGCAGTCTGCTTAGCTTGGCTGGTTAACAAAAATAGGGGATCCCCTCGAAAAAAAAAACGGCGTAGGGGTCCCCCTATTTTTGTTAACCAGCCAAGTAAAATGCAGACTGCTGCGGCCTGGTATTAAAAGACTGTCAAGGCCCATGGATTTTGGCCATCAACAGCCTGATAATACCAGGCTACAGCAGCCCCACATTTGGCGCATCAAAAGATGTGCCAATTGTGGCACTTTACCCGGCTCTTCCCACTTGCCCTGTAGCGGTGGCAAGCGGGGTAATAAGGGGTTAATGTCACCGTTGATTGCACGGTGACAATAAGCCCGGTTAATAATGGAGAGGCGTCAATAAGACACCGATCCATTATTAATCCCAAAGTTATTAAATGCATAAAAAAAAGACAAAGCAAGAAAAAAGTCTTTTAATGAAATAAAAGAGACAACACAGTTTTCATTTCTTTTATTGTACTCTCATTCCTGCGACGCCATCGATCTCCTGTAAAAAAAAAAAAAAAAAAAACCAACAGTATACCACCTGTCCGACGCAGTCCATAGTAACGACAGTCCCACGACGATCCAGCTCTGCTACATCGCAATGACAGGCAGAGCCTGTCATCGCAACGCAGCACAGCTGATTACCTGCTTCCCCGGCGGTGACGTCATCGGACTGACTGCTTTACGGCCGAGATTACCCAGCAGTCACTGCAGTTATCGCGAGAAACTGCATGTGACCGCCGGGGAGAAGAGGATGGCGGCCATGAAGCAGTCCAGGACGTGACCGCCGGAGATCTTCTGCCAGGTAAGTGCCGCTGACTCCTGAAAAACCCGACCGACGGACACTGACAGTGACAGACCCGACCGACGGACACAGACAGTGACAGTGACAAATCCGATTCCGGTATTCGATAAGACGAAAATATCGAAACGAATTATCGAAAGGCCGATAGAGCTAATATCGGCCGATAGCCGATATTTGCATTATCGTATCGCTCAACACTATCGGGAATCCTTTTGCAGAAATGACTGCTTCAATGCGACGTGGCATGGAGGCAATCAGCCTGTGACACTGCTGAGGTGTTATGGAGGCCCAGAATGCTTCGATAGCGGCCTTGAGCTCATCCAGAGTGTTGGGTCTTGCGTCTCTCAACTTTCTCTTCACAATATCCCACAGATTCTCTATGGGGTTCAGGTCAGGAGAGTTGGCAGGCCAATTGAGCACAGTAATACCATGGTCAGTAAACCATTTACCAGTGGTTTTGGCACTGTGAGCAGGTGCCAGGTCGTGCTGAAAAATGAAATCTTCATCTCCATAAAGCATTTCAGCCGATGGAAGCATGAAGTGCTCCAAAATCTCCTGATAGCTAGCTGCATTGACCCTGCCCTTGATGAAACACAGTGGACCAACACCAGCAGCTGACATGGCACCCCACATCATCACTGACTGTGGGTACTTGACACTGGACTTCAGGCATTTTGGCATTTCCTTCTCCCCAGTCTTCCTCCAGACTCTGGCACCTTGATTTCCGAATGACATGCAAAATTTGCTTTCATCAGAAAAAAGGACTTGGGACCACTTAGCAACAGTCCAGTGCTGCTTCTCTGTAGCCCAGGTCAGGCGCTTCTGCCGCTGTTTATGGTTCAAAAGTGGCTTTACCTGGGGAATGCGGCACCTGTAGCCCATTTCCTGCACACGCCTGTGCATGGTGGCTCTGGATGTTTCTACACCAGACTCAGTCCACTGCTTCCTCAGGTCCCCAAGGTCTGGAATCGGTCCTTCTCCATAATCTTCCTCAGGGTCCGGTCACCTCTTCTCGTTGTACAGCGTTTTCTGCCACATTGTTTCCTTCCAACAGACTTCCCATTGAGGTGCCTTGATACAGCACTCTGGGAACAGCCTATTTGTTGAGAAATTTCATTCTGGGTCTTACCCTCTTGCTTGAGGGTGTCAATGATGGCCTTCTTGACATCAGTAAGGTCGCTAGTCTTACCCATGATGGGGTTTTGAGTAATGAACCAGGCAGGGAGTTTTTAAAAGCCTCAGGAATCTTTTGCATGTGTTTAGAGTTAATTAGTTGATTCAGAAGATTAGGGTAATATGTCGTTTAGAGAACCTTTTCTTGATATGCTAATTTTTTGAGACAGGTTTTTTGGGTTATCAGGAGTTGTATGCCAAAATCATCAGTATTAAAACAATAAAAGACCTGACAAATTTCAGTTGGTGTGTAATGAATCTAAAATATATGAAAGTTTAATTGTAATCATTACATTATGGAAAATAATGAAATTTAGCACTATATGCTAATTTTTTGAGAAGGACCTGTATATAAGGATTAAATACATATAATGATTAAGAATATATAAAGATTAACTACATACAGTATACTTACATCATCACCAAGAGGCTTTTAAACTTCATCCGTCTGGAATATCAGAGAAGCAACACCAAGACAGAGAACCCCAGGGAGATTCACTACACTGCATGGGCGTCCCCAATTATGCAGGTATGAATGAACACACTGTACATGTACAGGTACACCAGTTTTTGCTTCTGTCAGGCTACTTTCACACATCAGTTTTTTGCAGTCAGGCGCAATCCGGCAGTTTTTGCAAAAAACGGATCTGTTTTTTTTACAGCCGGATTCATTTTTTTCTCATTGACATGCATTAGCACCGGATCGCGCCGCATGTCATTGCGTTTAGCCCGTTTTCTTCCGGATCCGTCATAGATTTTAATTGCGGCGGCTGGACAGGACGCATCATGCAACGTTTTTTTTTTTTCCGGCCGGAAACGCCTGAGAGCGCCTGAAGCTCTCTCTCTCTCTCTCTCTCCGTGCCAGACATGCGTACACTACATTTTCCGGGTTCAAAAGTTCACAACGGATCTGGCTAAAAACCGGATCCGACACATCAGTTTTTTCCAACCTAAGCTGGATCTGTCTTTTTTTGCAATTGGACGGATTGTGCCTGATTGCAAAAAACTGATGTGTGAAAGAGGCCTTAGTCATGTTTCTCTGCTCCTGTATAGTGCTTTAAGGCACTGTCACACTTAGCGATCGCACCAGCGATCACGACGACACGACTTGGCGAGATCGCTAGTGCGATCGCTATGTGATCGCTAGTTGGATTCCAAACACAACTCATCAGCAATCTGTATAACGACCTCTGAGGTCGTTGGGAAAACCTAGTCCCACCTGCGACGCTGGTGAAGTCGTTCATAAAGGGTGTCACACTCAGCGATTCAGGCTCACCAGCGGGACACCAATGACCAAAAAACGGCTCAGAACGTTCATAAGCGATCAACGACATCTCAGCAGGGGTCACATCGCTGCTACATGTCACACACAGCTGCGTCGCTAACGAGATCGCTACTGCATAATGAAATCGGTGACTCGTTAGCGATCTCGTTTAGTGTGACAGTACCTATACGCTATGTAGTAACTCTACTTTCACCAAGCCCTTCAAGTGGCCAGCTTTCAAGGTCGGAAGGAAATGAGATGTCTTGGAGTCATCAAACAAGGGCCCATAAATCCTTATAATATAAAAGCCACAATGATTTAGATAAAACCACCACACACAGAGGTTAATTAAACCTTAACTGTTATGTTTTGGTAGCTGAGGAGAGCAGGCAAAAACGACAATATACCAGAGAGGTTGGAATCTATTGGATTGCAGTACCCTGACTAACCACCACAACTAAAGGCAGCCATGGAGCATTCCTACGTTGGTCCTAGACGCCTCTTCACAGCCTGAGAGATTAACTACACCTAAAGATAGAAAGAGGAAAGCTATCTGCCCCGGAGCAGATCCCCAAAGAACATAGGAAGCCCCCAAACATGTAATGGCGGATAGACAAGAGGGAATACAGACACAGACAGAAAATAGTATGAGCAAACGCTGGGGCCCAATCTGCCTAGATAGAAAAGGATAGAAAGGATACTCACTGCAATCCAAAAAAACCCTAAAAAATGCCAACGCTACTGATTGTAAAAACACCTGAGATCACACGACCTCTACCACCTAAATCAACTCTCTGGTGTAACAAAACTAAGCCGCAGCCACTGAGAAAACTGGAAAAGGCAAATCAACAAATAACAGTGGCTCCAGCGGAACTGAGAGGAGCCCAAGCCCCCCGGGGGGACCTAGCTAACCTCACAGAAATGCAGAGAAATATGCAAAAGGTAAGCACAAAAACAAAAACAGAAAATATCTTATCTGAAAGCAGAAGAAGAGGCAAGACTCAACAAGCTTCCAAGTGAACCAGGAACCACAGTTGAGACAAGAACAATTGATCACCGGCAACAATGATGGGAGGGAACCTCCCTTATATCAAGCCAGTCTGTGACTCCTGATTGCCAATCCTCATTGAATGGTTCAGTACTGTTTGTAACCACCAGAGGGAGCTTCTGCTCAGAATTCATTTCCAAAACATTCACAACAGTACACCACCTTGAGGAGGGGTCACCGAACCCTCATTAGTCTCCTAGCATGGATGTCCGAAGCAAACACCCAAGAATTGTCCTCTCCTGACCATAACCTCTCCACTTAACCAAATACTTGAGTTTCCGTCTAGAAAAACGAGAATCCAATATTTTCTCAACCACATACTCCAGATTGCCCTCGACTAAAACAGGGTCAGGAGGCACAGCCATAGGAACCACTGGCTCGACAAACCTCTTCAATAAGGACTTGTGGAACACGTTATGGACCTTAAATGTCCCTGGAAGAAGTAAATGAAAGGAAACAGGAGTAAGAATCTCCATGATCTTATAAGGTCCAATGAACCTAGGCTTAAACTTAGGAGATGCAACTCTCATAGGGATATTTCTTGAGGACAACCAGACCAAGTCCCCCACTTTAAACCGAGGACCATCAGTCCTATGCCGGTTGGCAAACCGCTGGGCCTTCTCCTGAGAAAGGGACTACCTCTCCACTACCTGGTCCCAAATCTGCTGCATACGCTCCACAACAGAGTCAACACCCGGACAGACAGAAGCCTCCGTCTGTCCCAAAGAAAATCGAGGGTGAAACCAAACATTGCAGAAAAATGGAGACATCAAAGTGGCAGAGCTAGCCCTATTATTAAGAGCAAACTCAGCCAAAGGCAAAAAAGAGACCCAGTCATCTTGATCAGCAGACACAAAGCATCTCAGATAAGTCTCCAATGTCTGGTTTGTTCTCTCAGTTTGTCCATTGTTCTGAAGATGAAAAGCAGAGGAGAAACACAATTGAACACCAAGTTTAGAACAAAAAGTCCTCCAAAATCTGGAAACAAACTGGACTCCTCTGTCAGACACAATGTTCTCAGGAATGCCGTGTAACCGAACCACGTGCTGAAGGAACAAAGGCACCAATTCGGAGGAGGAAGGCAACTTAGGTAATGGCTAGTGTTGAGCGATACTGCTCGATATCTAAAAATATCGGATTGGAATGGTATCGCCGATATCACTAAATATCGGCGATATCCGATTCCGATACCGGAAGTCCCATGTAAGTCTATGGGAACAAAATATCGCAACTAAAAAAAACCTTTATTTCCTTGTAAACACTAAATATACACACATAGAATACATATATATATATAATATACATGTCATTGTGACATATATATATACATATATGTATAGTTTATACACTTCTACATAGTAAAATATCCTCTGATTCAATTGCCGGGTAAAGCCGGCTTCTGTGAAAAGACAGAAGCACCCGACATGAAATGATACTTGGTGTACATAGGGTTAACCATGTCTTTTCATGTCGTTTGCAATCTGATTTGCACAAACAATTACATCAGTCTATGTGTGCAAAATTTCACACCTGTAGTGGTTGATTAAAGGTGTAAATTCGTTGTAAAAAAACGGACTTTTTTGCTACGAATTTACACCTTTAATTAACCCCTACAGGTGTGAAATTTTGCACACATAGACTGATGTAATTGTTTGTGCAAATCAGATAGCAAAGGACATGAAAAGACATGGTTAACCCTATGTACACCAAGTGTCATTTCATGTCGGGTTCTGCATTTTCACAAAAGCTGTCAATTGAATTAGCGGCTATTATACTATGTAGAAGTGTATGAACTATAAATATAAATATATATATATGTGTCACAAATTCAATGACATGTATATATATATATATATATATATATATATATATATATATATATGAGGTGTAAAATTGTTTAAAAAAAATGCGTGGGCTCCCGCCCTATTTTCGCAACCATACAGACAAAGCCAGCGAATGGGGGCAGATAATAATAGCCCAGAGAGGGACCATTATTTTTGCCCCCCCCTGGCTACTAACATCTGCCCCCAGACACCCCAGAAAAGACAAATCTATAATTAGATTCGCCCTTTCTGGCACTTTGCCCGTCTATTCCCATTGCCCTGTAGCGGTGGCGAATGGGTTAATATGGGGTTAAAGCCACATTGCAATTGAAAGGTGACCTTAAGCCAGGTTAATAATTGAGAGCTGTCAATTAGACAACTATCAATTATTAATCCTATTGCATGAAATAAAAATAAAACACACACACTTTAATTAAAAATCATTTTAATGAAATAAAGACACATGTTTTTGACCATCTTTTATTTTACTGCAAAAACCATTTCCTGTAATAAAAATAAAATAAAAAAGCAAAATTATTCTTACCTATCCCATGCACAGTCACGTCCCACGGTGTAATCCTTCAGAAAGGGTTAATGTTTACTGCAGGGACCGCAGCTAATGCTGCAGCCTCACAGTAAACCCCCAAATGAATGAGTTCCTCTCCTGGCTGACAGGAGAGGAAGTGGAAAGCTTAATTGATTGCTTTCCACTTTCACTTCAGGTCAGCCAGGGACACAATCAGTGACGTCAGAGGGAACTGATTAACAAAAATAGGGGTTCCCTTCGAATAAAAAATGGCGTCGGGTCCCCCCTATTTTTGTTAACCAGCCAGATGAAGAAGACCGCTGAGGCCTGGATTTTCAGGCTGTTAAGGAGCCAAGATCCATGGACCTTGCCAGCCTGATAATACCAGGCCACAGCAGTCTGCCTATCTTGGCTGATTAACAAAAATAGGGGATCCCCTCGAAAAAAATTGGCGTGGGGTCCCCCCTATTTTTGTTAACCAGCCAGATGAAGCAGACTGCTGAGGCCTGGTTTTTCAGGCTGGTAAGGATCCAATATCCATGGACCTTGCAAGCCTGATAATACCAGGCCACAGCAGTCTGCTTAGCTTGGCTGGTTAACAAAAATAGGGGATCCCCTCGAAAAAAAAACGGCATAGGGGTCCCCCTATTTTTGTTAACCAGCCAAGTAAAATGCAGACTGCTGCGGCCTGGTATTAAAAGACTGTCAAGGCCCATGGATTTTGGCCCTCAACAGCCTGATAATACCAAGCTACAGCAGCCCCACATTTGGCGCATCAAAAGATGTGCCAATTGTGGCACTTTACCCGGCTCTTCCCACTGCCCTGTAGCGGTGGCAAGTGGGGTAATAAGGGGTTAATGTCACCGTTGATTGCACGGTGACAATAAGCCCGGTTAATAATGGAGAGGTGTCAATAAGACACCGATCCATTATTAATCCCAAAGTTATTAAATGTATAAACAAAAGACAAAGCAAGAAAAAAGTCTTTTAATGAAATAAAAGAGACAACACAGTTTTCATTAATTTTATTATACTCTCATTCCTGCGACGCCATCGATCTCCTGTAAAAAAAGAAAAAAAAAAAAAACCAACAGTATACCACCTGTCCGACGCAGTCCATAGTAACGACAGTCCCACGACGATCCAGCTCTGCTACATCGCAATGACAGGCAGAGCCTGTCATCGCAACGCAGCACAGCTGATTACCTGCTTCCCCGGCGGTGACGTCATCGGACTGACTGCTTTACGGCCGGGATTACCCAGCAGTCACTGCAGTTATCGCGAGAAACTGCATGTGACCGCCGGGGAAAGATGATGGCGGCCATGACGCAGTCCAGCCCGTGACTGCCGGAGATCTTCTGCCAGGTAAGTGCCGCTGACTCCTGACAGACCCGACCGACGGACACTGACAGTGACAGTGACAATCCCGATTCCGGTATCCGATAAGACCAAAATATCGGAACTAAGTATCGAAAGGCCGATAGAGCTAATATCGGCCGATACCCGATACTTGCGGTATCGTATCGCTCAACACTAGTAATGGCACAAGATGTATCATCTTGGAAAACCTATCACAAGTCACCCAGATAACGGTCATTCTCTGAGAAACAGGGAGGTCGGAAATAAAATCCATAGAGATATGGGTCCATGGTCTCTTGGGCACAGGCAATGGCATCAACAAACCACTAGAGCGAGAGCAAGGCTTGGAGCGAGAGCAAGTCCCACAGGACTGCACAAATTCCCTGATGTCACGAGACAAAGTAGGCCACCAAAAGGACCGACTCACCAAGTCTCTGGTACCAAAAATTCCGGGATGACCGGCCAACGCGGAACAATGAATCTCAGACATCACACTCTTTTTCCACCGGACAAACAATTTCCCAATAGGGCAGCGCTCGGGTTTATCCTCCTGATTCCCTTCCAGAGCCAGTCTCAAATTGGGCAAGATGGCGGAAAGAACTACACCCTCTTTCAAAATAACAGCAGGATCAGATAACTCAGGAGAGTCCGCAAGGAAACTCCTCGAGAGGGCATCCGCCTTAACATTCTTAGTGCCAGGAAGAAAGGAAACCACAAAATTAAAACGTGTGAAAAACAAGGCCCACCTGGCCTGTCTAGGATTAAGTCGCTTGGCTGATTCCAGATAAACAAGATTCTTATGGTCCGTGAGGACCACAACCTGATGTTTGGCTCCCTCCAGCCAATGTCTCCACTCTTCAAAAGCCCACTTCATGGCCAAAAACTCCCGATTACCCACGTCATAATTATGCTCAGTTGGAGAAAATTTTCGAGAGAAAAAGGCACAAGGGTTACTTTTAGAGGTCTCTGGATCTCTTTGGGACAAAACGGCACCTGCCCCAATTTCAGAGGCATCAACCTCCACCTGAAATGGCAGAGAAACATCAGGCTGCCGTAGAACAGGAGCAGAAGTGAATCTCTGCTTAAGTTCCTGAAACGCAGAGACTGTCTCAGGAGGCCAATTCACCACATCAGAATCCTTTTTGGTCAAATCAGTCAATGATTTAACAATAACAGAGAAATCACCAATAAATTTACGATAAAAATTGGCAAAACCCAAGAATCTTTGAAGAGCCTTTAATGAAGTAGGTTGGACCCAATCACAGATGGCCTGAACCTTGACCGGGTCCATTTCAATAACAGATGGAGACAAAATGAATCCCAGAAATGAGATCCTCTGTACGCCAAAAAGACACTTTGATCCCTTCACATACAGAGCATTCTCTCTCAAAATCTGGAACACAGTCCGAACATGTTTCACATGAGAGTCTCAGTCATTGGAAAAAATCAAGATATCATCCAAATAAACAATCAGAAATTTATCCAAAAAATCCCTGAAAATGTCATTCATGAAGGACTGGAAGAAGGAAGGAGCATTAGTGAGCCCAAAGGGCATCACTAGGTACTCAAAATGCCCCTCTGGGGTATTAAACGCCGTCTTCCATTCATCCCCGTGCTTAATGCAAATAAGGTAATATGCCCCCCTGAGGTCAAGCTTGGTAAACCAAGTAGCACTTTTCACCCTGGAAAACAGGTCAGAAATCAAGGGTAACGGATATTGATATTTCACAGTGATCTTGTTCAAGAGGCGATAATCAATACACGGTCTTAATGAACCATCCTTTTTGGCCACAAAGAAAAAACCGGCACCCAAGGGTGAAGAGGATGGTCTGATATGACCCTTCTCCAATGACTCCTTGATATAAGACCGCATAGCATCATGTTCAGGTACAGACAAGTTAAAAAGGCGACCTTTAGGGAATTTACTACCAGGCACTAATTCAATAGCGCAGTCATAACTCTTATGTGGGGGCAAGGATACAGATTTACTTTCGCTAAACATCAGAAAAATCAGTCAAAAAGTCAGGAACATCCTGAGACTGGGGAGAGGCAGAAAAAACAGGAGTGTTGGCATTAACACATTGGCAGCCCCAACTGGTTACAGACACAGATTTCCAATCCAAAACAGGATTATGAGACTGTAACCAAGGGAAACCTAGTACAATAATGTCATGCAGATTATACAGTACCAAAAATTTGTAACTCTCCTGATGATCAGGTTCAACCCTCATTATCACCTGAGTAGAAAACTGGGGTTTATTCTCAGCCAAAGGTGTAGAATCAATCCGCAGTAGGGGAATAGACTTCCGTAGGGGTATCAAGGAAAACCCACAACGTTTGGCAAAATCAAAATCCATCAGGTTAATAGCTGCTCCCGAATCAACAAAATCCTGAGCAGAAAATGTGGACAGGGAGCAAATCAGGGTAACAGTCAACAGAAATTAAGTCTGAACACCACCCAAGACAACTGAGCTTGCAAAACGTCTTCCCCGCTTAGGGCAGACAGAAACAGCATGAGAGGCGTCACCACAATAGAAACATAACTCATTGCGTTTTCGAAATTCATGACGCTGTGCCCCAGAAGCCACTCCATCACACTGCATGGGCCCAGAAGCTGGCTCACAAGGCAACACTATTCCACGCATACCTCTACGCTCACGCAAACGTCTGTCAATTTGAATCGCTAATGACATAGAATCATTGAGACCAGAGGGAGCAGGGAAACCCACCATAACATCCTTTACATTCTCTGACAGTCCCTTCCAAAAAAGGGCTGCCAAAGCATCATCATTCCATTTGGTTAGGACTGCCCATTTTTGGAATTTCTGACAGTACAACTCAGCGTCCTCAAGCCCCTGATTTAATGCCAACAAGGTTCTTTCAGCTTGATCAGTGACATTAGGCTCATCGTACAATAACCCCAGAGCCAGAAAAAATGCATCAACATCACTCAAAATAGGGTCCCCAGGTGTCAGGGAAAAAGCCCAATCCTGAGGATCGCCGCGCAGGAGAGAGATGACAATTTGAACCTGCTGTGCTGCGTTCCCTGAGGACTTAGGTTTTAAGGCAAAAAACAACTTACAGTTATTTTTGAAATTCAGAAATTTGGCACGATCTCCCAAAAACAAATCTGGCACGGGAATCCTAGGTTCCACAACCGGAAACCCAGCAAGATAGACAACAATACTCCGAACCTCAGTGGCAATCTGATCCACACGGCCATACAGCTGTGCAAGCTCCATTGAGAGAAAAAAAAATCCTCCTCAGCACCCAGAGAATAAGAGGGAAAAAATGCAAGAAACAGAAAAAAAAAAAATCTCTGACAACTTTTTTCTTTCCACACTATTTTTCCCTTCTGTGAGTACCATACAATTTTCAGTTTGGCTGGTGATACTGTTATGTTTTGGTAGCTGAGGAGAGCAGGCAAAAATGGCAATACACCAGAGAGGTTGGAATCTATTGGATTGCAGTACCCTGACTAACCACCACAACTAAAGGCAGCCGTGGAGCGTTCCTACGTTGGTCCTAGACGCCTCTTCACAGCCTGAGAGTTTAACTACACCTAAAGATAGAAAGAGGAAAGTTATCTGCCCCGGAGCAGATCCCCAAAGAACATAGGAAGCCCCCAAACATGTAATGGCGGTTAGACAAGAGGAAATACAGACACAGACAGAAAATAGTATGAGCAAATGCTGGGGCCCAATCTGCCTAGACAGAAAAGGATAGAAAGGATACTCACTGCAATCCAAAAAACCCTAAAAAATGCCAACTCTACTGATTGCAAAAACACCTGAGATCACACGACCTCTACCACCTAAATCAGTTCTCTGGTGTAACAAAACTAATCCGCAGCCACTGAAAAAACTGGAAAAGGCAAATGAACAAATAAAAGTGGCTCCAGCGGAACTGAAAGGAGCCCAAGCCCCCCGGGGGGACCTAGCTAACCTCACAGAAATGCAGAGAAATATGCAAAAGGTAAGCACAAAAACAAAAACAGAAAATATCTTATCTGAAAGCAGAAGAAGAGGCAAGACTCAGCAAGCTTCCAAGTGAACCAGGAACCACAGTTGAGACAAGAACAATTGATCACTGGCAACCATGATGGGAGGGAACCTCCCTTATATCAAGCCAGTCTGTGACTCCTGATTGCCAATCCTCATTGAATGGTTCAATACTATTTGTAACCACCAGAGGGAGCTTCTGCTCAGAATTCATTTCCAAAACATTCACAACACTTAATGTTTTACAATGACAAACAACAAACATATAGAAGCTTAGAACTGTTTCTGAAGTAAATAATCAAACAGTTCTCAAGATTGTGTCACTGTGAGCATTGTCTGTCACATCTGTAAATGTTTGACCAGAAAGGCAGCTATGTAGTTGTCTGAATGCATTCTATATATTTCAACATGGATTCAAAATAGCCATTTATATATTCGCACTACACTATTAACAACAATCATATCTTTAGTTAGCCTTTTTAGAAAAACTTAAGCTTAACACATTGAGTACTCTGGATAATCATGACAATCTTCTTGACCAGTATCTATAGGTAAGTAATGTTAAAACTAGCTGTTACTATGGATTCCGGAAATAAAAGAGATAACTGCAAGAATGTGAAGATGTTCTAAAATACAGTCAGGGCCAGAAGTATTTGGACAGTGACACAATTTTCGCGAGTTGGGCTCTGCATGCCACCACATTGGATTTGAAATGAAACCTCTACAACAGAATTCAAGTGCAGATTGTAACGTTTAATTTGAAGGGTTGAACAAAAATATGTGTTAGAAAATGTAGGAATTGTACACATTTCTTTACAAACACTCCACATTTTAGGAGGTCAAAAGTAATTGGACAAATAAACATAACCCAAACAAAATATTTTTATTTTCAATATTTTGTGGCGAATCCTTTGGAGGCAATCACTGCCTTAAGTCTGGAACCCATGGACATCACCAAACGCTGGGTTTCCTCCTTCTTAATGCTTTGCCAGGCCTTTACAGCCGCAGCCTTCAGGTCTTGCTTGTTTGTGGGTCTTTCCCTCTTAAGTCTGGATTTGAGCAAGTGAAATGCATGCTCAATTGGGTTAAGATCTGGTGATTGACTTGGCCATTGAAGAATGTTCCACTTTTTTGCACTCATGAACTCCTGTGTAGCTTTGGCTGTATGCTTGGGGTCATTATCCATCTGTACTATGAAGCGCCGTCCAATCAAGTTTGCAGCATTTGGCTGAATCTGGGCTGAAAGTATATCCCGGTACACTTCAGAATTCATCCGGCTACTCTTGTCTGCTGTTATGTCATCAATAAACACAAGTGACCCAGTGGCATTGAAAGCCATGCATGCCCATGCCATCACGTTGCCTCCACCATGTTTTACAGAGGATGTGGTGTGCCTTGGATCATGTGCCGTTCCCTTTCTTCTCCAAACTTTTGGCTTCCCATCATTCTGGTACAGGTTGATCTTTGTCTCATCTGTCCATAAAATACCTTTCCAGAACTGAGCTGGCTTCTGGAGGTGTTTTTTCAGCAAATTTAACTCTGGCCTGTCTATTTTTGGAATTGATGAATGGTTTGCATCTAGATGTGAACCCTTTGTATTTACTTTCATGGAGTCTTCTCTTTACTGTTGACTTAGAGACAGATACACCTACTTCACTGAGAGTGTTCTGGACTTCAGTTGATGTTGTGAACGGGTTCTTCTTCACCAAAGACAGTATGCGGCGATCATCCACCACTGTTGTCTTCCGTGGGCTCCCAGGTCTTTTTGGATT
>JARQOD010000009.1:147672171-147776384 GCA_033576555.1 Oophaga sylvatica
AAAATTATTTTCGGGAGAATATGCGAAAAAACAGCAATCTATGTTTAAAAGCCTTTTAAGAAAAACGAGTTTAACCCTTTGAGTACTGGAGAACATTACAATAACTTTCCCGTATCTAAGGAATTTTAATTTAAAAAAAACAGTGCCTATATTTTCAAAAATAAAAAGAAGAAGTCATATGTGAAATGTTAAAAAAAATGTCCCCTCCAAATTTTCCCAAACTGCCCTTTAATTCGGGAAAAAATTTTTGGAGACACTAGATAATCCAGAGGCTTAAACCCAAGTATTTAGAGTTAATAATAAATTTTCTTCCCTTTCCCCTGTTTAAATCGTAAGAAGGAACAGCGTCTGCTCATAAATTATCGTTAAAAAATTGAAAGTCTCTGCATAAAAAGCATTCAGCATCACTTTTTCAAAAATTTTTCCATTTCTGCGCCGAAGTTAGGTCTCAAGGAATAAACAAATATGTGGACAAAAAAAATTTGTAATAAACAATGACCAAACAACAGCATTTTTTTTCAAATTTAATGAATTTTTTTGGCCCCAATGGAGACCCAGGCAACAAAAAAGGAGCTTTTCAATGAGCTCTTGGGGAATAAATTTAAAGTCTTTCCCCCAAAAAAGGTGTTTTCACCAATGGGGTATTTTTTTAAAAAAACTATTGCCATCACATACCCTTCCCCAAAAATTTTTGGGGGTATAACAATACAAAAAACTTTCACCAGGTTTTTAGTGGCGGTAAGGAAAGAATTCGGAAACAGCGTTAAGAGTAGGCCCTGTGGGGGGGGGGTCTAGAAAATTTAATGGGGTCATGGTGAAAACTTTTTCCCCCAAGGGGGGGGGGCCCCTTTTTTTTTAAAAAAATTTTTTTCCACAGCCCCCCTTCCCCAAATTTACAGGCCATAACGTAAAAACCATTCACCTGGTATTAGGGGGAGGGGGGAAGAAACTTTTAGAAACGGGTTAAAAGTGGGCCCCAAAATTTTGGGGGTGGTCTCTGAGACTTTTTTGGGTGCCAGGCGACAAGCATTTACGGGGGGGGTCCCCTTTTTAAATAAATAAAATTGCCCATCACAGCCCCTTTTTTCCCAAAATTCCCCGGGGCCAAACGTGCAGCACCTTTCCCTTTATTAGTGGCAGGTAAGGAAGAGAAATTTCAGGAAACCATTTAAAAATAGGCCCATGTAGGGGGGTGGGTCTTGGACTTGAATGGAGTGCATGGGGAAAAATTTTCCCCAAAGGGGGGTACCTTTTTTGTAAAAAAATTTTCCCATCACGCCCCCCCCGGCCCCCAAAATTCATTTTTTTCAGTCAAACAATTTAAACCCCCGGGCTTAGTGGCATTTAAAGAAAGCCCCTTTCAGGAAAAAAGAGGTTAGAAGTGGGTCTAAGTAGGGTTTGGGGTTTGAGACTTTAATGAGTGCATATGAAAAGGGGCCGGAACAAACCAAAAATTTAGAAAAATTTTTTTTTAAAAAAAGTTTTGGTTTTTTCATGTAATCCCCCGGGGGTACAAAAAAATTTTTTCCGTCCTGGTCACACTTTGCGCGCCGATATGAAATGGCACGGGTACTTCCATTTTGGGATTTTCCCCGGGGGCCGGGAAAAGGGGGAATTTGGGGTTTTTTGACGCTGTGCTTTGGGCAGGTCAAACACGAGCGTCCAGTTTTTCAGCTATGGAGGGGATTTCAAGAAATCCCTCTACTATGTTTAAAAAACGCAGGGGGGAAGACCTGTTTGGGGAAAGGGGGCGTCTTTTTAGAGGGCATGTCCTATTCCCCGGGGAGCGTGTGCCGCAAGGGAAATAACCAGGGTATGTACCCCGGGGGAAACCCCCTGTGTTCCGGTGTGTTCCATAACACTCCGGATGCCGCGCTTTTTGAAGGGGGGGGGGCTTTGGGGGAGGGATTTCCGTCCGCCCAAAAGGCGTGTTTCCCGGGGAAGTGGAAAAACACCCCCAAGGGTATTTTCCAAGGGGCCCCGGAAAAAAGTGGGGTTGCTGTGTGTTTGGGTGTGCGTTGGCCCCCGTTTAAACACGCAGTTTTATTTTTTTAAGCAAGGGGGGGGTTTCAAGAAATCCCGCTCCACTATGCTTAAAAACACGCAGGGGAAGACCGGGTTTTGGGGAAAAGGGGGTCTTTTTGACCGCGATGTTATTTTTTTTCCGGCGGGTCCCCCCAAATGAAATAACACAGGGCTTGCGCCCGGGTCTTTTCCGGGTGTTCGGATGTGTTCCTGAACCCGGTTTTTCCCCCGTTAGTAGGGGGGGGGGTTCGGGGGACGGACTTTCCCCCCGTCCGCGCTTGTTTCCGGACGTGGAAACACACCTAATTTGGCACCTTTTTTTTTAAAAAAAAAGGATGGTGATTTGCGTGCTTTAGACCCAGGGCTAAAAAAAAATTGTCGTACACTGGCCACCGTTGAGCCGCAAGAATGAATGGCAGGTTTTTAAAAAAACACTAATTTGTGACCTTTTTTTAAAAAAAGTTGGTTTTTTTACGAAAAATACACCCAGGGCTAAAAAAATTTTTCCCGTACAGGGCCCACCATTGAAAAAGCCAAAAATGAGCGGGGGGGAGATAAAGTACCACAAATTTTCCCCTTTTTTTTTTTAAAAAGTATGGGGTTTTTAGGCAATCAACCGGGTACAAAAAAAATTCCCTCGCTCCCCCCTTTTGGGGCATGCAAAATGTGAGGGGGCACAGAGAAACAGACCAAAATTTGGGCCCCCTTTTTTTTTTAAAAAAAATTAGGGTGCTTTACAGCAATCACACCGAGGGCTACAAAAAAATATTGCCGTACACTGGCCACACTTTGAGCACGCACAGATATGAGATGGCAGGGATATAACAGTACCACTTATTTGTGCACCTCTATGTTTAATAAAAAGTACTGGTATTTTTACGTGAAATCACACCCAGGGCTACAAAAAATATTGCCTTACACTGGCCACACATTGAGCACGCACAGATATGAGCTGGCACGGAGATACCAGTAACACAAATTTGTGCCCTGTTTTTTTAATGAAAAGTAATGGTGTTTTTACGTGCACTCACACCCAGGGCTAAATAAAAAAATAACGTACACTGGCCACACTTTGAGCACGCACAGATATGATCTGGCACGGAGATACCACACCGAAAAATATGTAGCCTGTATTCCAATTACACCTGGGGCTAGCTAATACGGCCAATATATCCTACAGGTAACAGCAGCAGCAACAGAGGTCAGGAAGGGAATGGATCCTCTTTATGTATGCGTTCATCTATATACGCACATACAGTGCCTTCAGGCCTTGCACTGATGTGTATAGCATGACGTTCACTCTCCTGCCTGCCTAACACCGGAACCTATATGCTCCTGAATTAGTCCTTAGGCCGGCGTCACACTGCCGAGTTTGATGCGAGTTAGTCGCACGACTTTCTCGCATCAACACCCGGCACGGCCGCCCGCTCTCGGACCCGAAATACATGCAGCCGCACACTAGGGTCCGAGAGCGGGCGGCCGTGCCAGGTGTTGATGCGAGAAAGTCGTGCGACTAACTCGCATCAAACTCGGCAGTGTGACGCCAGCCTTAAAAGGACTGTTGGGTTATCAGGATTTGAGGAGTTTAGGATATTAGACCCCACACTGGCTAAGCAATCACCAAATCTGACCCTATCTCGGCAACTGCTCTCCCTACACTCTCTGAATCCGGAGCTGAATACAGCGAGCAGGGTGGCGTCCGGTCTCCTATACGCGTGATAATGCTGTGCGGCCAAGCCAATCACTGCACGACCACAACAAAGATGGCTGCGGCGTTTCATGGACTGGCAGACAATCCTTGCAGCGTGATTGAGTCTTTAATGTCCGCCAAAAATGCTGGGTGTAGACCCCAGTTCCCGCCGAGTAATCCCGGAAATGCTTGATGCTCGCCGAGTACACCGAGTACAGTGATACTGTTTGTGGACGACAAACTCACTTTTAGTGGCCAATGTCAGGCAGCTGCTGCCAAGGCAAATAAAATAATGGGATGCATTAAAAGAGGCATAGATGCTCATGAGGAGAACATAATTTTACCTCTATACAAGTCACTGGTGTGACCACACTTAGAATACTGTGTACAGTTCTGGTCTCCGGTGTATAAGAAAGACATAGCTGAACTGGAGCGGGTGCAGAGAAGAGCGACCAAGGTTATTAGAGAACTGGGGGGTCTGCAATACCAGGACAGGTTATTACACTTGGGGTTATTTAGTTTGGAAAAACGAAGGCTTAGGGGTGATCATATTAAAATGTATAAATATATGAGGGGACAGTACAAAGACCTTTCTAATGATCTTTTTACTCTTAGACCTGTGACGGGGACAAGGGGGCATCCTCTACGTCTGGAGGAAAGAAGGTTTAGTCATAATCACAGACGCAGATTCTTTACTGTAAGAGCAGTGAGACTATGGAACTCTCTGCCGTCTAATGTTGTAATGAGTAGTGTTGAGCGATACGATACTGCAAATATCGGCTATCGGCCGATATTAGCTGTATCGGCCTTTCGATAATTCGTTTCGATATTTTCGTCATATCGAATACCGGAATCGGATTTGTCACTGTCACTGTCTGTGTCCGTCGGTCGGGTCTGTCACTGTCAGTGTCCGTCGGTCGGGTCTGTCAGGAGTCAGCGGCACTTACCTGGCAGAAGATCTCCGGCGGTCACGGCCTGGACTGCTTCATGGCCGCCATCCTCTTCTCCCCGGCGGTCACATGCAGTTTCTCGCGATAACTGCAGTGACTGCTGGGTAATCCCAGCCGTAAAGCAGTCAGTCCGATGACGTCACCGCCGGGGAAGCAGGTAATCAGCTGTGCTGCGCCGGGATGACAGGCTCTGCCTGTCATTGCGATGTAGCAGAGCTGGATCGTCGTGGGACTGTCGTTACTATGGACTGCGTCGGACAGGTGGTATACTGTTGGTTTTTTTTTTTTCTTTTTTTACAGGAGATCGATGGCGTCGCAGGAATGAGAGTACAATAAAAGAAATGAAAACTGTGTTGTCTCTTTTATTTCATTAAAAGACTTTTTTCTTGCTTTGTCTTTTTTTTATGCATTTAATAACTTTGGGATTAATAATGGATCGGTGTCTTATTGACGCCTCTCCATTATTAACCGGGCTTATTGTCACCGTGCAATCAACGGTGACATTAACCCCTTATTACCCCGCTTGCCACCGCTACAGGGCAAGTGGGAAGAGCCGGGTAAAGTGCCACAATTGGCACATCTTTTGATGCGCCAAATGTGGGGCTGCTGTAGCCTGGTATTATCAGGCTGTTGAGGGCCAAAATCCATGGGCCTTGACAGTCTTTTAATACCAGGCTGCAGCAGTCTGCATTTTACTTGGCTGGTTAACAAAA
The DNA here is from genome assembly GCA_033576555.1 of Oophaga sylvatica. Classification (NCBI taxonomy): domain Eukaryota; kingdom Metazoa; phylum Chordata; class Amphibia; order Anura; family Dendrobatidae; genus Oophaga; species Oophaga sylvatica. The sequence goes on from JARQOD010000009.1 coordinate 147,677,550, forward strand.
ATAGGGGGACCCCTACGCCGTTTTTTTTTCGAGGGGATCCCCTATTTTTGTTAACCAGCCAAGCTAAGCAGACTGCTGTGGCCTGGTATTATCAGGCTGGCAAGGTCCATGGATCTTGGCTCCTTAACAGCCTGAAAATCCAGGCCTCAGCGGTCTGCTTCATCTGGCTGGTTAACAAAAATAGGGGGGACCCCACGCCAATTTTTTTCGAGGGGATCCCCTATTTTTGTTAATCAGCCAAGATATGCAGACTGCTGTGGCCTGGTATTATCAGGCTGGCAAGGTCCATGGATCTTGGCTCCTTAACAGCCTGAAAATCCAGGCCTCAGCGGTCTGCTTCATCTGGCTGGTTAACAAAAATAGGGGGGACCCCACGCCAATTTTTTTCGAGGGGATCCCCTATTTTTGTTAACCAGTTCCCTCTGACGTCACTGATTGTGTCCCTGGCTGACCTGAAGTGAAAGTGGAAAGCAATCAATTAAGCTTTCCACTTCCTCTCCTGTCAGCCAGGAGAGGAACTCATTCATTTGGGGGTTTACTGTGAGGCTGCAGCATTAGCTGCGGTCCCTGCAGTAAACATTAACCTTTTCTGAAGGATTACACCGTGGGACCTGACTGTACATCGGATTGGTAAGAATAATTTTGCTTTATTATTTTATTTTTATTACAGGAAATGGTTTTAGCAGGAAAATAAAATATGGTCAAAAACTGTGTGATTATTTCATTAAACTTCTTTTTTATTAAAGTGTGTGTGTTTGATTTTTCTTTCATACAATAGGATTAATAATTGATAGTTGTCTAATTGACAGCTCTCAATTATTAATCTGGCTTAAAGTGACCTTTCAATTGCAAGGTCATTTTAACCCCTTATTAACCCATTCGCCACCGCTACAGGGCAATGGGAATAGACGGGCAAAGTGCCAGAAAGGGCAAATCTAATTAGAGATTTGCCCTTTCTGGGGTGTCTGGGGGCAGATTTTAGTAGCCGGGGGGGGGCAAAAATAATGGTCCCTCTCTGGGCTATTATTATCTGCCCCCACTCACTGGCCTTGTCTGTCTGGTTGCGAAAATAGGGCGGGAGCCCACGCATTTTTTTTCAGCAATTTTACACCTCATATATATATATACATGTCATTAAATTTGTGACACATATATATATATATTTATATTTATAGTTCATACACTTCTACATAGTATAATAGCCGCTAATTCAATTGCCGGCTTCTGTGAAAATGTAGAACCCGACATGAAATGACACTTGGTTTACATAGAGTTAACCATGTCTTTTCATGTAGTTTGATATCTGATTTGCACAAACAATTACATGAGTGTAAGTGTGCAAAATTTCACACCTGTAGGGGTTAATTAAAGGTGTAAATTCGTAGCAAAAAAGTCCGTTTTTTTTACAACGAATTTACACCTTTAATTAACCCCTACAGGTGTGAAATTTTGCACACATAGACTGATGTAATTGTTTGTGCAAATCAGATTGCAAACGACATGAAAAGACATGGTTAACCCTATGTACACCAAGTGTCATTTCATGTCGGGTGCTTCTGTCTTTTCACAGAAGCCGGCTTTACCCGGCAATTGAATCAGAGGATATTTTACTATGTAGAAGTGTATAAACTATACATATATGTATATATATATATATGTCACAATGACATGTATATATATATGTATTCTATGTGTGTATATTTAGTGTTTACAAGGAAATAAAGGTTTTTTTTAGTTGCGATATTTTGTTCCCATAGACTTACATTGGACTTCCGGTATCGGAATCGGATATCGACGATATTTAGTGATATCGGCGATACCATTTCGATACGATATTTTTAGATATCGAGCAGTATCGCTCAACACTAGTAATGAGTGATTCCTTACTAAAATTTAAGAAGGGACTGGATGCCTTTCTTGAAAAGTATAATATTACAGGCTATATTCACTAGTTTCCTAGATATTGAGTTGATCCAGGGAGCTAGTCTGATTGCCGTATGTGGAGTCGGGAAGAAATTTTTTTCCCCAATGTGAAGCTTACTGTTTGCCACTTGGGTTTTTTTTGCCTTCCTCTGGATCAACATATTAGGGCAGGTTAGGATAGGATATGGGTTGAACTAGATGGACTTAAAGTCTTCCTTCAACCTTAATAACTATGTTACTATGTTCCTCGGGTGAGTAATGGTAGTGGCGAGCGTGTTCGCTCATCACTACATGGAACCCTTTCAAATTGCTTGATTATTGCGTTTAGCATTATGACTAGATTTATTCTCCAGAGAAATGATCTTCCCCAGACTATTAATTATCTTCACAGGATAGCTCCTATCATTATAGACTACTACTCACACAGACATTATTTTCTATTTGCCGTTTCTCGCCCATGCTCTTCTTGCTATTGGATTCCAGAAATGCTTCACCAGCATCGTAACAAGATACTCAAGCCTTTACCATGGAATCCGCAGAGAACATATTTGGATGCTTATATAACCAAAAAGTATTGCTTGCGTACAAACATACTGTATATTTAAACATGCAAACATTGAAGACAAAATACAAAGCACTTGAAATCCAGACATCCCATATCATTTCAATTTTTGAACGGCTACACAAGATTTCTTGAACATTTTAACTGATCTAAGTAACCTTCTGCTCCCACGCTTCAGGTTTGGTGGAAATCTTAGCAAAAACCATGGATTTATCAATCACTGCAGATAATGCTTGACACCATACTCACCTACTGACATATCGAAAGTGCTGTTATTATGTTACTTATACATAAAGCTGCAGTCTGGGAAATTTCTCTTACGGAAACTTATGATGCTCAGCTTAACGACTTGGAGCCCTCCCTAGCAGTCCTGGCCAAGTATTTGATGATCCTAATTTTTGTGAAACAGCAGAGGCTACATTTTTGGTTATTTGAATGGATAAGCACTTTGTCACCAAAAACACACATAATTAAAATGATGGGTGATTGATAATAAATAGGCTAATAATACAAAATTACTATTTTTAAGCATGGACTATCCAGTGCACTTAAAATGAATTAGCACTGACTAATGCTTCCACAGATTTTGGCAATTTTGTTTTCCACGGTATTCAAATTTGCCTGTCAGAGAGAAGACTTGGAAGTTGAATTCAGCATGATATGCGCAAATAATTGTTACTTACGTTTTCTTACAACCACTTCTATATACTTTTAATCAAATAATTGCCATGTATCAGAATATGAACCCATGCAGGTTGACAGCTTATTAAACTGTGAAATTTCTGACAGAAGAGAATAGAAGCTTTGGGAAAGTCAGTCTTTATATTTTTAAAATGCTAAAGAAGCAATGAAAGTGCAATAGGGTTTTATTCTTTTAAAAAGTAATAAAAATGAATAAAAAGTTATTATAACCTCATTATGTTGTGATCATACCACATTTGAAAAGCATATAATCCCAAGTGCAGCAGGTCCACAGGTATTAAGACCAGGTACAATAATAGAAAGGAAAAAAGTGGAGAATCCACGCTGCTAGTGAATGAAGGCAAATCCAAATCAGCAATAGGAGATTATGCGATTTTATTTCTAAGCATTTCAAGGTACCCTACTCCTTCTTCAGGACAAAATCCATACGCAAGATATCAAGATACATGCACATTTATACTGGTGGATTTTCAAAAAGATCGTGCTAAAAAGGGGTGATACATGATGTGTCAAAGTTCATCTTGAGCGCTGTTACACTCGGTCCCCGTGCTGGCACTGCACTCCGTCCTGGTCACTCACCTGCTCCTCTAGCTGTCCCTCTGCAGCAGTCTGTGCGCAGGCTGAAGTCTCCTGCTCCATCTGCTCCTCAGCGTCCTGCGTCCTCCTCCAGTTCCTGGCACGCTGCCAGCAGGCCTCCAGGAAGATTGCTTCAGACGCGAGGCCGCGCCCACCGTCTCTCTTAAAGGGGCAGAGTGCATTTTTTGAAATAGTCAATTAACCAATGGCAGCGCACTCAGTACTATATCTGGTCACTCCACCATAAAGGGAGTGCCAGAGCAACGTGTTCTATCATTGCTACATCCGGTTCTGTTCCTGATCTGTCTGTGCTGCTTCTGCAGTCTCTGTGCTTCGCTCATGCTATTTGTCTCCACAGATCTTTGGTAACCCGTATCCGGCTAACTTGGTCAATCTCAGTTATTACTGGCGCAAGTGTCATCCCGCTCCGCCATCAGCCATCCGTATCCGTGGACTGTGACAAGGTCACTGAAGCCAGCCTGCCACCATCCACTCTGGACCAGGACCTTCCTCATCTCCGTCAAAAACCCTCCACGGTCTCTGTTATATACCTGTTATCCTTTTGGTCCCTCTGGGACAGCTGCCACGTGTCCGGGGTCTAACTGGAGGTAGCACCTGTGTCCTCCGGGTATTCCATTGTGGTCTTGTTCGAGGGGCCTTACTATGGGTACCCGGGGCTCACTAGTCATGCCCCCTTCGGAGCCCCCGGACCGCGGTCTCGAGGTTCCACATTAAAAAATAAAGACGAATGTGAACTTCACCATCTCTGCCTCCGCTTCCATTCGTTACAGATTGCTCCGGCCATGGAACCCGCTGGATCCCAGAGACCTCCGACCACGGATCTGTGCCAGGAGGTGGCTCGTTTAGGAGTTCAACAGGACAAGATCACGACTTATCTACGCAGCTTGTCTACCCGCATGGATTCCTTGGGGTCCTCGTCTGCACCTGACTCTTCTATCAATACTCAGGTACCAGTTCCCATGGCAAGTAAAGGTCCCCGCCTGGCGGCTCCTACCCGTTTCCTGGGTGATCCTACTCAGTGTCGGGGTTTTCTCAATCAGTGCACTCTACACTTCGAATCTTGGGGCACATGTTTGCTTCTGACCGAGCCAAGGTGGGCTTCATCATATCACACCTGGGAGGAGAGGCCCTCGCCTGGCTAAACCCGCTATGGGAGAGAGGGGATCCGCCGGGTAATGATCTTCAATCTTTCCCAGAGGCTTTTCACAGGACCTTCGATGAACCTGGTCGCACCACTTCGACCGCTTCTGCCTTGCTTCGCCTGCGCCAAGGTACTCTCACGGTGGCTCAGTATGCTGTTAAATTCCGCACCCTCTCATCTGAATTGTCGTGGAACAATGAGGCTTTGGTAGCTAACTTCCGGGAAGGCCTATCCGGAAGAATCAAGGATGAGCTGGCGGGACGGGACAGACCTACCATCTTGGAAGAGCTAATATCTTTGGCAACCCGAATCGACCTGCGTTTTCAGGAGCGTTCCATGGAGATCAAGCGGGACAAAAGGTCCTATCACCTTGACTCTAGTTTGTTCAAAACAGGTACCTCGCCTTCCTCCTCCGAGGCCATGGAGGGAGACCGTGAAAGTTTGGCCACCCGCCGCCGGGAAGCACGTCGCAAGGAGGGAGGTTGTTACTACTGCGGTAGTTCTGAGCATCAGATCCATTTCTGTCCAAAAAAGTCGGGAAACTCCAGTGCCTAGGTTCGGTAGGAGGGGCCAACCTAGGTAGAGAACAGTCCTCTCCCTCATTACAAATCTCATTCTCCGTGTCCTATGGAGCAATAAAATTCTCCGACCATTGTCTACTGGATTCTGGAGCTGCAGGGAACTTCATCCAGCAGGTGGTTGTGGATCATTACCAGTTACCAGTCCAGCGCATTCCTGATCCGTTGCGGGTGACCGCCGTAGATGGCAAACCACTGACCGAGCCCGTCCAGTTTCAAACCGAGTTGGTGGAACTCCGGGTAGGTCTAATGCTAGCTGAACGAATGCGATTTTATGTATATCCCGGTTTGTCCCATCCCATGCTTTTAGGTTTACCTTGGCTCCAGATGCATGAACCAGTCCTAAATTGGAAAACTGGAGAAGTTCTGCGTTGGGGAGATACCTGCATGAATCGTTGCTTAACCCGGATTCAACCTGTTTCGCCTCCAGTCCATCCTGATACCCTGCCAGGGTTGCCTTCCGCCTATTGGTCCTTCTCTGACGTCTTTGGGAAAAAGGAGGCTGAGAGACTACCTCCACACAGGTCGTATGACTGTCAGATAGAGCTTCTCCCTGGAGCATCTCCTCCTCGCGGGAGAGCTTATCCTCTTTCGCAGGCAGAGACTCAGGCTATGTCGGACTACATCCAAGAGAATCTGGCAAGAGGATTTATCCGAAAGTCATCATCACCGGCAGGAGCTGGATTATTCTTTGTGAAGAAGGATGGATCCTTGCTGCCCTGTATCGACTACCGGGGTCTAAATCAGATCACGGTAAAAAACAGGTATCCATTACCTCTTATTTCAGAGCTGTTTGATCGTCTCTGAGGGGCCAAGATCTTCACCAAATTGGATCTCAGAGGGGCCTACAACCTGATCCGAGTCAGAGAGGGAGACGAATGGAAAACAGCCTTCAACACCCGTGACGGCCACTATGAATACCTGGTAATGCCATTTGGCCTAAGCAATGCACCTGCGGTCTTTCAGGAATTTGTTAATGACATTTTCAGGGACCTGCTCTATACTTGTGTCGTGGTCTACCTGGACGATATTTTGATTTTCTCTGCAGACTTGGCGTCACACCGGAGGCAAGTACGCCTGGTCTTACAAAGACTGAGAGAGAACAGGCTATATGCCAAATATGAGAAATGCCTTTTTGAGCAGTCTTCCTTGCCTTTCCTTGGGTACATTGTATCTTCCACAGGATTAAAGATGGACCCGGAGAAGTTGTCTGCTGTTCTCAAGTGGCCTCGTCCGTCTGGGCTAAAAGCTATACAACGGTTCCTGGGGTTCGCCAACTACTGCCGGCAATTCATTCCACACTTTTCCGCCCGAGTGGCTCCTCTCACAGCCTTAACCCGGAAAGGTGTAAACTCTAAGGAATGGTCCTCCGAGCCAGAAGAGGCCTTTGTTTCTCTCAAAAAAGCCTTCGCTTCCGCACCCGTTCTCCATCGTCCAAATTCTAATGAGCAATTTTTTCTTGAGGTTGACGATTCTTCCATAGGTGCAGGAGCAGTTCTCACCCAGAAGTCATCTACTGGGCGGATGATCTCTTGTGTTTTTTTTTTCCAAGGCTTTTTCTCCTGCAGAAAGGAACTACTCTGTCGGTGATCGCGAACTGTTGGCTATCAAATTGGCTCTGCAAGAATGGAGACATCTTCTTCAGGGAGCTCATCACCAGGTAGTCATATTCACCGATCATAAAAACCTTGCCTATCTCCAATCTGCTCTAAGGCTGAATCCCCGTCAGGCCCGCTGGGCATTGTTTTTTGCCCGTTTCAATTTTGTACTTCATTTCCATCCAGCTGACAAGAACAGCAAGGCAGACGCACTCTCCAGAGCCTTTTAGCCTCCTGAACTGGAGGAAGAACCTCAGCACATTATTGAACCTTCTAGGTTAGTCTCTGTTGCCTCCACTGATCTTGCCCGGCTTCCTCCAGGGAAGACTCTCGTGTCCGCTTCTGATCGTAATCGTGTTCTGCGGTGGGGTCATTCTTCTAAGTTGGCTGGCCATGCTGCTCAGAAAAAAACTCAGCAACTCATCTCCCGTTACTACTGGTGGCCTACCATGGGCAAGGATATCCAGGAGTTCGTCGTAGCCTGTCCTTCATGTGCCCGTAACAAGACTGATAAACATTTACCAGCCGGCAGGCTTCTGCCTCTTCCGATCCCGTCCGCTCCCTGGCAGCACATCGCGATGGATTTCATCACGGATCTTCCCATTTCTTCTGGCTGCTCAGAGGTATGGGTTGTGGTGGACCGCTTCTCTAAAATGGCCCACTTCGTTCCGCTATCTGGTCTCCCGTCTGCTCCAGAACTGGCCGCTCACTTCATTCAGCACATCTTCCGTCTACATGGATTTCCTCTCCACATCGTGTCCGACAGGGGCGTCCAGTTCACCTCTAAGTTCTGGAGAGCACTCTGTAAAATGGTAAAAATTGAACTAGATTTTTCTTCTGCATACCATCCCCAGTCCAATGGGCAGGTGGAGAGGATCAATCAAATCCTGGCTGGATACCTGAGTCACTTCATCAACGCTCATCATAACGACTGGGTAGAATTACTGCCCTGGGCGGAATTCTCCTACAACAACCAAGTAAGTGAATCTTCTGGAAAATCTCCCTTTCAGATTGTGTTTGGACTCCAACCCGGAATTCCTCTTCCTATCTCTGGATTGTCTGATGTTCAGGCAGTCGATACCTTGTCTAAAGATTTCTCGAACATTTGGAGAGATACCAGGTCTGCTTTGGAGAAAGCCTCTCAACGTATGAAAAGGCATGCGGACAAAAGACGTTTGGAGGCTCCCATCTTTCGTCCAGGAGACAAGGTATGGCTCTCCTCCAAGTACATCCGTTTGAAGTTACCATCGTACAAATTGGGTCCCCGTTTCATTGGTCCCTTTGAAGTCTTGAGACAAATCAACCCGGTCTCTTACAAACTGAAATTGCCTAATTCTCTACGTGTGCCTAACTCCTTTCATGTTTCCCTCCTCAAACCAGTAGTGTTGAGCTCCTTCTTTAAGGACCCGGGTACCACTCCAGATCCGGTTTCTGAGGATGATGTTTTTGAGGTAAAACATATCTTGGCCTCTAAGAAAGTAAGAGGTTGAATCTATTACCTGGTGGACTGGAAAGGTTTTGGTCCTGAGGAGAGGTCTTGGGAGCCTAAAGAGAACATCCAGGCTCCTCTTCTTCTTAAAAGATTTCACGCAGGCTTGAAAAAGAGGGGGGGTAAAGAGGGGGATACTGTTACACTCGGTCCCCGTGCTGGCTCTGCACTCCGTCCTGGTCACTCACCTGCTCCTCTAGCTGTCCCTCTGCAGCAGTCTGTGCGCAGGCTGAAATCTCCTGCTCCATCTGCTCCTCAGCGTCCTGCGTCCTCCTCCAGTTCCTGGCACGCTGCCAGCAGGCCTCCAGGAATATTTCTTAGGATGCGAGGCCGCGCCCACCGTCTCTCTTAAAGGGGCAGCGTGCATTTTTTGAAATAGTTAATTAACCAATGGCAGCGCACTCAGTACTATATCTGGTCACTCCACCATAAGGGGAGTGCAGGAGCAACGTGTTCTATCATTTCTACATCCGGTTCTGTTCCTGATCTGTCTGTGCTGCGTCTGCAGTCTCTGTGCTTCGCTCATGCTATTTGTCTCCACAGATCTTTGGTAACCCGTATCCGGCTAACTTGGTCAATCTCAGTTATTACTGGCGCAAGTGTCATCCCGTTCCACCATCAGCCATCCGTATCCGTGGACTGTGACAAGGTTACTGGAGCCAGCCTGCCACCATCCACTCTGGACCAGGACCTTCCTCATCTCTGTCAAAAACCCTCCACGGTCTCTGTTATATACCTGTTATCCTTTTGGTCCCTCTGGGACAGCTGCCACGTGTCCGAGGTCTAACTGGAGGTAGCACCTGTGTCCTCCGGGTATTCCATTCAGGTCCTGTTCGAGGGGCCTTACTACGGGTACCCGGGGCTCACTAGTCACACCCCTTCGGAGCCCCCCGGACCGCGGTCTCGAGGTTCCACATTAAAAAATAAAGACGAATGTGAACTTCACCATCTCTGCCTCCGCTTCCATTCGTTACAAGCGCTTTAACAGATGCAAATGGTTAAAGAAGTGTCAAAGGTAAAAAAGGAAAAAATACACTAAACTATTAGTTACAGTATAAAAGCAATCTAAATAAAATTATAGAATAATAAATAATACAGTGGTCTTTTGTCATCATTAAGCTAGAACTTATGAGATCAAGTTACAAGGTGTGAGTGACAGACACTGGTGTGTGCTAGACTGGAGGATAAATCATTGAAAAGTAAAAAAGTGTGATAGCATAAAATTGAGAGTGTTCTCATGATAAAACATTAAAACTTGTGTAAAAAAACTTTGTTTTTAAAGAAAAACATATTTGCATCTGTTAAAGCGCTCATGATGAACTTTGACACATCACGTGTCACCTCTTTTTTACGCCTTGTTTTTTAAAATCTACAAGTATAAGGCTACGAGCACACGTTGCTTTTTAAGCATTTTTGCCGCTTTTTACGAGGCGTAATCGCTTAAAAAACGTTTACAAAACGCATCCCATGCAATCCTATGGGATTACGCATTGCTGTGCACATGCTACATATTTTTGCGCAAAAATAAGCAGCATGTCCATTCTTTTTGCATAATCACGGTGATTACGCCGCCATAGGATTGCATTGAAATGCTCACTTTACGCATGTGGCTATGCCCACCATGCGTGAAGTGAGCGCTTCATGTGCGCTTCGTACCCTGGGTCTGGAGGAGAGGAGACTCTCCTCCAGGCCCTGGGTACCACATTCCTGTGAAAAATAGAATTAAAATAAAAATATTGATATTCTCACCTTCCGGCGGCCTCCGGGGTCTTCCCGCTCCTCAGCGACGCTGCCTGCAAGTTCTTTTCCCAGGGATGCATTGTGAGAATGACCTTTGTGATGTCGCGGTTGAGTGACCGCGAGGTCGTAAAGGTCATTCTCTCAATGCATCCCTAGGAACGGAGGTTGCCGGCAGCGGCGAAAGGTGAGTATATCAATATTTTTTATTTTTTTATTATTTTTTACATTCCTCATTAGTAAACAGTTCGTCATACTTGTCAGCACTATGCTTGACAAGTGTGAACAACCTGTCAATCAGTTTTCCAAGCGATGCTACAGATCGCTTGGAAAACGCAAGCATTCTGCAAGCTAAAAACGCTTGCAAAATGATTTTGTTTTGCGGGAAAATGCATACTAATTACTTATGCATTTTACCCGCAGCGGGGAGTAGCGCAAATGCTCCGTAAAATTACGGACCATTTGCGCAACGTGTGCACATAACCTAAACGTGCATACATTTTGATAACTTGCATATGTTTTTTTTACTGAAGAATTAAAGTACTTGAAAACACATAGACATAATAAAACCCCATAATCTACTATTGTAGATCTGGATTTGCCTTCATTCACCAGCAGCTTAGAGTCTTCACTCTTTTCCTTTTTTATTATAGTCTTTCTATTTTGACAAATCTGATCACTATATCCTAGTTGACTATTGTGCAAGGTCGGCTCACTCAGCAGTTTCCTGAGGTAGACACAGGAACACTTTATATTCAAGTCTCTGGGTGGTTTATTGCTTCATAAACCATACAGCCAAAATAGTAACACAAAAACAGCCTTTCTGGCACAAATGAAAATAAAGTCTTTTCGACAGTCCTCCCAAGTATGGCTCCAGCCTTCTGGGACAAACACACACACACACGGTAGTTCTCACTGGAGCTTCAGACTTGAGGCTTCCTTCCTCCAAACAGACCAGACAAAAACGGTGCTGGACATTTAACTCCCTCCAATCACACCCTTGAGACACACATCTCCCCTCACATACGGCGCCAGTGACCCTGTCACACTATGTAAAACAATACCAATAGTAGCAGAACCCAACCCTTCTTATGATGTTTCCATTCTGTCAGAGCCAGTGTCATCAGTAAATGCAGATATTCATTTCATATTGAAAAGGAAAAAAAAAAACTCTCATTACTATATTACTATTAAGTATCGAGTTGAATCTCACTGGATATCTACCCCAGCCATGGATTCTGGAGAAAAATAAAATTTTATGAGCATTTCTTTTGCTAAAAAACGGAGTGAAATTTCAAAATAGACTTTCATCTCTTATAGAAACTGTAGATAGATCTTTATAATAATAATCTTTATTTTTTTTTATATAGCGCTAACATATTCCACAGGGCTTTACAGTTTGCACACATTATCATCACTGTCCCCGATGGGGCTCCCAATCTAAATTCCCTATCAGTATGTCTTTGGAATGTGGGAGAAAACCAGAGTACCCGGAGGAAACCCACACAAACATAGGGAGAACATACAAACTCCCTGCAGATGTTGTCCTTGGTGGGATTTGAACCCAGGACTCCAGCACTGCAAGGCTGCAGTGCTTATCCACTGAGCCACTGTGCTGCCCAGATAGATCCCTGTTGAGCTCAGTCCCAGTTAATCCAAAGACTGGACCTTTACAAATAATTATGGAACCGAGTCACTTTGAGGTTTTATTTTTCTTATTAATTTCATTTCTACATTTTCCAATCATGTTGGGGTTGTTGTGGTTGAAAACACATAGCCCCACAATATCACAATTGTGATATTATGTGATTTTCCCACTGGATGTCCACTCCTTACAGACTTAACAAAATCTACTTCATGAAGAAGTTGTTGAGAATTTTAATGCATATTCTATACTATGACCTGCATGTGAAAAATTTGCTGACATATGGACATGAAAAATGGTGACAAACTACCTCCATATCGATCTTATAATTGTTCAAATAAACTGTTGCCTGGAGCAGCTATACAGTACCTTTCGGAAGCATATATCCACTGGTAGAGCATGAATTGAAGCTCTCAAAAAATACATACATGAAAATTTAGGCAATGATTTTATTTGTACATCTTCATCACCAGCCGGTTGAGATGTGCGTTAGTTTTAAAATTCAAATTTTACAATTTTCTTAACAAATTTTTGATTTTGCGATGAATAAATTTGCACAAGCCTCAAAACCAAAAACCTTGCAATTGCTTGGAAAATACAAGTTAGGGAGAGGAAAGAGTGTGAGTGAGAGAGAATTCCCTGCTGACCATAAGGGCCTTCACTCTACAAAACAGAAACACTTACTCAGAGACTCTGGAGATGGAAAATGACTGTCATACAAACTGCGCTCCACTGGGAACTGTTGACCTTTGATGGCCCAGGAACTGGCCACTAGAGATGAGCGAACCTTTCAAGGTTCGGTTAATTTCAGTTTGGCAAACGCCCCGATATTCATGGAACAGTTCCCGAGTTCCAATTAATTCAATGGGAGGCAAAACCAAGCTCATAGACAACAACTTAAGGGGGGCTATAAAGCTTTCCAAATAGCTCAATTTGTGAGCAAACACAAGGAAAAGTGGCATCAATTGGCCCAGAGTACAAATAGTATAATCGCGCAGCATGGATGCATAGAACAGGGATTGGACCAGCATTTATAACTGAAACATTAATCAGTAACAGGTGAATGAGTGACAGGTGTAGGCCTGGTGCTCTGAGAGGTCTGCCAAATCCAAGCAACACACATAAAGAAGACCCAATGTGTGAGATGACTCACAGAAATTGCTTCTGCCACGTACCCTGCTGCTTCTGCTGCTGCAGTTTTTTGAGTTGATGGCTTGATGTTTCCAAGGTTGGAAGTCTATAACTGAGATGCCCACTGTGCCTCACAGCTGTCTATGGGAAGACCACTCTTAAGATTGTCTACAAGCGTGTTTCAATACTCCAGCATGCACGTGTCTCTTTCCAGAGGGAAAGCATCTGACTAAATTTACTCATGTATTGTGGATCTAACAGAGTGGCAACTCAGTCGTCAGCACTATTTCTAATCTTAACAATAGGGGCATCATGTTGCAGACAGTGCAGCAAGAAGGTGCTTATGTGTTGGGTGCTTCTATGAGCTCCAAGCCCATAGTGTGTGTGGTGGGGTAACAGTCAAGCTTGCTTCCTCTGTCCCCTCTCACCAACCACGGACAACAGAGAGAGAATCATTACCCTGTTCTTCTCCTGACTGTTGCAACCCATTGCCTCTTCTTCTTCATCCTCCTTCATTTGTTCCTCGGCTCCTGCATCTTCACTAACAGTTTGTCTAGTACCATGAGCCCCCCTCAATTGCTGTAATCCACCCTCCCAAGGCACCAGCCTGTGCGACAACCATCCAAAACTTAGAGATATTGTTATCTCTTCTGCATCCTCCACTGCTTCCACCTCTTCCTCTGAGACCAGTAAGTAGAGAAGAGCGACTTTGGCTCCGGGGGGTCGAGTCGGGTTTCGGACCACCCGACTTTCCCAAAAGTTGAGTCGAAAGAAGTCGGCCGACTAACAGAAAAGGTCGAGTCGGAGTCGAAAATCTGACCCCAATGCAAGTCAATGGGGAATAAAAGTCGGCAGGTAGTGGAGGACAGTAAACACACCTACAGTGCCCATTTCAATGCCAACAACATCAATTCTTATTACTTAAGCTTGTCAACCTTAATTTACTTTATAATAATAGTACCGCATTGAAAACTGGGGGTTATTTGGCTTAAATTGTGGGGGGCAGGGCTGGCTCCAGGTTTTCGTGGGCCCCGGGCCAAAGAGTCTCAGTGGGCCCCTTTAACACATACCACAATTCATGATGCTTCGATACGGCAGAGAAATATAGGTATAGTACAATGCCAAATACTTCACTTCATACATTACATGAGTGATATCTATTGTAAATTCTACAATAGCTCAAAAAACGGACAGTATAGGACAGTATTATGGGCACCACATAGTGCGCCATACAGAATAATGAGCCCCATATATTGCTCCATACATAATTGGTCCCATATAATTACTATTATTATTATTTATTATTATAGCGCCATTTATTTCATGGCGCTTTACATGTGAGGTGGGGTATACATAATAAATACAAGTACAGAAATTTTAGACAATACAAGTTACGACTGGTACAGGAGGAGAGAGGACCCTGCCGCGAGGGCTCACAATCTACAAGGGATGGATGAGGATACAGTAGGTGAGGGTAGAGCTGGTCGTGCAGCGGTTTGATGGATCAGTGGTTACTGCAGGTTGTAGGCTTGTCGGAAGAGGTAGGTCTTCAGGTTCTTTTTGAAGGTTTCCATGGTAGGTGAGAGCTTGATATGTTGTGGTAGAGAGTTCCAGAGTAGGGGGATGCGTGGGAGAAATCTTGTATGCGATTGTGGGAAGAGGAGATAAGAGGGGAGGAGAGGAGGAGATCCTGTGAGGATTGGAGGTTGCGTGCAGGTAGGTACCGGGAGATAAGGTCACAGATGTATGGAGGACACAGGTTGTGGATGGCTTTGCATGTCATGATTAGGGATTTGATCTGGAGTCTTTGTGTAATGGGGAGCTAGTGCATGGATTGACAGAGGGAGAGGCCGGAGATTAGCAGGGGACAGGTGGATTAGTCAGGCAGCAGAGTTTAGAATAGTTTGGAGGGGTGCGAGAGTGTTAGAGGGGAAGCCGCAGAGCAGGAGGTTGCAGTAGTCGAGGCGGGAGATGATGAGAGCATGGACTAGGGTTTTTGTAGATTCTTGGTTGAGGAATGTACAGATCCGTGAGATATTTTTGAGTTGAAGTCAGCAGGAGGTGGAGAGGGCTTGGATATGTGGTTTAAAAGAGAGATCAGTGTCAAGGATAACCCGAGGCAGCGAGCTTGTTGGACTGGAGAGAGTGGGCAGTCGTTTACATTAATTGATAGGACACATTGGAGGGGTTGTGTGAGATGGGGAAAGATGATGAATTCTGTTTTGTCCATATTAAGTTTTAGGAATCTAGCGGAGAAAAAGTATGAAATAGTGGACAGACATTGAGGGATTCTGTTTAGTAGGGAGGTGATATCTGATCCAGAGATGTAGATCTGTGTGTCATCAGCATAGAGGTGATATTCAAAGCCGTGAGATTCTATGAGCTGTCCGAGGCTGAAGGTGTAGATGGAGAAGAGCAGGGGCCCTAGGACTGAACCTTGCAGGATTCCGACAGATAGAGGGTGCGGTGAGGAGGTGGTGTGTGAGTGGGAGACGCTGAATGTCCGGTCTGTTAGGTATGACGCGATCCAAGATAGGGCCAAGCCTGGCATACCAAGAGATGAGAGGGTCTGTAGTAAAAGGGATTGGTCCACTGTGTCAAAGGCAGAGGACAGGTCCAGGAGGAGGAGGACAGAGTAGTGTTGCTTGGCCTTGGCAGATAATAGGTCATTGGTGACCTTAGTTAGGGCAGTTTCAGTGGAGTGGTGTGGCCGGAAGCAAGGGCATGAGGGGGCTGTATGTGTTTGGAGACAGAGGATTGTATGTTGAGAAACAGATCTGAGGAAGAGGTGAGATGTATGGGAAGGATTGAAGAAGAAATGAATAGTTGTTTTTTAGGTGTAGGGATTAGGGGGTTAGCAGAAAGTGAAGGATTATAGGGGTCAGAGTGAAAGTGATCAGAAACATTGCTTACAAAGACTGTATCCAGGTACCTTCAGGTCTTTTCTGGTTCTATTCTGGCTTAATTCATATCTCACACTTTTAAAATACACACTTCTGAAATACACCCTGCAGACTAAAGTCTTAGCAGACTTGTGCTATGCAATATATGTGCTGCAAAGTGCATTCAGCTGTGAAGCACAGAAGAATGGTCTGTGCTCATCTTGGTCAGACAATTAAGACTGGACCAGATGCATATGATCAAGCCAAAGTAAGCAAAGTCATAAATAACACTGGGCTAAAGGAGGGGTTAATTGGGAGACATACCATGTGGATTCTATAAAGTTCCATGCAGTATATGATGAGCTCCACATAATGCTCCAGTATATGATGGGCATCATGGATGATGCTCCAGTGTATGATGGGCCTATATAATACTCCATATATAATGGGCTCCATATGATGCTCCATATGCTGCAAATATAATGGGCCCCATATAATGCTCCAGTGTCTAATGGGCCCCATATATGATGCTCCAGTGTATGATGGGTCCCATTTATAATGCTCCAGTGTATGATGGGCCCCATATATAGTTCTAAAGTGTATAATGCTCCCCATATATTGCTTCAATCATTAAAAAAAATTGAAATACCTCTCCTCGCTGGGCACTGCTGTACTCTGGACTCCTCTGCGTCATCATCTTCCAGGTCTCTGCACTGTGACTGTTCAGGCAGAGGGCGCACAGACGTGACGTCATCGCGCTCTCTGACCTGAATGTCACTGTCAGGAAACATGGAAGACGTCACAGCGGTGGCGCAGGGAGAGGTAAGTATTGCAAGTGCTGGGGCACTGAGCAAGCAGGGGGGGCACACTCATGGGCGACGGCACTGGCACAGGGCCCCTCATAGTACACCGGTGTCTCTGACAGCGAGTGGGCCCCCCCACCGTTAGAGACACCGGCGTACTATGAGGGGCCCTGTGCCAATGCCGTCGCCCACAAGTGGGCCCCCCTACCTGCTCAGAGCCCGGGCCGGGTGCGCCAGGTGCTGAACCATAGTTGACAACTGCTGTCTCCTGTCTGTTGCAATCGATTCAGTATTACCAGTCGTGTGAGCGGTACTCGAGAAATCAGTCCAAAATATGGTCATGAAACCCCTGTCTCCAACGCCACTTCGGCTGTGTGCACCACGAACACCTCTTCCATGTTGCCCAGTACGGCTCGTGGTAGGACCTGCACCACTGCTGTGTGTTGGGAATGCCTCTAACAAACGGTTTACCAGAGTTTCTTGTTTGTTCGCCAATATTAGCTCTAGGTTCTCCTGTGGCATGATATTCTGTAATTTGCCTTTATAGCTTGGATCGAGGATGCTGGCCAACCAGTAGTCGTCAGCCTTCATAATTTTGGCAATGCTGGGATCCCTTTTTAGGATCCGCAAGACATAATCACAAATGTGGGCTAATGTTCCAGGTGTCAATGATGCACTGCCAGTGGTGGGTGGAGGAGCACTTTCTGCCAAATCAACATCCCTCCAGTCATGCACAAACCCTGTACCTGACCTTGGCAAGCAAACATTTTCTCTTGTCCCCTGAGAAGCATCCTCCACCCCAAAATAATCATTGCCATCATCCTCCGCCTCCTCCTCTTCCTCTTCTTCCTCCACCTCATCCAGGACAGGTCTCTGAGCAGTCAATAGCTGACTGTCATCAAGGCTTCCCTCCTCCTCCTCCGCTGCAGACGCCTGATCCTTAATGTGCGTCAAAGTTTGCATGAGCAGACGCATAAGTGGGATGCTCATGCTTATGATGGAGTCATCTGCGCTTAACAGCTGTGTGCATTCCTCAAAACACTGAAGGACTTTACAGAGGTCTTTCAGCTTTGACCACTGCACACACGACAACTCGATGTCTGCCCTCAAACTGCCTGCCCGTGTATCCTCCCACAAATGCATTACAGCCTGCCTCTGTGCATGGTGGATTTCCACCTTTTTGCAACATCTATGATTAGGCGGTGCTTGGGGAGGTGGAGTGATTGCTGCAGCCTCTGCATACGACTGGAGTCTACGGGCGAGCGACAGATGTGCGAGCACAGTCTTCGCACCTTATGGAGCAGGGCTGGTAACTCCAGATAATTATTTATGAAGCACTGCACCACCAGGTTCAAGGTGTGAGCCAAGCAAGGAATGTGTCTGAGTTTTGCTATGGCCGCCACAAAATTACAGTCGTTATCACTGACTACCTTGCCTGGCTCAAGATGTAGACTGCTCAGCCATGTCTCAGTTTCTCGCTGCAAGTAGTCAGCCAATACCTCCGCAGTGTGTCTGTTGTCGCCCAAAGACATCATCTTTAAAACAGCCTGCTGGCGCTTACCATTAGCTGTTCAATAGTGGGACACCTCGTGTGCAACACTGGCAGCTGAGGATGGAGTGCTCGGGTGACTGCGCTTTGTTGACGAGTTTTGGCTTCTGGAGGAGGAGGAAGGTAGAATGACTACAGCCAACTGTTGCCTATACCGTGGGCTAGGCAGCACTGTCCCACCGCCGCTGTCCCCTGTGGACCCTGCATCCACCACATTAACCCAGTGCGCAGTGTTGGACACGTAACGGCCCTGGATATGCCTACTGCCCATGCATCTGTTGTGAGGTGCACCTTTCCACTCACTGATTGTTTGAGTGCATGGACAATGCGGTCTTTCACATACAGGTTGAGGGCAGGGATGGCTTTTCTAGAAAAGAAGTGCCGACTGGGTAGGTCATAGTGTTGGACAGCGTAGGCCATGAGCTCTTGGAAAGCTGCGCTTTCAACCAAACGGAAGGGCATCATCTCTAATGAGATCAGTTTGGCAATGTAGACGTTCAAAGCCAGTGAGGTTTTGTAGTCCATCCACGCTTGCAAGTGCATGGTGTTTAAATGTCTAAGCATGCAACTGATATTCAATTTTCGGAAATTTTTCCCTCGGCTAAAGGTCCTTCGGCACTTCTTACAGAAAACCTTTGCCTCATCAATAGGATTTTGGTCAAAAAAGTGCCACACTGCACTCTTCCTACTATGGGATAAACCTTCAGGGCTTGCACGCTGTGCTAATTTGACTTGCAACTCTTTTTCTTTTTTTTACATGTTTTTGGACTGGTACGGGCCTGCCAGATAACCGCAGCTGCGATGTTGATGCCTGCTGTGGATCCTCCTCCTCTTGTGATCTATTTCCAGCGGCACCCTCTTCCCCCAATGGATGCCAATCCGAGTCAACAACTGGGTCATCCATCACCTCCTCTTCAATTTCATGTGCACCTTCCTCTGTGTCACCGTGTAAGGTTGTATAGTATGCGGGAAGGGGCACCTGAGTTTCATCAGGTTCAGATTCTGACTCAGTAGACTGTGAGGGCAATGTAGTGCTCTGGGTGAATGTACCAGCAGAATCATCTAGCAGTGGCTGTGCATCAATGCATTCCATGTCAGATTCATCTTGGACTGGGGAATTCAGGACTTGACTTGATAACCCAAGCATGGTATGTGAAAAGAGCTCCATGGAGTAATCTGAAGTGGGGCCTGCCGCATCCTTCACTTTTGGTGGGGGTGAAGGACACAAGGAAAGGTGTTGTTCCTGACCAGGAGCCTGCACTAACGACTCAGTGCTTGCATTTTTTGAAACTTCAGTAGAGGAGGCGATAGAGCAGGAGGTTGTTTCGGCAATGTAAGCCAAAACCTGTTCCTGATGCTCCAGCTTTAAAACCGGTGTACCTACTCCAAGAAAAGGGAGCCTTCCTGGCCTTCTGGAGCTAGATGATGATGCAGGCTCAACACCTCCTGCCTTAGTTGCTATTGTGCTTTTGGCACTACCAGCAGATGCACCACAACCACCATCAGTACCAGCTGGCCCCCCTCCCCCGCCTACGTCCGCTGCCTCTTCCACCATACTTCCTCATGTCTGGGAAAATGTACCAAAAATACCAGCAGATATACAGTACTATATCAGAAGCGTACAGCTGTATACAGTATAGGGGAACATTTCAATCTCTGTATATATTTCCGGAGTCACACACAGACGCTCCCTCAGTATGGATTTGACCGTAATACAAAGAGCAGACATACGGTACTGTATCAGAAGAGTACAGCTGTATACAGTGTAGGGGAAAATTTTAATCTCTGTATATATTTCCGGAGTCACACACTGACGCTTTCTCAGTATGGATTTGACCGTAATACAAAGAGCAGATATATTGTACTGTATCACAAGCGTACAGCTGTATACGGTGTAGGGGAAAATTTCAATCTCCGTATATATTTCCGGAGTCACACACAGATAGTCAGCACGTATTTGTCCGTGATACCAGCCGGTACACGGTAGTGTGTGATGAGCGTACAGCTCTATACGGTGTGGGAAAAACTGAACGTTCGGTAACTGTGCAGAAAAAAAGAATAAAATTAATAGTGCTGTGTAAAAAGCAGTCTGCACAGCAGTGTACACACAGCAATACAGCTAGCAGGCAGCCTATTAACCAGCGCTGCTGCACACAAGAAAATCCTCCTCTGTCACTGCACACTAACTGTACAGCACGATTGCTATCAGCAAGAGCACATAAGAACTTCTCTTTACAGCCCTAACTCTCTCTCTACTGATAAACAGCATCAGCAACCTCTCCCTACTGTTAAGATAGGTAGAAGTAAAATGGCAGTCGGCGATGAGGGCTTTTATAGACACTATGATGCCCCCTAAAGCAAGCCAATCACTGCATTGCCCTTCTCTAAGATGGTGGTGGACGCTGCCCATGTCATCTCATTGCCTACAGTGTACGTCTTTGCTCATTGGCTGAAAAAAGGCGCTTGAAAGCATTCTGGGAAATTCGACTTTGGCGCTCGTTTTGCCGAACGCATGGCCGACTGCACGCTATGGTCGGGTTTTGGACAACGAAACCCGACTTTGGCGAAAGTCGGCGACTTTTGAATCGGACCGGCCTGTTTCGCTCAACTCTACCAGTAAGTCCTCCCGCAGACTATTCAAAGTGTTCTCCGGCATGTACATGACTTGAATAGTGATGCTGATGATGGCATCATCAGTGCTAACCATAAGTGCTAACCATTTTGAAACTATGTAGAAGGGTGCAGAAGTCCTTCATCTGTGCCCACTCTGTAAGCTTGATTTGCACCCAGTCCTTACTGTGTCGATCCAGGCTATGCAAAAGGACATACTGCACCTGGGCTCATTGCTGCTGCCATAGTTGCTTCAACATGTGTAAAGTGGAGTTCCACCATGCCGACACTTTGCAAATTAAATAGTTAACTGGTAGGCTGAGACACCTCTGTAGAGATGAAAGTCGATGACCTGCTGGGTAAGATTAGTGAAAGTGAGAGCACAGGACTTCCCTGGCACCATGTACAGTGGAGACAGCCTTTACACAGACTTGGCATAGATAGCTGTCCACAACTCTTGAGCTGTGTTACTGCGATCTCCAAGTCATATTAATTTAAACACTGTCTGATTATGGTGAGCCATGGCTGTGCCGTGCAGAGGTGGGGGGATTCTATCTGTACTGTTTGAATGCATGTCTCATTAAGGGAGAGGTTGAGGGCGCAGGAAGAGGCCCTAGGAAGTGGAGGAAATGTTGGATACAGAGATTTGTCCAGCAAGCCTTGGGGAATTCAAGATTTGTGAGGCAGCCCCTTGCCCGCCTGCCCCCACAGTCACCAGGGTCACCCAATGACCAGTCAGCGAGATGTAACGCCTCTGATCATGTTCAGATGTCAGTGGTGAAATGAAACCTGGCAGACACAGATTTTTTCACGCAAATGGTGATTCTGTTGCCAACTGGGGAACTAATACTGGGGGACTGGCCATCAACTTTCGGAAACCGTCTCTTTCCACCAGGTGGAAAGGCAGCATTTCCATAGCCAACAGAATGGAGATAGTGGAGTTTAAGGTCTTAGCTTTGGCATGTGAAGGAGGAAAAATTATTTTATGTGAGCTCAACTATGGGACCAAGGGGTGGATTCTGTGCTGATAGACGGAGGGGTAGATTGAACAGGACAAACTGCTGGAATGTGAGTGAGGTGCAGGCAGAGATGCTATGGTGAACTAAGAAAGATGTGGTGTGCTCAGTGAAAAAAAAAAACAGAAGGCATCTACACTTCCTTAACAGCTGACGGGCACTCACTCACCTCGACTGTGTAGTGGTTAGACAAGTGGATGGATGGAGTTCTGTGAATGGAGACCTGTGTGAGAACATCTTCTAGAGTGACGGAGGAGGAAGAAGAAGCAGATGCAGTTGATGGTATGGCCGGTGGCTGGCGAGGCCCACTAGTCCGCATTTTATCATAGTGTGAATCGCACACTAAGACATGTTGATCACCCACGTGCCGTTTTATGCATGTAGTAGTCAAATTATTGAAATTTTTGCCTCTACTGAGTTGTTTTTGCAAAGTTTTCAGATATCGTGAGTTGGGTCATCCTTTGCGGTCTCAAAAAAGGTCCATTCTACCCTTGCCGTCCCTGCAAACTGCTGACTCCTGATTGGTGCTGGCCACGGCCACAGTTGTGAGTAAGAATGCAGGGCTTGTCAAGGTTGCAACACTACATGTCTGTGCCACCAAGATCTCAGCTCTGAGATCTCATTTCCCGAGATCTTGATGCCGAGATCTCGATCTGCACATGTGCCGCCCCTGGCGGCCATTTACCTGGAGTCCACCGACATAAAAAACCATGGAACTGCAGGGGACTCTGGCCTTTCTCAAAATGTCGGCAGGGCCCCTGCAGCACTGGAGACAACCGCAGCAGCACTGGAGACACCAGCAGCAGCGTCGGACACTCATAGCATTGCCTTAGACACATGCAGCAACACTGGAGACACTCACAGCAGTGACGTACACCTGCAACAGCACCAGAGACACCCGCAGCAACACCGGACACCTGCAGCAGCGCCGGAGGAAACCCGCAGCAGCACTGGACACCCGCAGCGGTTGGCCGCACATTGGCACACCCCCTCATCCCAGCCTGCGGCCTGCAGCATCACCACACTCCTGCCTTCTCCAGCTACGACCCTGGGACCCCACTTCACTGCAGCCACCACCTCCGGTAAGCAATAAGTGTTAGGGTTCGAGTTCCCGCTGCTGCACAAGGGGAGTCTCAAACCAGTCCCGCTGCGGTCCCCATTCATCTCCGGCCGCAGTGGAGCCTGCTCAGCAGAGACGTCGGTCCCAGCGTCTTGCCCGTTCCAGTGCTGTGCAGAGACTTGCTGCTGCCTCTCCTGGATCTGCTATTATAGCCAGTGCTGGAGCAGACGTCTTTGGGACGAAGTCCTGCATTTCCCCTTCTGAGCATGCCCAGGGTAAGATCTCTCATTGGAGATCAGGGGTCACATGTTCAGGTACTGCAGCAGCTCCTATTGGTCCGCCAGGAAGGTTCTGAAACTGCATGTGTTTTGGAGCAGTTTCTCATTGGTCCTTGTTTCTGGCAGGTCCTGTAGCTGTTGCTATAAAAGGGTGGCAATGCTGAGCCGCCATGCGCTAGTATCAACCATTATATGCTTTGCGCCAGTGTGGTCATGTGTGTGTGTGGTTAGGGCCCGGCTGAAATAAGCCCCTAGAATACCGACTTAATCGGTGAGGAGTTTGGTATGCTAGCTGGTCAGGGTCGGTGTCCTAGATGCCCTAGATTACCGGTATAACCGGTGAGGAGTTTGATTGCCGTATACAGGGTCTGGCGTTCAGATGCCATAGATTGCGGGTGACTCCCGCGAGGACATTAGGGCATGATCACGTTCTATGTTTGCATAGCAGTCAACTGTGTACCTGGGTGCCTGACAGGACACAGAAGTTTGTCTCAGCGGCTCTGTGACGTAACAGGGTTCGCTTTCAACGCTAGACAGTGCCCTAGCGTGTTTATTTTGCGACTCACTGGTCTTAAGTGAGTTCGCACACATCGCCATATAGCGCTGCGGCACTCCTTCTAGCGGCTCTGTGGAATAACAGAATTCGGCCATATTGCCACAGCGCGTTACGGCGTTTATTTCGGCGACTCTGCGGGATAACAGAGTTCGCTTCTTGCGCCATTTTACCAGCAGCAGGCTCCGCCTGCTCGGTGGACCCCGGGCTGCGAATGCACCTCTCTACATCAAATTTTTGGTGCGTTCCGCAGACCCTTACATAATACTAGCGCCAGGGTCTGGCTGGTAAAATGGCGGACGATCAGCGTCTGCAGCGGTATATCCAGCAGCTGGAGGGTAGGTTGGCGACTCTAGAGCGCACGACCTCAGCTGTGGATTTTACCGCAGTCGCGGTTCAGGCTGCTAGTGTGGCCACCGCCAGTTTGTCCTCTGCCACCCCTGCTCCGACTATTTCCTGCCTCCCACTTACAGACAAGTTTACTGGTGACAGTAAACAATGTTGGGGTTTCGTCAGTCAGTGCTCCATACATCTAGAGCTTCTGGCTGCACATTTTCCCACAGAGCGGGCGAAAGTGGGTTTTATCATATCCCTTTTGTCAAGCAGGGCGTTGGAGTGGGCAATGCCGTTGTGGGAGCGCTATGATCGTGTGGTGCAGAGTGCTCCTCTCTTCTTGGACACTCTGAAACAGGTCTTTTTAGGACCTCGCGTAACCCACGATACGGCTCTTCAACTGTTGGCAATCAGCCAGGGTTCATACATGGTCAGTCAGTTCGCCGTCCAATTTCGGACTCTGGTCTCTGAACTGGACTGGCCAGATAAAATCATAATACCAGTGTACTGGAGGGGACTGGCAGACCATGTGAAGGACACCTTGTCCACCAGGGAGATTCCTGCCACACTGGAGGAGCTCATTACCATATCTACCCGCATCGACCTCCGTTTTAACGAGCGGAGATTGGAGCGGGTCCAGTGTAGGCAGAGGTTCCGGCTGGCGCCCACCTTCGCCAGACCTCTTGAATCTTCCATTCAGGCATCCGATTCTCCTGAGGCCATGGAGATTTCTCGAGCGAGACATAAGTCTTGGGCCGCTCGAGTATCTATGACTTGTTATGCTTGCCAACAAGTAGGGCATTATGCTAATAAATGTCCACAGCGGTCGGGAAACGACCGCGTCTAGTAACCATTGGGGGGGTTCACTAGACACAGCAGTACATGCCTCCAAGTTGTCCTTTAGGGGGACAATCAATTTTGGCTCATCCACTTTAACAGTCACGCTTTGTGTGGATTCTGGAGCCGAAGGAAATTTCATGTCTTCTACCTTTGCTCTCCGCCACTCTATACCTCTGGTGATGCTCGCCAAACCCGTGACTGTTCGAGTAGTGAATGGGTCGACACTGCCTTCACCAATCACACATCAGACCATCCCTTTCACGTTGTCAATGACTCCTTCCCATCAGGAGATTATCTCACTTCTGGTCATTCCCGAGGGAATAGACGAGATTTTGTTAGGGATGCCCTGGCTCCGTTTCCACTCCCCACACATTGAGTGGAACTCTGGGAGGATATTGGGTTGGGGTGAGTCATGTAAAGGCAGATGTATGAGGGAATGCATTCAGGTGGCCTCTACAGAGATGCCCACAGATCTGACTTCACTTCCTAAATACTTGTCAGTATTCCGGGTTTTCTAGGTAACTTTGTCAATGATTTTGCCCTTTGTTAAAATGGAGTTTGCTGTTTTGTGTGCCCTACTTCCTGTTCGTTTGTTTAAAACCCGGCTCAGGTGCTGGCTTCACTGCTGGAGTATTCTGCTTCCGTTTCCCTGCAACCCAGCTGCTTTGTTCCTCACAGATCTTTTGTGTATTTACCAGGAAAGTGCATAACCTTATCTTCAGGTGTTTCTCAGCCACAGCAGTTTCTACCCATGGCTCTGGACATTCTCTGCATATGTAAGTTGCACAAAGTACTGTGTTATCACTAAACTGTTGACTTGGGAATTTAACCCTTGGTTCACTCCATCTGATAAGAACTGTGTTTCTGAACTGTTGCTGTTTAACCCTTCGTGCATTACCTCTGGTGAGAGCTGTTGGAACTGTTACTGGAACCTTACTGACATATGAACTTGTTGTTGGACTTCACTGAATTAAGCCACAACTGAGATTAACTTGTTCCTGGACCTCCCTGTGTTTTCTGCATACCTGGATCTGACTCTTCACACACCAGCAGTGTGTAAATCCAGCCACGTTACCTGTGCATCAGACTTACCTTGTGGTCACATTTGTGTGAGGACTCCGTCGTAAGAACTTTACCACCCTCGCTATAGAGGTTCAAAGACTTATATATCCGGATTCATATAACTGGACTTGTGTGTATATATATATATGGACTCATTGCATGTCACTACGGGTTGTTTGAATATTGTTTTTGGGTGTTTTGCTGTTTCACAAATACATTATTTGCATTCAAAGAAACCCGTCTCTGATTGTTCATTGCCCCACGCTATCAGAATCCTCGAGTTCCTACAATAGTATTACAGGATACTCCAGCCTAAAAAAGAGGATTCTGCTGGGGCAATGACGGAGACACGGGCAGACAAATTGTTCACCATAGTTAACTCCTTGCAGCAGGAGGTGGCGGCTGCACACAATCAGATTAGAGACTTGGAGTCTCGGGTTAACCACAATGCACAGGGGTTTGGTCAGGCTCTCCAAGATCTACGTGCTAGGTTAGGAGTCCTGGAGGCCTTACCTACTGAGCCTACCTCATCCACCAGTATGCCCAAATTGCCTCCATTCCGTTTTAATGGTGACCGAAGTCAATTCCGTGGGTTTGTTAATCAATGTATATTATTTTTTGATGTACATGCCTCCTACTACCGGTCTGATAGATCTAAGGTTCTATGTATTATTATGTTGTTGACATCACGTGCACTGGCTTGGGCAAATCCTATGGTTGAAAGTCATGATACCCGTCTAAATAATTTGGACAATTTTCTGGCAGCCATGGCGCAAATGTTCGACGATCCCAACCGCCGTGCTACCGCTGAATTTGCCTTGCTTTCCTTACGCCAGGGGAAACGGTCAGTCATAGAATATGTTACTGAATTTAAAAGGTTAGTGGTGGACACCCAGTGGGAAAACAATGCTTTATTACCAATCTTTAGAAAAGGTTTGTCAAATGCAATCAAGGATGAGCTAGCTCGTTCAGAGTCTCCACAAGAGTTTGAATTGTTTATACAGCACTGTGTACGTATTGATATCCGTTTAACTGAACGCAGACAAGAAAAATGGGCCGCTGTAAATCGCATTACTAATTACTCTCTTCCGTCCAGGGAAACCACAGGCAAAAACCCGCGAGAGGCTGAGGAGGTGCCTATGCAGGTGGACTCACTGCAGAGACGTGAGAATAATGAACGCCGTGAACACCGTCTCCGTGAGCGCTTATGTTTCTATTGTGGTCAATCGGACCATTTCCTCATCAATTGTCCTAAATGTCCTAGGCGACCCAACAAGGTGTTGGCGGTAGTAGGGGATTATGATAACACAGACGCTGAGTCTGAAGTTTCGGAAACCAGTCTACATCTAGATGCGGTTTTTCCCCCAATACTGATGCCGACTTCCCCTAAAGATCAAGGGGAGAAATATTCACATTGTTCTCTTCCTATACAGATTCAGTGGGAGGAACAGTGGATATCAAGTTCTGCCATGATAGACTCTGGAGCAGGTGGGAATTTCATGGATTCTTCTTTTGCAAAGGAACATGGTATAAAGACACAACTAAGAGCTTCACCAATCACTATGGAAACGGTGGATGGTTCCCCATTAGTTTCTGGACCAGTAGATCGGGAGACAGTGCCTCTGGAGTGTAAGATGGAACCAGACCATCAAGAAACACTTTCATTCATGTTAATATCTTCTCCTCATTTTCCTGTAATTTTAGGAATTCCCTGGTTACGGTCACAAAATCCAATCATCAATTGGGAAACCAAGGAGATAACCTTTCTCCCGAAGTGCAGTTCTACCATCAGTCCAACTGTAGCGGCTCCAGTTACCCAGAACTTGGAAGAGGTGATACAGGTACCTACTCTCCCTCTGATTTATCAGGAATTCTCAGACATTTGTGATAAAAGGAAGGCAGATCAACTTCCCCCACATAGACCGTATGACTGCCCCATAGAATTGCTTCCTGGAGCAGCGATTCCTTTCGGCCATGTTTACCCGTTGGCGGCTCCGGAATTAAAATCTTTACGAGAGTATATAGATGAGAATTTAGCCAAGGGGTTTATCCGACCATCTTCTTCACCAGCGGGAGCTCCAATATTCTTTGTAAAGAAGAAGGATGGTACTCTAAGACCCTGCATTGACTACCGGGAATTAAATAAGGTAACCATTCGTAACAGGTACCCGTTGCCCCTAATTCCAGAATTGTTGGAAAGAGTTCGCCAGGCCAAAGTATTTACCAAATTAGATCTTCGTGGGGCATATAATTTACTCCGTATACGGCCCGGAGACGAATGGAAGACAGCTTTTAGATGCCGGTATGGACATTTTGAATATTTGGTGATGCCATTCGGACTCTGTAACGCTCCTGCTGCTTTTCAACATTTAGCCAACGACATTTTCAGGGATTTATTGGACCAATATGTGGTAATTTACCTTGATGACATCTTAATCTTTTCTGACTCCTTACAGGAACATCAGGAACATGTCAAGACCGTACTTAGACGTTTGAGAGATAATCATTTGTACATCAAACTCGAAAAGTGTGAGTTCCATTGTTCTGAAATTCAATTTTTAGGCTATGTTATCTCGCCTCAGGGATTGAATATGGAGTCCAGCAAGATCCAGGCAATCTTGGACTGGCCGGTACCAGGAAACATTAAGGAGGTACAACGATTCATTGGCTTTGCTAACTTTTATAGACGGTTTATCCGAAATTTTTCAGAAATTGTCCGTCCCATCACTCTCCTCACCAAGAAGGGGAAGAAGTTTGAATGGTCTTCGCAAGCTCAGGAAGCCTTTGATCGCCTGAAGGGTTGTTTTACCACGGCTCCAATATTGATGCATCCGGATCCTGCACAGCCTTTTATCGTGGAGGTGGACGCGTCTGACTGTGCATTGGGAGCTATCCTCTCACAACGTACCGGAGACAAAGGTTTGCTGCACCCGTGTGCCTTCTTCTCTCGTAGGTTATCTTCTGCAGAACTTAACTATGATGTGGCAGATAAGGAACTTTTGGCAATTATTTCTGCCTTTAAGGAATGGAGACACCATTTGCAGGGGGCAACTCAGCAGGTAGTAGTACTCACGGATCATCGCAATTTGGAATTCCTTAAGTCTGCCAGGTGTCTTTCTCCTCGACAAGCTAGGTGGAGTTTGTTCTTGAACCAGTTTAATTTTATTATTTCGTACCGCCCAGGTTCACGTAATGGGAAAGCTGACGCATTATCCCGAATCCATACCGTGGATTCCGTGCCTGGGACCCCGTCGAAGACCATCTTGTCGGAGGCCAATTTCGTTGGAGTGCTCCGGAACCGGGACTTGTGGCAGGAGATCAAGCTGGCCTATGACGGTGACGTATTTCTTGCAGCTCCACCTGACAATGTGAATCTTGTCCTTCGGAATGGTGTGTGGCTTAGAGATAAATGTATTTATGTCCCAGAGGCTGTAAGACTTCGAGTTCTCAAATTGGTCCACGACTCTAAATTGGCTGGTCATAGGGGGGTACAGAAGACGCAGGAATTGTTAACTCGTTTTTTTGGTGGCCTACCTGCTTGAAGGATGTGAATGACTATGTCCGCTCTTGTGAAGTTTGTGCCCGGTACAAGGTTCCTCGCGTTTCACCTACTGGTCTTCTTAAACCGCTACCTGTACCGTCTCGCCCTTGGGGGTCTATTTCGATGGACTTTATTGTGGAGTTACCCACCTCTGGTGGTAAAAATACTATTTTGGTGGTAGTAGATCGTTTAACGAAAGCTGCTCATTTCATTCCATGTGCTGGTCTTCCCTCAGCTACAGAGACAGTAGATCTAGTTATCCAGAACATTTTCCGGCTGCATGGGGTACCAGATGACATCATTTCTGACCGGGGAATACAATTTACCTCTAGATTTTGGAAAGGATTTTGTTCTGCGCTCCACATTAATGTTTGCTTGTCTTCTGCATACCATCCTCAGACCAACGGGCAGACCGAACGGACAAATCAAACCTTGGAGCAATATCTACGCTGTTACGTCAGTCATTTGCAGGACGATTGGCTGAAGCTACTTCCTCTAGCGGAATTTTCGTACAACAACTCCCAAAGCAGTTCCACGAAGGTAACGCCTTTTTTTGCCAACCTGGGTTATCATCCAAGTATTTTGCCTAGGTCTCCGGTTACGATTTCGGTACCAGCGGTTGAAGACAGAGTGACGGCGTTGCAACGTAATCTTGAAGTTTTGAAGGACTCCCTGACCACAGCACAGGAGCGTTACAAGAAGTCGGCCGATAGATTCCGGAAACCAGCACCTATGTATAAGGTAGGAGACTCAGTTTGGTTGTCCACCAAGAATCTAAAATTGGGTGTTCCTTCGCAGAAACTGGGACAGAAATTCATCGGTCCATTCAAGATCACTGGGATTGTGAGCTCTGTTGCCTGTCGGTTGAAGCTACCACGGACTTTAAAGGTACACCCAGTATTTCATGTTTCCTTATTAAAACCAGTCTCTCCTAACACGTTTCAGGGACGTATCGTACCTCCCCCTCCACCAGTGTTGGTTGATGGCGAAGAACAATTCGTGGTACAGGATATTGTTAATTCGAGACTTCATAGAAACCGGCTTCAGTATCTAGTTAGATGGCAAGGTTACTCTCCTGAAAATGATTCTTGGGAACCAGTAAGTAACATCAATGCGCCTCTGAAGATTGCTCAGTTTCATCGGAGATACCCGGACAGGCCTGGTCCAGGACCGTCCGGAGGCCGTCTTTAGGGGGGGAGTAATGTCAGTATTCCGGGTTTTCTAGGTAACTTTGTCAATGATTTTGCCCTTTGTTAAAATGGAGTTTGCTGTTTTGTGTGCCCTACTTCCTGTTCGTTTGTTTAAAACCCGGCTCAGGTGCTGGCTTCACTGCTGGAGTATTCTGCTTCCGTTTCCCTGCAACCCAGCTGCTTTGTTCCTCACAGATCTTTTGTGTATTTACCAGGAAAGTGCATAACCTTGTCTTCAGGTGTTTCTCAGCCACAGCAGTTTCTACCCATGGCTCTGGACATTCTCTGCATATGTAAGTTGCACAAAGTACTGTGTTATCACTAAACTGTTGACTTGGGAATTTAACCCTTGGTTCACTCCATCTGATAAGAACTGTGTTTCTGAACTGTTGCTGTTTAACCCTTCGTGCATTACCTCTGGTGAGAGCTGTTGGAACTGTTACTGGAACCTTACTGACATATGAACTTGTTGTTGGACTTCACTGAATTAAGCCACAACTGAGATTAACTTGTTCCTGGACCTCCCTGTGTTTTCTGCATACCTGGATCTGACTCTTCACACACCAGCAGTGTGTAAATCCAGCCACGTTACCTGTGCATCAGACTTACCTTGTGGTCACATTTGTGTGAGGACTCCGTCGTAAGAACTTTACCACCCTCGCTATAGAGGTTCAAAGACTTATATATCCGGATTCATATAACTGGACTTGTGTATATATATATGGACTCATTGCATGTCACTACGGGTTGTTTGAATATTGTTTTTGGGTGTTTTGCTGTTTCACAAATACATTATTTGCATTCAAAGAAACCCGTCTCTGATTGTTCATTGCCCCACGCTATCAGAATCCTCGAGTTCCTACAATAGTATTACAATACTATTGGTCGTATGCAGACGTATTCTCCAAAAAGGCTGCGGAAGTCCTTCCTCCTCACCGTCCTTATGACTGTCCTATTGACCTCTTGCCTGGAGCAGAACTTCCTTGGGGACGGGTCTATCCCCTTTCTCTCCCAGAGACGGAGGCTATGTCTCAATATATTCAGGAGAACCTGGCAAGACGTTTCATTAGGAAGTCAGTGTCACCTGCAGGGGCGGGGTTCTTCTTCGTGCAGAAGAAGAACGGAGAATTACGTCCATGCATCTATTACAGGGGTCTTAATGCCATCACTGTCAAGAATAAATACCTGTTGCCCCTGATTTCTGAGCTATTTGATAGGCTACGGGGGGCAAGGGTATTTACGAAATTAGATCTGCGGGGTGCTTATAACCTGATTCGCATCCGTGAGGGGGACTAATGGAAGACGGCTTTTAATACCAGGGACGGGCACTATGAATATCTGGTGATGCCCTTCGGGCTCTGTAATGCCCCAGCCGTCTTCCAAGACTTTGTTAATGACATCTTCCGGGATATGCTCTCCACCTCAGTCGTAGTCTATCTGGATGATATTCTCATCTTTTCCCCAGATATTGACTCCCACCGGAGAGATGTCTGCAGAGTCTTCGACCTCTTACGAGCAAATTCCCTCTACGCAAAGTTGGAGAAATGTGTGTTTGAGCAGGAGTCCTTACCTTTCCTGGGCTATATCATCTCCGCCCAGGGATTGGCTATGGATCCTGCCAAACTACAGGCGGTGATGGACTGGCAAGAACCCCATTCTCTGAAGGCGTTGCAGCGCTTTATGGGGTTCATTAATTACTACCACCAGTTTATCCCAAATTGTGGTCGGAAGAGGTCTCCAAGGCCTTCACTTCTATTAAGTCCAATTTCACTAGCGCTCCCATCCTACATCGCCCCGATGTTGATAAGCCATTTATATTGGAGGTGGATGCCTCGTCCGTTGGTGTTGGAGCAGTCCTCTTCCAAAAGGATGCTCAAGGTTGGAAGCACCCATGCTTCTTTTTCTCCAAGACCTTCACATCAGCGGAGAGGAATTATTCCATTTGCGACTGGAGGTTCTCTCTTGGGCCCATTCGTCCAGGGTGGGTGGACATTTTGGGAAAAAAAGGACATCTGAGCTACTCGCAAGGACATACTGGTGGCGGCATATGGTCCGGGACGTTGGAGACTATATTCGGGCATGTGTCTACTGTGACAAAAATAAGTACCCTCATCAACGGCCAGCTGGGTTACTTTACCCATTGCCGGTGGCAGACAGGCCTTGGGAAATGGTCGGGATGGACTTTGTGATAGGCTTGCCCAAATCTCGTGGGTGTACCATTATATGGGTTATCACTAGTGTTGAGCGATACGATACCGCAAGTATCGGGTATCGGCCGATATTAGCTCTATCGGACTTTCGATACTTAGTTCCGATATTTTCGTCTTATCGGATACCGGAATCGGATTTGTCACTGTCACTGTCAGTGTCCGTCGGTCGGGTCTGTCAGGAGTCAGCGGCACTTACCTGGCAGAAGATCTCTGGCGGTCACGGGCTGGACTGCTTGATGGCCGCCATCATCTTTACCCGGCGGTCACATGCAGTTTCTCGCGATAACTGCAGTGACTGCTGGGTAATCCCGGCCGTAAAGCAGTCAGTCCGATGATGTCACCGCCGGGGAACCAGGTAATCAGCTGTGCTGCGTCGCGATGACAGGCTCTGCCTGTCATTGCGATGTAGCAGAGCTGGATCGTCGTGTGACAGTCGTTACTATGGACTGCGTCGGACAGGTGGTATACTGTTGGTTTGTTTTTTTTCTTTTTTTACAGGAGATCGATGGCGTCGCAGGAATGAGTGTATAATAAAATTAATGAAAACTGTGTTGTCTCTTTTATTTCATTAAAATACTTTTTTCTTGCTGTGTCTTTTTTTTTATACATTTAAAAACTTTGGGATTAATAATGGATCGGTGTCTTATTGACACCTCTCCATTATTAACCGGGCTTATTGTCACCGTGCAATCAACGGTGACATTAACCCCTTATTAAACCACTTGCCACCGCTACAGGGCAGTGGGAAGAGCCAGGTAAAGTGCCACAATTGGCACATCTTTTGATGCGCCAAATGTGGAGCTGCTGTAGCCTGGTATTATCAGGCTGTTGAGGGCCAAAATCCATGGGCCTTGACAGTCTTTTAATACCAGGCCGCAGCAGTCTGCATTTTACTTGGCTGGTTAACAAAATAGGGGGACCCCTACGCCGTTTTTTTTTTCGAGGGGATCCCCTATTTTTGTTAACCAGCCAAGCTAAGCAGACTGCTGTGGCCTGGTATTATCAGGCTTGCAAGGTCCATGGATATTGGATCCTTACCAGCCTGAAAAACCAGGCCTCAGCAGTCTGCTTCATCTGGCTGGTTAACAAAATAGGGGGACCCCTACGCCGTTTTTTTTTCGAGGGGATCCCCTATTTTTGTTAATCAGCCAAGATATGCAGACTGCTGTGGCCTGGTATTATCAGGCTGGCAAGGTCCATGGATATTGCCTCCTTAACAGCCTTAAATACCATGCCTCAGCAGCAGGGGCGTACATAGAAATCATGGGGCCCCATAGCAAAAGTCTGAATGGGCCCCACAAAAAAAAAAAACCCAGAGCCATTGTAAATGTAAAGTGCCAGCACAGTGAGGGGACACATTAAACAAAAAAATGTATTATGCCCCCATAGATTGTGCCCCCATAGATGCTCCATAGTATAGGCCCTTATGCTGCCGCAGCTGCTGCAACCAAAAAAAAAAAAAAAGACATACTCACCTTTCGTCGCTGGGGGCCAGGTGCCGGTGTCCTGAGCAGGGGGTGACACCAGGTGCCGATGTCACCGCTCGCTCACGGCCCCGGCACCTGAGATATTTACCTGTCCTTTCTCCACTGCTGAGTGCCGCTGTCTTCGGGGTCCTCCACCAGTGAATGATCAGGCAGAGGGCGCGGCGCGCACTAACGACGTCATCGCGCCCTCTGACCTGAACATTGCAGCAAGAGGACGTGAGCAACGGTGGAACGGGACAGGTAAATATCCCTTATACTCACCCTTCCGCCGGCGCGGTCTGTGCAGCCCCTGCTCTTCTCCCACGGTCTCCGCCGCCAGTGTTCAGCGGTCACGCGGGACAGCTCATTAAAGTCATGAATATGTGCGTATTCATGACTGTAATGAGCGTTACCACCTGACCACTGAACACAGGCGTCGGAGACCGTGGGAGAAGAGCAGGGGCTGCAGAGACCGCACCAGGAGGGGTGAGTATATAGAAGAGCTGCGCTCCCCCTCCCCCGCCGACCCCCTGGTAGTACTGTGTCAGCACAGCTACCCGACCGTCGAGGGCCCCCTCACCTGTCCGGGCCCCATAGCAGCTGCTTGGTCTCCTTCATTCACGGTATGCCACTGCTCAGCAGTCTGCTTCATCAGGCTGGTTAACAAAAATAGGGGGGACCCGACGCCATTTTTTATTCGAAGGGAACCCCTATTTTTGTTAATCAGTTCCCTCTGACGTCACTGATTGTGTCCCTGGCTGACCTGAAGTGAAAGTGGAAAGCAATCAATTAAGCTTTCCACTTCCTCTCCTGTCAGCCAGGAGAGGAACTCATTCATTTGGGGGTTTACTGTGAGGCTGCAGCATTAGCTGCGGTCCCTGCAGTAAACATTAACCCTTTCTGAAGGATTACACCGTGGGACCTGACTGTGCATGGGGTAGGTAAGAATAATTTTGCTTTTTTATTTTATTTTTATTACAGGAAATGGTTTTTGCAGTCAAATAAAAGATGGTCAAAAACATGTGTCTTTATTTCATTAAAATGATTTTTAATTAAAGTGTGTGTGTTTTATTTTTATTTCATGCAATAGGATTAATAATTGATAGTTGTCTAATTGACAGCTCTCAATTATTAACCTGGCTTAAGGTCACCTTTCAATTGCAAGGTGGCTTTAACCCCATATTAACCCATTCGCCACCGCTACAGGGCAATGGGAATAGACGGAAAAAGTGCCAGAAAGGGCGAATCTAATTATAGATTTGTCTTTTCTGGGGTGTCTGGGGGCAGATGTTAGTAGCCAGGGGGGGGGCAAAAATAATGGTCCCTCTCTGGGCTATTATTATCTGCCCCCATTCGCTGGCTTTGTCTGTCTGGTTGCGAAAATAGGGCGGGAGCCCACGCATTTTTTTTAAACAATTTTACACCTCATATATATATATATACATGTCATTGAATTTGTGACACATATATATATATTTATATTTATAGTTCATACACTTCTACATAGTATAATAGCCGCTAATTCAATTGCCGGCTTTTGTGAAAATGCAGAACCCGACATGAAATGACACTTGGTGTACATAGGGTTAACCATGTCTTTTCATGTCCTTTGCTATCTGATTTGCACAAACAATTACATCAGTCTATGTGTGCAAAATTTCACACCTGTAGGGGTTAATTAAAGGTGTAAATTCGTAGCAAAAAAGTCCGGTTTTTTTTACAACGAATTTACACCTTTAATTAACGCCTACAGGTGTGAAATTTTGCACACATAGACTGATGTAATTGTTTGTGCAAATCAGATAGCAAACGACATGAAAAGACATGGTTAACCCTATGTACACCAAGTGTCATTTCATTTCGGGTGCTTCTGTCTTTTCACAGAAGCCGGCTTTACCCGGCAATTGAATCAGAGGCTATTTTACTATGTATAAGTGTATAAACTATACATATATGTATATATATATGTCACAATGACATGTATATATATATATATGTATATGTATTCTATGTGTGTATATTTTGTGTTTACAACGAAAGAAAGGGTTTTTTTAGTTGCGATATTTTGTTCCCATAGACTTACATGGGACTTCCGGTATCGGAATCGAATATCGCCGATATTTAGTGATATCGGCGATACCATTCCGATCCGATATTTTTAGATATCGAGCAGTATCGCTCAACACTAGTTATCACCGATCACTTCTCTAAAATGGTGCACTTGGTGCCGCTACCCCGGTTACCTTCTGCACGGGCCTTGGCGACACTGTTTATCAAACATATCTTCCGCTTACACGGTATGCCGGACAAAATTGTCAGCAATCGGGGTCCCCAGTTTGCGTCTCGGTTCTGGAGAGAGCTTTGTCGCCTTCTCAGTGTTGAGTTAAATCTCTCTTCTGCTTATCATCCCGAGACGAATGGGATGGTAGAGAGGGCCAACCAGACCTTGGTCACATATCTGCGACATTTTGTTTCAGCTAGGCAGGATGACTGGGCATCCTTGTTACCGTGGGCGGAGTTTGCATTAAACAACGCTGTGGCTGATTCCACTGGACAAATCCCATTTCTCCTTAATTACGGTCAGCATCCGCGGGTTCCCGTACCTATGCCCGTGTCTTCTGCCGACTCCAGGGTGGCAGACTGGGCTGTGGAGGCACGGGACATTTGGGACCGCACTCAGGATGCCATTCAGGCCTCCAAGGAGAGAATGAGGTCATCCGACGACGCACATCGGCGCCCCGCTCCGACTTTTGCCCCTGGCGATTTAGTGTGGCTCTCCGCCCATAACATCAGGCTGAGCGTAGAGTCCACTAAGTTCGCACTTCGCTTCTTGGGTCCCTTCAAGGTCCTTGAATAGGTCAATCCTGTGGTCTACCGGTTAGCCCTTCCTCCACGCCTGGGTATCACCGACACATTCCATGTCTCCCTCCTGAAACCCGTATACTTGTCCCGGGTTTCCGAGTCATCTGCCGGGACATCGGGTTCGTCTACGGACGATTATGAGGTGAATGCTATTCTGGGGTGCAAGGTGGTATGTGGCAAAAAGTTTTAGTAGGGTAGGAGGGGTATCTTTCGTCAAACTCAATCTGACAGGTCGTCACGCCCCCTATCATTTTATCCGTCTCCTTGTGATTTGATCTGTCTGGGAAATCAGGACTATTGAATCTGGGAAGTTCTATCAAAGTGTTTCATGATTTTATTCTGCACTGTTTATATTTTATCCATCTCCTTGTGGATTTGATCAGTCTGTGGTGTAGTGGAAAAGGTCTATCAAGGCGATTCTTGATTTTTATAAGCCTCAAAACTTTTTGTGGGAGATCTTTTAAGTCCAGCAGTAAATGTATGTAAAAGATAGCCTTTTTCTAGCATGGCATTAAATCCCTATGTGAGTGTCTGCTTCACTTGCTGGAAAGTTATTGTACAGGCTATCACTTGCTGGAAAGTTATTGTACAGGCTAAAAGGACTTTATTGTACAGTATTACTCAGTATAAAAGAAGTTTTCACATAGGTGAAAATTACCACGGACTTTCTGTGGAACTTGTTTTCTAACAGGTATTGTAGTTTCATTAATTGTAACACAAAAGTATACTGCCAGGTCTGGACTTTCTGTGGAACTTGTTTTCTAACAGGTATTGTCGTTTCATTAATTGTAACTAGGGTTGAGCGATACTTTCCGATATCAAGAAGTATCGGATCGGAATGGGTATCGCCGATACCCCAAAAGTATCGGCGATACCCGATTCCGATACCGGAAATCCAATGCAAGTCTATGGGACAGAAATATCGTAACTAAAAAAACCTCTTTCTTTCCTTGTAAACACTAAATATACACACATAGAATGCATATATATATATAAAATATACATGTCATTGTGACATATATATACATATATTTATAGTTTATACACTTCTACATAGCAAAATAGCCTCTGATTCAATTGCCGGGTAAAGCCGGCTTTTGTGAAAAGACAGAAGCACCCGACATGAAATGACACTTGGTTTACATAGAGTTAACCATGTCTTTTCATGTAGTTTGATATCTGATTTGCACAAACAATTACACGAGTGTATGTGTGCAAAATTTCACACCTGTAGGGGTTAATTAAAGGTGTAAATTAGTTGTAAAAAAA
The DNA here is from genome assembly GCA_033576555.1 of Oophaga sylvatica. Lineage (NCBI taxonomy): Eukaryota > Metazoa > Chordata > Amphibia > Anura > Dendrobatidae > Oophaga > Oophaga sylvatica. Next base: position 147,716,177 of record JARQOD010000009.1, read on the forward strand.
ACGGACTTTTTTGCTACGAATTTACACCTTTAATTAACCCCTACAGGTGTGAAATTTTGCACACATACACTCATGTAATTGTTAGTGAAAACAATAGATCAAACAACTTGAAATGACATGGTTAACTCTATGTAGACCATGTGTCATTTCATGTCGGGTCCTGCATTTTCACAAAAGCCGGCAATTGAATTAGCGGCTATTATACTATGTAGAAGTGTATGAACTATAAATATATATATATATATATATATATATATATATATGTGTGTCACAAATTCAATGACATGTCTATATATATATATGAGGTGTAAAATTGTTGAAAAAAAATGCGTGGGCTCCCGCCCTTTTTTCTCAACCAGACAAAGCCAGCGAGTGGGGGCAAATAATAATAGCCCAGAGAGGGACCATTATTTTTTTCCCCCCCCCTGGCTACTAACATCTGCCCCCAGACACCCCAGAAAAGACAAATCTATAATTAGATTCGCCCTTTCTGGCACTTTGCCCATCTATTCCCATTGCCCTGTAGCGGTGGCGAATGGGTTAATATGGGGTTAAAGCCACCTTGCTATTGAAAGGTGACCTTAAGCCAGGTTAATAATTGAGAGCTGTCAATTAGACAACTATCAATTATTAATCCTATTGCATGAAATAAAAATAAAACACACACACTTTAATTAAAAATCATTTTAATGAAATAAAGACACATGTTTTTGACCATCTTTTATTTTACTGCAAAAACCATTTCCTGTAATAAAAATAAAATAAAAAAGCAAAATTATTCTTACCTATCCCATGCACAGTCAGGTTCCACGGTGTAATCCTGCAGAAAGGGTTAATGTTTACTGCAGAGACCGCAGCTAATGCTGCAGCCTCACAGTAAACCCCCAAATGAATGAGCTCCTCTCCTGGCTGACAGGAGAGGAAGTGGAAAGCTTAATTGATTGCTTTCCACTTTCACTTCAGGTCAGCCAGGGACACAATCAGTGACGTCAGAGGGAACTGATTAACAAAAATAGGGGTTCCCTTCGAAAAAAAAATGGCGTGCGGTCCCCCCTATTTTTGTTAACCAGCCTGATGAAGCAGACTGCTGAGGCATGGTATTTAAGGCTGTTAAGGAGCCAATATCCATGGACCTTACCAGCAGCGTCGGACTGGAGTACCTTGGGCCCACCAGAGAAAAATTATTCTTGGGGCCCACCATCATACTTCCCAACCTTTGAAGAAGGGAAAGAGGGACAAAGGCTGTGGCACGCTGTGCCTGCTGCAGCAAATTTTAGGCCATGCCACGTTGCACCACAGACTGTCCAGGAGTTGGTGGATGCTTTAGTCCAGGTGTGGGAGGAGATCCCTGAGGAGCCCATCCGTCGCGCTCATCAGGAGCATGCCCAGAAGTTGTAGGGAGGTCATACAGCATACCTCCCAAATTTTGAAGACAGGAAGGAGGGCTAATGGCTGCGGCGCGCTTAGCGCGCCGCTGAGAATTTTAGGCCACGGCCCGACCACACCCATTTCACAACTAATCACACCCATATCCTCGCCCCAAGCGTACCCATTTAGCACTGCTGATCACACTGACTGGTAATGAGGGCACAGTGGCTGGTACTGAGGAAAAGAAAGAAAGAGCAGCGAGAGAGAAAGAACAAACAGAGAAAGAAAGAGAGGAAAGAAAGAAAAGAGAGAAAGAAAGAACAGAGAGAAAAAAGAACAGAGAACGAGAAAGAAAGAACAGAGAGCGAGAAAGACTAGAGAGAGAAAGAAAGACTAGAGAGAGAGCCAGAGGCGTAGCTAGTAGTGTTGAGCGATACGATACCGCAAGTATCTGGTATCGGCCGATATTAGCTCTATCGGCCTTTCGATACATCATTTCGATATTTTCCATATATCGTATACCGGAATCGGAAGTTCCCATAATTCTTTGAGAGGCAATGTGATTATAGTCAGCCAATGAGGAATCCTAAGAAGTGTGGGCACATACTGTACTGCTGCGGTCATGTTAACTAATGGCATGGCTGTGATTGGATGCTGAAATGATGTCAGAATGCACTATAAAAGGCGCCGCCGCCATTTTAGCGTCACTGTGCTGTGAATTCAGTAAGGGACAGAACGCTGCTGTGCTGACTCTGAGGGACAGTTAGAGATTGCGATTTAGTGTACTGTAGGCAGGCTAGCACCAACCGCTGTGTAAAGCTTCCTTTTGCCTGCAGTGTTGTTTTAACAGCTCTGCAAGGTGTGTGTGAGTGCAGGTGACGCTGCAGTTTGCTCTGCATGCAACGCTGTCTGTAGGCATCTGCACGTGTCACTCACAGACTCTTTTTTTTTTCTTCAGTGTAATTCTTGCAGCTCCATGCAATTTAACTATTATGTGGACGCGCTTCCATCCGTATCCAATACATTGGTTGCAAACACTATAGAAGTAGACAAAGGAGTAGCCTTTCACAGATTGTGAACAGTTGTGTTTCAGTGTTCACTTCAGTCTGTATTTTTTATTTTTTGAGTGCACTTCACGCTCCAGTTACTTGTTCAAGCACTACTGCTTGTACTCTGCTTAGCGTGTCTCAGTGCCTCATCCTTTTCATTTATCTCCAATTGGTTCTGCTCCATTCCATTTAAAATATAATCTATTAGTGTGACGCGCTTCCATCCGTATACAATACATTGGTTGCAAACACTATAGAAGTAGACAAAGGAGTAGCCTTTCACAGATTGTGAACAGTTGTGTTTCAGTGTTCACTTCAGTCTGTGTTTTTTATTTTTTGACTGCACATCACGCTCCAGTTACTTGTTCAAGCACTGCTGCTTGTACTCTGCTGAGCGTGTCTCAGTGCCTCATCCTTTTCATTTATCTCCAATTGGTTCTGCTCCATTCCATTTAAAATATAATCTTAGTGTGACGCGCTTCCATCCGTATACAATACATTGGTTGCAAACACTATAGAAGTAGACAAAGGAGTAGCCTTTCACAGATTGTGAACAGTTGTGTTTCAGTGTTCACTTCAGTCTCTGCGTAATAACCACACTTAGGCCTTATAACTTTTCTGACTTTCTTTATCAATCTAGCAAGATGAAGAAGTCAGTGAGTAAGGCACGTGGTCGTGGCCGTGGAGTTTCAGCAGGGAGAGAACGTGGGGATTCTGTGGCTGCTGCCGCCCTCAGTGACACAGCATCCACCAGTTTTCCCCGTGAGCGTTCCTTTATGCGCACTTTGGTAGGAGCTCGGCGTGCCCCCCTGATGCGGGAAGAACAAATTGAAGCCGTTGTTGGTTGGATGGCAGCCAATGCATCGACTTCAATTCCTTCCACCTCATCTCAGGAACACAACACTGTTGAGCAACCATCTGTCTGTTCACCGCCTGTCAAATTGCCCAGGCAGTCAGAGAGTTCTGTACAGGAGCCAGCTGAGTCTCTGCTTCTGTTCTCAGAATCTGTTGGCTCGCAAACACGGGCACAGGCAAGCAGCATTCTGCAATTTGAAGAAGAGGGAGTATGCAGTGATGCGCAACAGCTGTGTCTCTCTCAATCTGAAGAGGCGGGTGAGCCAGTGCCGATGGACAGCACACCGCAGAACGCATCTTATGATGATGATGAGACTCAGGTGCCAGGTTTTGTGGAGCATGGTGCTGCCCAGACCATCCAACAGCAGCAGGTGTTGGAAGAGGGTAGTGGAGATGATGAAGTCCGAGACCCAACATGGCGTGAGCAACAGGAAGGTGGTGGGAGCAGCTCTGAGGAAGAGATTGTCCCAACGGTACAAAGAGGAGGGAGAGGTAGGCTGCAGATCCGCTTGCCTGTAGCCTCCAGTTTGGCACCTGTTGGGAGCAGTTCTCTTAGAAATGTCAAAATTGGCGCTCCCATGACTTGCACTGCGTGGTCCTTTTTGACAGACTTGTAGATGATATTTGCTATGTTCAATGCAAGCTGTGTAAGCAAAAAGTTAAAAGAGGTAAAAATATCAGTAACCTGAATACCACAAATATGTGGAAACATGTACGGACAAAGCACGTAGCTGAGTTACAAAGACACACTGGAGATGTAGGCCAACCTACAGCAGCACCTACATCTTTAGGTCGTGTTCGAGCCTCTACCTCCAGCTCACACACACCTGGTTCGGCTTCCTCAAAGGATCTCCATGGAAGAACCTCGGTCACTGTTGTCCATAGACAAACTGTTATTCCACCCACAGCAGCAAGTTCACAGTCATCGTCACACTCCCAGAACAAAAAACAGCCATCGGTAACACAGGCATGGGATAAAAGACGGCCATACTCGGCAAACCATCCACGAGCACAGGCTCTGAATGCTGGCCTTGCAAAACTCCTGTCCCTTGAAATGCTGTCATTCAGGCTGGTGGAGACTGACAGTTTCAGGAACTTTATGGCATTGGCAGTCCCACAATATAATGTGCCAAGCCGATTTTATTTCAGCAGGCAAGCTGTCCCTGCTCTGCAAAAACATGTCGAGGGAAACATTAAACATGCGCTACTAAACGCCGTCAGTAGCAGGGTCCACCTGACCACCGATGCGTGGACCAGTACCCATGGCCAGGGACGATACCTTTCCCTCACTGCCCATTGGGTCAATGTTGTGGAGCTGGGTACAGATCTTGCCAGTGGCGCTGTACGTGTTCTGCCAACTCCAAGGATTGCAGGAATCCAGTCTGTACACATTGATTCCTCCTCCTACTCCAGTTCCTCAGAATCATCGCTGCACGAGCCGTCACAGTATACCTCCACATGGACCCGTGAACGCTTACCTGTTGCGACCGATATGAGCACAGCCGTGGCCAAACGTCAACAGGCCGTCCTGAAATTAATTTCCATGGGGAATCGAAGCCACACAGCGCAGGAGCTCTGGGATGCCATCAAGCAGGAGAGCGACGTGTGGTTTTTGTCAGCTAATCTCCAGCCAGGCTTGGTAGTGTGTGACAATGGCCGAAATCTGGTGGCAGCTCTGGGCCTTGGCAACCTCACTCACATACCATGTCTGGCACATGTGCTCAACTTGGTCGTGCAGAGTTTTTTGAGGGACTATCCGGATCTTGATGCACTGCTGCACAAGGTCCGCCTAGAGTGCGCTCACTTGCGACGTTCCAGCATGGCCAGATCGCGCATTGCAGCTCTGCAACGCAGATTTCGCCTTCCTGAACATCGCATCATATGTGACGTACCCACCAGGTGGAATTCCACGTTACATATGTTGGAGCGGTTGTGTGAGCAGCAGCCAGCAGTAATGGAGTATCAGCTGCAACATGCGCAATCAACTCGCAATTTGCGCTGTTCACACTTCACCACTACTGAGTGGGCCTCTATGAAGGACATCTGCGACGTTTTGCGTGCGTTTGATGTCTCAACGCGGATGGCGAGTGCAGATGATGCACTAGTCAGCATGACTGTCCCCCTTATCTGCCTGCTTCAGAAATCACTAAAAGCACTAAAGGAAGAGGTTTTGGAAGAGGTGGAGGATGAGGAGTCACAAATTCAATTACCTTCAGGACAGTCAGCGCAACGTGGTTCCTCACAAAGGGCTGGGCAGGGCTCACTTTGTGAGGAGGATGAGGAGGAGGAGGAGTCAATGGAGGAGGAAGAAATCCCTACAGAGGGAGGTACACAACGCTGTAGTCAGTATGTAGAGCGAGGGTGGGGTGATGCAGAGGAGACAGAGATGACGCCTCTTCCAGAGGACAGCCTTTGTTGGCCAGTTGGGAGTCTGCAGCACATGGTTGATTTCATGCTTCAGTGCCTGAGAAACGACCGCCGCATCGCCCACATTCTCAGCACGTCAGATTATTGGGTGTACACCCTCCTAGACCCTCGCTACCGGGACAACTTACAAACCCTCATCACACCGGTGAACCGGGACCGTAAAATGCAGGAGTACCAAGACACACTGGTGCAATCCATACTGTTGTACATTCCAGCCGAGAGAGCTGCTGCTGCTGCTACTGCTTTACAAAGCAGCTCTGTGCGTCGAGGCAGTGTAGACACCTCTACAACAAGAGGGAGCAGAAGCATCGCCTCTGCACAGGGCAAGAACTGTATGTTACAAATGTGGCAAAGTTTTGTGACAGCGCCAGCAAGGTCTACACCATCCGAGACGGCTCCAGTCACCAGGAAGAAACGTTTCCGTAAGATGGTGACAGACTACTTGGCTTTCCCTCTAAGTGTACTCCCAGATGCCTCTTCCCCTTTCAAATTTTGGGTCTCTAAGTTGGATACATGGCCAGAGCTTAGCCAATATGCATTGGAGGTGCTGGCTTGCCCTGCTGCCAGTGTATTATCTGAGCGTGTCTTTAGTGCTGCAGGTGGTGTAGTAACAGACCGTCGCATGCGACTATCCTCAGAGAATGTAGACCGGCTTACTTTTCTGAAAATGAACAAGGCATGGATCTCACCTGAATTTGCCTGTCCGTTTTCAGATTAAATAACTGTTTGGCAACGTTTTCCATGTCTCCTGTTATGTTCATCTTTCTACCACCTGAACTCTACTCCCTGGGCTACAACACCGCCATTTGTTGCTCGTAAGTAATTGGCAGGGGTACTGACTCCTAGCCAGCCTGGTTACAGCACGACAGCTGTTTCCTGGCAGTGTGAACGTCAATTATCCTCCAATAAGTTGTGCTGTCGTGTTGCATTCGGGTTAGCCGACTCTATGGTGCCTGCAGTTTAGGTGATTCCTATGTGTGCTGTGGGATATGTAAATAAAGGCGGTTTCCATTGTGACAATAGGACAAGCACCCACTGTAGGACTGTGTGATTCGGTAACTGCGGACGGCTTGCGTCCTGTCAACTTACATTTTCATGGGTGCGTTCTTCTACCCGTCCGGGGTCTAGTACCGTCAAGTGGTTCTCCCCAGTGCCTTTGGCCTAGGTGCCTCCATCTCCATATCCGAGTTCCAGCAACGTCTGCTGGTCCTTGGTAGTGCTTTGGAGCACAGGTACCTCCTGCTTAGTAACCGTGTCACAGTAACGTCAGCTGGTACTCGGTTGTGACATTGCCTCTTTTCCTTCTGCTACCCGTCCGGGGTCCAGTACCGTCAAGTGGTTCTCCCCAGTGCCTTTGGCCTAGGTGCCTCCATCTCTGTATCCGAGTTCCAGCAACGTCTGCTGGTCCTTGGTAGTGCTTTGGAGCACAGGTACCTCCTGCTTAGTAACCGTGTCACAGTAACGTCAGCTGGTACTCGGTTGTGACATTGCCTCTTTTCCTTCTGCTACCCGTCCGGGGTCCAGTACCGTCAAGTGGTTCCCCAGTGCCTTTGGCCTAGGTGCCTCCATCTCCATATCCGAGTTCCAGCAACGTCTGCTGGTCCTTGGTAGTGCTTTGGAGCACAGGTACCTCCTGCTTAGTAACCGTGTCACAGTAACGTCAGCTGGTACTCGGTTGTGACATTGCCTCTTTTCCTTCTGCTACCCGTCCGGGGTCCAGTACCGTCAAGTGGTTCTCCCCAGTGCCTTTGGCCTAGGTGCCTCCATCTCCATATCCGAGTTCCAGCAACGTCTGCTGGTCCTTGGTAGTGCTTTGGAGCACAGGTACCTCCTGCTTAGTAACCGTGTCACAGTAACGTCAGCTGGTACTCGGTTGTGACATTGCCTCTTTTCCTTCTGCTACCCGTCCGGGGTCCAGTACCGTCAACTGGTTCTCCCCAGTGCCTTTGGCCTAGGTGCCTCCATCTCCGTATCCAAGTTCCAGCAACGTCTGCTGGTCCTTGGTAGTGCTTTGGAGCACAGGTACCTCCTGCTTAGTAACCGTGTCACAGTAACGTCAGCTGGTACTCGGTTGTGACATTGCCTCTTTTCCTTCTGCTACCCGTCCGGGTTCCAGCACAGTCAGGTGGTCCTCGTTACTTCCATTGTCTCTTGCTCCATCTGATACCCGTCAGGGTTCCAGTAACGTCAGCTGTTTCTCGGAAATTAGACGACCTTAAAGAACAACCAGAAGAAGATGACGACAACAAGGACGACGAGCATGAAGCCAACCAGCCTGAACACCATCACAAAGAAAAAATAAAAGATTACCCAGAAGAAGATCACCAACAGGACAAAGAAGGTTAAGACAAACTACAAGATACAGAACAAGAGACAGAAGAACAATAAGCAGAAGATCAAAAAGCAGAAGAACATGAAGTATAAGACCAAAATGAAGAGCAAAATATATGCTCTAAATTCTAAGCAGAAGAAGACTAAGCAGTGTATGGGGGTGAGTCCATTCCTCCTCGTGGTGCCCCTGGAAAATGCCTGCTGCTGCTGCAGGCTAAACTGAACACGGACAAATACTGTTGTAATTTAAATCTTTTGTGACAGCAAGAACGGAAGGATGAACAATTCATACTTTTACAGATTACAAGTACAGGAATCTCTGTCACAAATAAGAATATGATGAAGAAGATGAAGAGGAAGAAGATGAAGAATTTGAATATAAAGAAGATTAATTAGTTTAATAATAACAATATGAGTAATGTAAACAAAAACATGAATAGCAAGAAGTTTAAGAAGAAGATTAAGAAGGTGAAGATGAAGAATAATTTCATGAGAAAGATGATGCTGCTGCTGAAGATTATGAAGGAGAAAGTGTGGCACTGGCAAAAGTTAAAAAGGTGAAGAGCATGGAAGTTGTGAAACATACATATTTGCCAAAATAGAAAAAAGGTTAACAACATTGTCAATTTGTTAGTCAATCCAAACGTATTTCCAAAAAAATATATATTAATGCTATTCCAATGCATTGGGTTAAACATGTATGCCTTTATTGTCTCCTCAACCTCCCCCAATACATTCTACATTAGTCTTTGTTGTTTTCCTTCATGTACAATTAACCAACAAGGCAAGAATGTTTTTTTTTAATGTCGATATTTGGTTCCCATAGACTTACATTGGACTTCCGGTATCGGAATCGGATATCGACGATATTTAGTGATATCGGCGATACCATTCCGATCCGATATTTTTAGATATCGAGAAGTATCGCTCAACACTAGTAGCTAGGGTTTTGGTTTAGTGGGGGCGAAACTTCTGAGTGGGCCCCTAATCAGAGGACCTCAGCAAATGACCGCGCTGTTGCCAAAAATAATATATATATAAAAAGACCAATATTGATATTACCGCCATATGGTCTGTGGTAAATAATACCAGTCCTACAGAACATATAATAGATTACAGCACAGGTACAGATAATGACTTACCGCTGATGTTCTTTCTAATGGAATTGTTCACTTTTCATGTCTTTTCCATCTGGCCCAGACCGACATGACGACTTCTCCAGCCAGGACTCGACTGCAGAGATTACAACAAAGACACATTTCACTTCTCATATTTTTAGCACTGTCACGGTCACCAATTGGACTATTCTCAACCTGCACAAACTCCTCATCCTGCTGATACCCCAATACTGAGCCGCTGCTGCCATATGTGTCCCTATTTCTGCACCTGATACCCCAATACTGAGCCGCTGCTGCCGTATGTGTCCCTATTACTGCACCTGATACCCCAATACTGAGCTGCTGCTGCCGTATGTGTCCCTATTACTGCACCTGATACCCCAATACTGAGCCACTGCTGCCGTATGTGTCCCTATTACTGCACCTGCTGTGTGGTTCTGTGTGACCTCTAAATTCTAAAGCACCCCTCTAGAATATAGTAATGCCGGGTGCAAGTGCCCTAGAAAACAGTGCCCACATTTTGTCCCCTAGACTGTAATAATGCCCTGTGTGCCCCTTTGACAGTCACAGTAACCCGAGTTCCCCTATAACAATAAGTGTCCACTTTACATTTAATAATTTCCCAAGTCTCCCCTGTACATCTCCCCTATACACAGAATAATGCCCCTCACTGGATATATACTGACCCCTTAATGTCCCCAAACTATTTAATGGGTCCAACACTGTATGATGGCCCCTAGATAGCATCCATACAGCATAATACACCAGATAGTCCTCAATATAGTATAATGCATCCCCATAGGCAGCCTCTATATTATAATAAACCCCCATAGGCAGAGTCTATAATATAATGCACCACCATAGGCAGCCGCTATATTATAATGCACCCCCATAGGCAGCCTCTGTAGTATAATGCATCCCCATAGGGAGTCTCTGTAGTATAATGCACCCCAATATGGAGCCTCTGTAGTATAATGCAGCCCCCATATACAGCCTCTGTAGTATAATGCACCCCCCATATACAGCCTCTGTAGTATAATGCACCCCCATTAAAAAAAAAAAAAAAAAAACAATACTCACCTCCCGGCTCCTGTGCTGCTCACTGTTCTCCCTCTCAGCGTCTGACAGCGGGCGCCGGCAGGTGACGTCATCGTGCCCACTGTCAGACGCTGAGAGGGGGATTATGGGAGAGAAGGAGCGCTCTCTCCTTCTCTCTCTATGCGGTCAGCTGTATCGGCTGGATGCCGATACAGCTGACCCTCCGATGACGGGTGGGGGGCCCACAACTGGCACCAGGCGCCCCCACCGCCTGTTCAGGCCCCATAGCTTCCGGGCGGCAGAGCAGGGAGAGCGATTCTCCCTGCTCTGCCGCAGAATGTAACTGTATCGGCATGCTGTGCACGCCGATAGTTACTGTAGCGTAGCTCCGGGTGGGCCCCCTCAGAGCGCGGGGCCCGGGGCCATCGCCCCCTCTGCCCCACGACCTATCCTTTCAAATCAGGGCCCACCACGCAGGAGCTGGGGCCCACCGGAGGTTTCTCCGGTGTCCCGGTGGCTCAGTCCGACCCTGCTTGCCAGCCTGATAATACCAAGCTACAGCAGTCTGCTTATCTTGGCTGGTTAACAAAAATAGGGGATCCCCTCGAAAAAAATTGGCGTGGGGTCCCCCCTATTTTTGTTAACCAGCCAGACGAAACAGACTGCTGAGGCCTGTTTTTTCAGGCTGTTAAGGAGCCAAGATCCATGGACCTTGCCAGCCTGATAATACCAGGCCACAGCAGTCTGCTTATCTTGGCTGGTTAACAAAAGTAGGGGATCCCCTCGAAAAAAATTGGCGTGGGGTCCCCCCTATTTTTGTTAACCAGCCAGATGAAGCAGACTGCTGAGGCCTGGTTTTTCAGGCTGGTAAGGATCCAATATCCATGGACCTTGCCAGCCTGATAATACCAGGCCACAGAAGTCTGCTTAGCTTGGCTGGTTAACAAAAATAGGGGATCCCCTCGAAAAAAAAATGGCGTAGGGGTCCCCGCTATTTTTGTTAACCAGCCAAGTAAAATGCAGACTGCTGCAGCCTGGTATTAAAAGACTGTCAAGGCCCATGGATTTTGGCCCTCAACAGCCTGATAATACCAGGCTACAGCAGCCCCACATTTGGCGCATCAAAAGATGTGCCAATTGTGGCACTTTACCCGGCTCTTCCCACTTGCCCTGTAGCGGTGGCAAGCGGGGTAATAAGGGGTTAATGTCACCGTTGATTGCACGGTGACAATAAGCCCGGTTAATAATGGAGAGGCGTCAATAAGACACCGATCCATTATTAATCCCAAAGTTTTTAAAGGTTTAAAAAAAATACACAGCAAGAAAAAAGTATTTTAATGAAATAAAAGAGACAACACAGTTTTTATTTCTTTTATTACTCTCTCATTCCTGCGACGCCTTCGATCTCCTGTAAAAAAAGGAAAAAGACAAACCAACAGTATACCACCTGTCCGACGCAGTCCATAGTAACGAGTGTCCCACGACGATCCAGCTCTGCTACATCGGAATTCCAGGCAGAGCCTGACATCCCGACGCAGCACAGCTGATTACCTGCTTCCCCGGCGGTGACGTCATCGGACTGCTTTACGGCCGCGATTACCCAGCAGTCACTGCAGTTATCGCGAGAAACTGCATGTGACCGCCAGGGAGAAGATGGTGGCGGCCATCAAGCAGTCCAGGACGTGACCGCCGGAGATATTCTGCCAGGTAAGTGCCGCTGACTCCTGACAGACCCGACCGACGGACACTGACAGTGACAGGACAATTACGATTCCGGTATCCGATATGACGAAAATATCGGTACTCGGAATTGGAATTCCGATACAGCGAATATCGGCCGATACCCGATATTTGCAGTATCGGAATGCTCAACACTAATTGTAACACAAAAGTATACAGCCAGGTCTGACATCTCAGCTACATTGTGTATAGCCCAGGCATGTTGGGGCATGTGTAAAACTGAGAAGACTTATAACCGGCGTCTCATTGCACGGGCATATTATGTATATGGCCGTGTTACAATATCACTCACTATAAAGCGATTGTTTTATTCGTATTTTTAAAAAAGCAATGACGCGGTATTGTAAAACAAGATTACAAGATTTTATTGTAATAAATAAATACATCTCAAAGACCTATTTTTAAAGATGCTAACCCCCTCAGATATAAAAGACAGACACCTCTTTTTCAAGAAAACATGGGACATGCCCATTCCTATACAGCAATTTTGACCAGAATTCAACAAAAATCGGGTACAAACTTTTCAGAGTGCCGGTATATCTACTCTCAGCTGCTATTTTAAAAGTTACCATACGAATATTGTAGCGAATCAAGCTGTATTAAATTGATTACTTGTCAAGGACACCGCACTGCACATGCTCACTGAGCCAGTGCACGTGTCCTGAATGAACAAACTGTGCCCCAAGATACCTGTAAGCAGAGCCGCAGCAGAGAAGACGTGTGTTTCTGTGTAACAGGACCTTCCGCAGCATGTGACAGCCAAGGGGCGGAGCTGGTCACACGTCTCTCAGAGGCAGCAGTAATGAATGATGTGTACTGCAGACTAATAGGACCTGCAGCACATGACTGCTGGGGGCGTGGCCTAAGCTCCAGAGATCTAGGAACTGCAGGAAAACTCCTAGCAGGGTAATGACGAGATAAAGTTACCAAGGGGCAAAGACAGAGACGAAAACCAGGACAGGCCGAGATCAGAGCACAAGATAGCATGACAGTACCAAAGGGTTAGACAGAACGGATAGTCAGGACGTAGCAATAGATCAGTAAACCAGAGCAGGCAATAGACAGTACAATAGGGACAAAACGGTAACAGAGTATCGATAGCCAAGCCAGGAGGTCAGAACCGGAGAAGACAATATAAGCAAAACGTGAGACAGAGAGCAGAGTGAGCAAACAGACCGGGTCATACACAGGAGTCAAACAAGCAGAGCAGTATACACGCAAACCAGGGGGGTCAAATACACAGTCACAACGAAAGTATAGCTGACAGAGAATCTCCCTCTGGACTGGGTATAAATACCCTCCCAGATCCAAAGGGAGGCCAGCAAAAGTTAACCCTGAGTGGACAGGACATTAACCATGTCCTATACCATGACATTACTAACACGATTCCAGCAACTTGATGACAAATTCACAGCAAATTCGTTATTTTAGGACGTGTCCCGGCCTATTTTGGCACAGGCCCACTCCTATGCAGCGATTTTGACCACCATTCAACAAAAATCGGGTACAAACTTTTTAGCATACCTGTGTTTCTGACTCTCAGCTGTTATTTTAAATAGTTACCATACGAATATTGTAGCGAATCAAGCTGTATTAAATTGATTACTAACACGATTCCAGCAACTTGATGACAAATTCACAGCAAATTCGTTATTTTGGGACAGGCCTAGGACTATTTTTAACGATGCTAACCCCTCAGATATGAAAGACAGACAGCTCTTTTTCAAGAAAACTGTCACTGTAGTGCTTTTTTCTTGCCTTCATCAGTGTCGCAGCTAGGATACACGGACCCCTCCAGCTTATCCCTATGGTGTAGTTTAATGTAGCGAGCAAACAGATGGTCGCTGGTGTTTGGAAAATGCCATATTTCATAGATGGGGGCGATCCGCTGAATCATTTTTAAACATTTCATGCCACTCATGCCCCCACAGCACTCTTATGGTGTACCCGCACCTCTGCAGCTAGCGCTTTTTAGCTAAAAAGGCATGATATAACTGCCCGTAGGTGGGGTTTGTGACCTTATTTGCATCATTTTCATTATAGCACGACGGACAGCCATGGAAAAAAACAACCCTGAAATTCAAAAACTATGTGCTGTCCGTTAACATAGGCATAGTCATCTAGAAAATATTGACCGAGTTGTTTCTCACACCCTCTTAAGGCATGCTGAATGTCAATGTTCTCGGTATGTGCTACATACATGAACCACTGTATAGCCGCGGATGAGTAGCGTTTTTGTTGCCCAGTCCTATTTTTAAAGATGCTATGCCCTCAGATATAAAAGACAGGCATGTTGGGACGTGTCCAGGCCTATTTTGCCACATGCCCACTCCTATGCAGTGATTTTGACCACCATTCAACAAAAATCGGGTACAAACTTTTTAGCATACCTATGTTTCTGACTCTCATGCCAAGCCAGAAAGGCCTATTTTGGCACAGGCCCACGCCTATGCAACGATTTTGACCAGCATTCAACAAAAAATTAGGTACAAACTTTTTAGCATAGCTGTGTTTCTGACTCTCATGCCAAGCCAGAAGCACCCTGTGCCATGTACTCTAGCCCATAATATTTCACATCGGGTATGGGACCTACATAGTTTTGTTTTCTCAGGTATTAAAAGTGTGGAAAACTGAAAATCCCAAGGCCTGAGGTAATTTAGTGAGTTTCATGGGGATAAAATTTAGCGAGTCTATGAACCTTATAGACAAACCGGGTAACGTCACACACAAGACCACGCCACCTTGTGCTATCACATTTACCTGTAGTTTTTCAAAAATCACTGGCCTTAACAATAAAGTAAGAATCGTGGCGACCTGCATTGTGGGCTATAGATGTATACCCTTAAAATTTTCCGTTGGTAAAGAACAGTAAAAAGTCGGGCGTACAACTATCACCTTCAAACTCCCATCGCTATCACAAGCACTATTACCTACAGAGGCGGCCTCATGAGAATTTCTGTGTGTGTGTATCAAGATGCTCCCTGCTTTGACCGATTGTTTGCTCATGAATGCTGCCATCTCCAGGGGCATCATAGTTGTGTAAATGGGCTGTGAGATCGTGTAACAGCCCCTAGGGGGTAATGCGTGATCATTTTAATTATTTTTTCAATTCATAAGCATACGTTCTTAGGCAGACAGGTTTATTTCACAGAAGTTGACTGTACATTTGTATAATTGTTGTTTAAAATCATACATTTGCATAATTTTGTTTAAAATCGCATAGTTCTGCGATAATGTGGGGTGTTGGACACGCACTTATCAGTCTTTCATACGTGTCGCAGAAAGATTTTAGTCTGTTCTGCGCGAGTTTATTATGCACGTACTGTGCAGACATGTCATGAAACATTTTGGCGTATTCAGCAGTCCATACGGGTGTTGGTGTGTAAGGTGATCGACCATCATCCTTCTGCTTCTTACTTACACGACGGCACGATACCGCGCGTTTCTTTGGCAGTAATGCATCGGCTGAATTGGTAGCTGCTGCTTCCGCGTTGCTATTTGCAGATTCTGTAGCTTGACACAGACGTATATTCTTACGCCTACTACTCTCCGTATTCCCGGGGTGTGCGGTTGTCGCGTTGCTTTCTTCACGATCTGCGACACACCTGAGTGAAAGAGGCTCCGTTCTCACATCCGCTCTGTTCTCAAATCCATAATTGCGCTGTTGCAAAACTCGCGAATGACGATCCTCCGTAACTAAAGAAAAGATACGTTGTGTAGTTAACCGCTAATCGGGCGAGATATAGGAAAAGCTACATGCTCCACTTTACTCTGATTCAACGCGATATTTGGAAAGCTACCCGCACCGATTATCTATGAAACCGATGCATGATTGTTTTTATAAGTACACTATAGAGCGGCCTAGACATATTTACTTACAAGTATGACCCGGGTGCTGATCTACAGAGAATGCTGAATTAACAGACATCTCGCTGCTCGTTCGCCGCCGTATGGGGCTGTTTTCTCCTTCAAACTGCAACCTCACGGGAGATACTTTAGCAGCTGTAAATAAAATATAACATACATGAATGCGCAAAACACTCACAAAGCTAACTTGACACATGTAAATAAAATATATCTACTAGTTATCTCAGAAATTTTTATCTACATGTATAAGTACACTATAGAGCGGCGTAGACATATATGCTTACAAGTATGAGACGTGTAGTGTACTTCAGAGACTGGTGAATTAAGCGGTGTGGAGTTGCTCGGTCGTTGTCGTATGGGGATGTTTTCTTTTTCAAACTGCAGCCTCCTGCACGCTAGTTTAACAGCTGTAAATAAAATATAACAGCCGCCTCAGAAATGATATCTACACGGGCCACACTCACAAAGCTAAATTCGCAAAGCTACCGTAACGCGCGTAAATAAAATATATCCAGTTTTTATCGGTGGGGGACGCAGGCTACAGAGGATACAAACACATATCGCGCATGTTTCAAGGGCCCGCTACCTTTTCTACTACTGCGCTGTGTGCTTATCGAATCACCTCATCTTTTAGGAGCGTAGGGTATCGCGCGAGTTAGAGGATTATAGTCCTGTTCTACGAACTCAACATCTGAATCCTGGGGATCCTCCACGATCTCAACATTGGAATCGCGATGCTCGAGCGGCTCAGCCGCTACAGTGTTTTCAACCGCCCAGTCCGCTTGGAGGCGATCTGTATCTGTATGAGAAAATGTATTTAATTACCCGTCTAGATACATAGGTTTAAAACATCTGATATAGCTATAGGTTTCTTGCCTGTGACAGACTGGTGAGAGCTGGATGCTCGTCGCCCGCTAGCAGAGTTGCTATCCTCTAACAGGTTCTGCGTAATGAGCCAGTTCTCATAGGAGTAGCCGGAATGGACTCCCTCTTCTTAAATAAGAAAGAATGAAATATATCATTTATATATACAAAGCGCAGACTCAGACAGCCCGAGACAATACGGCGTACACTATATACGGTGTAAAACTTACCAGATTGTTCTGGTGAAAGCAAAGCAGAATATTGACCGCGAGAATATTTGGACTCCATCTTGAATAAAAAGGGTTCGGTATTGAATTAAAGCAAATAAAGATCAAGTATGAAAACACGGCTAACCTGTTCATGCAAATAACCCCTTAAACTAGGCAAACTTAAATATAATTGAAACAAACGTGGATATTCACGAGACATAAAAATACTCACTTTAGTTCTAAAGATCAACTATGAAAACACGGGTAACCTATTCATGCAAATAACCCATAAACTACACAAACTTAAATATAATTGAAACAAACGTGGATATTCACGAGACATAAAAATACTCACTTTAGTTCTAAAGAACATCTATGAAAACATGGGTAACCTATTCATGCAAATAACCCCTTAAACTACACATACTTAAATATAATTGAAATAAACGTGGATGTTCACGAGACATAAAAATACTCACTTTAGTTCTAAAGAACATCTATGAAAACATGGGTAACCTATTCATGCAAATAACCCCTTAAACTATACATACTTAAATATAATTGAAACAAACGTGGATATTCACGAGACATAAAAATACTCACTTTAGGCCTGTTCAGATCTGCCGTGTGTCCTGTGAGGTGTGAACCCTTACAAGTGAGAGTTGTATTGATTGTGACCGGCTTGTATTTATTAGGGCTAGCAGAGAGAACCCGCCCTCTGTCAATGCCCCCACGCTGGGACAGAAAAAAACATTCCATTCATATTTTACAGAGGGATCATGGCGGTTAAATGCGCTAAAACAATATTAGAGAAGCAATATTTCATGACCGAACCCCAGCATCATTACGCGGTAGCTGTAAATTTATGACGTTTACTATTAATATTAATAATTAATATAGAGTGGCGCTAAAATCCATACAGTTAATTTTATTTTAGCTGACAGGGTCGTTAGTTAGACATGTTTTAATAATATAAACCT
Organism: Oophaga sylvatica; assembly: GCA_033576555.1. Classification (NCBI taxonomy): domain Eukaryota; kingdom Metazoa; phylum Chordata; class Amphibia; order Anura; family Dendrobatidae; genus Oophaga; species Oophaga sylvatica. Next base: position 147,734,023 of record JARQOD010000009.1, read on the forward strand.
GTAGTTATACAGTTAGGTCCATAAATATTTGGACAGAGACAACATTTATCTAATTTTGGTTCTAGACATTACCACAATGAATTTGAAACAAAACAAATCAGATGCAGTTGAAGTTCAGACTTTCAGCTTTCATTTGAGGGTATCCACATTAAAATTGGATGAAGGGTTTAGGAGTTTCAGCTCCTTAACATGTGCCACCCTGTTTTTAAAGGGACCAAAAGTAATTGGACAATTGACTCCAAGGCTATTTCATGGACAGGTGTGGGCAATCCCTTCATTATATCATTCTCAATTAAGCAGATAAAAGGGCTGGTGTTGATTTGAGGTGTGGTGTTTGCATTTGGAAGGTTTAGCTGTGAAGGAAACATGCGGTCAAAGGAGCTCTCCATGCAGGTGAAACAAGCTATCCTTAAGCTGCAAAAAACAGAAAAAACCCATCCGAGAAATTGCTACAACTTTAGGAGTGGCAAAATCTACAGTTTGGTACATTCTGAGAAAAAAAGAAAGCACTGGTGAACTCATCAATGCAAAAAGACCTGGGCGCCCACGGAAGACAACAGTGGTGGATGATCGCAGAATACTCTCCATGGTGAAGAGAAACCCCTTCACAACAGCCAACCAAGTGAACAACACTCTCCAGGAGGTAGGCGTATCAATATCCAAATCTACCATAAAGAGAAGACTGCATGAAAGTAAATACAGAGGGTTCACTGCACGGTGCAAGCCACTCATAAGAATCAAGAATAAAAAGGCTAGGCTGGACTTTGCTAAAAAACATCTAAAAAAGCCAGCACAGTTCTGGAAGAACATTCTTTGGACAGATGAAACCAAGATCAACCTCTACTAGAATGATGGAAAGAGAAAAGTATGGCGAAGGCGTGGTACAGCTCATGATCCAAAGCATACCTGTCATGTGTGCATTGCCACGAAGATCGTCGCGGTTGCACATTTTGACTTCTCACAGCTGAGCTGCTGTTTCTTTGTGTTTGGCAGCTAGGGAGTTAATTCTGTCTGTGCTCGGTGCTGGGACTGGGTGCAGTTTCTCCCGGCTGCAATTGATTATTTGTTGATTGGTTTCCTTTAAATTCCTGGTTGTCTGCTTGGGGAGTTGCCAGTGAAACCTTCATGCAGACCACAGATAGGAATGAATCTGTATAGACTTTAGTTGTGAGCTCCTTAGTTGTTCTAAGCTCAACTTGGTTAGAGTTTATTTCCCAGACCATTTATGTTCCTTTGGTGTTTGAGTGTGTATGCAAGCGAGTGTTATCCTGTCTGTCTTATATGTCTAATCTGTGTATTTAGCTAAGATCAGCCCATATCCCTTTGGTGGTAGTCAGGATCCTTCTTAGGACTGATTACAGGGTTCAGGTTCTGATAGGAGACAGGGTTAGGTTGGAGACTTGGACCTCTGAACCATTATCAGTACCTCCAAGGTGAGGGATTAGTTAGGACCTCAGTTTAGGGTCAGGTTAGATCCCGGTCCACCTCTTTCCTGTTTCAGCTCATCAAGTCCTCAAGATTAACCCTGAGTTCAGCAGATATCGTGTCAGGTAAATCTATTCTATACTTACATGCTGATGTTGCTATACTAGTTGTTGTATAGAGTGTGGTTCCTGTATTAATAGTTTACTGACATTGTATACATATCATTAGACAGCGTGACATTTTCACTGGCCATAAAAATTATCTCCAGTTACCATGGATCCAGTAGCCCAGCTGGCTCTGCAGTTGCAGGGATTATCCATGGAGCTGACGGACATTAAGTCCAAAGTTTTGTCTCCCCTGGAGCAAACCAGAGTTGAACCTAAGGTTGCTCTCCCGGACAGGTTCACTGGTGGGCGAGACAAATTTTTCACCTTCCGGGAGGCATGTAAATTGTATTTTCGGCTTCGGCCTCGATCATCAGGGAGTGAGGAACAGAGAGTGGGAATTGTTATCTCACTTCTGCAAGGGGACCCTCAATCCTGGGCATTTTCCCTTCCTCCGGGATCCCCGGCTCTACTGTCTGTAGATCAATTTTTTTCTGCCCTGGGATTGGTATATGATGACCCAGATCGGGTCTCTCTTGCTGAGACAAAATTACGTAAGATACAGCAGGGAGATCGTCCGGCAGAGGAATTTGCTTCTGAGTTTCGTAGATGGGCCACAGATACTCAGTGGAATGACCCAGCTCTTAGGAGCCAGTTTTGTCATGGGCTTTCTGATAAATTAAAAGACGTTTTGGCTCAGTATGAGTCTCCTCCTTCTCTGGAGGCTGCTATGGCCTTAGCTATCCATACTGATAGACGGCTTCGGGAGAGGGGTGAGGTAACCCCACTCCCTGTTGTTTCTCCACCTACCACTAAAGTCCCTTATGTTGAGGTTCCCCTTGTCTGTTCGGATGAGCCTATGCAGTTGGGAGGGACATCATTTCGTAGGAGGGGATTGGCGGTACGCCGCAGGACTAGAAGATGTTTTTTCTGCGGGAAAGAGGGACATTTTGTTGGAGAATGTCCATCCCGTGCCTTGTTGAGCCAAAAGTCGCCAGAAAACTGTTAATCCCAGGTTGTGTGGTGGACGACAACCTGGGAGTATGTATTTCATCCGCCAGTTCTTCTCAGTTCCTTGTACCAGTGGAGGTGGTAGTTGGTACGAGAGTGGAGAGATTGTCTGTTCTTCTTGATAGTGGTTGCGGGGCTAATCTGGTTGATGCTCAGTTTGCTCAGGCTCAAGGTATGCATCTGAGTGTATTGGTCAAACCGATCCCTATATTCTCCATTGACACCAGGCCTCTCGGCCAAGGTAGCTTTGTTCATGAGGTTCATAACATTGACCTTCGGGTAGGGGCAATACATAGGGAACAATTATCTTGTTATGTGTTGGAGGGTCTACCTACTCCCATTGTGTTGGGACTTCCTTGGTTGGTTAAACATAACCCTGTGATTAATTGGCAGTCCAGAGAAATAAGCCAATGGGGTGAGTTTTGCAAAAGCAACTGCATGAACACAGTCATCAGTGCGGTCGTGCCTAGTACATTGCCTCCTTTTTTGGAGGATTTTGGGGATGTTTTCTCTGAGGAGGGGTGTCAGGAGTTGCCTCCTCATCGCGTGTATGACTGCTCTATTAATCTCCTTCCTGATGCTAAGTTGCCTAAAGCTAGGTTGTATAATCTTTCTGGTCCTGAGAGGCAGGCTATGAAAGATTATATTTCTGAAAGTCTGGCCAAAGGGCATATTAGACCTTCATCTTCCCCAGTAGCCGCGGGGTTCTTCTTTGTGAAGAAGAAAGATGGAGGCCTACGCCCTTGCTTGGATTTCCGCGAACTTAATCGGATTACTGTTCGAGATCCGTATCCACTCCCTCTTATTCCTGATCTCTTCAATCAAATTGTTGGCGCCAAATGGTTTTCTAAATTGGATCTCAGGGGGGCGTATAATCTGATTAGGATAAAAGAGGGGGATGAGTGGAAAACGGCGTTTAACACGCCGGAGGGACATTATGAGAACCTAGTCATGCCTTTTGGTCTGACTACTGCACCAGCAGTATTCCAACATTTTGTTAATGACATTTTTCGTCACCTTGTGGGGCTGTTTGTGGTTGTATATCTGGACGACATTTTAATTTACTCGCCAGATCTTGTGTCTCATCAGGAGCATGTGAGACAGGTGTTGCAGATCTTGCGAGACAATAAATTATACGCCAAACTGGAGAAGTGTGTATTTGCCGTACAGGAACTTCAGTTTTTGGGTTTTTTGGTGTCAGCCTCCGGTTTCCGTATGGACCCTGAAAAGGTGAGAGCAGTGCTTGAATGGGATCAGCCAGGGGATCTTAAGGCTCTGCAGCGTTTTTTGGGGTTTGCTAACTACTACCGGAAATTTATTTGTAATTTCTCATCTGTCGTCAAACCTCTCACTGACATGACAAGAAAAGGGATGGATTTTTCTAAATGGTCGGACAAAGCTTGCCAAGCCTTTTCCTCTTTGAAGAAATGTTTTGCTTCGGCACCCGTTCTCATCCAACCAGATGCATCTCAGCCGTTCATTGTGGAGGTGGATGCGTCTGACGTAGGGGTGGGTGCTATATTGTCCCAGGGTCCGTCCCCTGGTAAATGGCATCCGTGCGCTTTCTTTTCTAAGAAATTGTCGTCCGCCGAAAGGAATTATGATATCGGCAATAGGGAACTTTTGGCCATTAAGTTAGCTTTTGAAGAATGGCGTCACTTTTTGGAGGGGGCAGTCCACCCGGTTACCGTTATTACTGATCACAAGAACCTGTTGTATTTGGAATCCGCTAAGCGTCTGAATTCCAGACAAGCTCGATGGTCGTTGTTTTTTACCAGGTTTAATTTTGTCGTCACTTATCGCCCGGGGTCTAAGAATGTAAAGGCTGATGCCTTGTCTCGCAGTTTCCCAGGGGCCGGGAAAACGGATGACCCGAGTCCTATCCTTCAGGAGGGGGTGGTAGTGTCGGCTGTATTTTCTGAGCTTGAGGAGGAGGTGTTAGAGGCTCAGGGGGACGCCCCTGCAGGACCTCCAGGGAGACTGTTTGTCCCAAATCTGTTGAGACAAAAGGTTATTGAGGCACATCATAATTCTGCTCTAGCAGGACATCCAGGGAGTAAGGCTACTTTAGATCTCCTTTCTCGCCGGTTTTGGTGGCCTAATGCTAATAAAGATGTTATAACTTTTGTCGCGTCATGTGGGGTGTGTGCTCGCTCTAAAACCCCTCATACCCGTCCATCTGGGACGCTTTTACCCTTGAAACTTCCGGAGCGTCCATGGACTCATTTATCTATGGACTTCATTACGGACCTTCCTCCGTCGTCAGGGAATACTGTCATACTGGTGGTTGTTGACAGGTTCAGTAAGATGGCACATTTCGTTGCTCTTCCTGCACTCCCTAATGCTAAAACTCTGGCGCAGGTGTTCATTAGGGAGATCGTTAGACTTCATGGGTTGCCTTCTGATGTGGTGTCAGATAGGGGGTCTCAGTTTGTGTCCAAATTTTGGAGGGCATTTTGTTTACGTCGGGGGATGCAATTGTCATTTTCCTCGGCTTTTCATCCGCAGACCAATGGTCAGACAGAGCGTCTGAATCAGAGCTTAGAGACATATCTCCGGTGTTTTGTCTCAGAGAACCAAGAGGACTGGTCTTCTTTCTTGCCTCTGGCAGAGTTCGCTCTTAATAACAGGCGGAGCGAGTCCACTGGTAAGTCCCCGTTTTTTGGGGCATATGGTTTTCATCCCCAGTTTTGTACTTTCAATGGGGGGGGCCCTTCTGGGGTTCCTGAGGAGGAGCGTTTCTCGTCGTCACTTGCTTCTGTGTGGAGAGGTGTATTGAATAATCTGAGTGTGATGGGGAACCGTTACAAACGTATGGCTGATAGGAGGAGAGTTTCTGGTCCAGATCTGAATGTGAACGATCTGGTATGGTTGTCTACCAGGAATATAAAACTTAGTGTCCTCCTGGAAACTGGGTCCCAGATTCATCGGGCCGTACAGGATCAGTTCCATAATTAATCCTGTGGCATTTCGTCTGGAACTCCCTCCTACGTTTAAAATTCATAATGTGTTCCACAAGTCATTACTTAAAAGGTATGTGGCACCAGTCATACCGTCACCTCTACCTCCTCCTCCTGTGTTGGTCAATGGTAACTTGGAATTTCAAGTATCAAAGATCATTGACTCACGTCTGAATCGCCGGTCCCTTCAGTACTTGGTGCATTGGAAGGGGTATGGTCCAGAGGAGAGGACGTGGGTCCCTGCGTCTGATGTTAACGCAGATCATTTGGTTCGGACCTTCCACAGAACTCACCCGGGCAGGCCTGGCCCTGAGGGTCCGGAGGCCCCTCGTAGAAGGGGGGGTACTGTCATGTGTGCATTGCCACGAAGATCGTCGCGGTTGCACATTTTGACTTCTCACAGCTGAGCTGCTGTTTCTTTGTGTTTGGCAGCTAGGGAGTTAATTCTGTCTGTGCTCGGTGCTGGGACTGGGTGCAGTTTCTCCCGGCTGCAATTGATTATTTGTTGATTGGTTTCCTTTAAATTCCTGGTTGTCTGCTTGGGGAGTTGCCAGTGAAACCTTCATGCAGACCACAGATAGGAATGAATCTGTATAGACTTTAGTTGTGAGCTCCTTAGTTGTTCTAAGCTCAACTTGGTTAGAGTTTATTTCCCAGACTATTTATGTTCCTTTGGTGTTTGAGTGTGTATGCAAGCGAGTGTTATCCTGTCTGTCTTATATGTCTAATCTGTGTATTTAGCTAAGATCAGCCCATATCCCTTTGGTGGTAGTCAGGATCCTTCTTAGGACTGATTACAGGGTTCAGGGTCTGATAGGAGACAGGGTTAGGTTGGAGACTTGGACCTCTGAACCATTATCAGTACCTCCAAGGTGAGGGATTAGTTAGGACCCCAGTTTAAGGTCAGGTTAGATCCCGGTCCACCTCTTTCCTGTTTCAGCTCATCAAGTCCTCAAGATTAACCCTGAGTTCAGCAGATATCGTGTCAGGTAAATCTATTCTATACTTACATGCTGATGTTGCTATACTAGTTGTTGTATAGAGTGTGGTTCCTGTATTAATAGTTTACTGACATTGTATACATATCATTAGACAGCGTGACAATACCACATCATCTGTAAAACATGGCGGAAGCAGTGTGATGGCTTGGGCATGCATGGCTGCCAGTGGCACTGGGTCACTAGTGTTTATTGATGATGTGACACAGGACAGAAACAGCCGAATGAATTCTGAGGTATTCAGAGCCATACTGTGTGCTCAGATCCAGCCAAATGCAGCCAAACTGATTGGTCGTCGTTTCATACTACAGATGGACAATGACCCAAAACATAAAGCCAAAGCAACCCAGGAGTTTATTAAAGCAAAGAAGTGGAATATTCTTGAATGGCCAAGTCAGTCACCTGATCTCAACCCAATTGAACATGCATTTCACTTGTTAAAGACTAAACTTCAGACAAAAAGGCCCACAAACAAACAACAACTGAAAACCACCACGGTGAAGGCCTGGCAGAGCATCAAAAAGAGGGAAACACAGCGTCTGGTGATGTCCATGAGTTCAAGACTTCAGGCAGTCATTGCTAACAAAGGGTTTTCAACCAAGTACTAGAAATGATCATTTTATTTACAATTATTTAATCTGTCCAATTACTTTTGGTCCCTTTAAAAACAGGGTGGCACATGTTAAGGAGCTGAAACTCCTAAACCCTTCATCCAATTTTAATGTGGATACCCTCAAATGAAAGCTGAAAGTCTGAACTTCAACTGCATCTGATTTGTTTTGTTTCAAATTCATTGTGGTAATGTCTAGAACCAAAATTAGATAAATGTTGTCTCTGTCCAAATATTTATGGACCTAACTGTATACGATGCGTTGATAAGGTGTAACAATGCATGCCCTACTTTCTTATTTAAGAAGAGGGAGTCCATTCCGGCTACTCCTACGAGAACCGGCTCATTACGCAGAACCTGTTAGAGGATAGCAACTCTGCTAGCGGGCGACGAGCATCCAGTTCTCACCAGTCTGTCACAGGCAAGAAACCTATAGCTATATCAGATGTTTTAAACCTATGTATCTAGACGGGTAATTAAATACATTTTCTCATACAGATACAGATCGCCTCCAAGCGGACTGGGTGGTTGAAAACACTGTAGCGGCTGAGCTGCTCGAGCATCGCAATTCCGATGTTGAGATCGTGGAGGATCCCCAGGATTCAGATGTCGAGTTCGTAGAACCGGACTATAATCCTCTAACTCGCGCGATACCCTACGCTCCTAAAAGATGGGGTGATTCGATAAGCACACAGCGCAGTAATAGAAAAGGTAGCGGGCCCTTAAAACACGCGCGATATGTGTTTGTATCCTCTGTAGCTTGCGTCCCCCACCGATAACTACTGGATATATTTTATTTACGCGCGTTACGGTAGCTTTGCGAATTTAGCTTTGTGAGTGTGGCCCGTGTAGATATAATTTCTGAGGCGGCTAATAGTTATATTTTATTTACAGCTGTTAAACTAGCGTGCAGGAGGCTGCAGTTTGAAAAAGAAAACATCCCCATATGACAATGACCGAGCAACTCCAACCGCTTAATTCACCAGTCTCTGAAGTACACTACACGTCTCATACTTGTAAGCATATATGTCTACGCAGCTCTGTAGTGTACTTACACATGTAGATAAAAATTTCTGCGATAACTAGTAGATATATTTTATTTACGTGTGTCAAGTTAGCTTTGTGAGTGTTTTGCGCATTCATGTATGTTATATTTTATTTACAGCTGGTAAAGTATCGCCCGTGAGGTTGCAGTTTGAAGGAGAAAACAGCCCCATACGGCGGCGAACGACCAGCGAGATGTCTGTTAATTCAGCATTCTCTGTAGATCAGCACCCGGGGCATACTTGTAAGTATATATGTCTAGGCCGCTCTATAGTGTACTTATACAAACAATCATGCATCAGTTTCACAGATAATCGGTGCTGGTAGCTTTACAAATATCGCGTTGAATCAGAGTAAAGTGGAGCATGTAGCTTTTCCTATATCTCGCCCAATTAGCGGTTAACTACACCATGTATCTTTTCTTTAGTTACGGAGGATCGTCATTCGCGAGTTTTGCAACAGCACAATTATGGATTTGAGAACAGAGCGGATGTGAGAACAGAGTCTCTTTCACTCAGGTGTGTCGCGGATCGTGAAGAAAGCAACGTGACAACCGCACACCCCGGGAATATGGAGAGCAGTAGGCGTAAGAATATACGTCTGTGTCAAGCTACAGAATCTGCAAATAGCAACGCGGAAGCAGCAGCTACCAATTCAGCCGATGCATTACCGCCAAAGAAACGCGCGGTATCACGCCGTCGTGTAAGTAAGAAGCAGAAGGATGATGGTCGATCACCTTACACACCAACACCCGTATGGACTGCTGAACATGCCAAAATGTTTCTTGACATGTCTGCTCAGTACGTGCTGTGAGACAGTGAGGATATGTGGTGAATGGGGTGTACATTTCACCTAGGTTCTTTGCTAACTATAAGGGAAATATGTGGCTTTGTAGACCTGGTGGTAGAGAGAGGTTACTACACCTTGCATTCATTGCACACTTGCAGCTTAAACCTGAAGCCAATCAGCTGTTAATTAGGAAGCCAGAAATAGGTGTCTGCGGACACAGTCAGAGAGCTAGTTTAGCCTGGACACAGGGAGGTGTCCTGGCACAAGAAACAGTCTCCAAGAGTGTTAGAGCTGTCTTTAGCCTGGACACAGTGAGGTGTCCTGGCACAAGGAAGCAGTCTCTGTGAGAATGCATGCGGATAAGCTACTGAAGAGGAGGAGAGCCGTCTCAGTCTGGGTTAGATGTATCCCGGACACAGGAGTGTCTCTGTGAACCTCCATGCTGATGATTACTGAAGAGGAGGGGAGCCGTCTCAGTCTGGGTTAGAGGTACCCCGGACACAGGAGTGTCTCTGTGAACCTCCAGGATAATGACTACTGAATAGGAGTGGATCTCTCTCAAGTCTGGACGTCGGGTGGACCTTCAGACATAAGGAGGAGTATCTGGGAAACTCCATACTGGTAACATATATCATATGTGTTGTTTTAGGCACAGACTGATAGAGTCTGGGTTCCTGATAGAAAGGGACATTACATAAGTGTAATTTAGTGGCTAGACAAGCCTAGGTCTTTTGTTTATGCTTTGTTTTATCTGTTTGCTGTGGACTTTAATAAAACTGGTTGCGGCCAGTTTTTACCATAATTGCTGTCTGAATGAACTGTTTCCATGCCATTCTGTCTACCCAGACAGCGATCTCAGAGCTAAACCCCGGAAATGCTACAATTGGTGGAGAATGCTGGGGCAGCGCAGGGCCTGGTACAGTTAGTGCTGGAGTGTGCATGCAGCACAGTGGCAAGAGACAGCATTAAAGGTAAAGTCTATTGAAATAGCAACAGAGGAAAAAAAAAAAAAGTGTGTGTCAGCAGAAACGTCTGTTTGGAGCAGTCTTGGAGAGACAGTGGCCCTGATAGGGTCTGCAGAGAGAAAATGTATGCACAGCAAAGCTGAACTTGTTTTGAAAATGACTGTGGAATGTGCAGCAGCAAAAGAAAAGTTTGTGGAGCAGTCTTAAAGAGACAGTAGCCCTAATAGACTTTGCAAAGGAAAAAAAAAAAAAAAAAGTGTCTGCACAGCAGAGCTAAATTTTTCTATGGAAAAGACTGTAGAGTGTGTGTATGTCTTGAGTGAAGACTACCGTTGTGAAGACAGAGAAGTCTGACAGCATGGATGACAGCATGGAGGCGCTGTTTGAACAAATGGCGCAAGTTATTGTGCAACATAAGACTGCTGTGATTGAGACAGATGAGTCCGGCAGTATGGAGGGGTTCGTTGAGTACCTGGTACAGGCCCAGCAGAGCATGGAGCAACAGCGCCTGCAGCACCAGCAGCGCATGCAGGAGCACCGGCAGAAATTCCTGCAGCAGCAGCAGGAGAATAACCGGTTGTTGGAGCAGATTGCAGCTCTCCGCACCGCGTCTCAGAGTAATGTTGTGAAGGCACCTGACTTGTCCGATGTAAAGAAGGCGGTAAGACGGTCCCTGGAAAAGATGACACCTCGTGATGATGTGGAGGTATATCTCACTAGGTTTGAGAGACTGGCAGAGAAGGAGAATCTGCCCCTATCTGAGTGGGCCATGATGGTCGCACCCTATCTGATTGGAGTGCCCCAGGTGGCCTATGCTGACCTGAGCAAGCAGGACAGCGAAGACTATGCCAAGTTGAAGGCAGAGATTCGTACCCGGCTGGGTGTTACGGTGACAGCCCATGCCAGGGGAGTTCATGACTGGAGATACAGTTGGGAGTCTGCAGTCAGCAGGCCTGATTATGGAGTTGAAAAGGTGGTAGTGAACCGCTACACCCGAGCATGTCTTACAGTGAACCGCTACACCCGAGCATGTTCTCCTGAGGTACAGCCGTCTGAGAGGACGTCACTTCAGAGTTCCCGGACGTCGAACTCTCCCGGTAAGAGCGTTCCAGCTGTTGGGGACATGGGGTATGCTGATAAGCGGGTTCAGGCCCGAGGGGACATGTGGGTGGAAGAGTGTGATGGACAGTGTTGGAGATGTCGTGAAATTGCAGCCAACTGTCCACTAGAGGGGGAGCCTATGTGCCGTGATGTTGGCAGATCCCTCTCTCTCTGCGCAGAACCTGTGTGTATGACCACCGCAACCGAAGAGACTGGACCACAGGTGTCCCCGGTGGTTACAAATGGTTGCTCAGCGCAGGCCCTCTTGGACTCAGAGAGTCTAGTGACTTCCGTATGTGACAGCCTGATTGATAGGGACTTCATCCCTGATAAGCACTTGAGTATGGTGTGCATCCATGGAGACACCAAAGTCTACCCAGAGACTGCCGTGGACTTGGTCCCTAAACTCGGGGAGGTTTCATGTGAAGTGGGGGTAGTGAAGAACCTGGTGCACCCGTTGTGTTGTGTAATGACTTTCCCCCGTCTAAGGATCTCTGGGGGAAGGGTGATTCTGATGGACAGTGTGATGAAGCCCCTACTGAGGGTACGCAGTCCCGAGGGGCGGAACACAATGTTAGTGGGCCGTTTAAATTGTGTGATAGTGATGATGATATTGATAATGATGATGATGCTAATCATAATAGTGATGATACTGATGATGACCGTGATAAAGATGAAATTTCTTTGCAGGTGATGTTGGGAGACGAGGATGGTGGTTCTCGGGAACCGAGTGTCCCTGACCTGCCTGTGTCCTGTGACAATTTTGGGAGAGAGCCGGTGCGAGACCCCACTCTTAAAACGGCACAGGAAAATGTAATTGTTCTGAATGAGGTTCCCCAAGAGCCTGGCTCTGAGGAGAGGTTTCCTCATGCTGCCATGAACAATAACCTATTGTTTAGGGACACTGAAGTCCAGGGAGAGGTCGTGAGTCAGCTCCTGGTACCTGAGCTATATGGAGGTATAGTGCTGGGGTTGTCACATAGTCACATACTTGAGGGTCCAGATGGTGAAGTTAATGTTGAGGATAACATGTTAACTAAGGTTCCAGATCAAGATGTGAATGGGAATGAGTTGTATAACCCTGACAGTGAGCAAGATGTGAATGAAAATAAATTGTATACTCCTGAAAGTGAGCAGGATGAGAATGAGAATAAATTGTATGACCCTGACGGTGAGCCGGATGTGAATGAAAGTGAAGTGTCTAGCCCTGAAGGTGAGCCAGATGTGGCTGAGAAAAAGGGGTCAGACAGGGATAGTGGGAGTGATAATGAATCATCTGATGACAATAAAGCAACCAGTGCAAATGAGGAAGGCATGGTAGCAGAAGAGGTTGAGAGTCCTGAGAAGAAGGCTGATGCTGACCTTACAGCCAGACAGAAGATGCCATCTGAGGATGTTTTACAGTTGGAACAAAGAGAGCGACTACTTCCAGCCCAAGAAAGGGAGAGACGAGAGGCTTCCCTGGGGATTGGCAGTAGACGTGCTAAAACAATGAGGGGTAGAGATGACGCTTCTGTTAGCTCACGGCTGAGTGTGAGACACGGTGGCGGACGAAAAGACAGAGAGTCAGACTCAGAGCTACCAGTAAGCTTGACTGGACGATGGACTCGTGGCCGCAACGACGGTAGGAGTCAGTTCGGGAAAGAAAGGTCGGGTGAGGTGACACCGACACAAGGACAAGGCCAACGTTCTGACCGCTGGGGGCGGGAGAGGCCTAACAAAGAGGTGATATTGCATAGTGCCCAAAATCAACTGAGACGGGGTGACTGGCAGAGGCGACCGAGGGGGATCTCTGGTCGGGTGGCAGGTGTTCGACCCCACAAATTTGAACAGAGGGGGCACTGGGTATGGCCCTCAGGATATGCATGGAGGCATGTGATGGATGGACGGTATGTATCGCAGAGGTGGGTGGCCCTGTGATGGAAGCCTGGATATATTTTGGTTCAGCAGATCTACTGCTGAGACTTGTGCTATACATTGGGAGGCTTCCAGGTGACTTGGAGAGCTGGGCGGGTCCAGTCACCTACAAACCCACCCAAGGGGTATGTGTCTAAATACCTAGGATAAAGTTGTATGCAGAGGGGACGGATGGGTAATGCAGCGCTGGCTGGCATCCATTTAATGGATCAGTGTGTATGTTTTGACTGTCCATGTTCCTTCCCCTCAAGCTGACTGGTTACATGACTGTGACATCACACAGTGTGTGTGTGTGTGTGTGTGTAAGGGTATAGAATCCCTGCTTAATGGAAAATATAGATGAAGCTAATGATGGTTATACTTCAGGTAAAGATGAAGCTGATGTTGGCTATGACTTGAGCTGTGTTCACTGTCTCTTTAGGTTTGTTGACCAGTCCTCCGGTCTGGATGACCAGCCCTCCGGTCTGGAGAAGAGGGGGGGGATATGTGAGACAGTGAGGATATGTGGTGAATGGGGTGTACATTTCACCTAGGTTCTTTGCTAACTATAAGGGAAATATGTGGCTTTGTAGACCTGGTGGTAGAGAGAGGTTACTACACCTTGCATTCATTGCACACTTGCAGCTTAAACCTGAAGCCAATCAGCTGTTAATTAGGAAGCCAGAAATAGGTGTCTGCAGACACAGTCAGAGAGCTAGTTTAGCCTGGACACAGGAAGGTGTCCTGGCACAAGAAACAGTCTCCAAGAGTGTTAGAGCTGTCTTTAGCCTGGACACAGAGAGGTGTCCTGGCACAAGGAAGCAGTCTCTGTGAGAATGCATGCGGATAAGCTACTGAAGAGGAGGAGAGCCGTCTCAGTCTGGGTTAGATGTACCCCGGACACAAGAGTGTCTCTGTGAACCTCCATGCTGATGATTACTGAAGAGGAGGGGAGCCGTCTCAGTCTGGGTTAGAGGTACCCCGGACACAGGAGTGTCTCTGTGAACCTCCAGGATAATGACTACTGAATAGGAGTGGATCTCTCTCAAGTCTGGACGTCGGGTGGACCTTCAGACATAAGGAGGAGTATCTGGGAAACTCCATACTGGTAACATATATCATATGTGTTGTTTTGGGCACAGACTGATAGAGTCTGGGTTCCTGATAGAAAGGGACATTACATAAGTGTAATTTAGTGGCTAGACAAGCCTAGGTCTTTTGTTTATGCTTTGTTTTATCTGTTTGCTGTGGACTTTAATAAAACTGGTTGCGGCCAGTTTTTACCATAATTGCTGTCTGAATGAACTGTTTCCATGCCATTCTGTCTACCCAGACAGCGATCTCAGAGCTAAACCCCGGAAATGCTACAGTGCATAATAAACTCGCGCAGAACAGACTAAAATCTTTCTGCGACACGTATGAAAGACTGATAAGTGCGTGTCCAACACCCGACATTATTATGCGATTTTAAACAAAATTATGCAAATGTATGATTTTAAACAAAAATTATACAAATGTACAGTCAACTTCTGTGAAATAAACCTGTCTGCCTAAGAACGTATGCTTATGAATTGAAAAAATAATTAAAATGATCACGCATTACCCCCTAGGGGCTGTTACATGATCTCACAGCCAATTTACACAACTATGATGCCCTGGAGATGGCAGCATTCATGAGCAAACAATCGGTCAAAGCAGGGAGCATCTTGATACACACATACAGAAATTCTCATGAGGCCGCCTCTGTAGGTAATAGTGCTTGTGATAGCGATGGGAGTTTGAAGGTGATAGTTGTACGCCCGACTTTTTACTGTTCTTTATCAACGGGAAATTTTCAGGTTATACATCTATACCCCACAATGCAGGTCTACACGATTCTTACTTTATTGTTAAGGCAGTGATTTTTGAAAAACTACAGGCAAATGTGATAGCCCAAGGTGGCGTGGTCTTGTGTGTGACGTTACCCGGTTTGTCTATAAGGTTCATAGACTCGCTAAATTTTATCCCCATGAAACTCACTAAATTACCTCAGGCCTTGGGATTTTCAGTTTTCCACACTTTTAATACCTGAGAAAACAAAACTATGTAGGTCCCATATCCGATGTGAAATATTATGGGCTGGAGTACATGGCACAGGGTGCTTCTGGCTTGGCATGAGAGTCAGAAACACAGCTATGCTAAAAAGTTTGTACCAATTTTTTGTTGAATGCTGGTCAAAATCGTTGCATAGGCGTGGGCCTGTGCCAAAATAGGCCTTTCTGGCTTGGCATGAGAGTCAGAAACATAGGTATGCTAAAAAGTTTGTACCCGATTTTTGTTGAATGGTGGTCAAAATCGCTGCATAGGAGTGGGCATGTGCCAAAATAAGCCTGGACACGTCCCAACATGCCTGTCTTTTATATCTGAGGGGCATAGCATCTTTAAAAATAGGACTGGGCAACAAAAATGCTACTCATCCGCGGCTATACAGTGGTTCATGTATGTAGCGCATACCGAGAACATTGACATTCAGCATGCCTTAAGAGGGTGTGAGAAACAACTCGGTCAATATTTTCTAGATGACTATGCCTATGTTAACGGACAGCACATAGTTTTTGAATTTCAGGGTTGTTTTTTCCACGGCTGTCCGTCGTGCTATAATGAAAATGATGCAAATAAGGTCACAAACCCCACCTATTGGCAATTATATCATGCCTTTTTAGCTAAAAAGCGCTAGCTGCAGAGGTGCGGGTACACCATAAGAGTGCTGTGGGGGCATGAGTGGCGTGAAATGTTTAAAAATGATTCAGCGGATCGCCCCATCTATGAAATATGGCATTTTCCAAACACCAGCGACGATCTGTTTGCTCGCTAAATTAAACTACACCATAGGGATAAGCTGGAGGGGTTCGTGTATCCTAGCTGCTACACTGATGAAGGCAAGAAAAAAGCACTACAGTGACAGTTTTCTTGAAAAAGAGCTGTCTGTCTTTCATATCTGAGGGGGTTAGCATCGTTAAAAATTGGCCTAGGCCTGTCCCAAAATAACGAATTTGCTGTGAATTTGTCATCAAGTTGCTGGAATCGTATTAGTAATCAATTTAATACAGCTTGATTCGCTACAATATTCGTATGGTAACTATTTAAAATAACAGTTGAGAGTCAGAAACACAGGTATGCTAAAAAGTTTGTACCCGATTTTTGTTGAATGGTGGTCAAAATCGCTGCATAGGAGTGGGCATGTGCTAAAATAGGCCGGGACACGTCCCAAAATAACGAATTTGCTCTGAATTTGTCATCAAGTTGCTGGAATCGTGTTAGTAATCAATTTAATACAGCTTGATTCGCTACAATATTCGTATGGTAACTATTTAAAATAACAGCTGAGAGTCAGAAACACAGGTATGCTAAAAAGTTTGTACCCGATTTTTGTTGAATGGTGGTCAAAATTGCTGCATAGGAGTGGGCATGTGCTAAAATAGGTCGGGACACGTCCCAAAATAACGAATTTGCTGTGAATTTGTCATCAAGTTGCTGGAATCGTGTTAGTAATCAATTTAATACAGCTTGATTCGCTACAATATTCGTATTGTAACTTTTAAAATAGCAGCTGAGAGTAGATACTCCGGCACGTTGAAAAGTTTGTACCCGATTTTTGTTGAATTCTGGTCAAAATCGCTGTATAGGAATGGGCATGTCCCATGTTTTCTTGAAAAAGAGGTGTCTGTCTTTTATATCTGAGGGGGTTAGCATCTTTAAAAATAGGTCTTTGAGATGTATTTATTTATTACAATAAAATCTTGTAATCTTGTTTTACAATACCGCGTCATTGCTTTTTTAAAAATACGAATAAAACAATCGCTTTATAGTGAGTGATATTGTAACACAGTCATATACATAATATGCCCGTGCAATGAGACGCCGGTTATAAGTCTCGTCAGTTTTAAACATGCCCCAACATGCCTGGGCTATACACAATATAGCTGAGATGTCAGACCTGGCTGTATACTTTTGTATTACAATTAATGAAACGACAATACCTGTTAGAAAACAAGTTCCACAGAAAGTCCAGACCTGGCTGTATACTTTTGTGTTACAATTAATGAATCTACAATACCTGTTAGAAAACAAGTTCCACAGAAAGTCCGTGGTAATTTTCACCTATGTGTTAATTGCTCCATCTCTTGATTTTAAATTAATCTGAACAGAAAGCAATTGTTCTAAAAATTACTCAGAAACTTCACCCCTCACAGTGATAATTGCTGTGCGTAAATAGTCTATTCTATCAAGTGAAACAGAATTACCCTATCTAAATAGCCTGTTAAGATGTGAGTTTCTATCAATTGTGCTGAGCTAAACATGCCCGGGCATACCTTCCCTGGGGGCAGTCCTGCTAAAAAGATACGTCTCCAAACTTTTCTTAAATTCTTTATGGGGAAAACTTCTTTTATACTGAGTAATACTGTACAATAAAGTCCTTTTAGCCTGTACAATAACTTTCCAGCAAGTTATAGCCTGTACAATAACTTTCCAGCAAGTGAAGCAGACACTCACATAGGGATTTAATGCCATGCTAGAAAAAGGCTATCTTTTACATACATTTACTGCTGGCCTTAAAAGATCTCCCACAAAAAGTTTTGAGGGTTATAAAAATCAAGAATCGCCTTGATAGACCTTTTCCACCACACCACAGACTGATCAAATCCACAAGGAGATGGATAAAATATAAACAGAGCAGAATAAAATCATGAAACACTTTGATAGAACTTCCCAGATTCAACAGTCCTGATTTCCCAGACAGATCAAATCACAAGGAGACGGATAAAATGATAGGGGGCGTGACGACCTGTCAGATTGAGTTTGACAAAAGATACCCCTACTACACTACTAGTTTTATTTGGTGGATTGGAGGGGTTATGGGCCTCAGGATAGGTCATGGGAGCCTGCTGAGTGTATTCAGGCTCCGCAGCTCATCGCTGCCTTTGAGCGCAGCTAGGCCCAAAGAAAGGAGGACCCTAGGAGGGGGGGTAATGTTAGGGTTCGAGTTCCCGCTGCTGCACAAGGGGAGTCTCAAACCAGTCCCGCTGCGGTCCCCCATTCATCTCCGGCCGCAGTGGAGCCTGCTCAGCAGAGACGTCGGTACCAGCGTCTCGCCCATTCCAGTGCTGTGCAGAGACTTTCTGCTGCCTCTCCTGGATCTGCTATTATAGCCAGTGCTGGAGCAGACGTCTTTGGGACGAAGTCCTGCGTTTCCCCTTCTGAGCATGCCCAGGGTAAGATCTCTCATTGGAGATCAGGGGTCACATGTTCAGGTACTGCAGCAGCTCCTATTGGTCTGCCAGGAAGGTCCTGAAACTGCATGTGTTTTGGAGCAGTTTCTCATTGGTCCTTGTTTCTGGCAGGTCCTGTAGCTGTTGCTATAAAAGGGTGGCAATGCTGAGCCGCCATGCGCTAGTATCAACCATTATATGCTTTGCGCCAGTGTGGTCATGTGTGTGCGTGGTTAGGGCCCAGCTGAAATAAGCCCCTAGAATACCGACTTAATCGGTGAGGAGTTTGGTATGCTAGCTGGTCAGGGTCGGTGTCCTAGATGCCCTAGATTATTGGCATAACCGATGAGGAGTTTGATTGCCGTATTCAGGGTCTGGCGTTCAGATGCCATAGATTGCAGGTGACTCCCGCGAGGACATTAGCGCATGATCACGTTCTATATTCGCTTAGCAGTCAACTGTGTACCTGGGTGCCTGACAGGACACAGAAGTTTGTCTCAGCGGCTCTGTGACGTAACAGGGTTCGCTTTCAACGCTAGACAGCGTCCTAGTGTGTTTATTTTGCGACTCACTGGTGTTAAGTGAGTTTGCACACATCGCCATATAGCGCTGCGGCACTCCTTCTAGCGGCTCTGTGGAATAACAGAGTTCGCCCATATTGCCACAGCGCGTTACGCCGTTTATTTTGGCGACTCTGCGGGATAACAGAGTTCGCTTCTTGCGCCATTTTACCAGCAGCAGGCTCCGCCAGCATGGTGGACCCCGGGCTGCGAACGCACCTCTCTACATCAAATATTTGGTGCGTTCCGCAGACCCTTACAATAAGATGCATGGATTATAATAAGCACCACCATTTTATTAAAATAAAATTTTTCTTATTTTTCTCCTCAAAATTTGGGGTGTGTCTTATAATCCGGAGCGTCTTATAATACGAAAAATGCGGTATGCATATTTGGTATTGCCACATCCGCAATAACCCAATTTATAAAACTGTCCCACTAATTAACCCCTTTAGTGAACACCATTAAAAAAAGCCAAAATAAATGGTTTATCATCATAATGCAGAACAAAAAGTGGAATAACGCGATCAAAATGACTGATATAAATAAACATGGTACCACTAAAAATGCCATCTTGTCCTGCAAAAAACATGCCACCATACAGCTCCATAAGCGAAAAAATAAAAATGTTGTAGCTCTCAGAATAAAGCGATGCAAATATATTTTTTTTCTGTAAAATTGTTTTAATTGCATAAAAGCACCAAAACATAAAAAAATATAAATGAGGTATCGCTGTAATAATACTGACCCAAAGAATAAAAATGCCCTATCAATTTTACCACACATGGATTGGCATAAATCTCCCCACCAAAAGAAATTCCTGAATTGCTGGTTGTTGTTCTTTCTGCCTCCCGAAAATTGGAATAGAAAGCGATCAAAAAATGTCATGTGTCTGAAAATGGTACCAATAAAAACATCAACTCGTCCCGCAAAAAACAAGATCTCACATGACCCTATGGGCCAAAATATGGAAGAAATTAGAGCTCTCAAAATGTGTGATGCAAAAACTATTTTTTGCAATAAAAAGCGTCTTTTATTGTGTGACATCAGCCAAACATAAAAACTCGCTATTAGGCCTCTTTCACACGTCCTGATATTTCTGGTACCGGAAAAAAATGGAACCGGAGATGTCAGTGTCCATGTGTATTATACGTGCCACACACTTGTGGCATCCGTGTGTCATATCAGTACCACATAGACGGGCACCAGGGAAGAAGCGTTACAGTAAGCACTATTCCCCGGTGCCGGGTGCTGAACACGGCTCTCATTATTCTCCCCTACTCTGCCGGCAATCGGCACGAGCAGGGGAGAATGATGAGAGTTATATTTAAGAGATAAAAGAGCAAGGGGCGGCTGATGGGATTATTACTCCCATCAGCCTACCCCTGCAGCCGCTAATAACAGTTATAGCAGGAGCTGGTGAGATCCCCGCTAGCATCGTGATCGCTCACTGAGGTCACAGCAGTTCAGCTTGGATGGGAACACCGCCTCACTGACCGGCAGTAGCCTCGATAATGTCACCGCTGATCTCTGACGCTGCGCCCGCAGCAGCTCAGTCACCTGTGGCTCTCAGCCAGGACGGTTGCATATTTTCACCGTAGAGGTTCAAAGCTATTTATCCCCAGACATGGATTACGGCATGGGACAGAACAATGGAGAGGTGAGGGATATTGTTGTTTTTTTACTTTTGCTTTATTACAGGAGAACGAGGGCTTTGGTGGAGTTAGGCATTAGGTGAGTATAACTGTGTTATTTTTAAATAAAAATGGAAAAGTGTGTTTTGCTTTATTTCTAATAAAATACTTTATTCTGTCTGTGTCTTTATTTACCATACAACTAGATTAGTAATGGATAGGCATCTTATAGACATCTCTCCATTACTAAGTCGTGGGCTTGATGTCACCTGACAATACAAAGGTGACATCAACCCTACAAATATGAACACCATTTGCCACCACTACAGGGCAAGTGGGAATAGCCGGACAAAGCACCAGAATTGGCGCATCTAACATTTATTTACATAATTAAAAAAAACAGCGTGGGGACCCCTCTATTCTTGATAACCAACCTTGCTGAAGCTGACAGCTGAGAGTAGCAGCCCACAACTGTGAGTTTTGCCTGACTGGTTATAGCAATTCTGGGGAACCCATGCTATTTTTTTCATTTATTTATTTACTTATAGTGCAGGCGGCGGCTGATGAATACCCCCATCAGACGCTTCTGCCGTCACTGTTATTAGTGGCAGCAGGGATAGGCTGATGGGAGTAATAGTCCCATCAGCCGCCGCCTGCTGTCTCTTTTATCACTTAAATATAACTCTCATCATTCTCCCCTGCTCATGCTGATTTCTGGCATAGCATGTGAGAATGATGAGAGCAGTGTTCAGCACCCAGCGCCGGGGAGCAGCGCTTACTGTAACGCTTCTTCCCCGTTGCCAATGTGTGTCACACAGATGACATCCATGTGTGTTATCCGTGTGCACATGTGTGGGGCGTTTTGCAGCCCTTGCTGACATGAGAAAATGGACATGTCTATGTTTTGCCCACGAACACACGGTCCATAGAAACACACTGACATGTGCACAGACCCATACACTTGAATGGGTCTACGCGTGTACGTGTCTCCAGTATGTATGAAAACTGTCACCACACGTACCGGAGACAGGGACGCATGAAAGAGGCTTAAATCTGGTATCGTTGTAATCGCACTGACCTGAACAATAAAGTTGCCTAATCACTTATACCGCATGAGGAACGGCAAAAAAATAAATAAAACCAATTTTTCACATGCTGTTTATTTTTCCATTCTGTCTCTCAAAGATCACAGATCGCACATTTATCCTTCTCTGAGCGCTTGCACCAGGGTTTCCGTGTAAGTCTCTGAAATATGTGATTCAGACGGAACCTCAGGCGGAAGATTCCCTATAATGAGGCAGATGGAGGCACTGTGATCGCTAACTGATCTATGATCCTGCAGTGTCCATCTTTTTAGTATTGCATAAAAATGCGGTCGACCCCAGTGTTGTGCACTTCTGAAAAGAAGGACACCACTGAACAGAGGCCAGATGGAGTCCAGAGTAACTCTGCTGACTCACTATAGTGAATGAATCCCTCAGAGGTTTCATCTGATTCATGTCACTCGGAGATTTAGATGGAAACCCCAAAGTAAGTTCTCAGTGTAGAGCGCCAGATAAATGTGATCCCAAAATCGTTACTACATCTGTAGATAAATTCCCCAAGGGGTATAGTTTCCCAAATGGGTAACTTGAGGGGGATTCTACTCTTCTAACAGTTAGGGCTCTGTATATGAAGTCCGCAAACCTTTCTAGGAAAATCTTCCCTCCAGGAGGCAAATAGCGCTCAGTTCCTCCCGAGTCTCTCCATATATCTAAGTAGTATGGTACAGCCACATATGGGGTATTGCGACGTTCATTAGAAATTGTGGGACATATTATGGTGCCATTTTTATCCACTTCTTGTGTGAAAATGTAAAATCTTTGGCTAAAACAAAATGTTGGTGGTTTAAATGTAGTTATTTTGCCTTCACTGCAAATGGTATAAAATTCTATGACACCCTCGCTGTGTCAATATGATCACTGCACCCCTAGATGAATTCATTGAGAGGTATAGTTTGTAAAATGAGGTCACTTATGGAGGGTTTTGCTGTTCTGGCACCTCATGGGCTCTCCCAGTGGGTCATGGCACTTGCAAAGCATAACAGTAAAATCTGGCACTTCTTGTCTCCTGACTAGAGTTGAGCGAAACAGATTGTTCATTTTCAAAAATCGCCGATTTTCGTCAAAGTCCGGTTTCATGAAACGAAACCCAACCGTGGAGTGAATTTGGTCACGTGTTCGGCGACCATTTTGCCGGAGTCGGTTTTCCTGTACACTTTAAGCACCTTTTCTCGGCCAATTAGCAAGGAAGCAGGCTGTGGGCAATGTGATGACATAGCAGGCGGCCAGCACCATCTTAGAGAAGGGCATTGCAGCGATTCGCTGGCTTTCAGTGGCGTCACAATGCATATAAAATCCCTCAGCGCTGACCACCATTTTACAACTGCCGAATTCAGTGTAGGGGTGAGTCTGAGTAGGGAGAGCATTAAGCAGGGCCTAAGCAAAAAAAAAACTTTGTGCTGATAGCGATTAGCTGTACAGTGACTGTGCAGCGAGAGGGGAGGATTTTAGTGTGTGCAGCAACGCTGTTTATTAAGCTGCTGGCCTGCCAGTGACGGTGTAGAAATTGCTTGTGTGGACCAGCAGATATGATTACAGGCTGCCTGCCTGTGATAAAGGGGCAATTAATTTGTTGGAGTAGTACAGCTGCCTGGCCCTGACAGTGTACAAATTGCTTGATTGGAGCATCACATCTGATTACTAGGCTGCCTGACTGTGATAAAGGGGCAATTAATTTGGTTGAGTAGTACAGCTGCCTGGCCCTGACAGTGTACAAATTGCTTTAGTGGAGCATCACATCTGAATAGTAGGCTGCCTGACTGTGTTAAGGAGGCAATTAATTTGGTGGAATAGTACAGCTGCCTGGCACTCACAGTGTACAAATTGATTTAGTGGAGCATCACATCTGAATAGTAGGCTTCCTGACTGTGATAAGGGGGCAATTAATTTGGTGGAGTAGTACAGCTGCCTGGCCCTGACAGTGTACAAATTGCTTTAGTGGAGCATCACATATGAATAGTAGGCTGCCTGACTGTGTTAAGTAGGCAATTAATTTGGTGGAGTAGTACAGCTGCCTGGCACTCTCAGTGTACAAATTGCTCTAGTGGAGCATCACATCTGAATAGTAAGCTGCCTGAATGTGTTAAGGGGGTAATTAAATTGGTGGAGTAGTACTGCTGCCTGGCCCTGACAGTGTACAAATTGCTTTAGTGGAGCATCACATCTGATTACTAGTTTGCCTGACTGTGATAAAGGAGCAATTAATTTGGTTGAGTAGTACAGCTGCCTGGCCCTGACAGTGTACAAATTGCTTTAGTGGAGCATCACATCTGAATAGTAGGCTTCCTGACTGTGATAAGGGGGCAATTAATTTGGTGGAGTAGTACAGCTGCCTGGCCCTGACAGTGTACAAATTGCTTTAGTGGAGCATCACATATGAATAGTAGGCTGCCTGACTGTGTTAAGTAGGCAATTAATTTGGTGGAGTAGTACAGCTGCCTGGCACTCTCAGTGTACAAATTGCTCTAGTGGAGCATCACATCTGAATAGTAAGCTGCCTGAATGTGTTAAGGGGGCAATTAAATTGGTGGAGTAGTACTGCTGCCTGGCCCTGACAGTGTACAAATTGCTTTAGTGGAGCATCACATCTGATTACTAGTTTGCCTGACTGTGATAAAGGAGCAATTAATTTGGTTGAGTAGTTCAGCTGCCTGGCCCTGACAGTGTACAAATTGGTTTAGTGGAGCATCACATCTGAATAGTAGGCTGCCTGACTGTGTTAAGTAGGCAATTAATTTGGTGGAGTAGTACAGCTGCCTGACACTGACAGTGTACAAATTGCTTGAGTGGAGCATCACATCTGATGACTAGGCTGCCTGACTGTGATAAGGGGGCAATTAATTTGGTGGAGTAAAAAACGTAGATGACTTAACCTTTATTAAAATGAATCAAAGGATTTTGTCCCACCTTCCCCTCAGGACACATAGGTTGTCAGCAAAATGGCTAGTTTTGTCCTCGTCTTCCTCTGAATTCTCAAAATTCCTCCATTTTCAGCTGCAGAACGTCCAGCATACACCTCAACCTATCTAACTTTTTGCCACCTCTCTATCTGGCCTGCCCCCCCACATGGCCGGGGTCACCTCCTGGTGCCCCCGGGCTAGTGCCAGTACCCTGAGTAGGTGGGGGCTCCCACTCTCGGGCGACGGCACTGGCACAGGGTCCCTCATAGTACCAAAAAGTGGCTCTGACGGTGGGATGGGCCCACTCGCTGTCAGACACACGGGCGTACTATGAAGGGCCCTGTGCCAGTGCTGGCGCACATGACTGGGCCCCCCCTGCTTGCTTATGGCCTCAGCACTCGCAATAGTTCCCTCTCCCTGCTCCACAGCTGTGGAGTCTTGGCACTGAAATCATTCACAGGGACAGCCACTACCAATTTTGGTAACTGATCCATGCTGGTTAACACTTAGCTATGGCCTGTCCTGCTGGCCTCTACCTTACGATGCTCAATGCCATTGGCTACCATTTTCAATGGACGTCGACTCACAATTGGATGCATTGGCAGTTTATGGTGATCTTCTTTCACACTTTTCATAGTCACAGACGTCTGATATTCGTGGCACCCTTTTAAATGTCTCCTCTCCTGCCAATCCAATAGTATTGCCATATGTTTATATGCTTTGTGAACATGAACAATACAAACATTAAGTAACCGAAAAAGATGAAAAATATCTTTACACAGACTAGTTTACTAGGTCTGTGTGTTAACAATAAAATGTCGATTTTTTAAACTGTACCCAGAAATGTTCTTGAAACCCTGACCACACTTTTGTATATACCTAAAGAATTGTGTGAGAAACCTGTTGGCACGTTGCGTTTAGAAAGTCTAAGGGTTACCGGGCGATGGGTCATACTAGGTTGAAGGATCAAACATGGCAGCTGGATCATTGCCAAAACGGAACAGGAGCCTGAAAAGTGGGGGCCATTGGGCACGATGGGCAAACACAAGGCCTGCTGCAGCTGTTATGTGGTTTGGCTGGTGACTGCTAGGCCTAGCCTGAAAATAATCACGGTTCAACTCAATTTTTCAATCAAAAGGTTTTAAAACATATTTTAATTCAATTTTGGCTGCTGATTACGAATATGAACTCTGTGTTTGGCTATCACATCAGGATTTAGAGATATTTTCTATTTTTAATGAAAATTACTATCAAATGTTTTATGATAAAAACACATGATTTTCGGTACAACATTTTGTATATTTTTAATTAAGGAATAACAAAGATTACAAAGTCTATGTACAGCAAATAAAATATACTTACAGAATTCAAATACCAAATATAAAAACACATATATATGAATATATATATACCCATATAAAGTTTGGGTCTCTCCGAAGTGTTCTTAGTTGAGGTCCATCAAATATTCCAGCCTTTTCTTCTCTTCACTAAGACCAGGAAAAGTTGAACATATATAGTTAAAGCATTCTCCACAGTGATTGAGAGGTTTGACGAACTGCTTCATCAATCCAAGTTTTATGTGCAAGGGAGGAAAGACCATGTCATTCCTATCCACTAGAGGATCATGGATCACATTCTTATCGCCAGATTTCAAAGTCTGTCGCTGATGCAATTCATTTTTCAACCAATGCTCTGCTGTAGCTCAACTGTCCCATTAGCACAGAAAACAAGGGTGTTTTTTGTACCCTCCTTGCAGACCCAAAAGAAAGTTAACCATTGTAAAATCAACACAAATTAACCACCCATGAACATTATATTGTAATCTCTGTAGAACAATCTGCATGTTTTTATATTCTTCTTTACGTTTTACAGAATGACCTATTGTTACAGAGCCATACTTATTTACATTATGTAACAGAACACATTTTAAACTTCTTTTGGAACTATCCATAAAAAGCCTCCAATCCCTTGAATCATATGCTGGAAGTCCCATAAAGAGAAGTAGCCCTTCAACATCAGTACAATAGACAAGCTGGCCATCTGAATGGAAGTACTTACGCAGTTCTGCTTCCCTGTTTCGATAAAATGAGACACTTGTACCGGGTTTCAACATTCGATTCTCTTGTAGTCTTCTTGAAGCCAATAGTTCAGCAGACTCTTTTGGTACATAAAGATCTCGAACCAGATCATTCAAAGCAGACTGAGTAAACAGAATTGCTTTCTAACTATCTTCATGACATGTCTGAAAAATATCTGTACTGTCTTCTTCATTAGTATAACAATGTGAGGAGAGATCTGTGTCAAGGTTTTCTGTAAGCTCAGTTAATTTTGGAAAAGGTATGTCTTCACTATGGGCAACTGGTCGAATAGCTGAAGTGATACTCTGGTATTGGTAATATTGCTTGTTTTTCTTGTTCAAACCTTTTACATCGACAAGGCAGAAATAGCAGTCTTATAAATGATTGCTTGGTTGTCTCCAAACCATAGGAACTCCCAACTGAAGTTTAGCATTCTTTCCTTGAGACCATGATCTCAAGCTCTCAATACATGTTTTGCACACTTTGTGGGGAGAACAATGCTTGTCTTGGTCTCCAAGTTTTACTCTTAAATATGCACAATACACCCTCTTAACAAAGTCACTAATGTTGCGCCTCTGAGTCTTCACAGAATTTTCCACAGATGTAGCCAAAAATATTATGATCATTTGATCACTGTCTTCTGCGAGATGTAGAGGCAATTGTTAGATCAGCAAAACATCCTGCAGAGAAATACAAGCTAAAAGTTGCTAGCTACCTGAGTTGTTCATTGAATTTGTGTCCCCCCGCCACGTTAGGTATTGATTCCCAAATTAAAAAATGAAAACCAGCAGGATAAAACAATAAATATCAAAATTCATTGAAAATGTCAATAAATAAAACAGTACCTGCACACGACTGCACACGTTACAGTGGGAGCACACATGCTTAAATTTGCATTTATTGCCATATTTGCACTGGCCCTCAGTAAACTGCCAGCATGTTCCGGATTTTTCTTTTGCTCCTTGCCCCCCCTGACTACCTCCTCCTTGTCCCGCCTGCTG
This sequence comes from Oophaga sylvatica, assembly GCA_033576555.1. NCBI lineage: Eukaryota > Metazoa > Chordata > Amphibia > Anura > Dendrobatidae > Oophaga > Oophaga sylvatica. The sequence goes on from JARQOD010000009.1 coordinate 147,761,448, forward strand.
GGAAATGCTCCCTTCGCTCCCGTGAAAGGACTGCCCATACCTTGCGGGCGCCATCACTTTAAGCCACAGGCCTATATCCTTTTGATCCCACCTAATGTCAGGCCTGACTGCCTTCCGCTGCCTGAAAAGTTCATCATAGCGCAACCAGGTCAGCCCACCATAAGTGCGGTGAGCTTCCCCAATCGCGTCCAGATAACAAAACAATCATGAACAATTTTCCTGGGACTTCTGACCTCTAAAACTCGGCTAATATAGGGAATGCTTGCATCCAGTTAACGAAAGTTTGCTGGCTAAGCCGCCAGTGGCAGCTTCGCTTCTCCTCCTCCTTTTTGCTGTCATCCCTCTTTGCCCTATCCAAATTAAACTTCTCCAAGGGGATAAAGGTAAAAATTTGCACTTATTCATCATCACGCCAAATTTTCGCCTTCAACTCTTTTTTCAAATGCGCCCCAAGGGGCCCTCAAAGCAAACGTAAACTTCACCCTTTGCCCTATCGTCCAATTTTACCGCATCCCCTTTATCCTTCTCTTTTTGTAGTGACACGGATACACCAGAGCTGGGTACCTGTTCCCCCTCCACGGGACTACACGGGTAACCCACAATCTGCACGGGCAGCACGGTGGCTCAGTGGATAGCACTGCAGCTTTGCAGTGCTGGAGTCATAGGTTCAAATCCCACCAAGGACACCATCTGCAAGGAGTTTGTATGTTCTCACCATGTTTGCGTGGGTTTCTTCCGGGTACTCTGGTTTCCTACCACACTCCAAAAACATACAGATAGGAAATATAGATTGTGAGCCCCTTCGGGGACAGCGACGATAATGTGTGCAAACTGTAAAGTGCAATATAAAGATTATTATTATTATCTGATTCCCCAAACACGATGCCGCGACCCATGCCCCGATGGGTGACACCCCTGCCCCACTCGCTGTACCCCCTTCCATTCTTTGTAAAATCTGAGACATAGCCAACAGCACCTTCCTAATATCCGGGCCTCCTCTAACCCTAATGCACTACCCCCACCGATTACACCTGAACCATCCCCTGCGGGCGACAAACATGACAAAGTCTCATACTCACTAAGCTGCACAGGCGCTGTGTCCCCGGCAACCGAACGTCATGCATACTGTCGCTCTCCTGCCACGTCCATGTCGCTGTCTGGATCATAAGATTCTAAGCCGCCTCGCTGCCCCTGGTCTGCGCCACTGGCCTCTTCATCACCAGGGGGGACCGGAGCGAGTGCAGCGCGACAAACTGCCGACCTCCATCTGTCACTGAAACACCCCTGTGATCACGTGAACTGTAGCGATGGCCATTCTTGTGCCCCGTCAGCCATTGCGACCACGCTGGCCACCATTCTCCTCCGGGTTCGCCTGCTGTCAGGGCCATGCAGCAGGGTGTCCAGCTGATGCAGCCTGCCGCTGAACATCTCTCTTCTTCCTCCCCGTTGCAGGCCTGCTAAAGACGTCCTCTGTTATGTTTTGGTAGCTGAGGAGAAAATGCAAATACGGCAATACACCAGAGAGGCTGGAGCCTATTGAATTGCAGTAACCTGAACTAACCACACAAGTAGAGGTAGCCGTGGAGCGTTCCTACGTTGATCCTAGACGCCTCGTCACAGCCTGAGAGATAACTACACCTAAAGGCAGAAAGAGGAAAGCTATCTGCCCCGGAGCAGATCCCCAAAGAAAATAGGAAGCCCCCAAACATGTAATGGTGGTTAGACAAGAAGAAGCACGGACACAGACAGAAAATAGAATGAGCAAATGCTGGGGCCCAATCTGTCTAGACAGAAAAGTACAGGAAAGGATTCTCACTGCAATCCAAAAAAAACCCTAAAAAATACCAACTCTTCTGATTGCAAAAAACACCTGAGATCACATGATCTCTACCACATAAATCAGATCTCTGGTGTAACAAAACTAAGCCGCCAGCCACTGAAAAAAAAGGAAAAAGCAAATGAACAAATAACAGTGGCTTCAGAAAAACTGAGAGGAGCACAGTCCCCAGGAGGGGACCGACTGACCACCACAGAAGTGCAGGGAACTATGCAAAAAGCAAGCACAAAAATAAAAGCAGAAATATCTTATCTGAAAGCAGAAGATGCAGGCAAGACTCAGCAAAACTTCCAAATGAACCAGGAACCACAATTGAGACAGGAACAATTGATCACCGGCAACCATCATGGGAGGGAACCTCCCTTATTATCATACCAGTCAGTGATCCCAGATTGCCATTCCTCACTGAAAGGTTCAGTACTGTCTGTAACCACCAGAGGGAGCCTCTGTTCAGAATCCATCTCTAGCACATTCATAACAGTGCCCCCTTGAGGAGGAGTCACCGAACCCTCACTTGTGCAACCAGGCCGAACAGGATGAGCTCGATGATAGGCACGGATCAGTCTCCTAGCATGGATGTCTGAAGCAACATCCAAAATTGTCCTCCTGACCATCACCTCTCCATTTAACCAAATGCTGGAGTTTCTGTCTAGAAAAACGAGAAACCAATATTTTCTCAACCACATACTCCAGATTGCCCTCAACCAAAACAGGGTCAGGAGGCGCAGCCATAGGAACCACTGGCTCGACACACCTCTTCAATAAGGACTTGGGAACACGTTATTGATCTTAAATGTCCCTGGAAGAAGCAAACGGAAGGAAACAGGATTAAGAATCTCCATGATCTTATAAGGTCCAATGAACCTAGGCTTAAACTTTGGAGATGCAACCTTCATAGGGATAGTTCTTGAGGACAACCAAACCAAGTCCCCCACTTTAAACGAGGACCATCAGTCCTATGCAAGTTGGCAAACCGTTGGGCCTTTTCCTGAGAGAGAGACAACCTCTCCCCTACCTGGTCCAAATCTGCTGCATTCGCTCCACAAAAGAGTCAACACCGGACAGACAGAAGCCTCAGCCTTGTCCCGCAGAAAATCGAGGGTGAAACCCAAAATTACAGAAAAATGGAAGTCATCAAGATGGCAGAGCTAGCCTATTATTAAGAGCAAACTCAGCCAAAGGCAAAAAGAGACCCAGTCATCTTGATCAGCAGACACAAACATCTCAAATAAGTCTCAAGGTCTGGTTTGTTTTCTCGGTTTGTCCATTGGTCTGAGGATTAGTGTTGAGCGATACGATACTGCAAATATCGGATATCGGCCGATATTAGCTGTATCGGCCTTTCGATTCCGAATACCGATATTTTCTCATATCGAATACCGGAATCGGATTTGTCACTGTCACTGTGAGTGTCCGTCGGTCGGGTCTGTCAGGAGTCAGCGGCACTTACCTGGCAGAAGATCTCCGGCGGTCACGTCCTGGACTGTTGAGGCCGCCATTATCTTCTCCCTGGCGGTCAAATGCAGTTTTTCGCGATAACTGCAGTGACTGCAGGGTAATCCGGCCGTAAAACCAGTCCGATGACGTCACCCGCGGGGGGAAAGCAGGTAATCAGCTGTGCTGCGCCGGGATGACAGGCTCTGCCTGTCATTCTGATGTAGCAGAGCTGGATCGTCGTGGGACACTCGTTACTATGGACTGCGTCGGTCAAGTGGTATACTTTTTTTTTTTTTTTTTTTCATTTTTTTACAGGAGATCGATGGCGTGCAGGATGAGACTGTAAATAAAAGTAATGAAAAATGTGTTTTTTTTTTTTTTATTAAATTAAAAACTTTTTAATAGACATTCACCGTCCGGGTACATCAACAATTTAACTATTTTCAACAATTTAACTATTTACATACAGGGACCCTGTCGGGTTATTTATACTTCTTTGGCCGGGGTGTTCCAGGTTACCACCTGGTACTCTTTGATGCTTGCCAAACATCCGAGGCACCAAGGACACCAGGACCTGATGACGTCGTGTGGCCTGTACAGTCAAGTCGTGACCCGCTATCTGGGTCTGTGTGGCCACCTCTTTCATCTCCTCCGGGTTGGAACCCTATGTCCCGGGACTGAACGAACCCCAGGGGGCCTAACAGGCGCCGGGTACGGGCCAGCTATAGTTATCATGTCCATAGCTGGGGCTGCTGAGGAGACCACTGAGGGAGGTGTGGAGATTTACGGCGTGGGGTGGGCACTTTTGCAGAGGCCTGGATGTGGGAGGCTGAAGGCTCGAGGGTCTCACAGGTTCCTGACACTCTGGGGGTAGGGGTCGCACCTGATAACATTTAGAGCGTACCACCCTTGTTAACCCCAGTGTGGGTGTAAGTCACCAAAGTCTCCTGGCAACAGGTCCCTCCCCGGGTGTCTTCTGGGAGGTGAGTCTCCACGTCCCGCCGGGTCACAAAAACTTCTAATAAAGTCCAGGCTCCTGGATGAAGCCCCAACACCTTTCAATTTAAAGCTCCGTACTGCACCCTTACGCCGCGGCTCCCTCACCGTACTTTTATCCTTTCTCATCCGGTCGTTATCTGCCGGTCCTTCTCCACCTGACGTTGGCGAAGTTTTTGGGTTTCTCGCTGCTCCTTTGTCGCTCTGCTTCCCGCTCCCAACGTCTCACTCTTCTCCTGACGCCGGTTGAAATTCTCCTCCACCAGCAGCTCCATGTCTCCACCACTCCACTGCAGCTTGCGATGTCCGGTTTACGGCAGCTCTCTGGCGCCCCCCAGTCCTGGCGGCGCTCCCCTGCGGAGGAAGCAGACGGCTCTAAATCAGATGACAGTCGGGGGCTCCGGTACAGACAGGTAGACCTCTGGTGCCTGCGCGGCCTCCTCCATGAGGACGGGTGTCGCTTCTTCTGTCTCAGCGACGGGGGCAGACAGCGGGATCTGGGGTGCTGACGGTGCTGCGGTTTTTGCAGGAAACGGGTGCCTCCACTGCGACAACGTCAACCGGATACATTGCAAGGGCTCCTTACTATAACGGGTGCCTCACCTTCGGTACAGACACTTCAGGTAAGAGGGATTGGCGCCGCTCCAAGTTTATTTTTAGGGCACGCCAGCTGGCTTCCATTCCTGGCGACCTCTCCCGGTGCGGCCAGGCCTCTTAGGGTATCCTCCGCTTCTTGCAGCGTAGGAGGGTTTACAGGCCGGGTGCCAACGGTGATTCCGTGGCGATCGGGTCGCTTCCGTGGGGGGAGAGCTCTGACTGCTCCATCCCTTCACACTTTGCTCGTGTCCATTAGCCATCTCTGCCAAGTCACATGTGTCATTAGCATTGGAGAGGGCCCCTCTTTTGTAGGGAGGCGGGACCTTCGTGTTAGTTTCCGCACACTGAGGAGGATGAGGAGGCGGAAACTCCAGAGCTGTGGGGCACGATCTTACATTGCAGTAACATTTACACTGGTCAGCCATCGTTTTCACGCCACTGAGTGAGTGTACACCACGAAGAGCACGCCCTTCTTCTTCACCAGTGCCTCGTCGTGACGCAGATATGGCGGAAAAAAATTGGCAAATCATTTCTCTGATGATTTTAGCAATTCTCAAGCACAGAGTCTATTTTACTATGTAGAAGTGTATAAACTATAAATTTTTGTTTATATATATATGTCACAATGCATGTATTTATATATATATATGTATTTATGTGTGTATATTTTGTGTTTACAACGAAAGAAAGGGTTTTTTTTGTTGCGATATTTTGTTCATAGACTTACATGGGACTTCCGCTATCGGAATCGGATATCGGCGATATTTAGTGATATCGGTTTAACCATTCCGAACCGATATTTTTCGATATCGAGCAGTATCGCTCAACCTATGAGGATGAAAAGCAGAGGAGAAAGATAATTGAACACCAAGTTTAGAACAAAATGTCCCCAAAATCTGGAAACAAAACTGGACCCCTCTGTCAGACACAATGTTTCGGAATTGCCATGTAACCGAACCACGTGCTGAAGGAACAAAGGCCCAATTCGGAGGAGGAAGGTAACTTAGGAAATGGCACAAGATAATCATCTTGGAAAACCTATCACAGATTACCCAGATAACGGTATTCTTGAGAAACAGGGAGGTCAGAAATAAAAATCCATAGTGATATGGGTCCATGGCCTCTTGGACACAGGTAATGCATTTAACAAACCACTAGAGCGAGAGAAAAGGCTTGGAGCGAGAGCAAGTCCACAGGACTGCACAAATTTCCCCTGACATCACGAGACAAAGTAGGCCACCAAAAGGACTGACTCACCAAGTCTTGGTACCAAAAATCCAGCCAACGCAGAACAATGAATCTCAGATATCACACGCTTCTTCCACTGGTTTGGGACAAACAATTTCTCAATAGGGCAGCGCTAGGTTTATCCTCCTGACACCCTTCCAGAGCCAGTCTCAAATTGGGTGAGATGGCGGACAGAACTACCCCCTCTTTCAAAATAACATAGGATCAGATTAATCAGGAGAGTCCGCAAAGAAACTCTCGAAAGGGCATCCGCCTTAACATTCTTAGTGCCAGGAGGAAAAGAAACACAAAATTAAAAGTGTGAAAACAAGGCCACCTGATGTTTGGTCCTTCCAGCCAATGTCTCCACTCTTCAAAGGCCCACTCATGGCCTATAATCCGATTACCCACGTCATAATTATGTTCAGTTGGAGAAAATTTTCGAGAGAAAATGCACAGGGTTACTCTTAGAGGTCTCTGGATCTCTTTGGGACAAAAAAGCACCTGCCCAATTTTTAGAGGCATCAACCTCAACCTGAAATGGTAGAGAAACATTAGGCTGCCGTTTAGAACAGGAGCAGAAGTGAATCTCTGCTTAAGTTCCTGAAACGCAGAAATACCTCAGGAGGCCAATTACATGTCAGACCCTTTTTTGGTCAAATCAGTCAAGGGGTTTAACAATACCGGAGAAAAATTACCAATAAAATTTACGATAAAAATTGGCAAAACCCAAAAAATCTCTGAAGAGCCTTTAATGAAGTAGGTTGGACCAATCACAGATGGCCTGAACCTTGACCGGATCATTTCAATAACAGACGGAGACAAAATGATCCAGAAATGAGACCTTCTGTACCCCAAAAAAGACACTTTGATCCCTTCACATACAGTGCTTTCTCTCTCAAAATCTGGACCACAGTCCGAACATGTTTACATGAGGTCCCAGTCATTGGAAAAAATCAAGATATCATCCAAATAAACAATCAAAAAATTTATCCACAAAATCCCTGAAAATAATTCATGAAGGATTGGAAGACGGAAGGAGCATTAGTGAGTCCAAAGGGCATCACTAGGTACTCAAATGCCCTTGGGGTATTATCGGGAATCTGTACCCTAAATTGGCGGGATATTTAAATGATGTCAGTCAGGTAGATGGGCGGTGTTTTGGGTACTTGCTTTAACATGTTGTTCGCCACTGTCTCCAGTATGCTTTGCCGCAGATTGCAATGCACAAGCGCGATGTATGGAGGGTAGGGTTGAGCGATACTTTCCGATATCCAAAGTATCGGAATGGAATGGTATCCGATACCAAAAAATATCGGCGATACCGATACCGATACGGGAAAAATCCAATGTAAGTCTATGGGAACAAAATATCGGAATTAAAAAAACCCCATTCTTGCCTTGTTGGTTAATTGTACATGAAGGAAACACAAAGGTAATGTACAATGTATTGTGGAAGGTTGAGGAGACATTAAAAGGCATGATGTTTAACCAATCAAATGGAATAGCATAAATATTTTTTTTTTAAAGATGTTCGGATTGACGAAGAAATTGACAATGTTGTTAACGTTTTTTCTATTTTGGCAAAATATGTATATTTCAAACTTCCTTGCTCTTCACCTTTTTTAACTTTTGACACACTTTCTCCTTCATAATCTTCAGCAGCATCTTCTTTTTCATCAAATTATTCTTCATCTTCACCTTCTTTTATCTTCTTTTTAAACTTCTTGCTATTCATCTTTTTGTTAACATTACTCATATTTTTTATTAAACTATTATTCTTATTCATATTGTACTTATCTTCTTCATCATATTTTATTTGTGACAGAGAATCCTGTACTTGTATCTGTCATGTTCTTCTGCTTTTTGATTTCTGCTTATTGTTTTAAGTCTCTTGTTCTGTATCTTGTAGTTTGTCTTAACCTTCTTAGTCCTGTTTGGTAATCTTTTATTTCTTCTTTGTGATGGTGTTTCGGCTGGTTGGCTTATGCTGTGTCTTGTGGTCGTCATCTTCTTCGGGGTGGTCATCAGGGTCGTCGTTTCATTGTTGGAGATCCAAGGGATTACCCAAAAAAGCATTGAAAAAATCTTCAATTTGTAAATGTTGCAGAAGGTACAAGAGTCATTGCAAGTAATGAGGACAGCTGATGTGCTGGAACCCGGAGGGGCAGCAGAAGGAAAAAGAGCAATGGCACAACCGAGGACCAGATGAGTTACTGGGACACGGTTACTAAGCAGGAGGTACCTGTGCTCCAAACCATACCAAGGACCAGCAGACTTGCTGGAACTCGGATACCGAGATGGAGGCACTAGGCAAAGGCATGCGGAGACCAGCTGACGGTTTTGGAACCCGGATGGGTTGCAGAAGGTACAAAAGCCAATCAAGTAACGAGGACCAGCTGACTGTGCTGGAACCGGAGGGGCAGCAGAAGGAAAAGAGCCAATGGCACAACGAGGACCAGTGAGTTATGGACACGGTTATAAGCAGGAGGTACCTGTGCTCTAAAGCATACCAAGGACAGCAGACATTGCTGGAACTCGGATACGAGATGGAGGCACCTAGGCCAAAGGCACTGTGGAGAACCAGCTGACGGTACTGGAACCTGGATGGGTAGCAGGAAGGTACAAGAGCCATTCAGTAACGAGGACCAGTGACTGTGCGGAACCAGGAGGGGCAGCAGAAGGAAAAGAGCCAATGGCACAACGAGGACCCAGTGACGTTTTGGGACACGGTTACTAGGAGGAGGTACCTGTGCTCCAAACCACTACCAAGACAGCAGACATTGCGGAACTGGATACCGAGATGGAGGCCCTGGCCAAAGGCACTGGGAGAACCAGTGAGGTACTGGAACCGGAGGGTGCAAAGGACCTGAAATTTAAGTGACAGGCGCGAGGACACGCAGTTACCAATCCCATGTAACACAGGGGTGATTGTCCTATTGTCACAACGGAAACAACTTTATTGCATTTCCGCAGCACAATAGGAAGCACCTAAAATCAAAACCAAGTCGGCTAACCCGACGCAACACGCAGGCACTTATTGGAGGCTCAAGTGACTTTACACTGACAGGAAACATGGCGTTCTGTAACCAGTTGGGAGGGTGAGTACCATGCCTAGAGCACTTCGGCAACAATGGCGGTGTTGAAGCCAGGGATGAGAAGACAAAGGGTGGAGGCAGCAGGACTTTTTGCGTCCACAGCAGGGGAAACAGCTGACATTACTGAACCCGTAACACAGGGCAAGTGTAGTCTGTGTAACAGCACTTCGAGCAAAATGGCGGTGTTGTAGCCCGGGATGAGAAGAGAACATGGTGGAGGCAGCAGGACTTTTTGCGTTCACACAGCAGGGGAAAGCTGACATTACTGAACCCCAGTAACACAGGAGCAAGTGTTCACTGTGCTAACAGCATTCGAGCAAAACTGGCGTGTTATAGCCCCAGGGATGAGAAGAGACTGGTGGAGGCAGCAGGACTTTTTGCCGTCAACAGCAGGGGAACAGTGAATTTCTGAACCCCAGTAAACGGAGCAAGTGTTCACTGTGCTAACAGCACTTCGAGCAACAACTGGCAGTGTTGTAGCCAGGGATGAGAAGGAACAGGGTGGAGGCAGCAGGACTTTTTGCCGTTCCACAGCAGGGGAACAGTGACATTACTGAACCCAGTATAACACAGGAGCAAGTGTAGACTGTGCTAACAGCATTTCCGAGCAACAATGGCGGTGTTGTGCCGGGTGAGAAGAGAACATGGTGGGAGGCAGCAGGACTTTTTGCCGTTCACACAGCAGGGGAACAGCTGACATTACTGAACCCCAGTAACACAGGAGCAATTGTTCACTGTGCTAACAGCACTTCGAGAACAACGGCGGTGTTTGCCAGGGAGAGAAGAAACTGGTGGAGGCGCGGACTTTTTGCCGTTCCGCAGGGAACGCTGACTTACTGCCCCGTAACACAGGAGCAGTGTACGTGTAACGCCTTCAGAACAATGGCGGGTTTAGCCCAGGGTGAAAGAGAAACATGGTGGAGGCAGCAGGACTTTTTGCCGTTCACACAGCAGGGGAACAGCTGACATTACTGAACCCGTAACACAGGAGCAAGTGTTCACTGTGCTAACAGCACTTCGAGCAAACAACTGGCGGTGTTGTAGCCCAGGGATGAGAAGAGAACATGGTGGAGGCAGCAGGCTTTTTGCCGTTCACACGAGGGGAAAGCTGACATTACTGAACCCCAGTAACACAGGAGCAAGTGTTCACTGTGCTAACAGCACTTCTGAGCTAACAACTGGCGGTGTTGTAGCCAGGGATGAGAAGAGAACAGGGTGGAGGCAGCAGGACTTTTTGCCGTTCACACAGAGGGGAACAGCTGACATTATGAACCCCAGTAACACAGGGCAAGTGTTCACTGTGCTAACAGCACTTCTGAGCAACAACTGGCGGTGTTGTAGCCCAGGGATGAGAAGGAACAGGGTGGAGGCAGCAGGACTTTTTGCCGTACACACAGCAGGGGAACAGCTGACATTTACTGAACCCCAGTAACACAGGAGCAAGTGTTCACTGTGCTAACAGCACTTCGAGCAACAACTGGCAGGTGTTTAGCCCAGGGATGAGAAGAGAACATGGTGGAGGCAGCAGGACTTTTTGCCGTTCACACAGCAGGGGAAAGCTGACATTACTGAAACCCCAGTAACACAGGAGCAAGTGTTCACTGTGCTAACAGCACTTGAGCAAACAACTGGCGGTGTTGTAGCCAGGGATGAGAAGAGAACAGGGTGGAGGCAGCAGGACTTTTTGCCGTACACACAGCAGGGGAACAGCTGACATTACTGAACCCCAGTAACAAGGAGCAAGTGTTCACTGGCTAACAGCACTTCCGAGCAACAACTGGCGGTGTTGTAGCCCAGGGATGAGAAGAGAACATGGTGGAGGCAGCAGGATTTTTTTGCCGTTCACACAGCAGGGGAACAGCTGACATTACTGAACCCCAGTAAACACAGGAGCAAGTGTTCACTGTGTAACAGCACTTCCGAGCAAAAAAGGGCGGTGTTGCCCCCCGGGAAAAAGGGGGGATTTTTAAATTTATATTCAATTTTTTTCCCCTTGTTGTGTAAAAAAAATGTTATACCCCAAAAAGGAAATATAAATTTTAGTACCAAAGATGATGATTTAACTTAAAAAAATATATGTAAATTAAAAATTTACAAACTAAACGCTTTCATTAAATGTTAAAAAACAAGCAAAAAAAAAAATTAAAAAAAGGGTTTAAACAAAATTTCTATACGGTTTAAAATAAAAAGCATACAAGTAAATCGGAACCCCCCTTTAAGGTGGGTAAGTAACATTTTGTACCCTTTTTTTTTTTTTAGAAATGAATGGTGACTTAAAAACATAACAGCATTAAAGTTTTCTTTGACATTCATAAAACTTTACTTTTGGGTTGAAAATATCACAAAAATTTTTTTTAAAAAAATATCTAACTTTTCCCAATATGGAAAAATGAAAAATGTGCCAATCATTTTTTTAAACCCAAAAAAAAAATTTTAAAAAAAAGGCTATGGGGGGGTGAAAACAGTTTTTATCCCGATGTGGATTTTAAAGGGCTTTGACAAGGATAGTAAAAATATTATAGATGAGACTGCATGCCCCGATGGTGAATGGCGTGTAAATTTGTCCCTCTTTTAAGTGTGCGTTATACTCATCCTTTTTTTTTTCTATTTTTAAATAAAAGGTTCGTGAAATGTAGGGTTGCGCCTTTGTTTAAAGCCAGACGGGGTTCTGCTGTGACGCGTTGGGTTTTTGGGGTCTGTCGTTTATGCGAAAGGACTAAATTCCGGTGCAATGTTAAATCATCGAAAGCGTACCGAAACCAAAGGCGTTGTTTTGTGCTTTACTCAAAACATGAACCTATGAAAAATACCGCTTTTGCCTATTAAATAAAAAGCAAAAAGGGAAAAAAAAGTGTGAGGTGTGACCAGCGTTTTGTTAAGGTACAGTATTATATCGAATTGTACAGATGCCCTATTCGGGTTTTTAAATATATTTTAATTCCGTATTCTATCGTTTCTTTTCTTTCACCCCCTTACAGGTATATATTTTTTTTGTGACTATGCTTTATTGATTTCCCCCAAAGGTTTAAAGTTTATTTTTTTTAGGGGATTTCGTTTACAAAAGGGGGCCCTTTTGATATGGGCTTTTAAAATTTTTAAATTTTAAATATGTTTTTTTTAAAAATTTGACACAAATTAAGAAAAGTTGAAGGGGGGCTTTTTCCAAAAGATTGTTTGCAAAATTAAGGTGAAATCACGCCCCCTTTAAACAACATTGGATATTTTATTTACTTTTATGCTTTTATTTCAAAGGCAAAAACACGAATTTAAACCCTTTTCGACTGCAGCGTTGTCAAAGTTCAACCCATTATCCCTTTAAACATTGAGCATTTGGTACCATGATGGGTTTTGGGTTTGTCAAAGTATGGAGTGACAAGGTTGCCATCATTTTCCCATGATAAGTAGGTTTTTGTGTTTGCATTTTTTTCCCGAATGTGCTTTATCTGTAAAAAAAAGTCAAAATTTTTTTTGTTAAGTTTTTGTGACAAAGTAATCATTTTATGGTTTGGTTGACGTTTCAAATGTTTACAGCTTAAAAAAACGGGGGGTAGCTTTATTATGGTCCCTAGACACTTTGAGATGTCATTTTTTTTTTTACCAAAGATTAGGTAGGGGCAGTAATTTTTGCCGGAACACAGCAGGGGAAACAGAGGTTTTCGAACCCCCCAAAAACCCTCAGCGATTGTTTTTATTGTGATCTAAAACCCTTTTAGCGGGAACTGGCGCTTTTTTAAGCCCGGGTCAAGGAGGGGTGGCGAGGCCCGTATGAGACGTTTGAAGTTTTTGTTTTAGTTAGCAGCATAAAATTTTTTCCAGACAACAGCAGGGGAACCCCAGGCGTTATGAACCCCCAAAACATTAGGATTTTTTTTTTATCTGTGCATCTAAAAATTTTGGGAGCAAAAGGCGTTTTTGAAGCCCCCGGGTCAAGGGGGGGTGTAGGCAAGGCCCCCTTGAGACGTTTGAAGTTGAAATTGTAGTTTGCAGCGTAATTTTTGCCAGACACACAGCAGGGGAACGAGGCGTTACGAAAAACCCCCCAAAAAAATCGCGGGGTTTTTATCTGTGATCAACACTTCTGGCAGAAAAGGGGTGTTGAAGCCAGGGTAAAAGGGGGGTGTAGGGAGAGGCCTAGTAGAGGTTTTTTGTTGGAAAATTGGGAGTTAGCAGCAGTAATTTTTTTTTAGACACACGAGGGGGACGCAGGCCCTTTTTTGAACCCCAAAAAAAACTCAGCGATTGTTTTTTCTGTGAAAAAAAAACTTCTGGGAGCAACTGGGGCTGTTGAAGCCCAGGGGCAAGGAGGGGAGGGGAGGGGCCTTGAAAGAGAGTTTGAAAAAGAAGTTGTGTTGCAGCAAATAATTTTTTTCCGACACACAGCAGGGGGGAAAAACAGGCGGGTTTTGAACCCCCCCAAAAACATTTAGCGATTGTTTTCATTGTGTTAACACTTTGGCAGCAAATGGCCCCTGTTGAAGCCGGGTCAAGGGGGGTGTAGGGGAGGCCTGTTGGTTTTTAAATTTAAGTTGTGTTAGCAGCAGTAATTTTTGCCCGGGAAAACAGCGGGGAAAGCAGGCGTTACTGAACCCCAAAACAATCAGCGTTGTTTTATTGTGCATCTTTAAAACCCTTTTGGCAGCAAATGGCGGTTTTTTAACCCCCGGGTCAAGGAGGGTGTAGGACAAAATATTAGTTATTCCCCGGGTTACGTGGATTGCAAATGATTGGGACTTCAAAAAAGAAAAAATGAAGTTTTACTAGGGGGAAAAAAAAAATGATGGGAATTTTTAATTCCAAGAATAGAAAAATTTTTTTTACTTGAGAGTCCTCTTTTGGGGTTTATACCCTTTAATGGTAACTGAAATTTTGGTAACAAATTCAAAATTTGGAAAATAAGGGGGGCTTCTAGGCTAAAATAAAAAAAAAAAAAAAAGAAAACCCTATTTCTCACCAACGGACCAGGAATGGAAGACAGTGGGGGGGGGGGCAGTGGGGGGCGGCCCCAAAAAAAAAAAAACAAGGTGAATTTTCGGGGCCCACGATAAGTCAAAAAATCTGGATTTCCCCCGGCAAAACCCCTTTTGTAGCCCCGGTCATGCTGATGGATATGGAATTACTGGGATTAAAATTAACCAAATATGAGAAGATACAAAGGTTTTGTTAAACTATCTGCCTTTTTACACTGTTGTGATGGGGAAAAAAAGTCCCGGTTTTTTGTCTTCTTATCTTTTGGAAAACGCGTCTCGCCCTTCCCCCCGGGGGGAAAACACAAAAACCCGATCCCAATCAGGGGCAATTAAAATTTCTTTCCTTATTAGGAACTGTTCCAATATTTAGGTTTTTCCCCCTGTGATAAAGACAGTTTGCTAACCCTCACTTATTTTCTTACCTATTGCATTTTTCCCGTGTCCCCCTTTTGTATGAAAATGTGATGCTTCTTTTTTTTTTTTAGTCTTTGCCTGTTGAAGGACGTGGTTTCCTCGAAAGCTTGAAAATTTTTTCCTTCTTTTCGTTTTCCCTTCAAAAAGGGGGAACCCCCCCGGACTCTAGCTAAATTTTTCATTTTGGCTAACCGGTACGAAGATAACATGTTTCCCCCCTTAAGAATAAAAAAAAAGACCTGAAAAATAACGCTTAAAATGACATTTCCAACAAGAAATGGAAAAACACGACACCACACAAAAAATTGGTTCAAAAAAATGTGTTGTAAATTTAAAAAAAAAATCCCTTTTTTTTATTTATGAA
>JARQOD010000009.1:147776484-147806388 GCA_033576555.1 Oophaga sylvatica
GTAGCAAGGAACCTTACAGGGTGATTCCACACAGCCCAACCTCATGTCATCCCAATGTGGATTGGTTGACAATGAGGAAGAGGAGGAGGAGGAAGAACTGGAGCTACCTTCCTGTGCTATAAACGGTACTACAAGCACAACTGTAATACTGTCTGTTCAGCATGGATGGCCTGAGGACAGGGAGGAGGAGGAGAACAGCATGGTCAGTTGTCCTGTTGGTGAGGACATGGAAGGTTTGCCAGTTATCAGTCTGGCACGCATGGCAAACTCTATGTTGCGCTGCCTTTCCCGTGACCCTCACATTTTCAAGATTTTTGCGGACACTCAGTACTGGTTGGTGACACTTCTAGACCCTCACTACAATGAGAACTTTCAATCTCTTATTCCAAAGTCAGATAAGTGTATTAAAATGATGCAGTACCAGAGGGCCATTGTTGCAGAATTACTAAAAAAAATTCTCATCTGAAAATGCTGGCGGCAGAAGTCACAGTTCGTTGGCCAACCAAGGAGTAGAGGCGAGAGAGACCCAACTAGAATACAGCAGAGGCAGGAGAACACTGGCAAAGTTCTGGGATACTTTTCTCAGACCCTCCCTTCGCCCTGGTCCAGAGTTGCTGGTAGTCTCACAAAGCCTGGAAAGTTTGGGAAGATGTTGAAGGAGTACCTTGATGACCGTACCAACGTCCTCCGTGATTCAACTAAGCCTTTTAATTATTGGGTATCCAAGCCGGACACGTGGCATGAACTGGCTTTCTACTCCTTGTAGGTCGTGGCCTGCCCTGCCTCTAGCATTTTGTCAGAGCGGGTTATTAGTGCAGATGGTGGAATAATAACTGATAAGCGCATCTGCCTGTCAACATAAAATGCTGACAGGCCGACTCTTATAAAAATGAACAAGGCATGGATTGGGACAGACTTCTGTACACCACCGAATGAGAACAGCAAAACATAACCTTCAATACAGTATATTTTTTGGGGAGGTGTATTTCCATGCACCTCTTCACACCCATGCATGGGTATATGCTTCCTGACTTTGGCTATTTGGTGTGTTATTATGCTCCCCCTTCTCCTCATCCTCATCATCCACCACCACTAGAACACGAGGGTGACCGTGGTCTGTGATGCGACAGCCAGTAATAATTTTTTCAAGGGTGTTTTGATGCCCGTTCAAAAAATGTTTATACTCTATGTTGAGGTGTCACTCCCCAGGGGAAAATGTTTTTCAGCCTATGCACTTAGTGTATGGGCATTCCAAGTATAGGAGACACACTTCTTTAAACTGGGAAGACCTTTTTCGCAGGCCATTCTCCACGTCTCTTCAGACACCACCACTAGATCACCAGGGTGAACGTGTTCCATGATGATACAGCCACTACATTATTTTGCATGGGTGTTTAGTATGTCCATAACTACAAATATTTACACAGTCGGTTGATGTGACACACCCCAGGTGAAAATGTTTTTAAGCCTATGCACTTAGTGGATGGCCATTACAAGTATAGGAGACCCGTTCCTTTGTAATGGAAATGGATTTTAGGAGAACTTCATACACGTCTCTTCAAAGTAGTATTTTTGTTTGATAAAATTTGGGGCAGGCCTTCCATTCAATACATAGGAAAATAGTATGGGAGACCCACTTCATAATAATGTGTACTTTGTCGGTTGTTAATATTCTTCGACAATGCAATTCTTCTATGCCAGTTCTTCAGCCTCAACACGGCAAAGCTAAAATGCAGGTCTTCAGACTCACCACAGCAATTGATCAATGCAGGTTCTTAAGCTTCAACAGTGCGATTATCCACTGATGGTTCTTCAGGCTCAACACTGAAATTCTCCACTGCAGTGTCTTTAGCATCAACACTGCAATGGTCCACCGCTGGGTCTTCAGGGTCAACACTGCAATTGTCTACCGCTGGGTCTTTAGCATCAACACTGCAATTATCCACTGCCGGTTATTCAGCCTCAATACTGCAATTGTCCACCACTGGGTCTTCAGTGTCAACACTGCAATTGTCCACTGCTGGGTCTTTAGCATAAACACTTCAATTGTCTACTGCCAGTTCTTCAGCGTCAACAATGCAATTATAAACTGCAGGGTCTTTAGCGCCAACACTGCAATGGTCCACCACTGGGTCTTCAGCGTCAACACTGCAATTGTCCACTGCTGGGATTTTAGCATCAACACAGCAATTGTCCACTGCCGGGTCTTCAGGCTCAACTATTCACTGCGTAGCCAAACAATATGGGAGTAACAAATTAATAGGAAGAATGCTTTCAGGTGACCATCAAGTACGTTTGAATTTGATACAGGGCGGCCTTGCATTCAATGAAGAAGCTAACAGTATGGCAGTGGCAAAAGAGTAATGTGAACTTGGTTTTCCTGTGTACATCCACTAGGTCGCTTCTAAGCCTCTTTGGGGTGCATATCAATTTGATGCAGGCAGGGCCTTGTATTCAATGCATAAGCTTGCAGTATGGCAGTGGCAAAAGACTATGTGAACGCGGTTTTCCTGTGGCCATCCACTACCTGGTTTCAAAGGCTTATTGGGGTGCGTGTTACTTAATACATAGGCTAACACTATGGGAGACCTATTTTCTTATATTTGGAACTCTTTTTCATGAGGCCCTCATGTAAGTCTCATCACAGGGGTATTGGGGTGCGTCCTAATTTTTGGCAGCCCAGCCACTCAGTGCCTAGGCAATAACATTATAGGAGACCCACTGTTTAATATTGGCCCTTTAAGAAGATTAATGCTGCCTGATGCTCCTATAAAAATTGGCTTTGTGACTTAAAGAGTCCCTCCTTATTAAATGAATCAAGGTGTGTCTGATGATGTGTCATACACCACATGGCCAGCTAAAGTTATTAAATGCTACAATGACATTTCACAGTAAATGCATTTGTATTAGTTGAAAGCAATGATAACATTGGAAAAATCATCAAAAACGCTACGTGTGAGCATAGACAAATTGGTGGAGGAACTTTTTTACTTTGGGGTAATTATTTTGCCTTATATAAAAGTCATTAGCCTGGAAAGGATGTTCCTTGACTAGAGATGAGCGACTTTGCCTTTTTTTAGGATCGAGTCGAACGAAATCGGCCGACTATCTGGAAAAGTCGGTGGTCCGACTGAAACACGAAACCCAATGTATGTCAATGGGGAAGCAAAGTCGGCAGGGAGTGGAGGACAGTAAACACACCTACAGTGCCCATTTGAATGGCAACAACATCAATTCTTATTACTTAAGCTTGGCAACCTTAATTAACTTTATAATAATAGTTACGCATTGAAAACTGGGGGTTACTTGGCTAAACTTGTGGGGGGGGTAGGGCTGGCTCCCGGTTTTCGTGTGCCCCAGGCCAAAGAGTGTCAGTGGGCCCCTTTAACACATACCACAATTCATGATGCTCCGATACGGCACAGAAATATAGGTATAGTACAATGAAAAATACTTCACTTCTTACATGACATACACCAAATATGAAAGAGGGAGCTTTACTACCATAAAATAATATATGTTTATTGAAAAATAATTAAAATAGACATTAAAATGTAAACATACATATGCTCATGGGGGCAAACTAATACAACAAAATATGCAAAAAAAAGCCTAAACAGGGTATATGGGTAGTAGTAGATAAATGCAATAGGATATGACAACTAATTAAGGCCTCTTTCACACATCCGGCGGGCGCCTAAACGGCGCCCCCGGCATTTAGCCGCAGCGCCGCATGCGGTATTTTCTCTGAACAACGGATGTGCCGCATCCGGTTTTTCGCCGCATCCGGTTCACGAATGCGGCAAAAAACCGCATACGTCTCATCCGGTGTATCCGGTTGGCATAAGTTGACGCCGTAATGCGCCGGATCCGGCTTTTAAGCACGCCCATTTTGGGGCCCTTTTTGGGGTTCCAAATATGATTGGCTACTGTAATCCTATATATACACTGCTCCTACATCCCTTCTTTGACAGGTTGTAGAGGAGAAAGTGCAGTTTGGAGAGAAGAGCAAGTAGCAAGTGATTGGCGAACATGGAACCCATTATCGGCAATATCTTCAGGAATCTTGTTGATTTTACTGCGGAGATGAATCGATTGAGGTTTATCGTTCTGGAGAAGGAGCTAAAGTTTGAGGAGCAGCGGCGTCAGCGCCTGCGAAGACGACGTATGTGGATCCACCCCATCACGTCACAGAGATTAACTCGTGGTGTCTATTCCACACTGAACATGGAGCTGCGACAAAATCCAGAGAAGTTTTTTGCCTATCTGCGGATGAATATAGAAAACTTTGATGATTTGCTGGAGCGTGTTGGAGACAAAATTAAAAAATCGGACACCTACTGTCGGTTCTCGATATCTCCGGCGGAGCGTCTCATGGTGACTATAAGGTAAGCTATATGTATTGGTTCTGTTTGCTTGAGCGCACTTGTAATTTTATCATTAATTGAACATCACAGGCCAACTAGGAAACCACATGAGTATCCCCAAATCTAGTCATAAAACAGTCTTTCTCCTAGATATTATTATTTTTGGTATCTCCAATAGTCGTAGCTGAGTTCTGGTATGTAATGCTGCGTTTCTGAAATAATTTGTATTTTCAAATTTGTTTTCAGATTTCTGGCAACTGGCGAAACTCTATCATCGCTCCATTTTCAGTATCGGATTGGAATCTCCACACTATCCGGCATAATAAAGTATACTTGTCGTGCTCTGTGGGATACTTTGGTTGGAGAATTTATTCCAGAGCTAACAACACAGCGGTGGCTTGAAATAGCGGACCAGTTTCTACTCATCTGCCAGTTCCCCAATTGCCTGGGGGCCGTTGATGGAAAGCACATCCGCATTCAAAAGCCAAAAGGAACTGGATCTGAATTCTTTAACTATAAGAAATATTTCTCTATCGTCCTGATGGCTATTGCAGATGCGCACTACAAGTTTATCGCGGTGGACATTGGGTCTTATGGACGGTCTAATGACTCCCAAGTGTTTAAAATATCTGCTATGGGACGTAAATTGTATGGAAACAGTTTTCAGTTTCCCCCCCCTAGGCCACTGCCTCAAACCTCAGGCCCACCAATGCCATTCGTTTGTGTAGGTGATGAGGCATTCCAGCTGTCCCAACACCTATTGAAGCCGTATGCCAGCAGAGAATTGACACATACAAAGCGGGTATTTAACTACCGCCTCACAAGAGCCAGACGGATGGTGGAGTGTGCCTTTGGCATTATGACAGCAAAATGGCGTGTCCTTTTGACTGCAATAAACTTGAAGACCGAGACTGTTGATGATGTAGTGAAAGCGTGCGTGGTCCTCCATAATTTTGTCCTAACCAAGGAACCAATTTCTCTGGAGGACCACAATCAAGAAACAACTTTGCACAACTACACCAACATTACCACTCGCAGTACAGTTGCAGTTTCTAGAATGAGGGACCAGTTTGCTCAATACTTTGTGTCACCGGAAGGTAGTGTTGACTGGCAGGATGACAGAGTGTGATAAATGTATTGTTTCTTTTAATAATTTTCTTTACCCACAATAAACCTTTAATAGTTTACTTGTCTACCTTCTTGTGTGTTTTCTACTATAACCTTTTTGCCATTGTTGTGTCCATGGCTGTCACCTTTTGTCCAAAAAAGTGTACATTGTAGGCCATGTTTCCCCAACTGCAGTCCTCAAGGCCCACCAACATGTCAAGTTTTCAGTCTTTACTTTGCATTGCTCAGGTGATAATTGCCTCACCTGTGCAATACAAAGGAAATACTGAAAACAATACCTGTTGTTAGGCCTTGATGACTGGATTTGGTGACACATGGCCTACAATGTACCCTTTTAAGGACAAAAGGTGAAATTGTATTAACAAAAGTATTTCACCATTTGTCCTACAAAAAGTGTACATTATGTTTCCCCTACTCCAGTCCTCAAGGTCCACCAACATGTCAAGTTTTCTGTCTTTCCTTTGTATTGCTCAGGTGATAATTGCCTCACCTGTGCAATACAAAGGAAATACTGAAAACATGATATGTTTTTGGTGTGCCTGGAGTAGGGGAAAACTGGGGTAGGGGATAATCTAAAAAGTACACATTTTTATTAAAAAAAGAATACACTTTGCATACTACACAACCCGGGACATAACTTTGCCAAAAAGGTTGCATTTACGAACCTTTTAGCCAAAGTTAGGTGTACCTGTAAAACAATTTTAAAACTTAACATCGTATAAATTAAAGACAGACAACAATGTTAAACCAATGAACAGTTTATTTAAAAATATATTTTTTAATATAATTTTTATTAAATTAGGCCTTTAGGCCAAATGTTTCACATATAAATATAAATTTTTAAAAATGTAACTAAATTTTTTTTTTTTTTTTTTTTTTATTAACTTTTTTTTTTTTATTTCATTAAACAAATGAAAAACAAAAACAGATTTAAAGGTCTGTGTAGTGTGGGGTGGAAATACTGCTGGAGGGGCTGCGGGACACTTCGACCGTGGGAGTGTGGAGGGACGAACGGGATGGTGGTGGGGAAGGAACAGGAAGAGGTGAAGGGGTGGAAAGACAAAAAGAATGGGAAGACAATGCAGAACATGTGGGTGGTGGTGGAGTGGAGGGTTGTGCAGGAGTAGCAGGTGACATAGTAGGTATTTGGAAGGGGGAAGGAGATTGGTAAGTAGAAGTGTGGTAGAGGGTAGGTGGCTGGTAGTGGGTAGGTTGTTGGTACTGGGGAGGTGGTTGGACCTGGGGAGGTGGTTGGTACTGGGGAGGTGGTTGGTACTGGGTAGGTGGTTGGACCTGGGGAGGTGGTTGGTACTGGGGAGGTGGTTGTACCTGGGGAGGTGGTTGGTACTGGGGAGGTGGTTGTACCTGGGGAGGTGGTTGGTACTGGGGAGGTGGTTGGTATTGAATAGGAGGGGGAGGAGGTATGGCAGGTGGAGGGGGGGAAGATGGACGGCGGCTGTAGGGGGGGGAGGTGGTGGAATGACTGGGGTGGATTGAGGATGGGAGACAACCTGCACTACAGCAGCGTGGCACGTGTGCATCACATACATCTGCTGGTCATAAGATAGCGGATCTATGCGCTCCGCAACCGACCTAAAAAGCTGTAGTTCGGTGGTGCTCTTATCTCAGAACGCACAGTTTCCAGAAGTGTCTTGACCTCACCAACTAGTGTGGTTATCTGACGAAGGCCTGCGGAAACTTGTTCAGATAGCAACTTAAGGCAGTTCTGGAAAGATGCGTTCATGTGTAAGAACTCGGGCGCATAGTTCTTTTCCTGACCCTTCTGACGCTGCCGCCCAGTACCCGCAGCTGTACTAGAGGTGGCAGGGTCAGAAGGGTGGGGTAAAGGGAAGGCTATATCCTGACCAGCAGATTCATGCATTGCAGGCGGCCACGCTGCTCCAGCGCTGGTGGAAGGGACAGCGGGATCGTGTGTGTGTGAAGTCTGGGAAGGGTCAGATGTGGAGGGTTGGTCAAAGTGTCCCTCTGTGTCGGTCTCCTGAGGGATCGCTCTAGAAGGCTCCAACTCTGCGGGCGCCCGAGTGCTGCTCACCGTGCTGTGGAAGAAACAAAAACATAAAATTAATATACAGATGTGGAATGGCCCTGGGTGAAAACAAAAAAAAAGTTAACATTTGATGTTAATATTTACCTTCTGGTGACCATGGTTTCACGCAGGAACGCCAGAGCTTGTGCATATTTGTACTTGCTCTGGCGTCCTGAAGATCCACTCGGGGCCCGCATTTCCTTATTAAACTCCTTCTTAAAGCGATCCCTCACAGACCGCCACCGCTTCATAATTCTCTCCCCTGAAACGAGAAAGCACACATTGGTTACTATACAACAACCACACTTTAGTCCTCGTGTCCCCCAGAGTTCATGTTTTCATTGTTTCCATAGTGTTTCACAAAAGGAAATCATGAAAACATGAAGCGTTGGTTACACAAGGACAGAATTTTTTTAAAAACACCTTTACAGTCAGCAACATGAACTATACTTACGGTATTTATTCTGGGACCTAGGATTGAGGTCCTCCCAGCGGTGCATCATTGCTGCTGCCACTTCCGTCCAGAGCCGTCGTGTCACAATTTGATCCGCATGCTGGCGGTCCCCCATGTTCCACAGCGGCTCCCTTTCTCGGACCAGGTCTATCATCAACTCAACGTCCAATCCCTCCTCCGTGTCCGAGTCGGGAGCACGCTGTGAAGCCTGTGAAATGAACAATGAAAAAAAAAAAAAAATTATCAGATACATGGTTTTAATTTGTAAAAATTATACATGTTACAATGGGAAAATTAATGCACAAAACATTTGTAGATAACACGTTTTTTAAAAAGCATAAATTATATAACATGGCAAAAAAAAAAATAATACTTACACGTTGAGAACCGCCGACAGTCTCACGACGACTCTGGGAGGCGCTGGGAGAATCCCTCTGGCTCCCAGATGCGAGAGACTAAAAATGAAAAGAAAAATTAGGATATTGGCAGGTGTTGGCCGCTGTGTGAAGTATGCACTAAATGTTTTTATATGTGTTGTGTGTACTGTGATGTTGTGTTTCTGCGATTGATGTAGGATACTTACGAATTGTGAGCCCACTCTGGGTATCTCTCCACCCCGTCCTTCTTCCTCTGGGAGCTCCTCGTCATCTTCAGATTCCTGTTATTAAAATAACACAATCAAGACATATAGCCCACAGATGGATTATGGATAGAAAAATAAAAAATAGATATTTTTACCGCCAATTCCTGACGATGGGTAGGAGGGCTCCCAGAAGAAGATGTGTCCTGCTGTCCCTGCTGTGGCGGCTCTGGCTCTGCCTCTGGCTGTGAGGGAGGAGATGGCGATGCCGGTGGTGCTGCCGCCGCCGCTTCAGCCGCTGCTTCCTCCGCCAACACCGCCATTGCTGCAGCTGCAGCAGCTGTTTGATGTTCTCTGCTGTGGAAGAAACAAAAAGGGACAGTCAATATATTTGTATATTTCTTGGCCCTGTCTGAAAGAGAAAACCAAGCATGTATTTTTATTGAAATGGGGGGGTGTAATGTTTACCTTCTTCTGGCTTCCCTCCTTGCCCGCCTCTCCTCCTGTTCTCTTCTATCTCCAAGCGCCGCCTCCCCCTCTTGTTGACGTCTTCTACTGTTAAAGTAAAAAGGTACTGTAAATTTGAGATTCCTTGTCCATGGCTGAAATAAAAAACAAACATGTAATTTATAGCAAAATGTGTTCTGTAATACTCACTTTCTGATTGCTATCCTCCTAGCTTGGAGGTCCTCTGCTCCCCTCTGCTGAACTTGGGCTTCAGCCGCTGCCGCCCGGTGAAGTCTTCGGCTGTTGAATAAGGACACAAAAACGGACAGTGAATATATGGGTATTCCTTTGCCCTGGCTGAAAGAGAAAAAACAAACATGTAATTTATAGCAAAATGTGTGCTGTAATACTTACTTTCTGCTTGCTAGCCTCCTAGCTTGGAGGTCCTCTCCTCCCCTCTGCTCAACTTGCGCTTCAGCCGCCGCCGCTCGTTGAATTCTTCTGCTGTTAGGACACAAAAAGGGACAGTGAATATATGTGGATTCCTTGTCCCTGGCTGAAAGAGAAAAACAAACATTAAATTTTTAGGGACATGGGGATGACATTTACTTTCTGCTGGCTTGCCTCCTTGCATCCAGGATGTCCTGCGCCCTTTCATCGCCAGCATCAATTCTTCTGCTGTGAAATGAACAGACCAAAAAAAATTGGTTTATATGTTTTGATTGTCCCTGTTTTAAAATATAACATTCAAACAACGACATTATTCCGACCACATGCAATCATTTTTTATAGCCATCAACAGTACCAGGGTAAACCGTATCCCTGGCCAAAAAAAAAATATATATATGATAATAAAAACATGGAAATTTCACATAAGAGCATGAGTAGCAAAGGTCAGAGGCTGCCAAAAAAAAGAAAAGTACATCAACATTTGTATACTAAACACAGGAAAATAATAGCAGCATGAGTAGATAAAACCGTGACAAGCCACAAAGAACAAAGATTGCAAACAAAAAAACATTAGCATAGTCAAACAATTCAACAGACCATGAGTAGATAAAACCATGACAGGCCACAAAGAACAAATATTGCAAACAAAAAAACATTAGCATAGTCAAACAATTCAACAGACCATGAGTAGATAAAACCATGACAAGCCAAAAAAAAAAAAAAAACCATTGGCAAAAAAAAAAGGGAGAGAAACATTACCATAGTAAACACATGCACATTTCCGATAGTAGCATAAAAAACAACGACATAACTGGCCAAAAAAATTAATACTTTTTTAAAAATAAAAAAAAAATTTTGATACACAAATACATCCACATTTCAGATTGTCGCAGGGAGACCAAGCACATCACTGCTAAAAAACAGTACCAGTAGATCTACATTATCAACATTCACAACAATAGCAGTGAATACACAATAAAGTTCCCAAACAAATGCATTTTAAACTCGGGGACCCACCCCATCATCGGCAATTTAATTTCATTAAATACCTGGGGAACCAATCCCCATCACAGAAAAAACATTAAATATATAATGTACCAGGCCACAAAAAATAAACATCAGCTCACACAACATTGGTGACAGATGTATTTTACATTTTTGAATTTGGGGGTGGGTGGTTCATATTTACCGTCTGTTTTCCTGGCGCTCCATGGTACGGATCCTGGCTGCGAGTCCGGTGGCTGCGTCGGTGGCTGCGTCGGTGGCTGCGTCGGTGGCTCTCTGTGGCTCTCTGTGGCTCTCTGTGGCTCTCTGTGGCTGTGTCTGATGTCCCACCCAATTTTTTTTTTATATGTTTGCTGAGGGGTGGTACTTCCTTGTATCTGTTTGCTGTGGGCTGGTATATCAATTAACAAACCGGATGCGGCTACCGGATGCGGCGGACGCCGCGATGCGGCGCATTGCGGCGTCCATAGACTTTCATTGTAAAAAAGAACCGCATGCGCCGCATCCGGCGCATGCGGCTTTTTCGCCGCAGACAAAAAACGTTACATGCAACGTTTTTTTCCAGACACCGTACGGTGACCAGACACCGCATCCGGCACCAACCGGATGCGCCGCAGTGACATGCGGCGCCATGCGGCGCTAATACAAGTCAATGGAAAAAAACCGCATGCGGCGCATACGGTTTTGTGATGCGGCGCTGCGAAAAAATGCCGGGGGCGCCGCAAGAGGAAAAACGGATGTGTGAAACCAGCCTAATGCTGCCTAAAAAATGGTATATTCACCTATATTATAGTGCAGACAAAATAATCATTCCCATTGAAAACAGATGTAGATCTCATCCCATGTAAAAATCCAGCATAAAATTCCAATACCTATAGATCCATGCAATATATATGGCCTAAAGAAAGTGCATAGTGCATAGTGCAAATTGCTTAGTGCAAATGGCAGTATATCTCTGCAACTGCAGATGAACTCACGCCACAAGGTTAGAGGAAAAAAGTGCATAAGTATATATTTTTCTAAGTGTGGAAAAACATAATAGCTGCTGGCATATGTTACACAACCTCAGTGCAGGCTGCCTTTGTATACATACTTTGTAGGCCCCATATGTGCCCCATATGATGCTCCACACCCTATATGATGCCACATAAATAATGAACCCCATATGATTCTCCAGTATATGATGGGCCCCATGAATGATGCTCCAGTGTCTTATGGGCCAAAATAATGCTCCATATTTAATGGGCCCCACTTATAATGATCCAGTGTATAATGGTCCCCGTAAATGCTGCTCCAGTGTCTGTTTTCCCCCTTTTAGAATGCTCCAGTATATGATGGGCCCCATGGATGATGCTCCAGTGTATGATGGGCCAATATAATGCTCCATATATAATGGGCTTCATTTATAATGATCCAGTGTATAATGGTCCCCGTAAATGCTGCTCCAGTGTCTGTTTTTCCCCCTTTTAGAATGCTCCAGTATATGATGGGCCCCATGGATGTTGTTCCAGTGTCTGATCTGCCCCATTTAGAATGCTCCAGTATATGATGGACCCCATGAATGATGCTCCAGTGTCTTATGGGCCAAAATAATGCTCCATATATAATGGTCCCCATTTATAATGCTCCATTGTATAATGATCCCCGCAAATGCTGCTCCAGTGTCTGAATTCCCCCTTTTAGAATGCTCCACTATATGATTGGCCCCATGGATGCTGCTCCAGTGTCTGATCTGCCCCATTTAGAATGCTCCAGTATATGATGGGCCCCATGGATGATGCTCCAGTGTCTGACCAGCCCCATTTAGAATGCTTCAATATATGATGGGCACCATGGATGATGCTCCAGTGTATGATGGGCCAATATAATGCTCCATATATAATGTGCCCCATTTAAAATTCTCCATTGTATAATGGTCCCTGTAAATGCTGCTTCGGTGTCTGTTTTCCCCCTTTTAGAATGCTCCATATATAATGGGCCTCATTTATAATGATCCAGTGTATAATGGTCCCCGTAAATGCTGCTCCAGTGTCTGTGTTCCCCCTTTTAGAATGCTCCAGTATATGATGGGCCCCATGGATGCTGCTCCAGTGTCTGATCTGCCCCATTTGAATGCTTCAGTATATCATGGGATCCATGGATGATGCTCCAGTGTCTTATGGGCCAAAATAATGCTCCATATATAATGGGCCCCATTTATAATGCTCCATTGTATAATGGTCCCCGTAAATGCTGCTCCAGTGTCTGTATTCCCCCTTTTACAATGCTCCACTATATGATGGGCCCCATTGATGCTGCTCCAGTGTCTGATCTGCCCCATTTAGAATGCTCCACTATATGATGGGCCCCACGGATAATGCAACAGTGTATGATGGGCCAATATAATGCTCCATATATAATGGGCCCCATTTATAATGATCCAGTGTATATTGGTCACCGAAAATGCTGCTCCAGTGTCTGTTTTCCCCCTTTTAGAATGCTCCTGTATATGATAAGCCCCATGGATGATGCTCCAGTGTCTGATCTGTCCCATTTAGAATGTTCCAGTATATGATGGGCCCCATGGATGATGCTCCAGTGTATGATGGGCCAATATAATGCTCCATATTTAATGGGCCCCATTTAAAATGATCCAGTGTATAATGGTCCCCGTAAGTGCTCCTCCAGTGTCTGTATTCCCCCTTTTAGAATGCTCCACTATATGATGGGCCCCATGGATGCTGCTCCAGTTCCTAATCTGCCCCATTTAGGATGCTCCAGTATATGATGGGCCCCATGGATGACGCTCCAGTGTCTGATCTGTCCCATTTAGAATGCTCCAGTATATGATGGGCCCCATGGATGATGCTCCAGTGTATGATCGGCCAATATAATGCTCCATATATAATGGGCCCCATTTATAATGATCCAGTGTATAATGGTCCCCGTCAATGCTGCTCCAGTGTCTGTTTTCCCCCTTTTAGAATGCTTCAGAATATGATGGGCCCCATGGATGCTGCCCCAGTGTCTGATCTGCTCCATTTAGAATGCTCCAGTATATGATGGGCCCCATGGATGATGCTCCAGTGTATGATCGGCGAATATAATGCTCCATATATAATGGGCACCATTTAAAATGATCCAGTGTATAATGGTCCCCGTAAATGCTGCTCCAGTGTCTGTTTTCCCCCTTTTAGTATGCTCCAGTATATGATGGGCCCCATGAATGATGCTCTAGTGTATGGTGGGCCAATATAATGCTCCATATATAATGGGCCCCATTTATAATGCTCCATTGTATAATGGTCCCCGTAAATGCTGCTCCAGTGTCTGAATTCCCCCTTTTAGAATGCTCCACTATATGATTGGCCCCATGGATGCTGCTCCAGTGTCTGATCTGCCCCATTTAGAATGCTCCAGTATATGATGGGCCCTATGGATGATGCTCCAGTGTCTGACCAGCCCCATTTTGAATGCTCCAGTACATGATGGGCCCCATGATTATGCTCCAGTGTATGATGGCCAATAAAAATGCTCCATATATAATGTCCCCCCATTTAAAATGCTCCATTGTATAATGGTCCCTGTAAATGCTGTTTTCGGTGTCTGTGTTCCCCCTTTTAGAATTCTCCAGTATATGATGGGCCCCATGGATGCTGCTCCATTGACTGATACAGCCCCATTTGAATGCTTTCACTATATCATGGGAATCCATGGATGATGCTCCATTGTCTTATGGTCCAAAATAATGCTCCATATATAATGGGCCCCATTTATAATGCTCCATTGTATAATGGTCCCCGTAAATGCTGCTCCAGTGTCTGTATTCCCCCTTTTAGAATGCTCCACTATATGATGGGCCCCATGGATGCTGCTCCAGTGTCTGATCTGCCCCATTTAGAATGCTCCAGTATATGATGGGCTCCATGGATGATGCTCTAGTGCCTGATCTGCCACATTTAGAATTCTCCAGTATAAGATGGGCCCATGGATGATGCTCCAGTGTATGATGGGCCAAAATAATGCTCCATATAAAATGGGCCCCATTTATAATGATCCAGTGTATAATGGTCCCCGTAAATGCTGCTCCAGTGTCTGTTTTCCCCCTTTTAGAATGCTCCAGTATATGATAGGCCCCATGGATGATGCTCCAGTGTCTCATCTGCCCCATTTAGAATGCTCCATTATATGATGGACCCCATGAATGCTGCTCTAGTTCCTGATCTGCCCCATTTAGGATGCTCCAGTATATGATGGGCCCAATGGATGATACTCCAATGTCTGATCTGTCCGATTTAGATGCTCCAGTATATGATGGGCCCCATGGATGATGCTCCAGTGTATGATGGGCCAATATAATGCTCCATATATAATGGGCCCCATTTATATTGATCCAGTGTATAATGGTCCCCGTAGATGCTGCTCCAGTGTCTGTGTACCCCCTTTTAGAATGCTCCAGTATTTGATGGGCCTCAAGAATGCTGCTCCAGTGTCAGATCTACCCAATTTAGAATGCTCCAGTATATGATGGGCCCCATGGATGATGCTCCAGTGTATGATGGCCAATATAATGCCCATATATAATGAGCTCCATTTATAATGATCCAGTGTATAATGGTCCCCACAGATGCTGCTCCAGTGTCTGTGTACCCCCTTTTAGAATGCTCCAGTATATGATGGGCCCCAAGGATGCTGCTCCAGTGTCAGATCTGCCCCATTTAGAATGCTCCAGTATATGATGGGCCCCATGGATGATGCTCCAGTGTATGATGGGCCAATATAATACTCCATATATAATGGGCCCCATTTATAATGATCCAGTGTATAATGGTCCCCGTAGATGCTGCTCCACTGTCTGTGTTCCCCCTTTTAGTATGCTCCAGTATATGATGGGCCCCATGGATGCTGTTCCAGTGCCTGATCTGCCCCATTTAGAATGCTCCATTATATGATGGGCCCCATGGATGCTGCTCCAGTGTCTGATCTGCCTAATTTAGAATGCTCCAGTATATGATGGGCCCCATGGATGCTGCTCCAGTGTCTGATCTGCCCCATTAAGAATGCTTCAGTATATCATGGGCCCCATGGATGATGTTCCAGTGCCTGATCTGACACATATAGAATGCTCCAGTATAAAATGGGCCCCATAGATGATGCTCTAGTGTATGATGGGCCAATATAATGCTCCATATATAATGGGCTCCATTTATAATGATCCAGTGTATAATGGTCCCCTTAAATGCTGCTCCAGTGTCTGTATTCCCCCTTTTAGAATGCTCCACTATATAATGGACCCCATGGATGCTGCTCCAGTGTCTGATCTGCCCCATTTAGAATGCTCCAGTATATGATGGGCCCCATGGATGATGTTCCAGTGCCTGATCTGCCACATTTAGAATGCTCCAGTATAAAATGGGCCCCATAGATGATGCTCTAGTGTATGATGGGCCAATATAATGCTCCATATATAATGGGCTCCATTTATAATGATCCAGTATATAATGGTCCCCTTAAATGCTGCTCCAGTGTCTGTTTTCCCCCTTTTAGAATGCTCCAGTATATGATAGGTCCCATGGATGATACTCCAGTGTCTGATCTGTCCCATTTAGAATGCTCCATTATATGATGGGCCCCATGGATGATGCTCCAGTGTATGATGGGCCAATATAATACTCCATATATAATGGGCCCCATTTATAATGCTCCATTGTATAATGGTCCCCGTAAATGCTGCTCCAGTGTCTGTATTCCCCCTTTTAGAATGCTCCACTATATAATGGACCCCATGGATGCTGCTCCAGTGTCTGATCTGCCCCATTTATATGCTCCAGTATATGATGGGCCCCATGGATGATGTTCCAGTGCCTGATCTGCCACATTTAGAATGCTCCAGTATAAAATGGGCCCCATAGATGATGCTCTAGTGTATGATGGGCCAATATAATGCTCCATATATAATTGGCTCCATTTATAATGATCCAGTGTATAATGGTCCCCTTAAATGCTGCTCCAGTGTCTGTTTTCCCCCTTTTAGAATGCTCCAGTATATGATAGGTCCCACGGATGATACTCCAGTGTCTGATCTGTCCCATTTAGAATGATCCAGTATATGATGGGCCCCATGGATGATGCACCAGTGTATGATGGGCCAATATAATGCTCCATATATAATGAGCCCCATTTAAAATGATCCAGTGTATAATGGTACCCGTAAATGCTGCTCCAGTGTCTGTTTTCCCCCTTTTAGAATGCTCCAGTATATGATGGGCCCCATGAATGCTGCTCCAGTGTCAGATCTGCCCCATTTAGAATGCTCCAATATAAGATGGGCCCCATGGATGATGCTCCAGTGTATGATGGGCCAATATAATGCTCCATATATAATGGGCCCCATTTATAATGATTAAGTGTGTAATGGTCCCCGTAAATGCTGCTCCAGTGTCTGTGTTTCCCCTTTTAGAATGCTCCAGTATTTGATGGGCCCCATGGATGCTGCTCCAGTGTCTGATCTTCCCCATTTAGAATGCTCCAGTATATGATAAACCCCATGGATGATGCTCCAGTGCCTGATCTGCCCCATTTAGAATGCTCCAGTATATTTATATTGCTCCATTGTATAATGGTCTCCGTAAATGCTGCTCCAGTGTCTGTTTTCCCCCTTTTAGAATGCTCCAGTATATGATGGGCCCCATGGATGCTGCTCCAGTGTCTGTTTTCCCCCTTTTAGAATGCTCCAGTATATCATGGGCCCCATGGATAATGCTCCAGTGTCTCATAGGCCAAAATAATGCCGCATATATAATAGGCCCCATTTATAATACTCCATTGTATAATGGTCCCTGTAAATGCTGCCAGTATGTGATGGGACCCATGGATGCTGCTCCATTGTCTGATCTTCCCCATTTAGAATGCTCCAGTATATGATGAACCCCATGGATGATGCTCCAGTGCCTGATCTGCCCCATTTAGAATGCTCCAGTATATTTAATATTGCTCCATTGTATAATGGTCCCCGCAAATGCTGCTCCAGTGTCTGTTTTCCCCTTTTAAAATGCTTCAGTATATGATGGACCCCATGGATGATGCTCCAGTTTCTGATCTGCCCCATTTAGAATGCTCCAGTATATGATAGGCCCCATGAATGATGCTCCAGTGTCTTATTGGCTAAAATATTGCTCCATATATAATAGGCCCCATTATTAATGATCCAGTGTACAATGGGCCCCTTAAATGCTGCTCCAGTGCCTGATGTCCCCCATTTAGTAAACTACAGTATATGATGGGCCCCATGGATGATGTTCCAGTGTCTTATGGGCCAAAATAATGCTCCATATATAATAGGCCCCATTTATAATACTCCAGTGTATAACAGGCCCCGTAAATGCTGCTCCAGTGTCTGATGTCCCCCATTTAGAATACTCCAGTGTATGATGGGCCCTGTAGATGCTGCTCCAGTGTCTGATGTCCCCCATTTAGAATGCTCCAGTGTATGATGGGCCCTATTTATGATGCTTAAGTGTATGCTGGGCACCATATCTAATTCTACAGTGTATAATGCTCCCCATATATTGCTCCAAACTTTAAAAAAATGAAATACCTCTCCTCACTGTGCACTGCTCTACTCTGGACTGCATAGCGCCACCAACTTACAGCTCTCTGCACTTGGACTATTTAGGCAGAGGGCATACAGACGTGACGTCATCGCTCTCTCTAACCTGAATGTCACTGTCAGGAAACGCGGAAGACGTCAGAACGGTGGAGCAGGGAGAAGTATGTATTGCAAGTGCTGGGACCCTGAGCAAGCAGGGGGGCCGACTCGTGGGCGACGGCACTGGCACAGGGCCCCTCATATTACGCCGGTGTGTCTGACGGCAAGTGGGCCCCCCCATCATCAGAGACTCTTTTTTGTACTATGAGGGGCCCTGTGCCAGTGCCGTTGCCCATGAGTCGGCCCCCCCACCTGCTCAGGGAACCGGCACTTGCCCGGGTGCGCCAGGTGCTGACACCGGCCATGGGGGGATATTTGTAGGTTTTTTAGTCCTTCCACACTTGCAAGTGCATGTTCATTAAATGTCTAAGCATGCAACTGGTATTCAAATTTCTGAGTTTTTTCCCTCGCACTTCTTACAGATAACCTTTGCCTCATCAATAGGATTTTGGTAAAAAAAAGTGCCACACTGGACTCTTCCTACGATGGTATAAATTTTCTGGGTTTGCATGCTGTGCTAATTTGACCGTCTGGCCAAGCTGTCCTGCAACTCTTTTTGTTTTTTTAAGACGTTTTTGTACTGCTATGTGTTAGGGTTTGAGTTCCCGCTGCTGCACAAGGGGAGTCTCGAACCAGTTCTGCTGCGGTCTCCCATTAATCTCCAGCCGCAGTGGAGCCTGCTCAGCAGAGACGTCGGTCCAAGCGTCTTGCCCACTCCACTACTGTGCAGTGACTTGCTGCTGCCTTTCCTGGATCTGCTATTATAGCCAGTGTTGGAGCAGACGTCTTTGGGACAAAGTCCTGCATTTTCCCTTCTGAGCATGCCCAGAGTGAGATCTCTCATTGGAGATCAGGGGTCACATGCTCAGGTACTGCAGCGGCTCCTATTGGTCCACCAGGAAGGCCCTGCGATTACTGATGTTCTGGAACTAGTTTCATTGGTCCTGGTTTCTGGCAGGTCCTGTAGCTGTTGCTATAAAAGGGTAGCATGGCTGGGCCGCCATGCGCTAATATCAACCATTGTATGCTATGCGCCAGTGTGATCATGCGTATGTGTGGTTAGGGACCCGGCTGAAATAAGCCACTAGAATACCGACTTAATCGATGAGGAGTTTGGTATGGTAGCTGGTCAGGGTCGGTGTCCTAGATGCCCTAGATTACCGGCATAACCAATGAGGAGTTTTGATTGCCGTATTCAGGGTCTGGCGTTCAGACGCCATAGATTGCGGGTTACTCCCGAGAGGACATTAGCACACGATCACGCTTTATGTACGCTTAGCACTTAACTGTGTACCTGAGAGCCTGACAGGGCACAGTGCTTTTTCTCAGCGGCCCTGTGACGTAACAGAGTTCGCTTTCTACGCTAGAAAGCGCCCTAGCGTGTTTTCTTTGCGACTCAGTTGTGTCTAGTGAGTGCGCACACATCGCCATATAGCGCTGCGGCTCTCTTTCTTGCGGCTCTGTGGATTAACAGAGTTCGCACTTATTGCCACAGCACATTACGGCGTTTATGTTAGCGACTCTGCGGGATAACAGAGTTTGCTTCTCGCGCCATTTTTACTAGCAGCAGGCTCCGCTTGCACGGTGGACCCCGGGCTGCGAACGCACCTCTCTACATTATATATTTGGTGCGTTCCGCAGACCCTTAACATAATATTAGCGCCAAGGTCTGGCTAGTAAAAATGGCGGATGACCAGCGTCTATCGCAGTACATCCAGCAGCTGGAGGGTAGGTTGGCGGCTCTTGAGCG
The DNA here is from genome assembly GCA_033576555.1 of Oophaga sylvatica. Lineage (NCBI taxonomy): Eukaryota > Metazoa > Chordata > Amphibia > Anura > Dendrobatidae > Oophaga > Oophaga sylvatica. Next base: position 147,796,400 of record JARQOD010000009.1, read on the forward strand.
CACAACCTCAGCTGTGGATGTTACCGCAGTCGCTGTTCAGGCTGCTAGCGTGGCTGCAGTCAGTTTGTCTTCTGCCACCTCTGCCCCTACATTATCCCACCTCCCGCTTCCTGACAAGTTTGCCGGTGACAGCAAGCAATGTCGGGGATTCGTGAGTCAGTGCTCTATACAGCTCGAGCTTCTGGCTGCACGTTTCCCCACGGATCGGGCACAAGTGGATTTGTACTCTCTCTACTCTCTGGCAGAGCGTTGGAGTGGGCAACGCCGCTGTGGGAGCGCAACGATCGTGTGGTGCGGAGTGCTCCTCGTTTCTTGGAGGCTCTTAAAAAGGTCTTTTTAGGACCTCAGGTCACCCACGATACGGCACTTCAACTGCTGGCATTGGCACAGGGTTCATCTTTGGTCAGTCAGTTTTCCGTCCAGTTTCGGACTCTGGCCTCAGAGCTAGACTGGTCAGATAAAGTTCTTATTCCAGTTTACTGGCGAGGTCTGGCTGACCATGTTAAAGACGCTTTGGCTACCAGGGAGATTCCCGCCACACTGAAGAAGCTTATCTCCATATCTACCCGCTTTGACCTCCGTTTTCACGAGCGGAGGTTGGAGCGGGCCCAGTGTAGGCAGAGAATTCGGTTGGCTCCCACCTTTGCCAAACCTCTCGAATCTCCCGATCTGGCGTCCGAACCCCAAAAGGCCACAGAGGTTCCTCATGCAGGACCTAAGTCTCGGACCGTCCGAGTATCCGTGGTCTGTAACCTTTGTCAGCACACAGGACACTATGCCAACAAATGTCCACAGCGATCGGGGAAGCGATCGCGTCTAGTGGCCCTGGGAGGAGGTTCACTAGAGACAGCGGCATTTTCCTTCAAGATTACATTTAAAGGGACAATCACTGTAGGCACTTCCACTTTCACCGCCGACCTTTGCGTGGACTCAGGAGCAGAGGGGAACTTCATGTCCTCTAACTTTGCTCGCCGTCATGCAATACCTCTGGTGGCGCTTGACAAATCAGTGACTGTCCGGGTAGTGAATGGGTTGACATTGCCCTCACAGATTACACACCAGACTGTTCCACTTGCATTGTTAGTATCTCCTTCCCATCAGGAACTTATTTCCCTACTCGTCCTTCCCGAGGGAATAGACGAGATCCTACTAGGTATACCTTGGCTCCGTTTCCACTCCCCACATATAGAGTGGACTTCAGGTAGGATACTGGGTTGGAGTGATTGATGCATGTAGAGACAGATGTGTCAGGAGTTGCGTTCAAGTTACCACTACTGAGTTACCCACAGATCTTACTCCACTTCCCAAGTGCTACTGGTCATATGCAGACGTGTTCTCCAAGAAGGCTGCGGAGACTCTTCCGCCTCATCGCGCAGAACCTCCTCGGGGAAGGGTCTATCCCCTCTCTCTTCCTGAGACAGAGGCCATGTCGCAATATATTCAGGAGAACCTGGCAAGAGGGTTTATTAGGAAGTCGGTGTCACCGGCAGGGGCGGGATTCTTCTTCGTGCAGAAGAAAAACGGAGAATTACGTCCGTGTATTGATTACAGGGGTCTTAACGCCATCACCGTTAAAAACAAGTACCCGTTGCCTCTGATTTCTGAGCTCTTCGATAGGCTTCGGGGAGCAAGGGTATTCACTAAACTAGATCTGCGCGGTGCTTATAACCTGATTCGCATCCGTGAGGGGGACGAATGGAAGACGGCTTTTAATACCAGGGATGGGCATTACGAATATCTAGTAATGCCCTTTGGGCTCTGTAATGCCCCAGCCGTTTTCCAAGACTTTGTCAATGACATCTTCCGGGATATGCTCTTCACCTCGGTCGTAGTCTATCTGGATGATATACTCATCTTCTCTCCAGATATTGACTCCCACCGGAGAGATGTCTGCAGAGTCTTCGACCTCTTACGGGCTAATTCCCTTTATGCTAAGTTAGAGAAATGTATGTTTGAGCTGGAGTCTTTACCTTTCCTTGGTTATATCATCTCAACCCAGGGATTGGCTATGGATCCGGCCAAACTACAGGCTGTGATGGACTGGCAGGAACTCCACTCTCTTAAAGCGGTGCAGCGCTTTATGGGGTTCATTAATTACTATCGCCAGTTCATTCCGCATTTCTCTACCTTGGTAACTCCCTTGGTAGCGCTCACCAAGAAGGGAGCAAATCCCAAATTGTGGTCGGAAGAGGTCTCCAAGGCTTTCACTTCTATTAAGTCTCATTTTGCTAGCGCTCCCATCCTACATCGCCCCGATGCTGATAAGCTATTTTTATTGGAGGTGGATGCCTCATCCGTTGGTGCTGGAGCAGTCCTCTTCCAAAAGGATGCTCAATGTCAGAAGCATCCTTGCTTCTTCTTCTCTAAGACCTTCACATCAGCGGAGAGGAATTATTCCATCGGGGATAGGGAGTTGCTAGCCATGAAGTTGGCCTTCTCTGAATGGAGACATCTGTTGGAGGGGGCCCGCTTTCCCTTCCAAGTCTTCACCGACCACAAAAATTTGGTGTATCTGCAGACAGCCCAGCGGCTTAACTCTCGCCAGGCCAGATGGTCCTTGTTCTTCTCCCGGTTTAATTTCACACTCCATTTCCTCTCGGGAGAGAAGAACATTCGTGCCGACGCTCTCTCTCGCTCTGTGGTGTCCTCTGAGGAGGAGGTGGAGGAGCCTCGGCTTATTGTCCCCACAGAGAGCCTAAGAACAGTGGCCCCGGTTTCGCTAGAGTCTGTGCCCCCGGGCAAGACTTTTGTACCTACCAACTTGCGACCAGAGGTACTCTCTTGGGCACATTCGTCCAGGGTGGGTGGACACTTTGGGGCAAAGAGGACATCTGAATTGCTGGCGAGGACATACTGGTGGCCGCATATGGTCCGTGACGTTGGGGACTATGTTCGGGCGTGTGTCTCCTGCGCCAAGAATAAGTCTCCACGACAACGGCCAGCTGGGTTACTTTACCCTTTGCCGGTGGCAGACAGGCCCTGGGAGATGGATGGAATGGACTTTGTGGTGGGTTTACCCAAGTCTCGGGGTTGCACCATCATTTGGGTAATCACCGACCATTTTTCCAAAATGGTGCATTTGGTGCCGCTACCACGGTTACCTTCTGCACGGGCTCTGGCAGCGTTGTTCGTTAGGCACATCTTCCGTCTACACGGCATGCCGGACAAAATTATCAGTGACCGAGGTCCCCAGTTTGCGTCTCGGTTCTGGAGAGAGCTTTGTCGTCTACTCAGTATTGAGTTAAATCTCTCTTCAGCGTACCATCCTGAGACGAATGGGTTGGTAGAGAGGGCCAACCAAACTTTGGTCACCTATCTACGACATTTTGTCTCGGCCAGGCAGGATGACTGGGCATCCTTGCTACCATGGGCTGAGTTTGCCCTAAACAATGCTGTGGCTGATTCCACCGGACAGACTCCATTCCTCCTAAACTACGGTCAGCATCCGCGGGTTCCGGTGCCCATGCCTGTGTCTTCCGCCGACTCCAGGGTGGCAGACTGGGCTGTGGAGGCACGGGACATTTGGGACCGTACCCAGGATGCCATTCAGGCATCCAAGGAGAGGATGAGGTCCTCCGCCGACGCACATCGGCGCCCCGCTCCAACATTTGCTCCTGGGGACTTGGTGTGGCTCTCCGCCCGTAACATCAGGCTGCGAGTTGAGTCCACTACGTTGGCACCCCACTACCTGGGTCCTTTCAAGGTCCTCGAGCAGGTTAACCCTGTGGTATACCGTTTGGCTCTTCAACCACGCCTGGGTATCTCCGACACCTTTCACGTGTCCCTCCTGAAGCCCGTGCTCATATCCCGGTTTTCTGAGTCATCTGCCAAGACATCGGGTTCATCTACAGATGACCATGAGGTGAACGCCATCGTAGGGTGTAAGGTGGTAACGGAGCAAAAAGTTTTATTTGGTGGACTGGAGGGGCTATGGGCCTGAGGATAGGTCTTGGGAGCCTGCCGAGCATGTTCACGCTCCGAAGCTCATCGCTGCCTTTGAACGCAGCGAGGCCCAGAGAAGGGGGGTTAATGTTAGGGTTCGAGTTCCCGCTGCTGCACAAGGGGAGTCTCGAACCAGTTCCGCCGCAGTCTCCCATTCATCTCCGGCCGCAGTGGAGCCTGCTCAGCAGAGACGTCGGTCCAAGCGTCTTGCCCACTCCACTACTGTGCAGTGACTTGCTGCTGCCTTTCCTGGATCTGCTATTATAGCCAGTGTTGGAGCAGACGTCTTTGGGACAAAGTCCTGCATTTTCCCTTCTGAGCATGCCCAGAGTGAGATCTCTCATTGGAGATCAGGGGTCACATGCTCAGGTACTGCAGCGGCTCCTATTGGTCCGCCAGGAAGGCCCTGCGATTACTGATGTTCTGGAACTAGTTTCATTGGTCCTGGTTTCTGGCAGGTCCTGTAGCTGTTGCTATAAAAGGGTAGCATGGCTGGGCCGCCATGCGCTAATATCAACCATTTTATGCTATGCGCCAGTGTGATCATGCGTATGTGTGGTTAGGGACCCGGCTGAAATAAGCCACTAGAATACCGACTTAATCGGTGAGGAGTTTGGTATGGTAGCTGGTCAGGGTCGGTGTCCTAGATGCCCTAGATTACCGGCATAACCGGTGAGGAGTTTTGATTGCCGTATTCAGGGTCTGGCGTTCAGACGCCATAGATTGCGGGTTACTCCCGAGAGGACATTAGCACACGATCACGCTTTATGTACGCTTAGCACTTAACTGTGTACCTGAGAGCCTGACAGGACACAGTGCTTTTTCTCAGCGGCCCTGTGACGTAACAGGGTTCGCTTTCTACGCTAGACAGCGCCCTAGCGTGTTTTCTTTGCGACTCAGTTGTGTCTAGTGAGTGCGCACACATCGCCATATAGCGCTGCGGCTCTCTTTCTTGCGGCTCTGTGGATTAACAGAGTTCGCACTTATTGCCACAGCACATTACGGCGTTTATGTTAGCGACTCTGCGGGATAACAGAGTTTGCTTCTCGCGCCATTTTTACTAGCAGCAGGCTCCGCTTGCACGGTGGACCCCGGGCTGCGAACGCACCTCTCTACATTATATATTTGGTGCGTTCCGCAGACCCTTAACACTATGGGCCTGCCAGATAACCGCTACTGCGATGTTGTTGCCTGCTGCGGATCCTTCTCCTCTTCTGAGCTATTGCCAGCGGCACCCTCTTCCCCCAATGGATGCCAATCCGGGTCAACAACTGGGTCATCCATCACCTCTTCAATTTCATCTGCACCTTCCTCTGTGTCACCGTGTAAGGTGGTATAGTATGTGGGAAGGGGCATCTGAGTTTCATCAGTGTCAGATTCTGGCTCAGCAGACTGCGAGTGAAAAGTAGTGCTATGGGTGAATGTACCAGCAGAATTATCTAGCAGTGGCTGTGCATCAGTTCACTCTATCTCTGATTCATGTTGGACTGGGGAATTCAGGATTTGACTTGATAACCCAGGCATGGTATGTGAAAAGAGCTGCATGTAGTAATCTGAAGTGTGGGCTGCAAAATCCTTTACTTTTGGTGGGGGTGAAGCACACAAGGAAAGGTGTTGTTCCTGACCAGTAGCCTGCACTGATGACTAAAGGTACTGCCACACTAAGCTATCCCGCTAGCGATCTCGTTAGCGTTGCATACTAATGAGATCGCTAGCGGGATTGTTTCTATATCGCTAAATGCTGCCGCATTTAGCGATATAGTTAACGACGCTATCGCCGTTAGCGATCTTCTTAACGACTTTAGCGGTACAAAAGTACCGCTAAATCGCTAAGAAAAGGTGCCACACAGCGATTAGATACTTACCCAGCGGGAGCGCCAGCGATGAAATAGGGTCCGGAACGATTCCAGCGACGAGCAAGATCACAGCAGGAAGCTCGTCGCTGGCAGCTGCCGCACTGAACAATATCGCTAACGGGATCGCTAAATAGTGACGTTTTTTAGCGATCCCGTTAGCGATATTGTTTAGTGTGGCATACCCTTCAGTGCTTGCATTTTTTGAAACTTCAGAAGAGGAGGCAATAGAGCTGGAGGCTGTTTTGGCAATGTAAGCCAAAACCTGTTCCTGATGCTCCGGCTTTAAAAGCAGTTTACCTACTCCCAGTAAAGGGAGTCTTCCAGGCCTTCTTGAGCCAGACGATGACGCAGGCTCATCACCTCATGCCTTAGGTGCTATTGTGCTTATGGCACTTCCAGCAGATGCACCACCACCACCATCAGTACCAGCTGGCCCAAGTCTGTGGCCTCTTCCACCATACTTCCTCATTTTTGTGAAATGTACCCAAAATACCAGCAAATATGTTACTGTATCATAAGCTTACAGCTGTATACAGTCTAGGGATAATTGTAAATCTCCGTATATATTTCAGGAGTCACACACAGACGCTCTCAGGCTCAGTATGGATTACACCAGAATATAAAAAGTAGAAATAGGTAATGTATCAGAAGCGTAGAGCTGTATACAGTATTGGGGTAATTGTAAAACTCCGTATATTTTGCCAGAGTCAGACACAGGCTCTCACAGGCTCAGTATGGATCACACCAGAATATAAAAAGTAGAAAAAGGGTAATGTATCAGAAGCGTACAGCTGTATACAGTGTTGGGGTAATTTTTAAATCTCCCTATATATATTTCCGGAGTAACAGACAGACTCTCACAGGCTAAGTATGGATCACACAAGAATATAAAAAGCAGATCCGCAAGAAATAATCACACATGTGGGCCAATGTTCCAGGTGTCAATGATGCACTTAGAGTGGTGGGTGGAGGAGGACTTTCTGGCAAAAAGGATAGTGTGTTGTGAATGGACTTGAAATGAGTTCTGAGCAGAGGCTCCCTCTGGTGGTTACAAGCGGTACTGGACTGTCCAGTGAAGATTGTGAGGATTGGGAATCAGGTGTTACTGACTGGTCTTATATAAGGGAGTCGCCTTCCCATCAGGGTTGCCGGTGATCAATTGTTCTGGTCTCAATCCTTGATTCCTGTTTCCTTTGTAGCCTGCTGTGTCGTGTCTGCATCTCCTGCTAACAGATAAGACATTTTCTTCTTTTTGTTTTTGTGCTTTATTTTTGCATTTTGTCCTGCACTTCTGTGGGGGCCTTCAGGGTCCCCTCCGGGGGCTTTTGCCCTCTCAGTTTAGTTCAGCCACTGATGTTTGTACATTTGCTTTTTCCAGTTTTTTCAGTGGCTGCTGTTTTGATTTTATTACACCAGAGAACTAATTTAGGTGGTAGAGGTCGTGTGATCTCAGGTGTTTTTGAAATTAGTAGAGTTGGTGCTTTTCAGGGTTTTTTGGGATTGCAGTAAGTGCCCTTTCTATCCTTTTCTATTTAGGTAGTTTGGGCCCCAACGTTTGCTCATACTATTTTCTGTCTGTGTCAGTATTTCTTCTTGTCTAACCGCCATTACATGTTTGGGGGCTTTCTATGTTCTTTGGGGATCTGCTCCGGGGCAGATAGCTTTCCTCTTTCTATCTTTAGGTGTAGTTAGTTTCTCAGGCTGTGACGAGGCGTCTAGGACCAACGTAGGAACGCTCCACGGCTGCCTCTAGTTGTGGTGGTTAGTCAGGGTACTGCAATCTCATAGATTCCAACTGCTCTGGTGTATTGCCTTTTTTACCTGCACTCCTCAGTTACCAAAACATAACAGTATCACCGGCCTAATAAATTGAAAATTGTATGGTACTCACAGAAGGGAAAAATATTGTGAAAGAAAAAGGTTGTCAGAGTTGTCAGAGATATTTTTCTGTTTGTTGCATTTTTTTTTTTTTTCCCTCTGTATCTCTGGGTGCTGGGGAGGATTTTTTCTCTCAATGGAGTTTGCACAGTTGTCTGGCCGTGTGGATCAGCTTGCCACTGAGGTTCGGAGTATTGCTACCTATCTTGCTAGGTTGCCTGTTGTGGAACCTAGGATTCCCATGCCAGATTTGTTTTTGGGGGATCGAGCCAAGTTTCTGAATTTCAAAAATAATTGTAAATTGTTTTTTGCCTTAAAATCTAAGTCCTCAGGGAACGCAGCGCAGCAGGTTCAAATTGTCATCTCTCTCCTGCGCGGCGATCCTCAGGATTGAGCTTTTTCCCTGACACCTGGGGATCCTGTTTTGAGTGATGTTGATGCATTTTTTCAGGCCTTGGGGTTATTGTACGATGAGCCTAATGTCACTGATCAAGCTGAAAAAGCCTTGTTGGCATTAAATCAGGGGCTTGATGACGCTGAGTTATACTGTCAGAGATTCCGTAGGTGGGCAGTCCTGACCAAATGGAATGACGACGCTTTGGCAGCCCTTTTTCGGAAGGGTCTGTCAGATAATGTAAAGGATGTTATGGTGGGATTCCCTGTCCCCTCTGGTCTCAATGATTCTATGTCATTAGCGATTCAAATTGACAGACGTTTGCGTGAGCGGAGAAGTATGCGTGGAATAGTGTTGCCTTGTGAACCTGCTTCTGAATCCATGCAGTGTGATAGAGTGGTTTCTGGGGCACAGCGTCATGAGTTTCGAAAGCGCAATGGGTTATGTTTCTACTGTGGTGATGCCTCTCATGCTATTTCAGTCTGCCCTAAGCGGGGAAGACGTTTTGCACGCTCAGTTGTCTTGGGTAGTGTTCAGACTAAGTTTTTATTAACTGTTACTCTGATATGCTCTCTGTCCTCATTTTCTGCTCAGGCTTTCGTTGATTCGGGAGCAGCTATTAACCTGATGGATTTTGATTTTGCTAAACGTTGTGGGTTTCCCTTGATACCCCTACAGAAGTCTATTCCCCTACTGGGGATCGATTCTACCCCTTTGGCTGAGAATAAACCTCAGTTCTCTACTCAGGTGATAATGAGGGTTGAACCTGATCATCAGGAGAGCTGCAAATTTTTGGTTCTGTATAATCTGCATGACATTATCGTGCTGGGTTTCCCTTGGTTACAGTCTCATAATCCTGTTTTGGATTGGAAATCTGTGTCTGTAACCAGTTGGGGCTGCCAATGTGTTAATACCAACACTCCTGTTTTTTCTGCCTCCCCCAGGCTCAGGATGTTCCTGACTTTTTGATTGATTTTTCTGATGTGTTTAGCGAAAGTAAATCTGCATCCTTGCCTCCCCATAGGAGCTATGACTGCGCTATTGAATTAGTGCGTGGTAGTAAATTCCCTAAAGGTCGCCTTTTTAACTTGTCTGTACCTGAACATGACGCTATGCGGTCTTATATCAAGGAGTCATTGGAGACGGGTCATATCAGACCATCCTCTTCACCCTTAGGTGCCGGTTTTTTCTTTGTGGCCAAAAAGGATGGTTCATTAAGGCCGTGTATTGATTATCGTCTTTTGAACAATATTACTGTGAAATATCAATACCCCTTACCCTTGATTTCTGACCTGTTTTCCAGGGTGAAAAACGCTACTTGGTTTACCAAGCTTGACCTCAGGGGGCATATAACCTTATTCGCATTAAGCACGGGGATGAATGGAAGACGCATTTAATACCCCTGAGGGGCATTTTGAGTACCTTGTGATGCCCTTTGGGCTCACTAATGCTCCTTCTGTCTTCCAGTCCTTCATGAATGCCATTTCCAGGGATTTTGTGGATAAATTTCTGATTGTTTATTTGGATGATATCTTGATTTTTTCCAATGACTGGGACTCTCATGTGAAACATGTTCGAACTGTATTCCAGATTTTGAGAGAGAATGCTCTGTATGTGAAGGGATCAAAGTGTCTTTTTGGCGTACAGAGGATCTCATTTTTGGGATTCATTTTGTCCCCATCTGTTATTGAAATGGACCCGGTCAAGGTTCAGGCCATCTGTGATTGGGTCCAACCTGCTTCATTAAAGGCTCTTCAAAGATTTTTGGGTTTTGCCAATTTTTATCGTAAATTTATTGGTAATTTCTCGGTTATTGTTAAACCATTAACTGATTTGACCAAAAAGGGTTCTGATGTGGTGAATTGGCCTCCTGAGGCAGTCTCTGCATTTCAGGAACTTAAGCAGAGATTCACTTCTGC
>JARQOD010000009.1:147806488-147845648 GCA_033576555.1 Oophaga sylvatica
TGCCCTCTCGAGGAGTTTCCTTGCGGACTCTCCTGAGCTATCTGATCCCTCTGTTATTTTGAAGGAGGGTGTAGTTCTCTCCGCCATCTCGCCCAATTTGAGACTTGCTCTGGAGGGGTGTCAGGAGGATAGGCCCGAGCGCTGCCCTGTTGGAAAATTGTTTGTCCCGGACCAATGGAAAAAGAGTGTGATGTCTGAGATTCATTGTTCCGCATTGGCTGGGCATCCCGGAATTTTTGGTACCAGAGACTTGGTTAGTCGGTCCTTTTGGTGGCCTACCTTGTCTCGCGATGTCAGGGAATTTGTGCAGTCCTGCGGGACTTGCTCTCGCTCCAAGCCTTGCTCTCGCTCTAGTGGTTTGTTGATGCCATTGCCTGTGCCCAAGAGACCATGGACCCATATCTCTATGGATTTCATTTCCGATCTTCCTGTTTCTCAGAGAATGACCACCATCTGGGTAATTTGTGATAGGTTTTCCAAAATGATACATCTTGTGCCATTACGGGCCATTACCTAAGTTGCCTTCCTCCTCTGAATTGGTGCCATTGTTCCTTCAGCACGTGGTTCGTTTACACGGCATTCCTGAGAACATTGTGTCTGACAGAGGAGTCCAGTTTGTTTCCAGATTTTGGAGGACTTTTTGTTCTAAACTGGGTGTTCAATTGTCTTTCTCCTCGGCATTTCATCCTCAGACCAATGGTCAAACTGAGAGAACAAACCAGACATTGGAGACTTATCTAAGATGCTTTGTGTCTGCTGATCAGGATGACTGGGTCTCTTTTTTGCCTTTGGCTGAGTTTGCTCTTAATAATAGGGCTAGCTCTGCCACTTTGATGTCTCCGTTTTTCTGTAATTCTGGTTTCACCCTCGATTTTCTTCAGGACAGACGGAGGCTTCTGTCTGTCCAGGTGTTGACTCTGTTGTTGAGCGTATGCAGCAGATTTGGGACCAGGTAGTGGAGAGGTTGTCCCTCTCTCAGGAGAAGGCCCAGCGGTTTGCTAACCGGCATAGGACTGATGGTCCTCGGTTTAAAGTGGGGGACTTGGTCTGGTTGTCCTCAAAGAATATTCCTATGAGAGTAGCATCTCCTAAATTTAAACCTAGGTTCATTGGACCTTATAAGATCATGGAGATTATTAATCCTGTTTCTTTTCGTTTGCTTCTTCCAGGGACATTTAAGATCCATAACGTGTTCCACAAGTCCTTGTTGAAGAGGTTTGTTGAGCCAGTGGTTCCTGCTGCTGTGCCTCCTGACCCTGTTTTGGTTGAGGGCAATCTGGAGTATGTGGTTGAGAAAATATTGGATTCTCGTTTTTCTAGACGAAGACTCCAGTATTTGGTTAAATGGAGAGGTTATGGTCAGGAAGACAATTCTTGGGTGTTTGCTTCGGACATCCATGCTAGGAGACTTATCCGTGCGTATCATAGAACTCATCCTGACCGACCTGGTTGCTCAAATGAGGGTTCGGTGACCCCTCCTCAAGGGGGGGTACTGTTGTGAATGGGTTTGAGATGAGTTCTGAGCAGGGGCTCCCTCTGGTGGTTACAAGCGGTACTAGTGAGGATTGTGAGGACTGGGAATCAGATGTTACTGATTGGTCTTTTATAGGGGAGTCATTTTCCCATCAGGGTTGCCGGTGATCAATTGTTCTGGTCTGAATCCTTCTTTCCAGTTTCCCTTGTAGCCTGCTGTGTCGTGTCTGCATCTCCTGCTATCAGATAAGACAATTTCTTATTTTGTGTTTTTGCTATATTTTTGCATTTTGTCCTGCACTTCTGTGGGGGCCTTCAGGGTCCCCTCCGGGGGCTTCTGCCCTCTCAGTTTAGTCCAGCCACTGTGTTTTGTACTTTTGCTTTTTCCAGTTTTTTCAGTGGCTGCTGTTTTGTTTTTGTTACACCAGAGAACTAATTTAGGTGGTAGAGGTCGTGTGATCTCAGGTGATTTTGAAATTAGTAGAGTTGGTGTTTTTCAGGGTTTTCTGGGATTGCAGTAAGTACCCTTCCTATCCTTTTCTATTTAGTTAGTTTGGGCCCCAGCGTTTGCTCATGCTGTTTTCTTTCTGTGTCAGTATTTCATCTTGTCTAACCGCCATTACATGTTTGGGGCTTTCTATTATCTTTGGGGTTCTGCTCCGGGGCAGATAGCTTTCCTATTTCTATCTTTAGGTGTAGTTAGTTTCTCAGGCTGTGACGAGGCGTCTAGGACCAACGTAGGAACGCTCCACGGCTGCCTCTAGTTGCGGTGGTTAGTCAGGGTACTGCAATCTCATAGATTCCAACTGCTCTGGTGTATTTCTTTTTTTACCTGCACTCCTCAGCTACCGTAACATAACAGGGGCCCTGCTGTATACTATGGGGGCCCTGCTGTCTACTATAGGGGCCTTGCTGTAAAATTGTGGCCTTGCTATATACTATGTGGGCCCTGCTATATACAATGTGGGCCCTGCTGTAAAATGGGGGCCCTGCTATATACTATGTGGGCCCTGCTATATACAATGTGGGCCCTGCTATATACTATAGGGGCCCTGCTGTAAAATGTGGGCCCTGCTATGCACTATGGGGGCCCTGCTATATACAATGTGGGCCCTGCTATATACTATATGTGCCCTGCTATATACTATGTGGGCCCTGCTCTACACTATGTGGGCCCTGCTATATACTATGTGGGCCCTGCTATATACTATGTGGGCCCTGCTATATACTATATGTGCCCTGCTATATACTATGTGGGCCCTGCTGTATACAATGTGGGCCCTGCTATATACTATGTGTGCCCTGCTATATATTATGTGAGCCCTGCTGTACACTATGTGGGCCCTGCTATATACTATGTGGGCCCTGCTATATACTATGTGGACCCTGCTATATACAATGTGGGCCCTGCTATATGCTATGTGGGCCCTGCTGTATACTATGTGGGCCCTGCTGTATACTATGTGGGCCCTGTTGTACAATGTGGGCCCTGCTATATACTATGTGGGCCCTGCTGTATACAATGTGGGCCCTGCTATATACTATATGTGCCCTGCTATATACTATGTGGGCCCTGCTGTACACTATGTGGGCCCTGCAATATACTATGTGGGCCCTGCTATATACTATGTGGGCCCTGCTGTATACAATGTGGGCCCTGCTATATACTATGTGGGCCCTGCTGTACACTATGTGGGCCCTGCTATTTACTATGTGGGCCCTGCTATATACTATGTGGGCCCTGCTATATACTATGTGGGCCCTGCTGTACACTATGTGGGCCCTGCTGTACACTATGTGGGCCCTGCTGTATACTATGTGGGCCACGCTGTCAACTATGTGGGCTGTGTTATATACTATGGGGGGATATATTATATTTTATAGGGTGGCTGTGTTATATAATATATGTGGCTGTGTTATATACTTTGTGGCTGTGTTATATACTATGGGGGCTACGTTATATTCCTTTGGGGAGGCAGGTTGTATGATATTCTATTCGGGGATACATTATATTCTATGGGAGGCTGTATTATATTTATTATATTCTATGAGGGGTGATTGCATCATACTCTATGAGGTGGCTACATTGTATTCTATGAGGGGCTAGATTATATTGTATGGGGGCTTCATTATACTTTATGAGGGGGCTACATTATATTCTATGGGGGCTGCATTATACTATATGAGTAGGGCTACATTGTATTTTATGGAGGGGCTACATTATACTATATAAGGGGGCTCAATTATATTCTATGGGGGTTTAGATTATACTCTGTGGGGTGGTTGCATTATACTCTGTGGGGTGGCTGCATTATGCTCTGTGGGGTGGCTGCATTATGCTCTATAGGGTGACTGCATTATACTATATGTGGGCTGCATTATACTGTATCGAGGACTATGGAGAATACATTATACCATATGAAGAACTATGGGGTGCATTATACTATGGGAAGTGAATTGTACTACATGGATGACTATGGCGGTGCATTATACTATATGGAGCACTATGAGGAGTGTATTATAGTATATGGATGACTGAGTGTATTTTAATATATTGAGGGCTATTAGGAGTGTATTATACTATATGGAGGACTATGGATACATTATATTATATGGAGGACTATGTGGTGTGCACTTTACAATATGGAGGACTGTGGTGCACATTATAATATATGGAGGACTATGGGGTGTATTATACTAAACAAGCAAAATGGTGCATATTCATCGAGTGATTGGTGTTAGGCTAAGTGCACACGTTCAGGAATGTTTGCAGAATTTTCCTGAGCAAAAACTGACTTTTTCCGCGGTAAACTTTCTAGGTCAATAATATAGCGGGAAAAAGGCTAGAATTCCGCAAAATTAATAAACATGTTGGTTCTTTTTCCGAGATGCATTTTTTACGCGGAAAAAAACGCACCATGTGCACAAAAATTGCGGACTTCATTCTAAATGATAGGATGCTTAATTCATTTTTTCCCGCGAAAAAAACGCAAATAATCCTGAACGTGTGCACATAGCCTGAATGTGTCATTGGTGAGAGCATGGTGCAGAAGTGAAGTTTTTCCATGAAAGGGCGGAGGGATTTTGGAAGGTTTGCGTGGTGGAGGAGGAGCAAGGGTGGATGCGGAACTGGGGGGTGGAGCCTGGGCGGAGTCTCAAGGGGGGCCCCATAAATTTTGCCGGTATGGGGCCCCGAAATTCCTAGTGGCAGCCCTGTTGGAAGTAGGAGGTTCTTGCACCTAATAGTCGACTTATGTTTTGAGATTCGATCTTTTATGGGTTGTGTGGTCTCTCCTATATACAGCAATCCACACGGACATTTAATTAAATAGACTACAAAAGGTGTATTGCATGTAAAGTAGCCTTTAATCTCATATTTCTTACCCATGTGTGGATGGTAGAAGCAGTTACCCTTCAATACATTGTTGCATTGAGTGCAATGCAAACATGGGAAAGTTCCAAATTTAGGATTGCTCAAGAAACGCTGTTGCAATTGTGGTTGTGAAGGCCCTACGTCTGCTCTCACCAGCATGTCTTTGATATTACGCGGTTGCCTGAAGCAGGGAAGGAACGGTTCATTGAATTCATCTATATCCGGATGTGCAGTGCCTAAGAGGTGCCAGTGACGGCGTATACTCCTATGTATTAGATATGCCAATGGATGGTAGTCATGTACAAAGGCTATACGTTTCTTTAATTCCCGGTGGGTAGTACCCATGTGTGAGGGTGGGTCTAGGGTATGTCGTGGGTATCCTCTTTCTAGAAACTTACTGCCCATTTCTTGTAGGCATTTTGTACGTGTCTCTGGGTTGGATACAATTCTTTGAACCCTCAGCATCTGTGTCTTTGGAATTGAGTCCTTCATTTTGGTTGGATGGAAACTACCGTAATGCAACAGACTGTTTCGATCTGTTGGTTTAATGTATAAATCCGTAGTCAGTCTCCCTGTCCTTTCTTTAACAACCAATGTGTCTAGAAAATTAATTTCTTTCATATTGGTGGACATGGTGAAGTCCAAGCCTGGCCAGGAAGTGTGTAGCCGTAGGAAAAAGTTATTAAGTAGATCTTGTGATCCCGTCCAGATACAAAAAATATCGTCGATGTATCTCTTCCATACCAAGCCAAAGCAGTCAGAGAATCATTAGTTTTTTGCAACGAAAGAGTGCATGTAGGCCATTGCCATCACCACCAGCACCACCACTACCATCAACATCACCAACCCCCTCTCAGTCCGTCATGTCCATCGGTAGTTCCCCCATATGCAGCTCTCAAGTACAGCTCACCCTACCAGACACTATGAGTAGGTCCAAAAAGTACTCACCCTCTCATTCGCGCACACTGTCTTTGAATGCCTACATTGGCAAACTGATCGCATTAGAGATGATGCCCTTCCGTTTAGTTGAAAGCGCTGCCTTCAGGGACCTCATGGCTTACGCTGTCCCTCACTATGACCTACCTAGTCGGCACTTCTTTTCTAAAAAAGCCATCCCTGCCCTCCACCAGCATGTGAAAGACCGCATTGTCTATGCACTCAAACAATCAGTGAGTGGAAAAGTGCACCTCACAACAGATGCATGGTCCAGTAAGCATAGCCAGGGGCATTACGTGTCCATCACTGCGCACTGGGTGAATGTGGTGGAAGTAGGGTCCACAGGGGACAGCAGAGGTGGGACAGTTCTGCCTAGTCCACGGTATAGGAAACAGTTGGCTGTAGGAGTTACACCCTCCTCCTCCTACTCCTCCTCCAGAAGCGAAAGCTCGGAGTCGTCAACAGAGCGCTGTCGCACCAGACCTCCATTCGCAGCTGCCAGTGCTGCACAGGAGGTGTCACAGTATCGAACAGCTGGTGGTAAGCGTGAGCAGGCTGTTTTACAAATGATGTGTTTGGGTGACAACAGACATACCGCGGAGGTACTGGCCGACTAATTGCAGCGAGAAACTGAGTCATGGCTCGGCAGTCTACATCTTGAGCCAGGCAAGGTAGACAGTGATAATGGGCGTAATTTTGTGTCGGCCATAGCCCTGGCAAAACTCCGACACATACCTTGCCTGGCTCACACCTTGAACCTGGTGGTGCTGTGCTTCCTAAAAAATTATCCCGACTTAGCAGTCCTGCTCAATAAGGTGCGAAGACTGTGCTCGCACATCCGTCGATCGCCCGCAGACTCCAGTTGGATGCAGAGGTTGCAGCGATCAATACACCTCCCCAAGCACCGCCTAATCATAGACGTTGCAACAAGGTGGAACTCCATCATGCACATGGCTGAAAGGCTGTGCGAACAGAGGCAGGCTGTAAAACATTTGTGGCAGGATACACGGGCGGGCAGTACGAGGGCAGACATGGAGTTGTCGGGTGTGCAGTGGTCGAAGCTCAAAGATCACTGTAAAGTCCTGCAGTGTTTTGAGGAATGCACACAGCTGGTAAGCGCAGACGACACCATCATAAGTATGAGCATCCCACTTATGCGTCTGCTCATGCAAACTTTGACGCACATTAAGGTTCAGGCGTCTGCAGCGCAGGAGGAAGAGGAGAAGCAGGAGGGAAGCCTTGATGACAGTCAGTCATTGTCTCCTCAGGGAAATGTCCAGGAAGATGGGGAGGATGAAGAGGACAAGGAGGAGGAGGATGAGGGGGATGATTATTTGGGGGAAGAGGAGCCTTCTCAGGGGCAAGATCAAATGTTAGCGTGCCAACGTCAGGTACAGGGTTTGTGCGGGACTGGAGGGATGTGGATATTTCAGATAGTGCTCCTCCACCCACCAGTGTCAGTGCATCATTGACACCTGGAACATTGGCCCACATGTGTGATTATGCCTTACGCATCCTAAAAAGGGACCCCTGCATTGCCAAAATGATGAAGGATGACGACTACTTGCTGGCCAGCATCCTTGATCCACGCTATAAAGGAAAATTACAGAACATCATGCCACAGGAGAACCTAGAGCTAATATTGGTGAACAAACAAGCAACTGTTGTAAACCGTTTGTTAGAGGCATTCCCATCACACAGCAGCATTGCTGGTTCTACCATGAGCCCTAGTGGGCGGAATGGAAGAGGTGTTCGTGCTACACACAGCTGAACTGGGGTTGGAGACAGTGGTTTCATGACCATGTTGTGGACTGATTTCTCAACTACCGCTCACACGACAGGTCATCATCAGGAATCTATGGCAACTGACAGGAGACTGCAGTTGTCAACTATGGTAAAAAAGTACTTCTCTTCTCATATTGATGTTCTCCCTCACGGGTCATTCCCCTTTGACTACTGGGCCTGTAAACTGGACACCTGGCCTGAATTAGCGCAATATGCTTTACAGGAGCTCGCTTGCCCTGCTGGTAGTGTGTTATCTGAAAGAGTGTTCAGTGCTGCCGGATCAATCCTGACAGAAAGACGGACACGTCTGTCCAACCAAAATGTGGAAGATCTAACCTTCATTAAAATGAACCATGCATGGATTTCAAAAGATTTTGTCCCACCTTGCCCTCATGACACATAGGTTGGCAGCATAATGGCTCACTTTCTCCGCCTCTTGATCGTACTCCTCCAATTCCTCCATTTGCAGCTGCTGAACCTCCAGCCTACAGGTCAACATATGCAAATTTTGGAAACCAGTCCATAACTGTCCTAACTCCCCCCCAGGTCTGGTATAAACAACTTGTGCACCCTGCCAAGTGACGGTGCTCTGAGCAGGTGGTGGGGCCCACTGTTGGGCGACGGCACTGGCATAGGGCCCCTCATAGTACAAAAAATGTGTCTGACGGTGGGGCTGCACACTCGCTGTTAGACACAAGTCCGTACTAGGAGAGGCCCTGTGCCAGTGCCATCGGCCACAAGTGGGCATAACATGCTTGCTCTGGGCAACATCACTTAAAAAATTTATCTATTTTTGTCTTACATCTACATGTCCACCAAAAACATCAAAAGTTTGGCAATTTGCCCTATAGAGTCCTGCAAGTGGACTGGTCCTCGGGCACTGTGGTCCTCGGTAACGGAAAGGTCTGTTCAAGGGATGTGTCACATGAGCAGTGACATGTTACGTGGCCTTGGGCATCCAATGAAAAGGGGAAATATTTTCATGGGATATGGAGATTTTGTATTGAACTGTTTACGCCACCTTTGCTTTCTGTTGAAAGTTGACCAGCGCTGCAGTGCAGAGCCTCAGAGACAGGTGTTGATGCAGCAGAGTTAGAATATCTCTCCACAGGCCACGCTTGTTGGATCAGGGCAGAATTATGTTTTGGAAGGAAGATGAATGGTGCTGTTAGATGTAGCAGTGTGTACTAGGTGCTGCAGGCAGAAATTGAGATCACACATTCAGGTGCAGTTTCCAAGGCTTTAATCTGAGTTAAGGTGTGCACACAAGCCCGCTAAATGGAAAAATGTCAAAGGCAGTACCGTAACGTCAAGCCTAAAATCAATAAGGCATAGATATGACTCGCCAATTTGCATTTGGACTACCCATTTGATTATTACTTTACAGTTAACAAATAGTCACACTAAATTTCATTCAAAATCCGTATCTGTTTAGTGCTGCAATGTAAGCCACCCCAAAATATCCTTGCATTAAAAATTACCTACTGTTCTTCAACTACACCAACAGCTATTCAATTTTTTTAGTCACCATTTACTGTGCGATGAGGATTCGCCTGTGAATGTCAGTGGATGAAGGTGCAAAGAGTCATCATCAGGGATCTTAAATGGATGTACATTTTCCAAGGCTTTGCTCGGAGTTGAGGTGTGCACACAAGGACGTTCGCTACATTGTCCTCCAGGTGAGAGGCTCAGCAAAGTCACTGGTACATTGTAAACACACCTTTCCAGGACTCCTTAAAATATGTTCCTTTCTCTCTCGTCTGATATTGTACAATTACTCGGCTCTACGTCCTGCCAACACTTCAAAATCATTGTCCCAAGCCAGTAGCCGCGTAACTTCTGTGACAACGTTTGCTCTGCTGTATCTTGCTATTATATGTTAGGGGTGCATGATCACGTTCTATGTTCACTTAGCACTTAACTGTGTACCTGGGTGCCTGACAGGACACAGAACTTTTTCTCAGCGGCTCTGTGACGTAACAGGGTTCGCTTTCAACGCTAGACAGCTCCCTAGCGTGTTTATTTTGCGACTCAGTTGTGTTCAGTGAGTTCGCACACATCGCCATATTGCGCTGCGGCACTCCTTCTAGCGGCTCTGTGAAATAACAGAGTTCGCACATATTGCCACAGCGCATTGCGGTGTTTATTTTGGCGACTCTGTGGGATAACAGAGTTTGCGTCTTGCGCCATTTTACTAGCAGCAGGTTCCACCTTCACGGTGGACCCCGGGCTGCGAATGAATCTCTCTACCTCATATATTTGGTGCGTTCCGCAGACCCTAACATAATATAGACACGCTTTCGGCAAAGATAATCGAGGTTCAGTAGATGAGGCTCCTACAGATGAAAATGACTCGGGCTTCATAGCTGTGTCGTAAAGTTCACCAGTAGGCTAAATGGCCGCTTTCCCTTCTGCGCCCTAGTCCCTCAACAATTGGATGGGGCCCCATGGATGTCTTACTCAGTATCCGTGCCCCTTGTACCTCTTCTTCCTCACGTTCTGGGGCCTGTGGACGAGCTACTACCAGATCCTTGTCCCCTCCCAGACTGTGTGAGTACACTGTGTTTCGCGCTCTCTAAAGCTTCACTGCACCTCCTTCTTGTTTCTTCAGCCCCCACTCAGGTACTGTTTCGTAACCAGCCAGGGCTGAGAAGATCCTCCCTTAGGGTACGTCCATGCTGCCCTGCTGCTGTATTCTGAGGTGGGTGCAGGTGTTACAGTTCTGTGTGTTGCTCCCTCCTTACCTGAGAATGTTATATCACACCTCTGTGTGAGATGCAATCTCTCTGTTTTGACTGAACCCTCAGGGGCAACACACATGGCCCACTCGTCATGTCCAAAGTCATTCTGTCTCAATCGGTGCACACTGGGTTAATGTAATGTATGCAGGGTACACAGGGAACAGCGGGTTTGGGACAGTGCTGTCTAGGCCACAGTATAAGCAACAGTTGGGTGTAGGCATTATACCCTCCTCCTCCTCTTCCTCTACCTCCAGAAGCAAAATGTCCTTGACATATAGCCATTTAATAGGATGATGCTGTAACACTTTGTCTAATGATATTGTGATGTTACCCAGACTGACCCTCTGAGAGTCTGTGTGCCTCATGAAATATATACGGAGCTTTAAATTTTGACCCTTAAAAGATAAACCCCTTTCATGGGATGATGCTGGAACAGTTTTTCCAATGATATTGTGGAGTTAGCAAGACTGAGCCTGTGAGAGTCTCTGAAATATATAGCTCTCATGAAAAATATAGCTCTCATGAAATATATAGCTCGATTTAAATTTTGGGCCTTTTCAAATCTATACCCCTTTAATGGGATGATGCTGGAACAGTTTTTCAAATGATATTGTGGAGTTAGCGTGACTGAGCCTGTGACATTCTCTGTGTGCCTCATGAAATATATATGGAGATTTAAATTTTGACCCTTAAAAAGATAAACCCCTTTCATGGGATGATGCTGGAACAGTTTTTCCAATAATATTGTGGAGTTTGCAAGACTGAGCCTGTGAGAGTCTCAGTGGGCCTCATGAAATATATAGCTCGATTTAAAGTTTGGGTCTTTTCAAATCTATACCCTTTAATGAGATGATGCTGGAACAGTTTTTCGAATCATATTGTGGAGTTAGCAAGACTGAGCCTGTGAGAGTCTCTGTGGGCCTCATGAAATATATACGGAGCTTTCCAATTAATTACCCCAAGACTCTATACACCTGTTGGCTGGTGATACAGTACCCTTTTTGTACCCTACAGTACAGTACCCTATACAGTACCCAATACAGTACCCTACAATACAATTTTTAAAATTATTATATTCTTGTGTAATCAATACTGAGGCTGTGAGCATATGTCTGTTATTACGGAAATATATCCGAAGAGTTACCATTACCCCTACACTGTATACAGCTGTAGTCTTCAAATACATTACTCTTTTACTTCTTTTTATATTGTTGTCTAATCCATACTGAGCCTGGGAGCTTCTGTGTCTGACTCATGATATATATACCCACACTTCCAATATTTACAAAATACTAGTTATACCTGGTATCTGGAAGATACAGTACACTTTTTCAGCTTTTCAAATTTTAACCTACACTGTATACAGCAGTACAGTCCTCATACAGTACCATATATCCGCTTTTTGTATTAGGCTCAAGTATATAATGAGTGAGCGTCTGTGTGTGAGTCTACAAATTACATTTCATCCTCTATCGATGTTCGCCCCCACTATTCATTCCCCTTTCACTACTGGCCCTGTAAAGTGGACACCTGGCCTGAATTGCCACAATATGCCTTACAGGACATCGCTTGCCCTGCTGCTAGTGTGCTATCTGAAAGAGTCTTCACAGAGTACTGCTGGATAAATCCAGATCCAAAACAGGACCCGCCTGTCACCAAAAAATGTTGGTGGCTGAGCTCACCTTCATAAAAATTTGGGTTTGTAAGAATTTGGTAAATCGTTCCCCAGATGACACATACAGGGGTTTGCCAAAATAATGGAAACACCTGGAAACTGCAAGCAAAGTTAGTTAAATATGGTGTTGTTCCGCCTTTTGCAGCGATTACAGCATCAATACTACAAGGTATGGATTCAGACAAGATGTGAATTGTTTCACAAATAAATTTTTGCCCATTCTTCATTTTAAAGACCCTACACAGTCATTTCAGTGACGATGGCGGCTGAAATAGACGTTTAAGTTGAATCTGTTAAATCGACCATAAATGCTCAATAATGTTTTGGTCTGCGGATTGTGGGGGCCAGATGACATGCTCGACTTCATTGCAATGTTCCTCGTGCCATGCTTTAACGCTTCTAGCTGTATGAATTGCTGCATTATCATCCTGAAAGATGGCGCTCCCCTCCAGAAACAGCTTGAGCCATAGAATGCACTTGTTTGACCAAAATAACAAAATAATCGCCGGCGCCGCTAATAATTCTTCCATGAAGGGATATCATTGGCCCAGCGGATGTACACGAAATTGCACCAGAGATCATCACAGAGCCTAAAACTTTTTTTACGGTTGGGAGAAGGCAGTCTGGATGGAATGCTCCTTTCGGCTGGCTCCAAACGTTGACTCGTACGGAGGTTGGACATAGGGTAAATGATGATTCATCTGCGAATATCACAGATTTACACTGCTCGAGGGAACAATTATGGTGGTTTAAACACCACTCTAACCGCTTGGAAACATTTGCCAGTGAGAACAGCGTTTTTCAAATTGCAGCTCTTCCATGGAGTTCAGATTGTGCACACAGACAAGTGACGTTGCCCTGAGCAGTTGGGGGGGCCCACTTTTGGGCAACGGCACTGGCACAGGGCCCCTCATTGTACAAAAAAGTATCTCTGATGGTGGGAGGCGCCCTCGCCATTAGACACATCAGCGTACTATGAGGGGCCCTGTGACAGTGCCGTGACCCACCAGTGGGCCCACCGTGCTTGCTAAGGGCACAGCACTTGCAATAGTGACCTCTCCTGCTCCACTGCTGTGACGTGTTCAGCATTTCATGACAGTGACATTCAGGTTATAGAGCACGATGACGTCACGTCTATACGCCCTCTGCCGAAACAGTCCAAGTGCAGAGAGCTGCAAGATGGCGACGCTGAGGAGTCCAGAGTGCAGTAGTGCCCATCGAGGAGAGGTATTTCCTTTTTTGAAAATGTTTGGAGCAATGTATGGGGAGCATTATACAATGGAGAATGATAAATGGGGCCCATCATACACTGTAGCATTATCCATGGGGCCCACTGACACTTTTCGGCCAGGGGCACACGAAAAACCTGAGCCAGCCTTGCCACCCACCCACAACTTTAGCCAAATAACCACCAGTTTTCAATGCATTACTATTGTTATAAAGTAACTGAAGGTTGACAAACTTAAGGAATAAGAATTGATGTTGTTGGCATTAAAATGGGCACTGTAGGTGTCTTTCCTGCCCCCCACTGCATGACGACTTTGCTTCCCCATTGACTTCAATGGGGTTTCGTGTTTTGGCCGAAACCCCGATTTTTTCAGCAAAGTCGGGCGATTTTGCTCGACCCGACTTTTCAG
Organism: Oophaga sylvatica; assembly: GCA_033576555.1. Classification (NCBI taxonomy): domain Eukaryota; kingdom Metazoa; phylum Chordata; class Amphibia; order Anura; family Dendrobatidae; genus Oophaga; species Oophaga sylvatica. The sequence goes on from JARQOD010000009.1 coordinate 147,820,109, forward strand.
AAAGTCGGGTTTCGCTAAACCCGACTCGACCCAAAAAACTGCAAAGTCGCTCATCTCTACTAATGCTGATTGGCTGTATTGCAGCCAATCAGCTTTAGATCACATTCACAGCTGTCCAGGGTATTATAGAAGAGGAGCTGGAGACTCAGCGCAGGAAACAGGTGACTGCGGGTCAGCTGTTGCCTGTGCGTGTCTCCTCTCAGACTCAGCCTTGCACAGTCAGCTGTGCGCTTGAGACTGTGCAGGCTGATGTGAAGACACTGCCACTGCACTTCACTTGTGTCCCGGTGCCCCAGTCCGACCCTGGGCGTAATGTGTTCTCAATGGTTTTCTTTGTGACTGTGCTCCCAGCTGCCTTGAGATCATTAACAAGTTCCCCCGTGTAGTTTTAGGCTGATCTTTCACCTTCTTCATGATCAAGGATACCCCATGAGGTAAGATTTTGCATGGTGCCCCAGATCGATGTCTATTGACAAGCATTTGATATTTCTTCCATTGTCTCCTTCTCACCCAGCGCCTTACGTATGATTTTGTAACCCATTCCAGCTTTGTGCAGGTCTCTGATCTTGTCACTGACATCCTTAGAAAGCTCTTTTTTTGTCTTGCCCATGTTGTAGATGTTAGAGTCTGACTGATTAATTGAGAATATACTTCAACATCCCCATTAACAGCCCCACGTACACAGCTGCATCCCAGCTTCTATCACTAGCCACTTCTCTCGGCCTCTCACAGCTATAAACCTCTGAAACACACAAAGACGGTAACACCCTTGACCTGGTCTTTGTCCGGCTCTGTTCAATCTCCTACCTAGATAACTAACCGCTTCCCCTCTCTGACCACAACATTCTCTCCTTCATTCTCACAATTCCTCGCCCACCCCAGCACACTCCTACCTATCACACATTCAGAAATCTACAAGCCATTAACCCTCATACACTTTCAGACTCCGTACACTCATCATTGTCCCCAATCTCCTCTTTTTCCTGTCGTGATCAGGCTGTACATCACTACAGTGACACTCTCACAAGCACCCTTGACCAATTAACTTCCCTCATGCGCAGAACCTACAAGCACAGAGTAAAACAGCCCTGGCTCGCATCGCAAACTCGACTTCTCCAGCGATGCTCTAGGAGTGCTGAACATTTATGGAGGAAAACACTCACTGAGCAGACGCTCAATGGGATAGATGAGGGGGGGATGCTAGGGTGGAGCTGCAGGACACTGAAGTAGGAAGCTGGGTGACATTTAGAAAGCAGGGTAGAGGGAAGAGCGCCAGGGAGGCTAGTCGTGATCTGGCACACACCCAATAAGTTTGCAAAGTTGGCAGATGAGGGGGTTGTCAGTACAGGGGTAGCACTGCTGCAGCCAGGCATGTCCTCTGAAAGCCGGGGGACTGTCTGCTCCAGTAAGGGGGGAATTAGGAGAGCAGGGCAGGCCAGACAGGTGCTGGTAGTGGGGGACTCAATTATTAGGGGAACAGATAGGGCAATCTGTCACAAAGACAGGGATCGTCGAACAGTGTGCTGCCTACCTGGCGCTTGAGTCCGACACATCGCTGATGGGGTTGACAGATTACTGGGAGGGGCTGGTGAGGACCCAGCGGTCATGGTGCACATTGGCACAAATGACAAAGTTAGAGGTAGGTGGAAGGTCCTTAAAGACGATTTCAGGGAATTAGGCTGCAAGCTTAAAGCAAGGACCTCCAATGTGGTATTTTCTGAAATACTGCCTGTACCACGTGCCACACCAGAGAGGCAACGGGAGATTAGGGAGGTTAATAAGTGGCTCAAGAATTGGTGTAGGAAGGAGGGGTTTGGGTTCCTGGAGAACTGGGCCAACTTCTCAGTTGGCTACAGGTTCTATGCTAGGGACGGGCTGCACCTCAATGGGGAGGGTGCAGCTGTGCTGGGGAGAAAATGGCTAGAAGGTTGGAGGAGTCTTTAAACTAGGGACTGGGGGGGAGGATTTTCATTTTATAGGAGGGGAAGGCAGTGCAGATAGAGACCTGGGCACAAATAATGAAATTGGGGGTGGGGGTGGCATGGGGGGTGGGGTTAGAACAGTTAATAATTTAAGAAAGAATAGAGGTTTAGAGAGATACATAAAGTGCATGTACACTAATGCTAGAAGCCTCACCAACAAAATGGCGGAAATAGAATTAATTTTGTTGGAACATAATTATGACATGGTGGGGATATCTGAGACTTGGCTGGATGAGAGCCATGACTGGGCGGTTAATTTCCAGGGCTATAGTCTGTTTAGGAATGACCGTAAAAATAATCGAGGAGGGGGTGTGTGTTTATATGTAAAATCATCCTTAAAACCCATCCTGCGTGATATCTGTGAATCTAATGAAGATCTAGAGTCTCTGTGGGTGGAGATTAGGGGAGGGGGGAAAATAATAAATTACTGATAGGGGTTTGTTATAAGTCTCCTAAAATAATGGAAGCAACAGAGAATATCCTCGTAAAGTAAATAGATGAAGCAGCAACTCAAGGAGAAGTCATTATTATGGAGGACTTCAACTACCCTGAAATACATTGGGGAACAGAAACCTGTAGTTCCAGCAAAGGTAATAAGTTTTTGGCAACTATGAGAGACAATTACCTTTCACAACTAGTTCAGGACCCAACAAGAGGGAGGGCACTGCTAGACCTAATATTATCCAACAGGCCAGACCGCATATCAAATATAAGGGTTGGGGGTCACTTGGGTAATAGTGATCACAAAATAATAAGCTTTCATGTATCCTTTAATAAGATGTGTAGTCAAGGGGTTACAAGGACAATAAACTTCAGGAAGGCAAATTTCCAACAGATGAGAGATGATCTTGGTGCAATAAACTGGGACGATATCCTGAGACATAAAAATACACAAAGAAAATGGGAGACATTTATTAGCATCCTGAATAGGACCTGTGCACAGTATATACCCTATGGGAATAAACATGCTAGAATCAGGAGGAAACCACTATGGCTAAATAGAGCTGTAAGGGGCGCAATAAGTGACAAAAAGAAAGCGTTTAGGGAATTAAAGCAAGTAGGTAGTGATGAGGCATTAAATAAATACAGAAGACTGAATAAATTCTGTAAAAAGCAAATCAAGACAGCAAAGATTGAGGCAGAGAGACTCATTTCCAGAGAAAGTAAAAATAATCCCAAAATATTCCTTAACTACATAAATAGCAAGAAACTAAAAAATGATAGTGTTGGTCCCCTTAAAAATAGTCTGGGTGAAATGGTGCATGAGGATGAGGAAAAAGTCAATATGCTAAATGACTTTTTTTCAACTGTATTTACACAAGAAAATTCCATGACAGATAACATGATCAGTGATAAAAAAAATTCTCCATTAAATGTCACCTTCATAACCCAGCAGGAAGTACGGCGGCGTCTAAAAATCACTAAAGTTGACAAATCCCCGGGCCCGGAAGGGATACACCCCCGAGTACTGCAGGAATTAAGTACAGTTATAGATAGCTCATTATTTTTAATCTTTAAAGATTCCATAATAACGGGGTCTGTACCACAGGACTGGCGTATAGCAAATGTGGTGCCAATATTCAAAAAGGGGGCAAAACCTGAACCTGGAAATTATAGTCCAGTGAGCTTAACATCTACTGTGGGTAAAATCCTGGAGGATTTTTTAAGGGATACTATATTGGAGTATCTGAGGCTGAATAACCTCATGACACAGTATCAGCATGGGTTTACGAGGGACCATTCTTGTCAGACTAATCTGATAAGTTTTTATGAAGAGGTAAGTTCAGGACTGGACCAAGGGAATGCAGTGGACGTGGTGTTCATGGACTTCTCAAAAGCTTTTGATACAGTGCCACACAAAAGGTTGATACATAAAATGAGAACAATGGGGATAGGGAAAATATGTGTAAGTGGGTTAAGAACTGGCTCATGGATAGAAAACAAAGGGTGGTTATTAATGGTGCACACTCGGATTGGGTCACGGTTAGCAGTGGGGTACCACAGGGGTCAGTATTGGGGCCGCTTCTCTTTAACATTTTTATTAATGACCTTGTAGGGGGCATACAGAGTAGTATTTCAATATTTTTATGTAAACTAGAAGCTTGGGCTGATAAATGGCAAATGAGCTTTAATGGGGATAAATGTAAGGTCATGCACTTGGGTAGAACAAACAAGATGTATAATTATGTGCTTAATTGTAAAACACTGTGCAAAACTGTCACTGAAAAAGACCTTGGTGTATGGGTGGACGACAAACTCACATTTAGTGGCCAATGTCAGGCAGCTGCTGCCAAGGCAAATAAAATAATGGGATGCATTAAAAGAGGTATAGATGCTCATGAGGAGAACATAATTTTACCTCTATACAAGTTACTGGTGCGACCACACTTAGAATACTGTGTGCAGTTCTGGTCTCCGGTGTATAAGAAAGACATAGCTGAACTGGAGCGGGTGCAGAGAAGAGCGACCAAGGTTATTAGAGAACTGGGGGGTCTGCAATACCAAGACAGGTTATTACACTTGGGGTTATTTAGTTTGGAAAAAACGAAGGCTTAGGGGTGATCTTATTACAATGTATAAATATATGAGGGGACAGTACAAAGACCTTTCTAATGATCTTTTTACTCTTAGACCTGTGACGGGGACAAAGGGGCATCCTCTACGTCTGGAGGAAAAAAGGTTTAGCCATAATCACAGACGCAGATTCTTTACTGTAAGAGCAGTGAGACTATGGAACTCTCTGCCGTCTAATGTTGTAATGAGTGATTCCTTACTAAAATTTAAGAAGGGACTGGATGCCTTTCTTGAAAAGTATAATATTACAGGCTATATTCACTAGTTTCCTAGATACTGCGTTGATCCAGGGAGCTAGTCTGATTGCCGTATGTGGAGTCGGGAAGGAATTTTTTTTCCCCAATGTGAAGCTTACTGTTTGCCACTTGGGTTTTTTTTTGCCTTCCTCTGGATCAACATGTTAGAGCAGGTTAGGATAGGATATGGGTTGAACTAGATGGACTTAAAGTCTTACTTCAACCTTAATAACTATGTTACTCACACCAGAAGACTTCATCCACTTCAAATTCATGTTAAGAACTTATAATTCTGCCCTTCACCTTGCCAAACAGACCTACTACACCACCCATCTCCTCACTATCCAACAACCCCAAGAAACTTTTTGACACCTTTCACTCCCTCTTCAGGCTGAAAGCACAAGCCCCTATCACAGACATTTGTGCTGATGACCTGGCCTCCCACTTTATAAAGAAAATAGATAATATCCCTCAGGAAATCCACTCCAAGCCACCAAGTGCAGTGACTCCCATCCCTCCCTGCATTTCCCCTGGCTCACTCTCCACATTTGATCCCATCACAGAAGAAGACATCTCCAGACTCCTCTCTTCTTCTCATCCGATTACATGCGCTACTGACCTTATTCCATCACATCTCCTCCAATCTCTCTCTCCATTTATCACAACTCACCTAACTACAATCTTTAATCTCTCCCTCTCCGTGGGCATTTTCCCCTCCTCCTTCAAACACTCTATCATTACTTCATTATTAAAGAAACCTGCTCTCGACCCATCCTGCACAAACAACTACAGACCACTTTCCAATCTCCCCTTCATCTCTAAACTCTTGGAGCGCCTGGTTTACTCCCGCCTTACCCGTTACCTCTCCACCCTCTCCCCCCTAGACCCTTTACAGTCTAGTTTCTGCCCTCTACATTCAACAGAAACTGCACTCATCAAAGTGACCAACGACCTTCTGACAGCAAAATGTAACAGTAACCACTCTCTGCTCATTCTTCTTGACCTTTCTGCAGCTTTCGACACTGTTGACCAACGTCTCCTACTCTCTAGGCTCCAGTCACTAGGCATTAAGGACACTGCTCTCTCATGGTTCTGTTCCTATCTTTCTGACCACTCCTTCAGTGTCCTGTTTGCTGGCTCCACTTCAGCTCCTCTTCCTCTCACTGTTGGGGTACCTCAGGGCTCAGTCCTTGGCCCCCTTCTTTTCTCCCGCTATACGGCCCCAATTGGACAGACTATCAGCAGATTTGGCTTTCAGTACCACCTTTATGCTGATGACACACAACTATATATGTCATCCACTGACCTTACCCCCGCTGAACTACAGGACACCAGTGACTGGCCGCAGTCTCCAAAATCATGTCCGCTCTCTATCTGAAACTCAACCTGTCCAAACTTGAACTTTTTCTATTCCCGCCGTCTCCCTAAATCTGACATTTCCCTCTCCATGGGTGGCACTATAATAACACCCGGGCAGCAGGCGCGCTGTTTGGGTGTTATGTTTGACACCAATCTCTCCTTCACCTCCCATATACAATTTCTTGCCCGCTCTTGCTGCTTACAACCTAAAGAACATCTCTAGAATCCGCCCTTTTCTCACCAGGGAAACAACAAAAACTCTCACTGTCGCACTGATCCACTCCCACCTAGACTATTGTAACGCTCTATTAATTGGCCTCCCCCTCACTCGAATTTCCCCTCTCCAGTTCATCCTTAAAGCAGCAGCCAGGGTCATCCATCTGGCTAATCGGTACTCGGACGCGTCCGCTCTTCGCCAGTTGTTACACTGGCTGCACATTCATTATAGGATCCAATTCAAAGTACTTGTTCTCACCACAAAGCTCTCCATGGTGCGGCACCGCATTACATCTCCTTCCTCATTTCTGTCTATCAGTCTAGCCGATCGCTACGCTGTGCAAACGACTCTCAACTAATCCTCTGCACTAATCCGTATCTCCCACTCCCAACTCCAAGACTTCTCCCACCTTGTGCCAATCCTCTGGAATGCTCTACACCAAGAAATTAGGACCAGTCACAACTTGCACAGATTTAGGCGCTCCCACAAAACACATTTGTTCAGAGCAGCCTATCACGTTCCCTAATCAGTCATTTTATGTGTATGTGTAGTAGACGAACAATTATGTATGTTTAGGAAATGAAATCAATATGTGAAACATAAATTTCCTCTAAAATTCAATTTTAATGATAAATGTAAAAAACACCAACCCAGTGCAAAAAGGCATATACTAGGTATACCTCATAAACAAAAAAATCTAACCTATTGCGTGTCCTACGCTAGTCCTCAATGTTCCTACCTGACCGTGGAGGTTGGCACCACTAGAGATTTGACATGGCGCCCCACTCAGCGTAGGCTAGCCCTCACTGCCCTATTAAACCCTATGATATAGGTAGGAAAACATTAATAATAAGGCAGGGATGAAGAGAGTCTTTAAGCTAGGCACACACAAATGAAAGGAAGATAACAATAGTATCCCTTAATGTAACTCCAAATTATTAGATAACCAACAATGTATATTTTGGAGAAATTGCCATGATCAATTAGGCAGAGCATTAGTACTCCTTAGTGTCTCCATAACATTCTATAGATAGACAAGTCCATTTTATGATATTGGACTATTAACCCCCGGGGAGCGAAGCTGATCGCCTATGACGTACTATCCCGTCCATGGTCAGATTGGCACAGGTTTCATGGACGGGATAGTACGTCTGATGTCAGAGAGGGGTTAATACAACACCGTGGGTCACAGACCGCATAAGTAAAGGAGTATCAGCATAAAGGTTGGGCTAATATTCTAATAAACGGCCCACAGGACATAACATAGTATTGCCATATTGCCATATATGCTCGCTCCCTGATGGCACCATCATCTATTATGGCAGCCGGTCCGCATCATTCTGTGACCTCCTGATGAACCGTTCAATTAACGGGGAAACGCGTCGGGGTGTACTGGAGAAACGACAAGTTACCCTTTTTGGGGAGCGAGCATAAATGGCAATATGGCAATACTATGTTATGTCCTATGGGCCATTTATTAGAATATTAGCCCAACCTTTATGCTGATACTCTTTTACTAATGCGGTCTGTGACCCACGGTGTTGCATTAATGGTCCAATATCATAAAATGGACTTGTCTATCTATAGAATGGTATGGAGACACTTAGGAGTACTAATGCTCTGCCTAATTGATCATGGCAATTTCTCCAAAATATACATTGTTGGTTATCTAATAATTTGGAATTACATTAAGGGATACTATTGTTATCTTCCTTTCATTTGTGTGTGCCTAGCTTAAAGACTCTCTTCATCCCTGCCTTATTATTAATGTTTTCCTACCTATATCATAGGGTTTAATAGGTCAGTGAGGGCTAGCCTACACTGATTGGGGGCGCCAAGTCGAATCTCTAGTGGTGTCAACCTCCACGGTCAGATAGGAACATTGAGGACTAGCGTAGGACACGCAATAGGTTAGATTTTTTGTTTATGAGGTATACCTAGTATATGCCTTTTTGCACTGGGTTGGTGTTTTTTACATTTATCATTAAAATTGAATTTTAGAGGAAATTTATGTTTCACACATGTGTATGTGTAGCCCATTCACTATATCTACCTATCCCCCACTCCCTCAAAATAGCTGGACCATCATTAAAAATACACTGTAAATATACATGATATGTTAGGAAACCAATATATCACAAAGGGATACAGACTAAACAATATATATAGAAATAACCGGATAACCTTTCTCCAGATATTTATTTAACCCCTTCCCGACCTTTGACACAGCGTATGCGTCATGAAAGTCGGTGCCAATCCGACCTATGACGCATACCCTGCGTCATGAAAGGATCGCGTTCCTGCGGGCCGGGAGACCGGGGTCACTCAAAGGTCACCCGACCCGCAGTTACAGGACCCTTTGTGCTTCACCACAGGGGGGTTGGCTTAACCCCCCCGTGGCCACGATCGCTCTGATTGGCTGTTAAAAGTGAAACAGCCAATCAGAGCAATGTGTAATATTTCACCAATTTAATTGGTGAAATATTACAATCCAGCCATGGCCGATGCTGCAATAGCATCTGCCATGGCTGGACACCGAGCCCTGACCCCCCCACACGTAGTCACGGCGGCGATCGGCCGCCGCCACCAAAAGATGGCGGTGATCGGTCACCGCCGTCACTATCTGCTCCCCTCCCCCTTTGCTCCGCTGCCCCCATGTTCCGATCCCCCCCCTAACATTCTGACCCCCCTACTTACCTCTCCCGGTCCACCGATGTCCCTGGATCGGTCCCGGCGTCCGCCCGGGCCTCTTCATGGGCGCCGCCATCTTGGAAAATGGCGGGCGCATGCGCAGTGCGCCCACCGGCCGGCGCATGCGCAGTGCGCCCCCCAGTGTTCAAAAATTTATTTTGATCACTGTGATAAACTGTCACAGTGATCAAAATAAAAAAAAGTAAATGAACCCCCCCCTTTATCATAGGTAGGGACAAATAAAAAAATAAAGAATTTTTTTTTTTTTTTCGTAGCGGATTTTGCTGCTGATCCGCAGCTGATTTTGCTGCGGATCCGCGGCGGATATTGCTGCTGATCCGCGGCGGATATTGCTGCGGATCCACTGCGGATCCGCGGCGGATTTTGCTGCTGATCCGCGGCGGATTTTGCTGCTGATCCGCGGCGGATTTTGCTGCGGGTCCGCGGCGGATTTTGCTGCGGGTCCGCGGCTGATTTTGCTGAGGATCCGAGGCTTATTTTGCTGCGGATCCGCGGCTGATTTTGCTGCGGATCCGCGGCTGATTTTGCTGCGGATCCGCGGCGGATTTTGCTGCTGATCCGCGGCGGATTTTGCTGCGGATCCGCGGCGGATTTTGCTGCTGATCCGCGGCGGATTTTGCTGCTGATCCGCGGCGGATTTTGCTGCGGATCCGCGGCTGATTTTGCTGCTGATCCGCGGCTGATTTTGCTGCTGATCCGCGGCGGATTTTGCTGCGGATCCGAGGCTGATTTTGCTGCGGATCCGAGGCTGATTTTGCTGCGGATCCGCGGCTGATTTTGCTGCGGATCCGCGGCTGATTTTGCTGCGGATCCGCGGCGGATTTTGCTGCTTATCCGCGGCGGATTTTGCTGATGATCCGCGGCGGATTTTGCTGCGGATCCGCGGCTGATTTTGCTGCGGATCCGCGGCGGATTTTGCTGCTGATCCGCGGCGGATTTTGCTGCTGATCCGCGGCGGATTTTGCTGCTGATCCGCGGCGGATTTTGCTGCGGATCCGCGGCGGATTTTGCTGCGGATCCGAGGCTGATTTTGCTGCGGTTCCGCGGCTGATTTTGCTGCGGATCCGCGGCTGATTTTGCTGCGGATCCGCGGCTGATTTTGCTGCGGATCCGCGGCGGATTTTGCTGCTTATCCGTGGTGGATTTTGCTGCTGATCCGCGGCAGATTTTGCTGCTGATCCGCGGCGGATTTTGCTGCGGATCCGAGGCTGATTTTGCTGCGGATCCGCGGCTGATTTTGCTGTGGATTCATGGCTGATTTTGCTGCGGATCCGCGGCTGATTTTGCTGCTGATCCGCGGCGGATTTTGCTGCTGATCCGCGGCGGATTTTGCTGCTGATCCGCGGCGGATTTTGCTGCGGATCCGCGGCGGATTTTGCTGCGGATCCGCGGCTGATTTTGCTGCTGACCGCGGCTGATTTTGCTGCTGATCCGCGGCGGATATTGCTGCTGATCCGCGGCTGATTTTGCTGCTGATCCGCGGCTGATTTTGCTGCGGATCCGTGGCGGATATTGCTGCTGATCCGCGGCGGATATTGCTGCTGATCCACGGCGGATTTTGCTGCTGATCCGTGGCAGATTTTGCTGCTGATCCACGGTGGATTTTGCTGGGGATCCTCGGCGGATTTTGCTGGGGATCCTCGCGACGTGCCGTCATTCAGTGAAGGAGTCTCGGACACGGGCTGCAGCGTCTGGGCTCCGTCACCGCTAGCACAGATGAATCATCTGCTGATTCATCTGCGCTAGCGGGTATAGCATAACGCGATCGCGTTATGCTATACCGTTACCAGCCTGTCAACACTACGTGTTGAACGGGCTGGTAAAACGCAATATGAACCCAGCCTTAGGGTTAGGGTTAGCATTAGGGTTAAGGTTAGAATTAGGGTTAGGGCTGGAATTTGGGTTAGGGTTGGAATTAGGGTTAGGGTTGGAATTAGGGTTAGGCTTGTGGTTAGGTTTATGGTTAGAGTTGGGATTAGGGTTAGGGGTGTGTTGGGGTTAGGGTTATGGTTAGGGTTTGTATTAGGGTTAGGTGTGTGTAGGGGTTAGGGTTGGAGTTAGAATTGAGGGATTTCCACTATTTAGGCACATCAGGGGGTCTCCATACGCAACATGGCGCCACCATTGATTCCTGCAAATTTTGCGTTCAAAAAGTCAAACAGTGCTCCCTTTATTCCAAGCCCCGACGTATGCCCAAACAGTGGTTTATCCCCACATATGGGGTATCAGCGTACTCGGGAAAAATTGCACAACAACTTTGGGGGTTCTAATTTCTCCTATTAACATTGGGAAAAAAATTGGGGACTAAAAAATTATTTTTGTGGAAAAAAATGATTTTATATTTTCACGGCTCTGTGTTATAAACTTCTGTGAAGGACTTGGAGATTCAAAGTGCTTATCACACATCTATAGGAGTTCCTTAGGGGATCTAGTTTCCAAAATGGGGTCACTTGTGGGGAGTTTCTACTGTTTAGGCACATCAGGGACTCTGCAAACGTAACATGACGCCCGAAGACCATTCCATCAAGTGGGCATTTCAAAACGTCACTACTTCCCATCCGAGCCCCGACGTGTGCCCATACAGTAGTTTTCTCCCACATATGGGATATCAGCATACTCAGGACAAATTGGACAACAACTTTTGGTGTCTAATTTCTCATGTTACCCTTGGGAAAATAAAAAATTGGGGACTAAAAGATCCTGATTGTGGAAAAAATATGATTTTTTTATTTTCATGCCCGGGCGTTATAAACTTGTGTAGCCCTTGAGGGTTCAAAGTGCTCACCACACATCTAGATAACTTCTTTGCGGGGTCTAGTTTCCAAAATGGGGTCACTTGGGGGGGTTTCTACTGTTTAGGCACATCATGGGCTCTGCAAACGTAACAAGATGCCCGCAGACCATTCCATCAAGTCGGCATTTCAAAGCGTCACTACATCCCTTCCGAGCCCTGACGTGTGCCCAAACAGTGGTTCCCCCCCACATATGGGGTACTAGCGTACTCAGGAAAAACTGGACAACAACTTTTGGGGTCCAATTTCTCCTGTAACCATTGTGAAAATAAAAAATAGTGGGTTAAAAAATCATTTTTTGAGAAAAAAAAATGATTTTTTATTTTCACGGCTCTGCGTTATAAACTTCTGTGAAGCACCTGGGGGTTCAAAGTGCTCACTATGCATCTAGATAAGTTCCTTAGGGCGTCTAGTTTCCAAAATGGGGTCACTTGTGGGGAGCTCCAATGTTTAGGCACACAGGAACTGTCCAAATGCGACATGGCAACCGCTAAATATTCCAGCATATTTTCCATTCAAAAAGTCAAATGGCGCTCCTTCCCTTCTGAGCCCTGCCGTGCGCCCAAACAGTGGTTTATGACCACATATGAGGTATCTGTGTACTCAGGAGAAATTGCCCAACAAATTTTAGGATCCAATTTATACTGTTGCTCATGTGAAAATGAAAAAAAACTGAGGCTAAAAGAAATTTTTTGTGAAGGATCAATTTGTGAAGCACCTGGGGGTTCAAAGTGCTCACTATGCATCTAGATAAGTTCCTTAGGGGGTCTAGTTTCCAAAATGGGGTCACTTGTGGGGGAGCTCCAATGTTTAGGCACACAGGGACTCTCCAAATGCGACATGGCAACCGCTAAATATTCCAGCATATTTTCCATTCAAAAAGTCAAATGGCGCTCCTTCCCTTCTGAGCTCTGCCGTGCACCCAAACAATGGTTTATGACCACATATGAGGTATCTGTGTACTCAGGAGAAATTGCCCAACAAATTTTAGGATCCAATTTATACTGTTGCCCATGTGAAAATGAAAAAACTGAGGCTAAAAGAAAATTTTTGTGAAAAAAAGTACTTTCTTTTTTACAGATCAATTTGTGAAGCACCTGGGGGTTCAAAGTGATCACTAAGCATCTAGATAAGTTCCTTAGGGGGTCTAGTTTCCAAAATGGGGTCACTTGTGGGGAGAGCTCCAATGTTTAGGCACACAGGGACTCTCCAAATGCGACATGGCAACCGCTAAATATTCCAGCATATTTTCCATTCAAAAAGTCAAATGGTGCTCCTTCCCTTCTGAGCCTTGCCGTGCGCCCAAACAGTGGTTTATGACCACATATGAGGTATCGGTGTACTCAGGAGAAATTGCCCAACAAATTTTAGGATCCAATTTATCCTATTGGCCATGTGAAAATGAATAAATTGTTGCTAAAAGAAAATTTTTGTTGGAAAAATTAAAATGTCCATTTTTTCCTTCCACGTTGCTTTAGTTCTGGTGAAGCACCTGAAGGGTTAATAATCTTCTTGAATGTAGTTTTGAGTAGCTTGAGGGGTGCAGTTTTTATAATGGTGTCACTTTTGGGTATTTTCTGCCATATAGACCCCTCAAAGTGACTTAAAATGTGAGGTGGTCCCTAAAAAAAATGGTTTTGTAAATTTTGCTGTAAAAATGAGAAATCGCTGGTCAACTTTTAACCCTTATAACTTCCTAACAAAAAAAAATTTTGTTACCAAAATTGTGCTGATGTAAAGTAGACATGTGGGAAATGTTATTTATTAAGTATTTTGTGTCACATAACTCTATGGTTTAACAGAATAAAAATTCAAAATTTGAAAATTGCGAAATTTTCAAAATTTTCACCAAATTTCCATTTTTTTCACAAATAAACGCAAAAATTATCAACCTAAATTTACCACTATCATGAAGCCCAATATGTCACGAAAAAACAGTCTCAGAATCGCTAGGATCCGTTGAAGCGTTCCTGAGTTATTACCTCATAAAGGGACACTGGTCAGAATTGCAAAAAATGGCAAGGTCTTTAAGGTCAAAATAGGCTGGGTCTTGAAGGGGTTAAAAAAGCGCAATTCCGGTTATTTCTATATATATTGTTTAGTCTGTATCCCTTTGTGATATATTGGTTTCCTAACATATCAAGTTCTGTTTTCTGTGTTTTTCACAGCTGTTAAACCTAGTTTAAATATGGATTTTAAGGCCAGTGAACATACGTGGCTATCTCAATTAAAGGATGTTTTTAATGATGATCCCCAAACTTCGTTTCCTGGAGGCGGTAATGATATACAAGATACTATTAAAAGTTGAAAGACTTATTACATAAGCGCACACGGATCTGGTGGAATTGCGCTTTTTTAAATAAATATCTGGAGAAAGGTCTCATACCTAGGGGACTACGTGTTCAATTTTTCCTTCATTTGAAGTTGAGGATTGTATTTTTCGTGAGAAATGGGATGATTATGCAAATACCTGCTCACAGGGATTCATGGGATTGTTGGCCCAAATGAATCAGACATCACTTGTGGACTTGGACAAGGGCATTGAGGATATACAGTCTGCATTGAAACGAGATTTATCTAATGAGGCACTTATCATACTTAATAAAGAAATTGAAGTAGAATTCTCCAAATGGGAAAAAATATTTACGATATTAAATCAAAAAATTCCAGCGTGACACTAAAGATCATAAGACCATTTCTATGTATCGTTGGAATCGGAAACGCCAATTATACAGAGGATCCCTGCGTGCCTGATCGGCCTCCTCGGTGTCTGTGGCTTCAAGTGAGGAATCAGTCCGATCTAAAATGGCTAATATGAGCTCTCACCATGAGAGGATGACAACTAGATATGGAAAAACGCATAGTGAAAATTATGACAAAAAAGGAAAATATGGATCAGAGGTAATTAACCTGTCTGACCATATTTTATCCAAAACACATCTTGAGGTATTACAAAAAGGATTGACTTTTTCTCCTACTAATAACTTCGATCCTTTTACAGCGACCAAAGACCTCTTCCTCTTTTCGAGGAAATTAATTATGAAAAAACTCATGACTAAGGCTGATTCCCAACTTGACTCCGTGGAACAGGAGGCCTTGAGGGATCTCGAGGATCTTCTGCAAGAACAGAATCCCAGTGGTGCAGGTGGGTTTCCTCATCATCTTTGTCCAAAGTCCACAAAGTTCCCCCCCTTTTCATTAGTTCCTGCTGTTGACATATTTACACGCCTTGTTTCACAAGACTTTTTAAATATCACAACTCGGCGACAATATGATAATCTTACAGCTACACAGAGACGGGCTCTATCTGAATTAGCATCTTTTGATGACATTGTCATCAAGCCCGCTGACAAGGGGGGGATCGTAGTATTATGGTCAACAACCATGTATGAGCGTGAAGCTAGCAGACATCTTAGGGACACTGATACGTATCTTAAGTTGGATTACAACCCTCTTGGTGTCTTCCAGAATTAACTAGAGGATATTGTTACCAGTGCATTTGATAAGGGAATTATCCCAAAAAAATTGGTGGATGGTCTTCTTACTAAAAATCCCAAAGTTCCAACACTTTATTTTATCCCCTAGGTACACAAGAATCCTTCAGATCCCCTGGGCGCCCTATTGTCTCTGGCATAGGAGGGCTATGTGACCCCATATGCAAGTTTGTTGACCACTTTCTCAAACCTTTGGTTGGGTCGCTCCCCTCCTGTGCCAGAGACACTTCGGACGTCCTTACTAGGATCAATGGGATACAATTGGAACCAGATATGTTACTAGTCGCTGCTGATATCGAGACACTCTATACGTGCATACGTCATGAGGATGGTTTGGAGGCTGTCCGCTTCTTTCTGGGGACTGCCAACGGGGATTGCCTGATGTGTAGAGTTGAGCAATACTTTCCGATATCCAAAAATATCGGATCGGAATGGTATCGACGATATCCACAAAATATCGGCGATACCCGATACCGATACCGGAAATCCAATGTAAGTCTATGGGAACAAAATATCGTAATTAAAAAAAAAACATTCTTGGCTTGTTGGATAATTGTACATGAAGGAAAACAACAAAGAGTAATGTAGAATGTATTGGGGGAGGTTGAGGAGACATTAAAGGCATAGATGTTTAACCCAATCCAATGGAATAGCATTAATAATTTTTTTTTTTAAAGACGTTCGGATTGACGAACAAATTGACAATGTTGTTAACCTTTTTTCTATTTTGGCAAATATGTATGTTTCACAACTTCCATGCTCTTGACCTTTTTAACTTTTGCCACACTTTCACCTTCATAATCTTCAGCAGCATCATCTTTGTCATCTAATTATTCTTCATCTTCACCTTCTTTATCTTCTTCTTAAACTTCTTGTTATTCATCTTTTTGTTAACATTACTCATATTGTTCTTATTAAACTATTATTCTTCTTCATATTCTACTTCTTCATCTTCTTCCTCTTCATCTTCTTCATCATATTCTTATTTGTGACAGAGATTCCTGTACTTGTAATCTGTAAAAGTATGAATTTTTCTTCCTTCCGTTCTTGCTGTCACAAAAGATTTAAATTACAACAGTATTTGTCCGTGTTCAGTTTAGCCTGCAGCAGCAGGCATTTTCCAGGGGCACCACGAGGAGGAACGAACTCACCCCCATACACTGCTTAGTCTTCTTCTGCTTCTAATTTACAGCATATATTTTGCTCTTCATTTTGGTCTTATTTTTCATGTTCTTCTGCTTTTTGATCTTCTGCTTATTGTTCTTCTGTCTCTTGTTCTGTATCTTGTAGTTTGTCTTAACCTTCTTTGTCCTGTTGGTGATCTTCTTCTGGGTAATCTTTTATTTCCTCTTTGTGATGGTGTTCAGGCTGGTTGGCTTGATGCTCGTCATCCTTGGGGTTGTCATCTTCTTCGGGTGGTCTTTACGGTTGTCTAACTTCCGAGAACCAGTTGACGGTACTGGAACCCGGACAGGTAGCAGAAGGTACAAGAGCCAATGCAAGTAACGAGGAACAGCTGACTGTGCTGCAACCCGGAGGGCAGCAGAAGGAAAAGAGCCAATGGCACAACCGAGGACCAGCTGACGTTACTGGGATACGGTTACTAAGCAGGAGGTACCTGTGCTCAAAAGCACTACCAAGGACCAGCAGACGTTGCTGGAACTCGGATACCGAACTGGAGGCACCGAGGCCAAAGGCACTATGGAGAACCAGTTGACGGTACTGGAACCCGGAGGGGTAGCAGAAGGTACAAGAGCCAATGCAAGTAACGAAGACCAGCTGACTGTGCTGGAACCCGGAGGGGCAGCAGAAGGAAAAGAGCCAATGGCACAACCGAGGACCAGCTGACGCTACTGGGACACGGTTACTAAGCAGGAGGTACCTGTGCTCAAAAGCACTACCAAGGACCAGCAGACGTTGCTGGAACTCGGATACCGACATGGAGGCACCGAGGCCAAAGGCACTGCGGAGAACCAGCTGACAGTACTGGAACCCGGACGGGTACCATAAGGCACCCATGAAAATGTAAGTTGACAGGCCGCAAGCTGTCCGCAGTTACCGAATCACACAGTCCTACAGTGGGTGCTTGTCCTATTGTCACAACGGAAACAGACTTTATTTAGATATCCCACAGCACACATAGGAATCACCTAAACTGCAGGCACCATAGAGTCGGCTAACCCGAATGCAACACGACAGGACAACTTATTGGAGGCTAATTAACGTTGACACTGCCAGTAAACAGCTGTCGTGCTGTAACCAGGCTGGGCAGGAGTCAGTACCCGTGCCAATTACTTCCGAGCAACAACTGGCGGTGTTGGAGCCCAGGGATGAGAGGAGGACAGGGTGGAGGCAGCATGACTTTTTGGGGTACACACAGCAGGGGAACAGCTGACATTACTGAACCCCAGTAACACAGGAGCAAGTGTTGACTGTGCTAACAGCACTTCCGAGCGTTCCTTTATGTGCACTTTAGTAGGAGGTCGGCGTACCCCCCTGCTGCGGGAAGAACAAATTGAAGCCGTTGTTGCTTGGATGGCAGCCAATGCATCGACTTCAATTGCTTCCACCTCCTCTCAGGAACACAGCACTGTTGAGCAACCATTTGTCTCTTCACCGCCTGCCAAATTGCCCAGGCAGTCAGACAGTTCTGTACAGGATCCAGCTGAGTCTCTGCTTCTGTTCTCAGAATATGTTGGCTTGCAAACAGGGGCCCAGCCAAGCAGCATTCTGGAATGTGAAGAAGAGGGAGTATGCAGTGATGCGCAACAGCTGTGTTTCTCAGAATCTGAAGAGGCGGGTGAGCCAGTGCCGGTGCTCAGCACACCGCAGAACGCATCTGATGATGATGAGACTCAGGTGCCAGTTTCTGTTGAGCATGGTGCTGGCCAGACCACCCAACAGCAGCAGGTTTTGGAAGAGGGTAGTGGAGATGATGAGGTCCAAGTCCCAACATGGCGTGAGGAACAGGAAGGTGGTGGGAGCAGCTCTGAGGAAGAGATTGCCCCAACGGTACAAACAGGAGGGAGAGTTAGGCTGCAGACTCGGTTGACTGTAGCCTCCAGTTTGGAACCTGTTCGGAGCAGTTCTCTTCCAAAAGTCAAAACGGGCGCTCCCAGGACTTGCACTGCGTGGTCCTTTTTTGACACACTTGCAGATGATATTTGCTATGTGAAATGCAAGCTGTGTAATCTAAAAGTAAAAACAGGTAAAAGTGTCAGTAACGTCAATACCAGTAATATTATTATTATTATAGATTTTAATAGCGCCATTTATTCCATGGCGCTTTACATGTGAAGAGGGGCAAATATAGACAATTACAGTAAACATGAGCAATACAAGGCACACACAAGTACAGAAGGAGAGAGGACCCAGCCCACGAGGGCTCACAATCTACAGGGGTGGTTGAGGATACACTAGGAGAGGGAAGAGCTGATCGTGTGGTGGTTCAGTAGACTGATGATCATTGCAAGTTGTAGGCTTGTCGGAAGAGGTGGGAAATATGTGCAAACATGTGGGTACAAAGCACGTAGTTGAGTTACAAAGACACACTGGAGATGTAGGCCAACCTACAGCAGCACCTACATCTTCAGGTCGTGTCGGAGCCTCTTCCTCCAGCTGACACACAGCTGGTTCGGCTTTCTCACAGGATCGCCATGGAAGAACCTCGGTCAATGTTGTCCAGAGTCAAAGTGTTATTCCACCCACAGCAGCAAGTTCCCTGTCATCCTCACACACCCAGGCCACAAAACAGCCATCGGTACCACAGGCATGGGATAAAAGACGGCCATACTCGGCAAACCATCCACGAGCACAGGCTCTGAATGCTGGCATTGCAAAACTCCTGTCCCTTGAAATGCTGTCATTCAGGCTGGTGGAGACAGACCGTTTCCGGAACTTAATGGCATTGGCAGTCCCACAATACAATGTGCCAAGCCGATTTTATTTCAGCAGGCAAGCCGTCCCTGGTCTGCAAAAGCATGTTGCGTGAAAAATTAAACATGCGCTACTAAACTTCGTCAGTAGCAATGTCCACCTGACCACCGCTACGTGGACCAGTACCCATGGCCAGGGATGATACCTTTCCCTCACTGCCCATTGGGTCAATGTTGTGTAGCCGGGTACAGATCTTGCGAGTGGCGCTGTACGTGTTCAGCCAACTCCAAGGATTGCAGGAATCAAGTCTGTACACATTGACTCCTCCTCCTACTCCAGTTCCTCAGAAACATTGCTGCAGGAGCCGTCACGGTCTACCTCCACATGGACCAGTGAATGCTTAATAATAATAATAATAATCTTTATTTATATAGCGCAAACAGATTCCGCTGCGCTTTACAGTTTAACAGTTTCAGAACACAAGTAATAAGTAACAACGTTAACAATAAAATAATTAAAGCAATAGAAGCCGCCCCTGCTCTTGAGAGCTTACAATTTACAATGAGGTGGGAGAGCTACAAAGTACAGGTGTTTATATACAATGGTCTATTTACAATGATGGTCCAGCCATTTTGAGGGAGTGAGGGATGGATGGAGATAGTGAATGGGCTACACACACACACTTACACATAGAATGACTTTGGGCCTGGGGTCCGATATATGACCGCTACTCTGAGGGAGAGGGGACGAAAGAGCATGATGGTGTGGACCTCAAAAGAAGGGAATGAGAGTGATGGAATTGGGGGGATGACCTGGAAAGTGCATTGTGGGGACAGGAGTATGCCGACTCCACCACCATGTCTGTTTGAGGGTCTCGGGGAATGTGAGAACTATAAGCCACCATAGGAAATGGCAGGAGGGGAAACCGTGTCAGAATCCTGAATCCAGGTTTCAGTCAGGGCCAACAGATGAAGAGAGTTGTTCAGAAAGTAGTTGTGCAGGAAGGTTAGCTTGTTGCATGCAGACCGTGGATTCCAGAGGGCACAGTTAAACGAAGGAGATGAGGGAGTGCAATTAATATTAATAAGAACATTATGGTTTCGATATGAGGTAGGGTAGGGATTGAGGTTGGGGGATGGTGGATCAGGGTTGGGGAGATGTCCCCTGAAATCAATAGGAGTAGGAAGATAAAGAGCAGGTAGTTGTTGGTGTTGTAAGTTGGTTTTTTCAGTGATGTGTTTCGGCTAGATGGGCTGAGGTTTCTCAGGAAGGTGATGAGTGCATGGGAACTGTACATGGGAGAGGGAAGTATGGAGGGGCTCATGTGTATGAGTCGTGATGAAGGGGGGATGGGGCGGTGTTTGTGGAAGGCAAGGGAACACAGGAGGATACAGTTAATGTACATAATTAAAAACATAACAAAAAACAAGAAACAAATATCCTAAAATAAAATTTAAAATATATTGCAAAACATGCATGAGGTTGTAATAATAATAATAAGGGTATTTGATAAACATAATATTTATGAAAATGTTTTGTTCAGGATTAAAAATATAGCAAAGTGTGGACTACCTTATTCCAGCCCTGATTAACTGCCATGAATAACTGCCGTTTACTCAATGCTTGTCTTCTATGATGCTTTGCTTTCTGTGATGCGTGCACCCCACACATGCACCACACAACGCTTAGCTGTTGCGACCGATATGAGCACTGCCGTGGGCAAACGTCAACAGGTCGTCCTGAAATTAATTTCCATGGGGAATCGAAGCCACACAGCGCAGGAGCTCTGGAATGCCATGAAGCAGGAGAGCGACGTGTGGTTTTTGACAGCGAATCTCCAGCTAGGCTTGGTAGTGTGTGACAATGGCCGAAATCTGGTGGCAGCTCTGGGCCTTGTCAACCTCACTCACATACCATGGCTGGCACATGTGCTCAACTTGGTCGAGCAGAGTTTTTTGAGGGACTATACGGATTGATGCACTGCTGCACAAGGTCCGCCTACAGTGCGCTCACTTGCGACGTTCCAGCATGGTCAGATCGCGCACTGCAGCTCTGCAAAGCAGATTTCGCCTTCCTGAACATCGCATCATATGTGACGTACCCACCAGGTGGAATTCCACGTTACATATGTTGGAGCGGTTGTGTGAGCAGCAGCCAGCAGTAATGGAGTATCAGCTGCATCAGGCGCAATCAACTCGCAATTTGCGCCGTTCACACTTCACCACTACTGAGTGGGCCTCTATAATAATAATAATAATCTTTATTTATATAGCGCCAACAAATTCCGCAGCGCTTTACAGTTTAACAGTTTCAGAACAAAAGTCATAAGTAACAACGTTAACAATACAATAATTAAAGCAATATAAGCCGGCCCTGCTCGTGAGAGCTTACAATCTACAATGAGGTGGGGAGATACAAAGTACAGGTGTTTATATACAATGGTGTATTTACAATGATGGTCCAGCCATTTTGAGGGAGTGAGGGATGGATGGATGGAGATAGTGAATGGGCTACACACACACACACACACATAGAATGACTTTGATTAGTGAATGTGATAGGCCGCTCTGAACAAATGTGTTTAGAGGGAGCGTCTGAAACCATGCAAATTGCGGATAGTCCTAATTTCTTGGGGTACAGCATTTCAGAGGATTGGCGCAGCGCGGGAGAAGTCTTGGAGTCGGGAGTGGGAGGTACGGATTAGTGCAGAGGTTAGTCCAAGGTCATTTGCAGAGCGCAGCAGTCGGTTAGGCCGATAGATAGAAATGAGGGAGGAGATGTAGAGGGGTGCTGCACTGTGGAGAGCTTTGTGGGTGAGAACAAGTACTTTGAATTGGATCCTATAATGGATGGGCAGCCAGTGTAAGGACTGGCGAAGGACTCTATGAAGGACATCTGCCACGTTTTGCGTGCGTTTGATGAGTCAACGCGGATGGCGAGTGCAGATGATGCACTAGTCAGCCTGACTGTCCCCCTTATCTGCCTGCTTGAAAAAACACTGCAAGCACTAAGGGATGAGGTTTTGGAAGAGGTGGAGGATGAGGAGTCACAAATTCCATCACCTTATGTACAGTCAGCGCAACGTGGTTCCTCACAAAGGGCTGGGCAGGGCTCACTTTGTGAGGAGGATGAGGAGGAGTCAATGGAGGAGGAAGACATCGCTCCAGAGGGAGGTACACAACGCTCTAGCCAGTATGTAGAGCGAGGGTGGGGTGATGCAGAGCAGGCAGAGATGACGCCTCTTGCAGGGGACAGCGTTTCTTGGCCAGTTGGAAGTCTGCAGCACATGGTTGATTTGATGCTGCAGTGCCTGAGAAACGACAGCCACATCACCCACATTCTCACCATGTCTGATTATTGGGTGTACACCCTCCTAGACCCTCGCTACCGGGACAACTTCCAAAGCCTCATCAGACCATTGAACCGGGAGCGTAAAATGCGGGAGTAACAAGACACACTGCTGCAATTATTATTATTATTATACATTTATATAGCGCCATTTATTCCATGGCGCTTTACATATGACAAGGGAAAAATATAGACAGGTACAATAAAGATGTGCTGGACAAGGGACACACAAGTACAGAAGGAGAGAGGACCCTGCCCGCGAGGGCTGACAGTCTGCAGGATGGGTGAGAATGCAATAGGAAAGGGTAGAGCTGGTCGTACGATGGTTGAGTACACTGAGGATCATTGCAGGTTGTAAGCTTGTCGGAATCCATAATGTTCTCCATTCCAGCCGAGAGCACTGCTGCTGCTACTGCTTTACAAAGCAGCTCTGTGCGTCGAGGCAGTGGAGACAGCTCTGCAACAAGAGGGAGCACAAGCAGCGCCTCTGCACAGGGCAAGACCAGTATGTTCCAAATGTGGCGAAGTTTTGTGGCAGCGCCACCAATGTCTACACCATCCGAGACGGCTCCAGTCAGCAGGAGGCAACGTTTACGTAAGATGGTGACAGACGACATGTCTTGCCCTCTCAGTGTACTCCCAGATGGCTCTTCCCCATTCAAGTTTTGAGTCTCTAAGCTGGATACATGGCCAGAGCTTAGCCAGTATGCATTGGAGGTGCTGGCTTGCCCTGCTGGCAGTGTATTATCGGAGCGCGTCTTTTGTGCTTCAGGTGGTGTACTAACAGACCGTCGCATGCGACTATCCTCCGATAATGTAGACCGGCTTACTTTGCTGAAAATGAACAAGGCATGGATCACGCATGAATTTGCCTGTCCTGTTTCCGATTAAATAACTGGTTGGCAACGTTATACATGTATCCTGTTATGTTCATCTTTCTACCACCTGAACTGTACAGTCATGGCCAAATGTTTTGATAATGACACAAATATAATATTTTCACATGATCTGCTGCCCTCTGGTTTTTATGTGTGTTTGACAGATTTTTTTATCACAGACAGAAATATAATTGCAAACATATGAGTAACAAAAGCTTATATTGACAGTTAGAATGAGTTAATGCAGCAAGTCTAATTTTACAGTGTTGACCCTTCTTCTTCAGGACCTCTGCAATTCTCCCTGGCATGCTCTCAATCAACTTCTGGACCAAATCCTGGCTGATAGCAGTCCATTCTTGCACAATCAATGCTTTCTAGTGTTGAGTGATACGATACCGCAAGTATCGGGTATCGGCCGAAATTAGCTGTATCGGACTTTCGATACTTAGTTCCGATATTTTCCATATATCGTATACCGGAATCGGAAGTTCCCATAATTCTTTGCGAGGCAATGTGATTTTAGTCAGCCAATGAGGAATCCTAAGAAGTGTGGGCACATCCTGTACTGCTGCGGTCATGTTAACTAATGGCATGGCTGTGATTGGATGCTGAAATGATGTCAGAATGCACTATAAAAGGCGCCGCCGCCATTTTAGCATCACTGTGCTGTGAATTCAGTAAGGGACAGAACGCTGCTGTGCTGACTCTGAGGGACAGTTAGAGATTGCGATTTAGTGTACTGTGCTTTAGGCAGGCTAGCACCAACCGCTGTGTAAAGCTTCCTTTTGCCTGCAGTGTTGTTTTAACAGCTCTGCAAGGTGTGTGTGAGTGCAGGTGACGCTGCAGTTTGCTCTGCATGCAACGCTGTCTGTAGGCATCTGCACGTGTCACTCACAGACTCTTTTTTTTTTTCTTCAGTGTAATTCTTGCTGCTCCATGCAATTTAAATTTTAGTGTGACGCGCTTCCATCTGTATCCAATACATTGGTTGCAAACACTATAGAAGTAGACAAAGGAGTAGCCTTTCACAGATTGTGAACAGTTGTGTTTCAGTGTTCACTTCAGTCTATGTTTTTTATTTTTTGAGTGCACATCACGCTGCAGTTACTTGTTCAAGCACTGCTGCTTGTACTTTGCTGAGCGTGTCTCAGTGCCTCATCCTTGTCATTTCTCTCCAATTGGTTCTGCTCCATTCCATTTAAAATAAATATAATCTATTAGTGTGACGCGCTTCCATCCGTATTCAATACATTGGTTGCAAACACTATAGAAGTAGACAAAGGAGTAGCCTTTCACAGATTGTGAACAGTTGTGTTTCAGTGTTCACTTCAGTCTCTGCGTAATAACCACACTTAGGCCTTATAACTTTTCTGACTTTCTTTATCAATCTACCAAGATGAAGAAGTCAGTGAGTAAGGCACGTGGTCGTGGCCGTGGAGTTTCAGCAGGGAGAGGACGTGGGGATTCTGTGGCTGCTGCCGCCCTCAGTGACACAGCATCCACCAGTTTTCCCCATGAGCGTTCCTTTATGCGCACTTTGGTAGGAGGTCGGCGTGCCCCCCTGCTGCGGGAAGAACAAATTGAAGCCGTTGTTGGATGGCAGCCAATGCATCGACTTCAATTCCTTCCACCTCCTCTCAGGAACACAACACTGTTGAGCAACCATCTGTCTGTTCACCGCCTGTCAAATTGCCCAGGCAGTCAGAGAGTTCTGTACAGGAGCCAGCTGAGTCTCTGCTTCTGTTCTCAGAATCTGTTGGCTCGCAAACACGGGCACAGGCAAGCAGCATTCTGCAATTTGAAGAAGAGGGAGTATGCAGTGATGCGCAACAGCTGTGTCTCTCTCAATCTGAAGAGGAGGGTGAGCCAGTGCCGATGGACAGCACACCGCAGAACGCATCTCATGATGATGATGAGACTCAGGTGCCAGGTTTTGTGGAGCATGGTGCTACCCAGACCATCCAACAGCAGCAGGTGTTGGAAGAGGGTAGTGGAGATGATGAAGTCCGAGACCCAACATGGCATGAGCAACAGGAAGGTGGTGGGAGCAGCTCTGAGGAAGAGATTGGCCC